>JAHFWJ010000018.1:1291648-1937472 GCA_028555115.1 Himalopsyche japonica | reverse complement strand
GGTTAAATTTTGCATTTAATTGTTTGTCAATAGAAAGATCAACTTGGTGGTGTTTTAATATGACTGTTGATTGAAGGATACCGCGAGTTTTAAAAATTACAATTTTTACTTTGCGGAGAAGTAACGTGTTGTAACAGTCACCTGTTTTAAAAATCAATGTAAAAAGTATTCCAATTGTAATATTCATTTTGGAAAATTAGCGTGCTATAATTCTAATATTGGTCAATATTTGCTGCAGTAAATGCAGAAAACGACACAACGCTAGTCTGTAAGGTTTTGTGGCACGAATTATTCGTATCTTAATCCGTCTAGATCGTTGATTAACAGGCAAGTGTATGCCCTTGATTCGTCACTCAGATAATTTAGATTAAATATATTGTGGAAATATGTACTAAAAAAATGTGTTTTTATTATTTAAAATATCATGCCTTTCCATCAAGAAGTGACAGTTAACACCTTAAAAGTGATTAAAAAAAAAATGCCTATATTGATGGGCTTTCATTAGATGGACAATATACAGGAATCATCATGTCATTTGTGGTTGAGTTTAATTTTCTCTTCAGTTAGAGCGAAGTAAATGGCAATATTATTGTTTCCCATGACTGATTGTATACAAACATCCATCATGATTAAATCTATGGGGAATTAGCGTGGTAGTTATTATTGGATGACGGAATAATATGTTGCGTGGGAGGAAGCAGCTGCATTGTATGCAGATTGTTTTCTCGCAACAAGGAAACGAAAGTGGGTCAGATGGCAAATGATAATGGCCGCTTGCGAAATAATGGGGCTTTTTTCTCTCGTCACAGGTATCATAACGGTGATGTTTTTACTGCGGCAATGAAAATAGACGACTCTAAAAATATAATAAAATGAGCCTTTATGGCCCTGACTTTATTTGGCTTTTAGAAATGGTAAGAAATTAAGTTGAGATTGTTATTTTTTTTAGTTCATACTCCCACTCCACAGGTCAATAGTCAGAATAGTAAAAACTTCTGTATGATTAATTATATTCTTAGTACAAATAAAGTATTGTTTACCATGTTTTAACTTGGTAGTCCATTATCGGACGCATGTAATTTTGATTTACCTGTTATGGGTCTCATTGTTCTTCCAATTTCGAACACACTTTTTTTACACATACAGCTTTGTATTATATTGAGAATTATATTTTTCCTCATCGATTGTCCTGTTATGTTACGTGAATGTCATCGATAAATATTTTTTTTGGAATTAGTTGCAAATTCATAGAAAAAATCTTGCTTTATTGTCATTATATTATTGTGTGCATCGACGATTTGATTTTAGCAATAGCAATATAAAATTTAGGTTTAATAATATATTTGATAAATAAAGCCTAAAATGATTTCAAAAGTGTTCAACGTCGATTGTTTTAAGCGACAATCGTATTAGATATGACTGGTACTTTGTAGATTGTATTTTTTTATTTTTCTTCTTTTAATGACTAGAATAACATAAAAAATCGGAAAGTATATTTTTCTATCGTAGAACAGAGTGTAATTGAAACACACACGCAGCTGCACTTGATCAGTTCTCGGTATTTGAATAGTTGAGATAATCGTAGGCTGAACGTTTGCCAATTAAAATTTACAACTATCTTGTACTTTCAAAACAGTGTGTGTCTATTTAAATGCAATTATCAAGATTGTATCGGTAAAAGCGGCATGTACCAATGAAGTCATAATGATTTTAATCGTCCAACATTATAGCGAATTTTGTGAACGATAGTGGGTTGCGCACTTAATTGGCATGACTATAAAAGTTGCTTTGCTTGCGAGCAACATATGTCTAGCCATTAATCCAGTCGTGTTGCAAATTTATAAAATATTTGTTTATCTAGCCGAAGCGGGAAAACCTACACGAGGCAAATGCTGTGGATTGTAACTGAAAAGAGCCGAAATATAATTTTCTATCACAATCATTTCGTTATGGTGAAACGATTCATCACGATGAATTCAGTTACACCAACCTAAAGGTTAGATTTTTTGAAGTATACGACAGATGATAAGCGCAGTCAATTTATTGCACTATTTTTGCGCTCTAGAAGTATGCTCAGTATTATCGATTCTATTGTACAAATAATTTCTATTGATACTCAGTCCGTATAAATCCGTAGAATTATTCAATATTAAAATTATCTGCCATCAATCCGATTCCGCTTCATGTTTATATGTTGATACTTTTTTATGATACATTAATTTTTAATTAATTGTTTACACACATATAAAAGTAATTATATGTACTTATATCATTATTTACACATAAAAACTTGCATTAATCTCTCCAATAACACGACAGTTTTACATAAAGTTTATTGCCGAATGTATTTACTAGTATGGTTTTAGGCACTCAATGGTAATTTAGATTTCAATTACTGCCCACTTCCAGCGGCGGTCCTGCATTTGAATTAAATGTTTTCACATACACGAATAAAATGTGGGCAGTAGTCACGTATAACCTATACTTTATACTTACATGTTATACACGCACGGTGTTTAGAGTATCCACACTCTTATAATATTAATTTTATCAAGTATTTATATCGTTGATGATATTCGTGGATATATATTATAAATATGTTAAGTAGTAAGGAAATATTATTCACGTTTTCTTCATCTATGTAGTATATTTTTTTCATTATTTAAAATTTATAATTAATTATTATAATGACTACTCGAAATAACCATTGAAAGTAAGAGAAGTTTTAACTAATTTTCACTAAATAAAAGATGTGCGCAAGACATCAAGCTTATGAAAGAATAAATACGAATATAACATTTATTACTTTTATAATGGTGTTATTTCCATTATCGTATGGGTCAGAGGTCGTGGATGCGTAATACGAAGGATTCTCAGAAGGTGCGAGCGAATAAAGTTGGAGTGCCGAGCTTTAGAGGATGGCAGCGAGGTTCCAGGTGTTGTCATGCTCCTGCTGATTATATAAAAAAAATCTTAATATAAACTTAAATCACACATATGAAATGTTTTCACGCGGCAAGTAAATATTAGTACTTGACTTGGAAAATATTTTTGATTTATTAAAAGCAGTTGTTCAAAATTTTCCATTTCACGAAAATGTTTTCCTGGACTTGTTTTGCTTAAAATATACAAATAATGTATGTATTTGGGGACATTGACAATACACGGTGCACGTACAAAAAGGTTTGATTCACCAAAGGAGACTTATTAAATTTTCTTGAAAAACATTTTTATGTTTACAAATTCTTTGTATATATTGTATTATGAAAATCATCTGTTAATGCAGCCGCTTTTTCTGTTTAGTTGAACGGAATAAATTGTATTTTTTTTCAGCCCTGATCAAATGCCAAAGCATAGAATATGCTGAACCCGATGGTATTTCCTTAGAGTATTAATTTGTTTCATATCATCTATAGTTGATTTCTTAAGGTATCCTTTCGTAAATAATCTCAAAAGAATTCATATTAAAATTTGATATATTTTTTGGAAATAAAATCGACAATGTTATAATATTTCACGGAATCCTTTATTATTATTAGTTATCAAGATATGTATTATTGCAATGAATAGGAAAACCACCAGTGACCCGATTTTCTACATATACAAACATTGGATTGTGGTAAAGTCAAATATTCTGATAGTTTCTCTTATTGCATTTACAGTGAAAGGATTAACAGTAAAGAAAATACGAATATACAAATATATGAATTTGTTGAAATTTAGTTAAAAGTACTGACATGTTGGCTTATTTCATACCATTTCTTTTTTGGTAGTTGATTCATTCCTTTTATGTATTACTTACTCTCTTTTCATTAAAGACGAGTAATGAAAACGAGTCATGATAAAACAAATTTTCTCCGACTTCCTCCCTACTTTTTCGCCAGAAAATAAAGGGTACGCGATTGCCAGTTTCTATCGAAATTTTTGTTTTCGTATTTCCGGTCTTATATTAGAATCGTAGGTAATATTCAAAACCGTTAAACAGACTTTAATATCAATTGATGAATGATTTAAAAACTTTAGATTTTTTGGTAACTAGTGCGTAATATTTTCACTCAATTGGGCTGATTTTTAAAACTTAACTCCTACAAAGTCCTCAATTTCTTTGGTTTAGGTTTTCGGGAATGGAATTTTATCAAAACTTATAGTATATTCATTTCATTACCAAACAAAATTTGTCGCAACTAATAATGAAAAAATATTTATTTCTTTATGTTGTGTTTTGTTCGTTATTTATAATTTATATAGCGTATTTGTTTCCTTCAAAAATATTGAAGCAATCTAATGAGTAAAATATTCTAATTTTTTTTTTTGATTCCGAAATTCAACTAGTTAATTCACGGGAATAAAACTTGATTGCAATCCTTGAACTGATGATAATGGAATAAATCATGGTAGAAGTAAAAACAATTAATATTTTCTACTAATTAAAATAAAATAAAAATCAATACATACCTTTATTTTCACTTTAGCGAACGGCATGTAGCTTCGTGTATTTGTTTTTTTTTAATGCTATTTTTATTATGCTTTCATTACATATTCCAGTGTTTTATTGTTATGAGGATTGAGGGGTCACCTTTCGTAAGTCGCGGCAAGCCCCGCGCGGGGGCACAGGGAGCAAAAGGTACACGTACAATGATTGTAGCATCGGCCATTAGTCCGTTGTCCGGTTATGTGTTAGGCCGGGGGTCACAAATTCATTAGCAATAAAAATAATTTATTGCCGGGCACATTTTCGGAACCGAATTTTTGCTTTACTGCTCCGATTACAAGAGTGTAATCATATACCTGCTTTCGCAGATATGAATTTAATTTGTTGATTTATCGCCCAGTTTTCTTTTATGTCGGTGTCGCCATGAATTTGAATTTAATGTTTTCCCACAGGAAATAAAATTCAATAGTTGTTATTTTTATTTTTTTTATTTTGTAAAGAGCGTATCAAAGGGAATGTTTTGTGGGCGGAATAAATAATGTTATTTTTCTGTCGGCTCGGTCTAATCGATTTTCCCCGAATAATATAATGAATGGAACGATGTTTATCTGTGGATGCCATTCATACAAATGAGTCGCAAACCAGAACACGTAGAAAAGTCTATTTGAAGTAAAGGGTTTATTATTTTCTTTATATAATTGTAAAAAGGTCAATATGTTAATCTAGTACTTCAAACGTATAAAATAAACATACATTAAATAATATTTCATTTTAACAAAAGTTACCATATATAATGTTTGTAAAGCCTTTTTATGATATCTACTACTATATTTGATAAGGAGTCTAAAGAAGAGAAAGTTTTTTTTGATTTTATTTAATACGATCGAAGAAAGCATTATTGTATTAAATCACATCAAAATAAAACCACTTCATCTTCATCTGTGAAATCCATATCCATATACACATAAGAATAAGATTTTCCCGTTCAAATCAAAGCTTTACAATTTTCGAGCCGACTGGTACTTTAGTTTCCCGACGGAGAAATAAATAATGTCCACGGCGGCGCGACGTTCTGAAATTAAACTTGCGTTTCGGTGCACTGTTTTTTTCGAGTCATTCGGGTGAACAATCTTTTTACTGCAAAATTTTTCAGCATGTCTCCGTTCGCAAATATTTGCCGGAGAGCTTTGCGCTGAAAGGCCAAAGCGCTGAAAGCTGCGTGGGTTTGACCGTTTCACCTGCGCCTGTGTTTATAAATAATCTACATGTGTGTCACTAATTGGCAGGGGTTTGTATCTATATACGGTTACATTTGTTCAGTAGCGTGCATCGACACTTGATGGAAATCTGTTTTCCCGTAGTGTCAATAGATACAGAGATATTTGTTGTTTTGTGTACCGCAGGATTCCCATTGAAAACGAAACGTGTATAATTAATAATAACTCGATATATTTTTGGTGTCATTATAAAAGAGATGAAACTTAAGTTTCGTAAGTACATTGCAATCTATACATTAACGAACACATCAAATTAAGTACACCATTAACACTCCACATGTTTATGTTAAATCTATTTAAAGAAACTCATTTCAATTGCAGCAAAGAGGATACGTTAAGCAATTAAGTTTTTCGTTCGAAAAGAAAGAAAATATATATAATTATTTATTATTTTGTAGGAATCGATCTTTTACATAAAACGTTTTCATTTTTTTTATTCTTTTCATCCAATGGTTTTTATAGATTTATCTTAACAAGCTTTTTATTTTTATGAAAATATTTTAGTTCAATATTTATTTTGATCGATAGTCAAATTGAAATGAAGTTTGTCAATTTCCCACTTAAATAAATATGTTGTATTATGATTGGAATTCTACAATAGTTATCGTCATAATATACGTATGTTAGCATTGACATTTAATAATTTACGGATAGATTTTGGAATCTTAGCCAAGTATATATTTAATGAGGAAAATATTGAGAATTTATTCTCTTTTGCGTTTACTCATTGCATTATTCTTAAATAGATTTTGTTTGGCCCTAGAGAATTAAAATTACGAGAAAAATAATGAATGTCAATGTATTATTTGAATTGCATATGTTTTTCGTGTTGTCAGTAGATTAACTTGCAAAGCGAATTACCAGTTTAAAAAAATGCTGGAATGGTATTTTTGCATTCACAAAGCATGTCATTCGTCACAATACTCATTTGTATGTATCTAGATTATTTATAATTTATGATATCGACTGAAGGTGATGGAATTTAAAAATCAAATTTGAATTTTTGAAACTTTGTACGACTCCACATGTTTTGTCACTAAGGATACGGGTTTCCACCTTTCGGTATCCTCAGGCATTCTATCACAAGTATGCAACAGAGCTGTGAAGATTCAACAATTAAAATTCAATATTTATGTATGGCTTCATATATTTTTATCATCAAATATAATGTTTAGTAATATTTTCAAATGATTAGGTGATAATGCTATCGACGAGAAGCACCGGTCTTGATATAAAAAATGTAAATTTCGTAAAT
Organism: Himalopsyche japonica; assembly: GCA_028555115.1. Lineage (NCBI taxonomy): Eukaryota > Metazoa > Arthropoda > Insecta > Trichoptera > Rhyacophilidae > Himalopsyche > Himalopsyche japonica. The sequence goes on along the minus strand of JAHFWJ010000018.1, from coordinate 1,930,508 downwards.
AGTATTTGAAATAGTGCTGACTACCAAGAAGTGACAGTTAACACATTAAAAGTGATATTTTTGTGGGTTGATTTCTATTTTGAGCCTTGTTAATGTTTGTTTGTAAAGTATTTTAATATTTTTATAAGCATATGTTTTTCAACTGACAACAATTTCATTATAATAATTGGCTTACAACGTGCAGTACATGCAAAATCCAAAAGAAAATTCATTTTCTGTTTTATAGCCAACTTACAAAACTCGTTCATCATTCCCCTTATAACATTACGTAAATTGACGACTTGTAAAACGACTTGGTCTTTTTTTTCTGAAAAACTGTTTATTTTTTATTGTTTTATCCAGTGGTATAAGGCCGATTTCTTCAAAGGATGCCGTAGTTTATATGCGATTGTTGGCATGAATTAATCGAACCTAGAGTTTTCACACTTTTTGATTTTATGAAAATGTATATTAATACATTATCAATTATAATATTGTTTTTTTTCCACTTTTAAGGTGTTAACTGTTATTTCGGCATGATATGTTGTTGTTAAAATAATTAAATAAACTTTTTGTGGAAATGTTTTACCAGTTCAACTGTTACTTTGTGAAAATGCATTGTAATTTTTTAGGATAATGATCTGAGCTGATTTCGCCAAACACGAGCAGTGTCAATCAAGCGATTTAAAAAATGCATGTTGTATTTTTTTCTAGTACACCGTTCACTTTTAAGTAACTGTCACTTCTTGGTGGAAAGGCATTATATTTTAATAATAAAAAAAGTTTACTATTTATAGAATTTAATAATTTATAGTGGCCACTTAATCCAAGCTTCCTTAAAAACACGCATTAAACTTTCTAATGTAGAACACATTCAATTAAATGTTTTCAAAAACTTGAGTGGACAAGTCAATTGGAATATACTGCCAGCCAGTCAGACGAGAGTCCCAGACTTAGATTCCTATGCACTAATTACGAATGAAGCTCGTTGTATTGTGTTGTATTCGGTAACACGTTGGCAATGATGTTTCAAGCATTCGTTTTGATTGACGTGAAAGCATATGATTTTATAGTTTCCGGCGAATACTGTCTTTATTAGATTGAGAATGTTCACTAGGCATACGATAAATAATTTCAAAGCTTTTTAATTCGCCAGGATCTTAATATTTAGATATTTTTTATTTATATGAATATAAGTTACTTATTAATTTTCTCTATTTTAAAATATTCTATACTTCAGATTCACACGGTGACAAAATAGCAATGTATTTGAGTTCTACATTTTTTTTACAAGATATAGTTGTACTCACGCCATCGTCACAACAAGTTCTTTTACTAACATTTCGTAGAACTAAAATACATTGCTACTTTTCACCGTGTTGTAATGGAGTTCTACCGAGTAAATGCCAGTTCTGTCAATAAACTTCAGATTCACATTTATTTTTTGCATTGTGCGGTCTAACGATGACAAACCAAGTTGTAAAACAGTTTCAACTAAAACACTTTTATCATCTTATGACATTCGTGTATATCGCGTGGGCCTTCACTAGCCGGCATGCATTTGCTAATAATATCTTGCACTCACCGCCGAGACAGCAAGGAATAATTTTATCTGGGGTTTTCCGATGCACGTACTCGTTTTAGCTGATCGTAAAGTTTTATTTGTCTATCGTTTTTTTTTTACTTCTTCTTCAATTCGACCGTCTGTTCTGATTATGAAGACAGCGATATTCGTGACGCACGCTAGCCTGGGTGCATTCTTTAATTTTTATTACCGTCTAGCTTTTTTAATGTGGATTTTTCTCATTTCAACGAAACTAAAAATTGTAGCGACAACCATGATAGTGCAACTATTTTACTGTAGCAATTCAATATTTCTATGTAAGTTTATAGAAGTCCGCGCTTTGTATTCTGTCTATCTGAGAAAATTTAAACTAGTGGTGCGGTCTCATGTGCGGTCATCAACATCTTCATAGTAAATTTTGATAGTTTTTTTTTGTTTTTTCAAATTAATTTTTACCGATGCGGACGAGACATTGTCGTAGTACTGTTGATGTATATAATGCGGCCACAGTAAAATATTACTTGCCAACCGCTGATCTGGATGAAAAAAACTTTTGTAAAATCTATTGATTGAATTGGAATTTATATGTTAGAACTCCATTATAACACGATGAAAAAATAGCAATGTATTTTAGTTCGACTTTAAAATATTTTATAGATTTTGTAGAACTAAAATACATTGCTTATTTTTCACCGTGTTTGGTAAAATCTGTCAACAGATGTCGATTCGATAGTGCATTGCTGAAATTATTTATTAATCTATTTTTTTGATACTTATGGTTTATAGAAAATATTGCTTAAAATATGACGATTTTAATATATGTATGTATGTACTTCTGTTTCGATCCGTCAATTTTTAGATGTTTTACAATTATCTTGATTTTTTAAAAATTTCTCCTTTGTATATTTCTGTGTCATAATTGCATTAATTTTGCTTAAGTATCATTTTAGAAGTTATCAATGATATTTTTTTATTAGATACCTGAGTCGGTCTTGTTCTACCAGTATGCATTATAATTAACACCCTAAGAAAATTTTATAAATGCTGTTTGTACAAAAATACGATGATCATCGGCAATATTTATTTTACTATTCTCCTTATCTGGTCTGTGGTATGTGTCAACCTCCAAATATTGAAAAAAACACTAAATAAATAAATGATTTTCTTGTTTTCCAAGTAACTTAGCATTTAATTATTGAGGGCAGTCACCTGTCGTATTATCTTTTATAAGAGCGGATGTTTTACAAAATAAACGTACCTTTCAGTTGGTTTCTTTAACACAAGTAGTTTTAATCTTCATTCATTTACTTTTTCATACACACTGGAAAGAAAAAGAAATAAAATATTTTCCATTTCTTAGTCATCGAGCTGTTTCTTATATGTATCAATTCTATGCATATATTATATAACGTTAGCAAGAATTTGTTTTATCGTTTCATCAGTCAAGCTTTTTCTTTACATATTCCTAGTTTTGCCTTTCGAGTACAACTGAAGATAGTTACTCAATATTAACATTGAACTAACATATATAAGACTCAAGAAATACAATAATGTCCTAGAGTTTTTTTATAATCAAGTACATGTTAGACAAACTGATAAGAATAATTTTACGAATTATATAAGTCAGTGTTGATCAACCGTAGATAACAAACGATATTTTTGTTAAAATTATCCGTAGAGAAATGTTTTTGAATTTATAAAATGGCCTATGTAATTAAAATTGTTTTTTTCTACAAAAATATCGATATATTAGGTAATCTCGGAATTAATGTAGTTTTTTTCAATACACAACTTTGACTCAGTATGTTTGGGTCCGTTTACCAGTAAAACGTGTGTTATTATTTTTCTCTTCTTTGGTGATTCTATACCTTTCTTTCGAACAAATAAAATCTATTCTACCCATCTACAAAAAACGTGTCCTTCGGAAACACATTTAAGAAGCCGTATGCTGTTTTTGTTTCACTAAAAAAAAAAAAACTGCAACAGAAGCAACGGAATACATATGTACTGTTAAATGATAATTCATAATTACTGCTCATCAATAGTTTTTTGAGTCTTATATTTTAATACGCGGAAATACAATACGTAGAATTAAGTAACATGTATTAGGCAAAAGACGTTTAATTTTATTATTTTTTTCGGTCACGGCAAATGCAAATATCTACATATTGGGTTGCTTTTGATACTATGGTATATACACGACTATCCCTAGTCATGTATATGGCACTAGTCTGTGTATTCCTGAAATACATTTTTAACTGCGCCGCACACGACGGTCATTATAAAAAACTTACCGGAGCGTCTGAGAAGTTTTATTGCCCATTTGCGTAAACCTTGTACTTTATCGGGACATACATTTCCTCCGAAATGACAAACATCGCGACACGAGCCCACTAACTATCCGAGGACGCCTTATCGTAAAATATGGCACTACCAAAAACTCTCCCAAAAACGCTTCGGACGCACCCGCTTCCATTAATAACATCGAATACCTTGCTGTGTTAACGGCTCATTGGCATTAGTCTAATTTTATCATGTTACATGTCATTGGGAGATAGGTAAAGCGACGTTACAGTTTTCAGAAAGGTCCATTACCAAGAAAAACTTTATAAACTTAAGAAATCTCTCAATTGTCCCGAATTGAATTATCGGTTTATTCAAAATCACTACAACTGGAAACTTATTTTAGTTAAACACCAAAATAGTTTTTTTTAGTACATTATAGTTAAATTAAAATTTTAGCGTTTAAATTTGATGTCATCTTTTTTCCATCAATCAAATACATAAGGCTTGAATAAAATATGTTTATTATTATTTTATATAATAAAACGTAGTAGGGTTGGACGCATATTTCGATAGAGCTTTTACTGGCTTTGTCATTAGCATTTATTTAATATACATCAATAAGATATCATTGTTCTACATTAATGAGTAAACGATTTGAAAAGAATGTGCATATAGATCGTGGATTAAGATGATAGTATTTTATTTAACTTAATTTTATTGCGCCAAATCGCGCTCCCGAGCCTTTTCTTCAGGCATGTACTCAGTTTAACTGCCCCAATAATAATTAGGCTGGAGAAAATTTTGACGTGGGAGAATACCTGCGCTGGCTCATTGGCGTAGAGCCGTAGCAGAAGGCCCTGAACATCGAACATAGTGATAAATTGCCCAGCTCTAGAAGCTACCTTATCGTGAATTAAAAGCGTCGATAGCGGTGACACCTGTAGGCCTCTCTTTATTCAGGGTGACCCCGCAGGACCGCTTACACGACGCTTTCCTTTCGATTTTCTCAGCGTCACTGAATAACTGTAATAATAATAACTGTATATAATATTTTAATAACTTTATTATTTTATGGCTCATGTTTACTTAAACAACATAATTTTTATTATTTGCATGAATTTTATGAATTATTTTTTTTATGATGGGTTCAGGGTATAGATTACACAACTTGATTGTTTTTTTTGCCAGACTTAAATGCGCGTACAAAATTTTTAATATTTTCAAAAAATGATAAATTAAAGGGTGAATAATATATTTCTGTTTTAGACGTAGGAAAATTTTCAAATACATTGAAATCTATTGTAGTTACTTCACTGACTCAGTTGTAGCATTGTTTTGACGTATTTAATTAATCACACAGCTATATCACAACACAATAAACGAGCAGGTGTGTGCGGTGAGCGGAATATGTAGGTATGTAATGCCAAAAGCATGATTTGAGATAAACGTCTCGGGGATACGAAAAGCAATCACCAAATTCTTGCCATCATTATTATTCTTGCTAACCAATTTAACTCTCGATTTTAATAATCATTCTGCCACAATTCTGATGTGCATTATTAATGGTATGGTTTGTTTACGATATTCATTATAATTTATACTGCTACAAGCCGAATTATAATAATTATTTGTCTCTCCTATTCGTTCTACATTCGCCTTGTCGTGTTGTAATATTATAATAATTGCCTTGTTGACTTCAAGGAAAGTGATGCTAATAGCATAACAGGATCCGCTTGCCTAATAAACATGCCGAATCGTCTAATTGTGGAGTTGACATTAATTGCTCTGTGGCCATATTTTGACTATAGACACGACGGAACACGGAGAATTTTGGCATAGTTTAAGAGCAGCGGGAGACGATTCGTCTATCGCTTTGTATTCAAAATGCTAATTGAAAACTCATCGCGTCATTGTGTATTTTTCAGTTTTATCTCGCCGAATTGTTTACACTCTGTCGTTAACTATGCAAATTACGTTTTTTCTCTGTCTACTATTCAATCGTAAGAATAAATTTCTTCAAAATCATTCACTAAATGATAAATAGTAGGCTTTGATGGCACACATGTTTTTCACAAAACTTTTAAAAATAATTGACCATTGACTCTCTAAAAATCTCATTACGGTTAAATCACGTTGATTTATCGAATATTTTTCCATAGTTAATTTACAATGTCTATTCTTTATTGCTAAAATTGCGAGCCAACAAAGTAATAAATCTTCCTGGTGAACTCCCTGTATACTATACTGAATATTTAAGAATTTATTGTTCAAGTCTGTAATTCCTATATATGTTAATATTCAATTGATTCACATGAAATTATTTCGTAAACAATGTATTATCTGTATTGTTTATGATCAATTTGTTATATAATAATGCAGACTAAGTTTATTTTATGTTAGATTATGCTAACTTCTCTGAAATATGTGGAATAATGTTTAAAAGGCTTATAACGGCGACGATTTTATTGTAAATTTTTATTATTTCCAGCAATCTTGGACGATAATAATCCTTCTGTGTAAATAATTATTGTTATGGCTTATAATTTTAATAAAAACTATGTTATATAGGATTTTTACCCAAAAACATACACTCTAACACACACACACACATATATATATATATATATATAAGGATAGTAAGAATTCCTATAACAATAGCCAATAATTTAAACAATAAAACACATTTTTAGTACTATTTCCAAAATTTATTTTAATACATAAAAAGTGATATGGAACTGACTATGATGGATAACATAACATTCAATATTAGATAATATTAAAGCAGTTTTACTTTTCGAATCAACTCCACCGGGGCACCGAAGTGTATCAAATCTATTGCCATCACCATCAGCAGTAAATCTAAATATGTTGCAATAATAATTTATTTGATTTCTTGGTAAGTACCATCCTCTTTTTTCCTATTTTTGTCGTTTGGCTTTTAAGTAAAGTATATTTATTTACCACACTTTTATTTGGTTTTGTCACTAGCACCTTAATGTGTTTACATTGCATATTTAGTGACGGTCGAAATTAAAGTGGTAATTTACAAGTTCATTTACAGGATATTAATTCTTCGCACTAATAACATTGCCGCCTATTTCCAGATATCATTAAGAAAATATATTTAGTAGGGCTGTGGAGTCGGAATCGTGAAAACCAGCTACTTTTTTGATTCGACGATTTTTAAGAATACTCTATGAATAATTTGCCGCAATGGTTGGCTGATCTTTAATTTAATGCACATAAATAGGTGAGGTAGAAAAAACCAGACAAAATGAAACTTTTTTCATGTTTTTTTAACGACCCCACAACCCTGATATTTCGTCATCTTTTTTTGTTCATTTACGTCTTGGAAACAACTTCCAAGAGACGGCGTCAGAAGATGCTGTCATAATTTTATAACATGTACTTAACACTGTACAAATACTAATATATTAATTAAAATTATATGTGTGTATTTGCACACATAATTTTTTTTAAAGAAGATTGCGCGGTTTCTACGAATCGCGCTTGGAAGGGGTATTGATTTATTTGTATTTTTATTAAAATGTATTTCAAGCAATGTCGTAACTACTATAGAATTATATACGAACAAACCCATTTTAACACATTTTTAACTATCCATCGTTTAGTAAATTGGTAATAATTATTATAATTATTATATATTAAGTAATCAAAACTCTTTCAAGGGAAAAACGGGACGCTTAACGATTCTGAATAGGTTTTTAACCCTTAATCAGATCGTGGACATATTATTATTATTTTGTGTGATTTATCAGTTTTTAAAAGAAGAAATATACCCACTTATACAAACTTTCGAAAATAATTAATGTTCAAAATCAAAAAACAATCTTTCAAAAAAAGTAAAAATCATTACTTGACTGCGTCTAGTTAACAGTGAAAAGAAAATTGACTAACTGTTGTATTTTCAAGAATATCGTGTCTTTTATGCTGACTGTCTTTTTATCGAAATATCAACTTACAACGAATTATTGTTTTTGTTCTGGTATTTTTATTCTTCGAGTTATTTGATACTTGCAGCTTCTTCGTTGGGATGAAGTATTGTGTGCAGTAGTAAATGCAATATTATTTTGTAACGTATCCTTTGTCAGACATGTTGCTGCAGTTGACTTTTATCTGGAATAAACAATACAGTATTCACATATTTTTTATGGTAGCTGAATTCTTATCATATTTCATACGGAATCAACCCGAATATAAAAATGTATTTTATGAGAAAATTAAAAAAAAATGATTCAGTGATTATTTTATATGTTATATATAGACTTTATTAGTCATAGGTGGTGCAAAAAGGCATGTGATTAATGATTCCGACTTCAACAGTTGTGTTCATTTACCTTTACTTTGCCTGACAAAGCCGACAACTTTCAAACTTGTATTATAAATTGAAATCCTTAGCTCTGTCATTCCACTTGGTGTGTTCCTAGATGTGACACCTGTTTCGTTCAGCTTGAAGATGCTTCTCAAAGAAACAAAACATGTGTCACACTAACTACTAACACACCGAGTGGAATAACTAAGGTGTCAATTTAAATTTCTATTTAACATGAAGTTACACAAAGTTACCTACCGTTGAATCCATCGAAAATATATATATATATATATGTTTATATTATTATGTGATTATTATATTTTAAGGATTGCATAAGCATTTAGTTGCTATCGACGTGTTTGCTAAATCGTCATTACGTATGAAGACGTGCAGAAAGCGAGACGCGTGTCGTAATAAGCAATACCATTAAATGCTATTTAGCAATAAATTGAAAAAATATTGTTTACGTAAGTATTTAGTAATGCAATAATTCTTTTTTAATATTATATGGAGTTCTCACAAATAGGTACGTGCGAATTTTATCGATAGTTTTTTAAACTAACGTGTTTATATTTTTAATAAAAATACGGTAACCAGCTGATATGTCATAAACACAATTGAAAATCAAAATGATGAAAAATAACTTTCCGTTTAAATGCGCTCTAGGCATCAATATTATTTTTACACTGGTGACTAGAGGATATGATATGAATAATTTGATATTAACTAGACCCTCGTCATCAAATTACTATTTAAGCCGGCTTAAATAACTGCAACACATCGTTAATGGATTTTGTCATAAAAGTCCACGGAATGAATATATATATATATTTAATTAATCTTATTGGTACTGTATTCGTTTCAAATCTTTCTTTTTTTTCCAACAATAAAGTCTTGCAATGTGCATGCATTTATACTTAGAAATCGTACCAATTAATATTCCAGCCTTTTTGGAAAATATTATGTGATTTTAATCTGCGATCTTACGTTTTTGTGCTTCCACTGGACACATGATCTGTTAATGCATTTTAAACCACGTGTCAGACACACTACCGTATTTGATTTTCTTGAAATATCTTTTGAAGCTCAATGTTTTTCTCGTATAATTTTAAAAATCATTTTTTAACCTTGAATTTTTTTTATATATATTTTGTTTAATTAACATTTCAGAGAAGTTATTCTCATGGTTATAAATTGCCGAAAACGTTTACAAAATATTTATTTTAAAAATTCAATCATTTTTCTCTTTTGCATTTAGCACAAAACCATATAATTTCATATAATCTACAGAGAAAAATGACATATATACATATAAAAAAATACTTTTGCTCGTTTAATAATGCCAGTATATTTTTTACCCGTATGATTCATGTCATTCAGAACGAGGCGGCTTGAAATAATTTATTGAAAAGCGTCCTTCTTCTACTTTCTATTCATTATTACATGTGTAGATTCGTTCCGTACATAAATAGCACTGATACCACTGTCAAGTAGTAAAAAGTCATTGTACGGCAGTCGAAACTGATTTATTAAGTTGAATGCTTGTATGGGCGGTGCATGCATATACGGATGTTGTTTTTTATCCGATGCTGTATTGAAGATATTCATATATAATTACGGTCAATCTTTTGATGATTTTGACAATAGTAAAAAAAAAAAAAAACAAATTTAACTATAACTTCTTTTATGATGTTATACATATATAATCGCATGCTTTCTGTTTTGTAATTAGCTACTTAAAATTTGAATCGTTCAAGTACTGCAAATTTCCACATTTTTCGATATCTTCGGTCAATCCAGTACTAGGATGTACTCGAACTGCCGACCAGTTAACAGTTTATTTACAAGAAAAATTACAATATATGTATGTATATATACAAAAGCTAACTGTCTTCAGATGATATTGTAAATATGAGAAATAAATTCAGATAGTTAAGGATTAAATTCCATTAAGCATCCTTAGTATAATATGTTATATCTTTATATATATATTTATAAGTTTTAATCTCTCTTCAGTAATTAAAACAAATCTGTGTATTAGGTTTTTGTTTCTGGGAGTAGACACCCCTGGGTGCATTGCCTTGTAAAGCGTAAAATTTAATGGGAAAGCCGAATGGTTGATGCGTGTTACAGTTCTCATGCATTATTTTTACCAGCCGCCGCGATGCGAGTACAATGCGCCCGCAGTACTCAGTACTAGCTTTGTGAAATGCCTCCCGCAGCGACGGCGGGGATGTTAATCTCACTTTCACAAAATATAACGCTTAAATATTACACATGAAGCCACGATTAATCATTTCGGCGTCACTTGTTTTAAAAGCAGAATATGAGACATATTTTTAATATTTTCTAATCTATGCGTAATAAAGGCGGAATCTTAAGCTTTCAAAGTTAAATACTATCCACCTCGTCGTAAATATATATATTTTTGTAAATTAAATATATTTTTTAATTATCATGTTATTAACTGGAGTTGTAATGTCCCCTCGACTACGGTTTATGTTAAAAAACAGTAAATTTTTTTTATTATTTAAAATTAAGAATTTTTAAAATTCATTAATTCTAATGATGTTGTAAGAAACATGAATACTATTTATGACTTAAGTTTGTAATGTTTTTTAATTTTTTAAATATAAGAGTAACTTTCATATAATTAAAACTTATAGCACTAAAAAATTTGCTATTTTTTATTACCTAAATTTAAAGATTATACAAATAATAAATAAATTGTTATTCGTGTGAAGCTAAAGCCAAGTAGCAGTACTTTGTAGTAGTGACTTTCGTTCAAAAATGAATTCAAATTATTTTATGCTTGGATTAATAAATTAGAGACATACCGTTCCTTGTATCTCTTCGTCGTAAATATTTTTATTCATTTTTATGATAGTATTTATATCATATTCTATATATAATTTACCCATTCTTCTTTACGCTTTTAACACTCCCGAAAGAATAAACATCTTTGGTAATACCGCCACTGCTTTCATGGACGTGAATATAAAATTTTCACATTTCCCCGGTTGCGGAAAAATGAGTGGTGGTTAGGCTTGGCAATCAGCTACTACGCCCGCCTCTTTGCCTCTCCGATATTATTTGTAATGCCAGTATCCGAAAGATAAACTGCTGCATTTTATTTGTTTTCCTTGGAATCTATATGAATCAATGAAGTCGGTAAAAATATTTTTTGTGTCAATTTTCTTCGTAGTTTTCTGTTATTTGGGTTGACAATTTATGGCTTTAAGATAGCAATAGCCTACGCCGTACGTAGGTGATGGAACTGAAATATTATACATATACAGGTTGTTCAACTGGAAGGTTTACTACTTCGTATCTGTATAACTTTTTGTTAAAATGAAAACAAAATAATTTTATGCAGATAAATATTATACTTTATTGAATGTTATGGATTACGTTTGGAAGACACTTTTAGGTTATTATCCGTCTCGGTTAGCATCACAAATGCTCTTTTTATAATATTGTTCATGCATTTTCACACATTGCAACTCGTTTGTTGGTAGTTGATTATTTTCACTATCTACTTTACGATCAGGATATCACTTCACCATAAAATAAGTAGAACTAGAACTGAAAATGTGAAAAAAAAAATATATCTATATAAAGGAAAAATGTTTAAATTTCCTACTCGTTATTCTTTCTAATGAGTCTATCATGATTGTTTCTGAACTGTTAATAAATTATTGATTTTTGTTTATTTAGTTTACAGAGATTGCTAACGTTTAATTTTTTAATTAATTTATTTACTTTGTTTAAATTCTATTGCAAATTGGTTTCTTATTTCTTGACACTTTGGTGTTGTATATTTATAGTGTTGCTAATTATTAATTTAGAATTTTGTATAAATACGCTTGTTTGTAATTTGTGTCCTATTACTTGTTCGCGATGAGCTGTGCTGAAATGAGCTAATAATAAAATGTATTGTGGACATGGTATTTAAAAATGTGTTTCTACTATTATTATTATTTTTATTAAAAATGATTGTTAATGCCCGTTAAAAATAATAAAATGTTCTAGTTTTGGTTTATTGGAGGTGTTTTCTAATGAATTCGCTTCGTTCATTAGCAAGATAAAATAAAAACATTGCGACTGCGAACATCTCAGATAGTGAACGTGGATAGCCTTTCGACGTTTCGAGAACCTGAATATATAAATAAAGAATTGAATCGCGGCAATTTTACGGACATGAATTTGAAATTCTATCGAAAGCCGTAAAGATTTTCTTCATTGGAAAACACCATACTGTATAAATGAATCCCGTAAATATTGGTTTTTTCCGTTTAGGTTTAAGACAATCTGATTTTTTTAATCTTTTACATACGTAAAAATCACACAGGGTAATTTGATATTGTAACGTTGGATAGTCAATAATAAAACCAAAAAACAGCTGTGAATTAAGCAACTGTTTCTAAAGATGGTGAGATGTCGAATTTATTACCAGTAAAGTATAACTAGAAAATATTGTTTTTGTTACCCCAATACCTACATTTGCAAACGTTTATATGCATTTCCAAACAATTAAGTTGTCATAATGCTTAAATGATTTTCTGGGTTGGTAAATTTAGTCATGTAGTCGTTGTCAAAAATATGACTGATATTGAATATTTTTTTCTAGAATAAAATCTAAGTATCAAATAGCTTTCAACGGAACAGCATGGAACAAATGAACGAACAGCAAAAAAGTTCTTGACGGAAGTGCTGTACATGAAAACAATGACGTAGCTAGGATATTTTCAAAATATTATATTAAATATAATATCGAATTCTTTTGGGAGTGAGCATTTGAGGCTTAAAATATTTTTGTTGTATTTTTTGGATAGTTTCCCATTTTGCGGCAGAATGTTGTTCAAGTAAACGTATTCCATAAAATTCTATCATATAAAGGCCAGGCATTCATAGTTTCATCGTTGATATAAAATTAAACGACATGTGTATGTCGATGCATAGGAGGTGGATTATTGTAAATATATTTAACGCAATATAATAATATTACGTAAATAAAACAAATCCAACTAATATGAAGATATATACTTCTGCATAAATATACGTTCTTTTATTCCACAAAAATTATAAAGACCATTTTTTATCTGCAAATTAGTTTTCTGCGTTAACTATGTGATCTTTACGCCCTTCTTTTCTAGCATTAGACGTGGAAACAATCATCGTTAAAAAACTTTCTTACTTTGATGCAGACATACATTCAGACATTTTCGACCTACTGTCAACAAAGTAATCCATTATGGAAGTAGGAATCTGACATTTTTCGGTCTCCAATCTTTCTCCAATCACAATCAGGGTTACCAGATTTTCAAAATCATAATTTGAGATATTCACTATTTTTAACAATCAAAAAAAGGAATTAAAGAATTAAGGAAGATATTCAGTGAAGATATATAATTTTTTTTTCAGTTGTATAATATATATTATCAATATCTTTTTAAGTATACGGCACTATAATTGTGAATATAATGAAGATATGAACCTATTTTGCTAATTAAAAAGTCCCTATCAGTATAAGTAAAGCGCAGTGGTACTGTACAAGAAATCTGTGACGACACGAACATACTCTTATTAAACTTATTTTAACGCTTTTCAGCTGATAGTTTCAAATTTTATTCATAATGAAAATTACGCCAGGCTATCCACGAAAAATCAAAGAGTCGGAATTTTCAGTGGCAATGAGTGAATAAGGATTTGTCTATTGAACTCGGGACAGTCCCGGTCAAATAGAGATGTCTGGTAACCCTGATCACATTGTTGAGCTTGTCTGTTTCAATTTTAAATGATTTTTTCAACATTAAAAAATAGGGGTGTGCTATGCTTATAATTTACTTACATGGTTGTATTAAAACAGTAAAAACACAATGTCTCGTACTATATTCAAAATTTTCAAAACATCGTGTTTTTATTATTTGAATAATGCCTTTCCGACAGGAAATTTAACATTAAACTTAAAAGTGATACATGTTATGTTTTTAGCGTAAAATAATTTTATGTATCTTAAACAACGCGTGAGATTTTGGATCTCTTCAGTCATATCCTGTCGCCTTATATTCAAATTTAGGTCACAATAGTCTTTAAAAATTGAAATGACGTCTCATTTATTGTAATGACGGGAAATGCATTAAGCATATTTATGTACATTTTTTTAAAAGTCACTATGCATGATTTCCTTTAACACGGTGGTTTATAAAAATCGATCTTTTCAGTATTTGAGGTACATACTGGCAAATAAAATTTATTTTACACACCTTTGTGCGTCGTTATCGTAGATTTTAGGATTATTTATAAACACAATTATCTACGAAGTAATATAAAACATTAATGTAATTCCTCTATAAAGGAGATACGTTTTCCCTTGCTTATTTTAGATATGTATGTTCAATTCTCAATCATACACATGTTGGCAGTATTATTTATAATGTATTTTACACACACTTGCCACAACTATTTTACTATAGTTTTGCCGCATGAGAGACGTAATTATTGTGATACTTTTTTCTTCTGTTAAGCATTTCGTTGAATCTGATCATCCCTCACGTCTGGCGATTCTTTTTTACCGGTGAAGGCGCGTAGATAGCATGCGGAAACTTGTGGCCTATGATGGGCGATGCGGTCCAATAAAAAATAAGTGCCCATAAATTTAGCAAGAGAGCTCTCGCTCGGCTGGAAAGTGAAAGGCGTTATATTTTGAATACCATACGCGCGCATCCTTGAGAGATTTCATTTCATTTCGCATGCCAAATATCGCATTAGGTACCAATGTATCACTCGTGTAGAAATTCCAAGACGTCATCTTCGTTACTGATTACGATATAACTTTCGAAGCCATCAAATTAAACCCAGCATCTTATGGTATCTATCGTTTAATAGATAATTGATATAGCTGTATAATATCAATTATAAAGCTATGCTGTACACAGGAAACTCGAGAATCACTTCTTAAAAAACGTTTTCAAAACAAAGCAATAATCTACAATACATTGCAATTATTGTGACCATACAATCAAAACGAGTTTCCGCAATAAGTGCCATACAGGTAGATAATGATGAACGACATATTTTTATCTGATAGTTAAAAGTCCTCATAATTCTTGTGTATTATTAAATGTTTTTTCAGTAAAACAAAAAAAAACAATAAGAATATTACAATAGTAAGTTTTTGGAAATACTCAAGAAAGCGTCAAATTGTTTTTTTTTTCTTATTAATTCGGTGGTAACTTGTGGTGTTATATATAATAATATAAAATTAACAACATTGTGATTTCACATTCGTGAACAGCCTTGCAATAAGATAAGTCTGAACATGCTTTTCAAAATGAAACAATTTCCACATTTAGTAATACAGCACGTATAAAAACAGAAATACGATTTTTTTTGTTAATTTGATTTCGATGAACTTAATTTTATATTTTTTCACAACGAACAACATTTAAAATATGTTATTTGGCACACTTAGAGGTTTCAATTACATCATGTGTGATTACGTTGATTACGACTTTTCCTCTTATTTGTGAAATAATTCGCATAGAGAATGTGATGGTTGTAAGTTCCGTAAATAGATTGTATACAACAACAAACGTTTCACACTATTGTCTCACTGTCAATGTGACCTTTGAACTTTTATAACCTACAAATTTATGTACATACACATCTTGAGTTCGACTTCGTGTTCTTGGGAGGATTTTCGATCGCGATGATAATATAGGCGTATTATATGTCAAGTGTACGCTTTCATATACACACAGAGCGTGTTTTGAATTGATCAAATGACATAGAGCCGTTGGAGAATCGTCGCCAAATATAAAAATTATATCTGATATTTAAAGATAGTGGGCTCAGTCGCTGAAGGAGCAATGACACGACAGGATACAAATTGTTCTGAGACAGCCATCACATAGGGAGTCTCACGATACGATACAAGATACTAATGGAGCAATCAGTTCGTCCCACGATGATCATGTAAACTATAATCATTCTTAATCTTGCAGTAGAAATTTTATTGTTGCGTTGATACATAAATCTTCATGTTAGATGTATTCTGTATCGGTATAAAATATCTGATTTGAGCAGATAGTAACAATAAAAACATGGGCCTAAAAAAGTTCCCAAATAATATGTGATTATCTCTAGATGTCTATGTCCCGGAATGAAAAAAATGCTCTGTGAAACAGTGCGAGCAAATATGTACGATGATTTCTTTTCATCCGCGAATAAATATATTGCATGTTAGTAAAACTCAAATGTTATAAAATTTCGTAGGAATCACATTTGATTAATATTCTTGGAAGCAAATCATTTAACTTGAATTGTTAAAACTTTGTACAATTCTACATGTTTTGTCACTATCGACCCGGGTTTCGCCTTTCGGCATCTTCAGGCATTCTATCACACGGATGCAGCAGAACTGACGTCAGCTTAATTCAAGTTTGATATTGAAGTTCAAGTTCCATCAAGCACCTTCAGTCGATATCATAAAAAAACAGATCATTTGTTATTATGAAAAATATACGGGGCATTATGTTCCTATGATACTACGAAAATTTAAAATATAATTTACAGATCTCGATGTTGTATTTGTTAATTGTTAGTGGAATAAAAATTCATTAATGACGATCAGTTGAAAATGATATGATCATTGAACTGCAAATGGTTTTCGTGAAGAATAAATAATATATTTTTTTGCCTCTTGAATAATTTAAAATTATTTTGGAAAATAGGCTTTTATATTTTAAAACATTTACATTTGGAAATTTGTTTTCTTTTTTTATTCTTTACAAAAAAAATCAAACCTGACCCGGGTTGCTATACCAGCTTTATAATTTATTATATATATAAATTATTTGCTCTTATCGAAGATCACTTTTACATTCAATCGTAACATGTAACAGATGTTTAAATTGACCTTGATGATTTATAATGATATCACCACCAGCCATCAGCGATGTGGTGCTATAACTAAAGAATAATTTGCGAATGTAGAGTGTTCAGTGGTGGCACTATGGAGCTTTAATTATTCTACGGGTTCCTAATAACCTTTGGTTCCTTAAAATTTTTTATTGACATTATAATTTCTAAAATAAGGTTTACTTAGAAGCATAATTTTTTTCTAACTGAGGTTACATGTTAATTTATGAGACTATAATTTAAAATAGTTTCCCACCTTGACCTAGAATTACTTATATGACCTCTGTTTTATAAAATTTCGTGAATAATTAGGGCTTGAATATTTAAATGTCGGATCGATCGATACAATAGGACATTTCTAAATAACGATTAAAATGTTAATCCTTACCATCATACTTACACAAGATATTACTTTTAACAGTACCATTGAAAAAAATGTACTTGTTGAGCTTTGTTCATTTATATACTGACATATCGAAAGCACTGCGATGAAAATAGTTTCGCCTTGCATAATAAATATTATAATACATTGTTGAATGTACGGCGTGTGTCAAGTTATGATTGGTTTGATCATTTGCGAGACTCGTTTATAACAATATCGACCCACTTTACTTAATTGAGCAATGTTTTATGATAGCACGCCTATTCTTGAGATGCCAATAAACGTTCGCTACACATCTCAACACTCGAGGCCGCCATGGAAGTTAAATGAGATATTAATTTACCATTGTTGTAAAGTGTAACACGCTTTATATTTTATGAATTATCTCTCTAAGAATTTAAACTATTTAAGCTCCGCTAGTTGTTCTTATTTAGGATTATCTTGTGAATTATTAGGTAGGTAGTTAAGCTAAGATTATTTTCCACTCCTGTTAATTGCCATACTGTTGTATTAAAGTTTATGAGCTGTTTTATTTAGCTTTTAATTTATAGTTATTTACAAAAATATCATTGAACTTGCAGCTTAATTAACGCTATGGATAAATAATGTTATTAGATCCCTCTTGCATGATATTCTGACGCAATATACGTCAAATGAAAACAGCCCGCTTCTGAATTAATCATAGTTTCCTTATTCATTGATGCCATATCTAATATATATATACCTACAACCGAAAGAATGAAAAGATACAGGATAAATTATCTAAAAAAGAACGATTGCAAATTATGAAATACATAAGAATAATCCTACGGTTCGTTTATTATTACGTTTTTATAGTATAATTGAAAGAATTGTGTTATCAGTGAAGTTATATTTATTGAAATTTAATTTGACACAATTAAATATTTTTTTGAAATGAACGTCTTTCTCTCATTATTCTAATAAGTCTTGAACAAAACTATCGTCATCTTTGTCAAAAAACGATAAAAGTTCATTGACACTAAAGTTTTTCAACAATATAAAGGATACATGAACATTAAGTATACGTGTATACTTATATGTATTCGGAAAGTAAAGTTTCTTGAGTGAGCCTTTTAAAATGTCAAAAGCTTTCCGATAAGTACTTGCCAACCGAATAGAAACAAGATAGTCGTAATTTATTTAAAAGTTCTGCGATCGACCTTTCAAAGGATCCGGCACTAACTACGTCGTAAGATGTTTTCAGTTAGTTTCGGCTTAATTGCTTCTATTGAGAACACTAAATTTCAGTTTGGCGGAAGTTATTCGGAAGAACGTCGGATCGGTGATATTATTATTCTTTAATCGCGCCAAAATTTCACAATCCGCGTAGATTATGCTTTAAACTTTAAATCTTAGTCTATTAATATGATTCTCAATTCAATTAATTTAAATTCATAAGACTTAAATACTAATCGCACGATTTTTCTTACGAAATATAATATATGATACTTCAAAAGATAAAAGAACAAGTGAAACGAACTGATTCCATACATTCTTAACACGAGATTACTTCAAATATGTAACGGTCAACAATCTAAATTATTTAATGCAGTAATACGTCACCTGATATTTTATCCTAGAAAAATCCATCCATTTTAATATCAACTAGGCTATTACTAAGTCATTCAGTTTTTGTGTTATATTCGGGTTAATCGCTATTGCGTACGTTAATGTTTTATTATTTAATAGTTTATATTGCTTAAACAATAATATTGATTTCATGATACTGTGTAGGCTTAATTTGTCTTCATTTTTGGTATTCTAAATCTGTACCTATTAGTCTCTTATAATATATATATATATATATCTACAAATAGATATCCAACAATTGCGAAACTTCTTTATTTCAACCGTTACTAAAATGCCTCCTCATACCGATGTACCGAAATTACAACATAATGTAAATTCAAAAGCATAGCTTACTGTAAATAATCCTATTTATTATAGGCCGTAAGAAGTTCTTCATGATAAAATAGTTGAACATGATTCAGTGAAAAACAATTTAGTGGAATTTAATTTCATGCTTGTTTATTTTTGTTCCAGGCAAGCCTTTCAGCGAGTTCTGAAAGTTCGGAGGAGGCAGACCGCTGGCAACCTGTGTTCGCAGCTATCACGGATACGGAACTCAGGTATTTCGACATTAATTTACTCTACGCTACAAAGGACATCGTTAAAATCAGTAACCTGGATACAAATATAATGCTGAGCCGCCCAGTCAGGGTTGGCCAACAGGACGGTCACGGCCCCTAATAGATATGAAATGAAAAATTGCTAAATTGCCGTTTTTCAATGATTTTATGAAAATATTGTAGTATCACATTTTGTATTTTGAAATACTTGTTTTTTTTTGATTTTTTTTCTTAGACTTTCTTACTCCCAAGCATTATTACTTTTAACCTTAGATTTTAAATTCCCGTATGAACTGGTTGTGACGATTACTAAACATTGAAAAATATCATTCATTTTTAGTTTATTTCGAAATATAATAGCAATAGCCACGTACATTAATAATTTGTATGTACCAAATATTTTTTTATTAGATTCACCTATATGTATCTATCACACCGAAGGTCAAATCTCTAATGATATATTGAGGTTACAGACAACAAAAACAGAAACAATGCGTTATAAAGAATGAGTAAATACTAATTTTAATTTATTTATTGAATTGATAATTACTAGGTGGAACTCTTTTATAATAAGATGAAACTATAGAAGTGTTAATCCCATTTTTACTTATACATGCTGAAAACTATTTTGGTTTGCATCATCGTCGGAATAAATCATCAATTAAAACAGTGACGGCGATAAAAATTTATTTCAGCAATTATGCATTTTATTTATAATGAAAAGCAGGGGGTGTAAACATTCAATTGTGTTGAACTGAATGACTTGGCGAATACATTGAACGAATTAATAAATTCTTTTTGCTACCATGAATAAGGGAACTTATTTTTCCATTTGCTCTTCAAGAAAAATCTTGGGTGTTTTTTTCGTGAATTTATTGTCGAAGTAGCTATGTATAATTTCACATTTTCATGAAAATTATTTAAATAAAAAAAAAACAAATCTAATCGAATAAGAAACGAATCTAATGCCAATGCTGTTTTCTAGGCTGGCGAAATGAAATAGAATGAAATGACACGTTAAAATTACGAAAGTAGCGAAATTTTATATAATTTTATTTGTTTGACAATTCAATATCACTCATTGAATTATAGTCATCATTTTTTATTGATCAAGTACGATTGTGATTCACTGGTTCCTTTGTTTCTTGTACTCCACATATTATAAGTCACCTTTTTGGTATAATTTTTTTAGTATGATTTTTTTAAAGTTATTTGAAGAATTCTCTTGAATTCGTCACAATTTTACGTAACAAAGAATAAGTATGTATGGCTCGTATAAACATCTGTCCATAAACTGAATGTTAAACTTATTTTTAATGATGCGAAGATTTTACATATTCCATCGTCTTTGATTGTGTGGTTTATGTTCTCTTGTTTTTTTAGTTCGAGTTCATGTGCAACACGTTTAAATAATTTAATTTACCTCTTTTCCGTTGCTGACGTGTTTCTTAGACTGTTGTAATGCGCACTTCCTGCTGCTCGTAAAATACGTCTCCGCTTTCAGTATTATGTGCCAATAGAAACATTCCCCTAGACAATTTGCCGAATTATAAATTTAATTCAGATTCCGTCGACCACACACCTGCAGACGATGGTGTTAATTAATTTTCTCGGCGCGCCAACAGAGGAAGGGAAAGCTGCCTTCGCAGGTACCGAGTTGTCGGCGCTTCCGTCTCCGGTTCGATACAAAACAGCGTTTGGAGTCTCGAACGATTCCACTTCAAAATATGATAATTGAAGTGTTTATAACCGTTTGTAATGCTTGATTTGTTGGTAAAGAAAATATTTTTTATCCGTACAGGAGTTGTGTATCGATTGGTAATTGGATATATAAGGCCATTCAATGCTGTAAAAATAATAGTTAAATAAACGATTTTTTACATAACTAATTTTTTCTTTGTGTGTTATATATGAAACGTTTTTTTTCTCTAATTCAATATTTTTTTTGACTATTCTTCTTTGTTCGTGACGGTTTATTTTGACTCATTTGTAAACAAGCTACTTTTTATTTTTGTGCAAAATATAAGTTGTTTCATTTTGAATGTTTTCATAATAATTTCAATATTAACATACTAAATATTAAAAAAATTCTAATTTATGATATCGATTGATGGTGCTTGATGGAATTTCAATATCATATTTGAATTATTACAGCTTTGTACGATTCCACATATTTTGTCACTAACGACCCGGGTTTCGCCTTTAGGCATCTGACTCAGTCAGTTCTGTTGCATCCGTGTGATAGTATGCCTGAAGATGCCGAAAGACAAAACCCGGGTCGTTAGTGATAAAACATTTAGAATCGTACAAAGTTGTAACTATTCAAATTTAATATTTTTCTATTAATTCTAAATTTGGGTAATGTTATTATTTTTTTTGACCGTATTCATTCTTCTCTAATCCACTTTACATATATTATTTGGAAAACCGTTCCTCATTTATGATCCACGTGATAGTTGTAAGCACAAAACTACTTGCACCCTTAATGAAATATTTCAGATCAACGATTAATGCAACATAGTTCGGTATGAGTTTTGGGAAGTTAGCTTTCGGGGTACCATGGAGAGATTTCGAGCTTACCGGCGATTCAATGTAACTTTGTGAGTTGGCGAACACGATGTTCTACAGCTAAGCCGGCCGACCGCTGCAAAGCGTTCTCGGCGGACCGGCGCGAAGGATCCGGCGGCGCTGGCCTCGGAGCCTTCGCCACCGTGCGCACCCCGCCTCTCCCCGTTGGCAGTGCAATTAAAAGTTCTCCGTACAAGTTTAATCAAAGAGTTCCGCCGTTTCTGCTCGGGAACTGGCCACACTGGAAACCCTCTTTGCCCTTTGAATTAGTTTGGTTCGAATCCGATTATAGCATCGCTTCTCAATTATATGTCGATCAAGGCATTGTATTTTTGCGGCTACTGTGAAGGAGTGCGATTGACTGATTTTGTTACTTGTTTGTGAATATAATAACAAAGTTTTATGTCACGGCGTGTATGTCACATTTTTTGTAGTTATATACTTATATTAATAATTATTATGATCACACTATTCATTTATTATACGATATTATCTGTATATTTAAATATGCTAGTTTTCATAAAATAATCATAGATGTATTGATAAAATGAAATTTATGAACAACTTTGTACTATTCCACATGTTTTGTCACTAACGACCCTGGTTTCGCCTTTCGGCATCTTTAGCCATTCTATCACACGGATGCAACATAACTGACGTACAATAATCAGTTAGCATCGTATATATATAGTACAAAGTTGTAACAAGTCAAATTTGATATTGAAATTCCATCAAGCACCTTCAGTCGATATCATAAATAATATCTCGATGTTGATATTTATGCCTTCTATCAGGGGTGTACGATCGTTTTTTGTAAAAAAAATCTCCATGAGTCTTTGCATATTGATTAATATAATTAGCATGCATGCGCATCTTACACTAAATCATCAAATAGCTTTAATAAACGTCCAAATCTTTAATATATAGATATTTAATATTACAAGATACATTAGTAAAAAAGGTTTTGTAATTTTAACTTAAAATATTAAATATCTGCTATTTTTTTGCTGTAGTGATATTGAATATATGCGACATCTATATCTATGTTATATTACAATTGAAAAGTTTAACACTTTGTACTGTAAATCTTTGGTGGAATGATATGATAGGACTCACTCGTCTATTAAATACATTTTATGAAATAGTCAAAAATATGTGTAATAATATTTTTTTATTCATCATTTTAATTACCTATTTTGGAATAGATTCAATTTATTCTTTATAAATTAAAAGAATAAACCAATGAAATTTACTAAAATACGGCAGTGATTCGCTCACATGAATGTAGCACTTGTGCTCGCGCTCCAATGGCGTTATTTTGGTGTAAGCCGATGTCAGAATATTATTATAGATGCTTAAAATATTGCCGTTGACCTAGGAATAAGTCAGAATGGCGTGTGAATATATCACGCATCTATATTTATATCGGCAATACTGCATTTAGGAAGTTTTAATTTACCAATGTATTTTAATAAGCATATGAAGGCAAATGCAAAAATTTATATTTTTCTTGATAGAAGTACATATTACCTACGCTCAAGAAATAAGGAAAATGAAAGAGTCGACACCTTGACATTTCTTTTGTGATATTCCTTCAACAGTTTTTTTTCACTTTACGACTTTTCATGCTGGATCGATATTCAATTGAACGAAATACAGGTAAAAATGACTCGCTAAAACCATATATATAATACGTGCAAACTCCTACTCGAATCACGTAAATGATGTAAGTGCAGTATTATAATTACTGATATCGAAATAATTGTAACGCCTTTTTTGACATCAACAGTTGATATTTGAACTAAACATGTATATTAAAATGAATAATTATATCCAATCGATATGTTTTTTAACATCTTTTTAATGAGAGTGCTACTATACAATTGTTTCTTCGCGATTTTAAATTTACTGTGACAGCGAAACATTATTGTGAGCCACTGGGTAATAAATTTTCTCGGGCGATTACGGAAAATGCCGCCGTCACAAAAGGCTTCCCTTTCCTTATAATTGCATTATCTCGGGAGAGGTATTGCAAAAATATCGGCGCTCTAAGTGAATCGTTATTTTATAATCATATTATAAAAGAGAAACTCCGGGGGGAAAATCAAACGTAGCAGCTGTAAATATATCGCTAAATAATTTTAGTATTTTTTAAGATATTCATTTATATATATATATATGAATTTATATTCTTTATTGACTGGTTGCTTAAACTTTCTTATCATAAACTGTAATGCTGAGATTAGTATATTACTATTTTCCAATTAGTTCCTACGAACTTTTTCATATTATTTCTGTAAGCTGAGAATAGATGTAACATACTAAGTATTCTCATGCTTTATAAGTTTCTATTATATAATCGATTAATAATGATCGATTTATTCATGCAAATGTCTTGATTTTATTTTAACCTTATATATCGAGATACCGAGTAGGATTGTAGGCATCTCTCTAAACAGTTTTTTATAATTTACAATATCGACTGCTCGGTGCTTGATGGAATTTTATTTAAATTTGAATTGTTGAAACACTCGGGTCGACAGTGACAAAACTTGTGAAATCGTACAAAGTTTAAAAAATTCAAAATTGTATTTATCATGAAAAAGTATATCTAATTTTCATGTTTCTTTCAATGCTTCTAAATTTATGCAGTGTATATTATACAATATAATACACTCCCAAATTTAGTTGTTTGATATTACCTTTTAAGGAAATTCGTCAAAAGCAGTTTGTGACGTCATTATAAATAATGATGTTTAAGCCACTAAATAAAAATCATATTTTATTCTAGTAGTTTAATGAATATTTTTGTTGTATTGTTAAAACCTTAAAAAAACATTCCAAAATAGTTACAAAAAATATCTTGGCAGATTTTCTGACGGCTGTTGATTTTTTCGATCTCTATTCTACGAATTTCATAATTACAATTTTGAAATGGAACAAGAAGTCTGTGTTCTGACGGCGACAATGCCGTCAGACCATTATTTTTTGGTATTTGAATTGATAAAAGCCTCACGAATATCGTCATTCAGGATCTTTAGCGAACCGCCTACTCGGAACGGCGCGGAAAATTTCCAATGCTCGCCCGAATGATTTTTAGCCGAAATTGTCGAGCTTTTCTTCGTACACCCTGTCCGTGAAATTATTCCTACGTCCGTTAGTTTAAGACAACGAAGAAAACAGTTACTTCAGATTTGGCCCCCCACAACTAGTTATATTAAATTATATAGTATATTATGAAGCTGTGAACGTTTTGTGTGGTACTTTATGTATTATTCTTAACCCACTGAACATCATTCATAAGTATTCAGGCTTATATAAATCTAACAATTTTCTTAATGCCTATATAACATTTCATGGATATATTGTTGGTTAGCCTTGAATAATACTCGCACGTTTGTGTATGAGGTTTTTAATTCGCTGACGTCCCGTCAGTTAAAATTAATTAAGTACAAATATTATTTCGAAGAAACCACGTGAAATCATCATACCGTATGGATACCATTCTTTCCAGAATAAAAATTTAAGTTGCTTATCATTATTTTGTTTATTGGAAATAATTCAAATAAATTCCTCACAGAAATTAATTTTGAATACCGATTCATATATTTATTGATATATAAATGTACCTTTATATAATATACGTATATATCATAGTTTGACTGATAGTAATATGAAAAATCGTGCTATTGAATCTTATTCGTTTCTAATAACGAATGTGTGATAACGCAATTTATCGGATATTTTTTAATACTTCACGTATTCACTATGTTATTTTTATGCAAATATATATTTTTATTTATCAAAGAATATTAAGTTTTTAGCAAAAGCGTCTTTATTGTATATTCTGCGATGCCTTTCATTGAACAGGATGTACAAATATTTCCTGCCATAAGCTCTGAAGGCAAAGCGAATCTTGTAAAATGGTTCAATCGTGTCAAGTAGGCCGATGGAATTTTGAAACTTGCCATAATATTAAAGCCAAGGAAGGAAAAAGTCATTTGCTGACACTTACGTTATCAGCTCCGTGTTATCTCTACCTCTACTAGGTGGCAAAATTTGTTTTTTTTTCGTTAAAATACCTTGCGATAATAAATATAATGTACGTTTCCCAGATTACCAATAATGCTCCAAATTCTTTTCTTACATACTTGTTACATTGTATTATTTGGAGTTCTTCTAAAGATAAGGCCTGCTGTATAAAACAAACGTTCTTTTGTAGGGCACTCAAATGAAGGAAGTATTTAAAAAAAAATTATAGGCGCATGTAACGTTATAGATATTCCTCAGAGCTTTTTCGGTACTTAGAATTGGAGTAAATCAAATTTTGGAGTAAAAATTCAGACATTTCACTTCAGTATCATACCTTACTGCGGAGCTACTCAAAATTATAATGTAATATATTTTTAACATTGGATTGCAAATTGCAATATTTTGTTTTCCCTCTGTGTTTCGAGGGCAATGATTCTCCGGTAGTGGTGTGACTATCTTGATAACTTTGTTTGATATTATTACAAAATGTCTTCATACGCTAAAATAAAATAGATACTTAAAATTACAAACGGCTTAATAGATTGATTTAACCGAATGTTTCTTTAATTAATTAAGTATTAAACTTTATTAAAATTAATTGAATACGTTAAATCTACTTATGCTTTTTATAGTGAACGCATTTATTGATTTAGTAATTTGCTTCCTCTTTAAAGCTCATTTCAAGATTATTGATGTCTAACTAAATGTTTATAGAACCGATAAAATAGAATTATAAAAAATCATAGAAGTTGTTTCAAACGTTAAATTTTAAACGGTTATTGAAAAACTGTCAGGCTGTAAATTTAGCAATAAATTTTGCGGTATTTTTTTTAAAGATAGAAGTCAACATTTTCATTAATAAATCGCTGAGCAGCTTGAATTTCCTATCCTGATACTTTCACACGATGTTAACATGCTTTACGAAAAATAACATTGAAAAAAAAGCGTTCGCTTCACGTCAAGCCGGCGAAAATTTCATAAAACAATTTGAAAATTCCATTTTCTGCGATGGCAGAGCTGCCTACTTCGTCTTTCAGCGGCCAACAGCTGTTCCATTTGTTTCCCCTCAAAACAATGAGCGGCATATTCAGATACCCGCCGTTTTGCGGGACCCATTGTAAGCGGCGTAGCCCACTTTTAAACTGTCACCGAGGAGCTTCTCGCGATCTCATTGTGCCGAAGTTCGGGGAGAGCGAGAACGTAATTAACACTCGTGACTTGAAATATTTTTTTGTATCGAAAAAATATTTGAATTTGATTTGATTTTTTTAAAAATTCATTTTACTAGAATGCATTGCATTATGTAGTTTTCGTGGTGAATAATGGGTACTAGTATATACTAGATTTATAGGCCGTAGTGTATAATATTCTCAATATATATATATATATACAATATTTCACCATTGATAATTCAAGTTAATGTTTTTTTAATATGAACTGTCAAATCTAAAGGGGTGCTTGAAAAAAATCCTTATCCCAGACTTCGAATTTTAGTACCGATTTTGCTCATCGCGAGTATTGCTCAGTGAGTTGTCTTCCTAACTCAATCATTATAAAATACGGCAATATTTACAGTATACTTGCGTAAACTGAAGTAAATTTTCTTAGTATTAAATATGTTGTCTCAATATTTTAAAATAGACACTTCATTTTAATTATAGGTGAAGTAATCGTTAAAATATTTTTTCTATCGCTTCATTATAATGCAGTGTGTAAAGTATAAATTGGCATCCGAAGTAATTTTGCATTCAAAAGGTTTATTATAATGTTGCCAAATGTGTTTTATTGACATTTTATTCATAAAAACCGGTAATGGGTTCTCTTCACCCGGGAGTCCCCTACTGCTGCAGTAAGCGCTTCTTCCTGCTAATGAAGTATTGAAATGAGACGCTGGCGTTCGGCGTGACTGCCGCCCATTAGAGCCGATCTCGTTTTTATGCTTTTCATATTGAAAATTTCACCGTAAATCTTTTATAGCTTTTCTCGTTACTGTTGCTATGCGGTCTACAATGAAGATTTAAGGGTCGCCATTTAAAATGCTCTCTTCGAATTTTGAACTTTTCTTTCCAAATACCTGCTTATTTATTATTTAGGAGAAACGACTTTGTAGAAAATATTAAATATTCTTAACATATTATATTTTTACATATTAAATATTCTCACTATTTTCCGACGTTTAACAGCGTTCTATTGATATTCACATTTACTTTGTTCGATATTTTCACCATGTGAATTGTTCGGCACGATAAAAGTATTTTTTTATTAATCAAAAATGCAATTTAAACTTAAAATTCATGAAACATTCATGCCTATCTTTCTGGGCTTTCGGTCCTTTTTGGACACCATATTTACTTAGGCGAAGTCATCCGTCATCCTGGAAATACTCTCAAGCAGGTGTAACTAAGTTTCATTCTTCGCAGTAGATGTGAATCCGTTTTATGTATGTATTCAAAATAATGATATTGTTTGAATAATATGCCGTATTCATGAGCCGAGGGACGCTGTTTATTTTAAATTATAATATTATAATCAACTTTAAATAATCTAACTTATATATTGGAAATGAATATTTTCTTATTTTTTTAAACTTAATAACACGCAGTCGTTATAAATATTGTTAATAGTCGTTAATTCGTTTTATAAAATACTTGTTCTTGTACTTATCGGGTTATTAACTATACTGGGCCTATTTTTTGTCATCAAAATAAAAAATGTTGTGAAATACGTCTCTTCACTCCGCATCATCGTTTAAATACAAAACAACTTCATATATTGTATAAAAATAGTAGCAAATAATTTGCTAATATATAATTTATGTTTGCGTACATTAAACTATTCAATGGATATTGTTAGAAAAACTCGCTGCTTCACAAGAATCATACATTTATAATTTGTTTACTAAAAATCATAATTATGTCAATTTTAATTTCACATCGCACACATATATACGATAGAAATTTTTATGTTTTATTAATAAGGTTAATATTAAATGATGATTTTGCACACTTAAGAAATATTTGAATATGTTTTATTTTATACCAAAATAAAGGTTAATATAGTAGCGCAATTATCTGTTTTTTGCATTTTTTAATGGAATCATTCAATAACTAATTATATAAAGATTTATTATTTGAGGTGCAACTCGTGATGATATGCTTAAAGATCAACTGAGAAAAACCAGTTCTGATAGTAATATTATAAAATTAAAAAATGTTTTTCAAAGACACATTTAGTAACAAAATCAACCATGTGAAATAAAAAATTCTATAAATCAAGTCTACATAAAAATAAGTGCAATTTTTGCTGGTTCGCTAATGCAGTTATCACCATCGTTGTATTTAATAATGAAATTCACGGAGTCCAATTCCAGTATGTACAGTTCTTACCTACTAAAAAATGCCACTCATCCGTTCGATTCGCGCAACGAAACCGATTACCTAACCTATGTCCACTTATACTATCGTCCTCAGGATCATCCTTCTTTTATTATTGTCCGAAGTAGAGGTTGTGCGACTGAATGACGTGCATTTCTTTTACATTTAGTTTGTATGATTCATGTTGGTAGCAGACGCGGTACGAAAAAAAAAGAAATTAGATTGCAGAACAGAGAACGGAGCAAAAAGCGATCTGTTCTTACTGTGTAACACACAACCAACTTTGGTGTAACGTATAAAAGATTTATTTTTTTCCGTAACACACATTGCGGTAGCAAAAAAAAAAATCAGGCGTGTCTCAGATTTTTATGAAACATTTTTCCAGCACCCCTAGATAGTGAAACTGAATCGTAAGAGCGTTTTAAACAATGCACGGTGTTTCTTAAGGCAACCGTCGGCAGAATAAAGCCGGTTAAAAGCGCCGACGTGAAAATCTGTACAGCGAGATGAAGTATTTCGCATTTGGCTAGGATCACAAGGTGTCACCCACAGGTGTGTTGACCCTATTTATTTACTCTCTGTCTCTATCACACTCATCCGGTCGGCGTTTTATGCCCGTAGACTGGGTGATATTTGTGCCGGGCGTGTCTTTTCCACTGTATTTCCTGCCAACTTTTCCCCGGGATGGTGTCACACATAAGCGATATGAGTACGACATCTATGAAATTGTTTTATCGATGAAATATTTGACTTGACAAACATGCAGTTTTTTTGTTGTTTTCGAAATGTATTTACTTGTATATTATATGAATATAGTTTTTTAATATCAAATTGTTGATACAGTGCACTCTCGTTTATCCGGGCTAATGCTGGGGAGGATGGTCACGGATAATTGAAAAACACGGATAATCCGAATCATCAATTTTTTATTTTATTTTCGAATATAATATCATTTACACAATACATTTTTTTACACATTATTTATCAAGAAAACATAAGCAATACATATCGAAATTAACAAATTTACTGCGGGCACTAGCGCTGGTTTATGCACTTCACTGGAAATATAAAAATAATGCATGTGGAGTACAAAGGATTTCAATTGTTTCTTCATTCTAGTCCCATAAATTGTGATGTTTATTGCGGTATATGCGAACATTCATATATTCAAAACACAGAAGTGGTTAAAAAAAATTCACTGACTAGTTACGTAAACACAAACACATTGCTAAATTCATCCTTTTTTTTCAAACAACGCGCATATTCAAGATCGCAATTCATTAATGCGTCTCATAATCGTTATCGAAAAATCAATCAGATTATATTTGAATTAAAAAAATATTTATCTTCAGACACGAATAATCCGCAAAACGGATAATCCATACACGGATAATCGAGAGTACACTGTATTACAACCTTTATATCGCCACGAAAAAAATAAATTTCATAACCCTATTCAAATTTTCGCATTTTTTAAAAATGTAAATTTCTTAGTTAATTTGGTTGATGTGTTGTGATTGAGTTGTCAGTCTCGTATGTAGGCTATATTACCAGTGTATTTTTGTTGTTTTAAATTTGACTATGAACCAAGGATCATTTTTTATTCCAGGCGTAGCTAATTACGACTGCACTATCTTGATATTTATAATCTGAGTATAATTTTATTTTGATGATACTAAGTTCTAATACATTTAAAAAATTAGTATAAAATGATGTAATACTATTAATATTATAATATATTATAACAAGTCTTTGACTGATATATTATATATACGTTTTACACTTTGCTTGAAATTAGGGAATCAGATGATTACTTGCAAACAGCGGATTGATGATTGGTGAAGCCAATTATTCAATCACTTGCTTATTGTATTTTAAGTTGAATACGTTGCAGTCGTAAATACGTTTGTTTTCATTACAATTTCATAAGGGTTCACACAGGACACGGCCGCCACGCGTCGGGAATAAACTTACCGCCACAGGGCGACTCAGTATCCTGCACCGTTATAAAATACGAAATTCTTACGAAGGAAATGTCACGCACACTTACAGAATTGCGTACGATTTCGTGCGATCCTCTGCATATATTGTCGATGATGGCGTGTTTTATTACGTCGTCTCCTAGGCGCTGTAGCATTGAGATATGTGATCCTCCTGACATAACCTATTTTTTCTTCTGTAGTACACGTGCATCACTGATTGATATTTGACGACGTTTTTTTCCCTTCTTTATCATCATCATTTTTGCCACTGCTAAATGTTGACTTTCCCGCACGATTTTTCTTTAGTACATCGTTTTCATGGTAAACTAGATTTGATGGAACACAATGATAATTGTGAGCAATCGCACAATATTTTGTCAAATCGAATGCAAAAGGACTGTTTTGTATAAGCTGTATAACACAGAAAACATTTATTATATCCATCATGATAATATTACAATATAAGTGATTTAAGTTTTTTTACTTAGACCTGGATGGAATCGAGAATTTAAATTATATAAAAAATATGTTATACCGAATACGTATAGGTATCTAAGAAATATCGTATTTTTTCAGAATTTAATCAAAGAATTTAATTTAAGAATGGTCAACTACGTCACAGAGGGCTTAAAGTGACCATTACGGTAACGATTATCATTCGTGAAATAACCCCTTGATTCATGACTTGCGATAGTGGAACGATAATGGAACGTGCGGTCGTAATAATTTAAGATCAGTATGACTTATGAAACCATCTTACGTTTTTAATATTATCTGCTTTTTGTGGTATCTTTTTACCTCGGAAAAGTCTCACTTGAATTTGATATTTGCTAATAATTAAAAAAGAAAACGTATTGAAGTTTTTACCGATAATAACCACACAAATAATCGGGACCTTATGTTTTATTCACAACTTTGCTTTACTCAATTCATTTTGTTATGTTTATTTTGTTATACAAAGATCTAAAAAAAGGACGTCTTTTGCAATGTAAAGTTTATTTATTACTATGTTTATTTATATAAATGGTTCCCATATTGATAAACAATCATGAGCTGTTTATTTGTATTGTATCTTTGGGAATATTTGCTATATTGTATCTTTGGGAATACTTGTGTTCATTTGATTAACATCTTTAATAAAGCCGAAAAGAATCATAAGTACACTTTTTTTCTTTCCATAACAAGTCTTTTCACTTTTAATAAAAAGAAACCAGGAGAAAAATGTTATTAAGGTAATGCAAGTTGTATGGCGGAGACGATAAATATTGCTTACATAGCGATGGCACGTTTCTTTTCATATACAAGGTGACTACAATGGAGCCAAATTGTCTACCAAAGAAAGAGTTCAACGTACGAGTACGCTACCGATTTATGCTTCCAGTGTTATTTATATAAATACGAAATATTTATTTACAAACTGAGGAAATTTCTTTCCGAGCTTGCTGTAAAATTTTGCGCATTCTGAATTTATGATATAATGAACGGTTCAGTCGAAGTTTTGTGTGAATTCGTGGTTCTTTTTCTAGTCGTAATTTACTATTATTACATCGGGTTTCGCCTACAGGGAGAGGTGTGGCAAATCACTGCGAAACCGAATAAAATAAAAACGAATGTTTTTGAAGATATGCCGCGCGAGAAGTGAAGTTTAACCACACCGTGTTATAGTCTTTTACTGTAATATATTTCTGTCTTTTATGGAAGAGATTTCTTTCGGCATAAGCTATAACATCCATTCTCTTTTTCGATGGCTCGCAGTTATTTTTTTTCTCTGCGGCGTATATTTCAATACGTTTTCACCGCCGAGTACATAGTTTCGGGTAAAGTATATTCAATCTACAAAGCGATGTGGGTTTCCCGCTTTTCCCCTTCGCCGCACTGCAGGACGGAGGCCTAAAATCCCCGGCCGATCCCTGAGACACCCATGAGTTGACGGGAACCCATAAAATTGCGTTGAAATGTCTTTCCATTTACCGTAACGTAGGCGCTAGCGAGCTGCCCGCGGGCAAATTGGGTATTGATACGGGTGCGATATTGAAAGACACCGATCGATATTTTTTCCACGATGAGTATGAAAGACATTTATTGAAGATTATCTTTAACACCAACTCTCTTATCTGTTTTCTAGACATGTCAGTAGCTAGAAATCACACCTGGCTAACCAGCGTATGTACGTATACAGCGGGTGATTATTTTCTGATAATCAAACAACCAATTCTATTTTAACACACTGTTTATTCTCTCCATCGAACCAAATTTAAAATATCTTCAATCGATTTGTTCTGAAATTTTCAGAACCCGAAACTGTAAAAACTCTTATTCAAGATCAATATAAAACGCGGTGCTTTCTTTACGTCTAAGAAAAATAAGACAAATAACTTTTTTCGAAAATAATTCTTTCCTACAGCGATAATAATTAATGTCGTACATAAACTTAAATATAATATATATACTATTTTAAAAGATTTTTTGATCGTTGAAAATTTTTGAACAGTTTTCTTATAATTTCTGAATTTATAATATTATATTTCAGTAACTTTAAATTTAAAATTTGTTGCTGACTAATTGATATTTATTGTGGTTATTTTATTCTTTATAGTATGATTAACTTGAATTGACTTTTCATCGATGCTGTGATAATTTGATTCTTGATTAAGAATAAAGTTATAAAGAAGAAATGAAAAAATCGTATTTATGAAATCGATTGAACGTACTTGATGGAATTTCAATATCAAATTTGAATTGTTATTGATAGTTCTGTTGCATCCATGCGATAGAATGTCTGAAGATGCCGAAGATGAAACCCGGGTCGTTAGTGACAAAACATATGGAATCGTACAGAGTTGAAACAATTCAAATTTGAAAAAATATTAAATTTTATACAAATATAAAAATTATTTTCACTTGATATAAAATGACTTTATTCGTAAACTTCAATGAAAAACAGTGTTGTCGGTTAGACAATATTCTCCCACAAATACGAATTTCGATTAGGTGGAACCGTATCGGTAATGAGTATTGAAATTTTCTTCTAGATTGAGACATCTCTAAATATCAGGCACCGGGTGTTTTGTTCGCGCCCCGGCATCCAAACGTACCCTTGCGTAAACCTCCTCGGGCCTCCTCTCACACACGCAAACACTACACGCATATAAGCGTACGATAGGTTGAGATTCGCCACTGACGGCGTACTTGGCGGGAAAGTGTTGGGATTTGAATCTTATCAAATGTCCTCGTTCGATTTTATACCGCTTTTTTCCATCGAGACTATTGTCTCTGAGAAATACAATCAACCATTCAAAAAGTAGCGCACGAATGTACGACATTTAGAATAAAAAAATAGCGAAGGATAATTCATCCAAAAATATGCCAGGAATAGGACTTACGGAAAAAAGCTCACGGTGAATTTCACATGATATACTAATACAGTAGTTTTATCTATAGATTCAATACTTGAATATAAGTCGTTTTATTGAGTCGGTATTATCATTTATTCGATTTAAGTTTATATTGGCTATGTTGTCGGATGTGATGCAATAAATACACGAAGATTTTTTTATACCAAAACGCTTTTTCGATAAATTAAACAAACCCACTTGCTTGAAATGTTTAGTAACTTTTGGAACGCGCTTTTCTCCCCACCTACTTTTTGTTAACTGAAATTATGTGTGCCTGCAAACAAGGCTTATAATTCATTGGCTTTTTATGTTATGCATATCCAGTTTCAGTATATGTTCTTGCCAAATAATATGATGATTATGATGTTGTCAATAACGGACTTCAAATGGTGAAACATTTATTAAAGGTTACTGATGCGCGCTCAATAGAAACTAATCTTCAAATGTTGATTTAAATTCTTAATATGTGGATGTTTTTTTTAGACGACGAGTTTTGATGCTTGTAGCGTCGATATATTTGTTATGAAATTTCATGTTTTATAACATTTGTCGTAATTTATATATTATTAACATTATACAACGATGAGAGTTATTCAACCGGTAAAAAAGAGTATGAATTATATTCGCTCTTTGCTATGTTGGCATGCCTGTTATCTATCCCTTTTCTTTCCTTTGCTAACGGCGCGCTATTTTTTCCTCTTGACCAACCATTTCGTTAGCTCGGGGGCAAATTGATTCTCGAGAGATACTGTAATATTTTCCTCTTAAGGAAAGTTCTACATAATGAGAGGAAATCCTGGCTATTTTTTCGCTTATTCTTGATTCAATTATTGTCTTCTTATTTTATCTGTTCTTATTATATTTTATCGTTGTTATCCATTTGTAATAATTAGGTAAAGCTTGAAATCCTTTATCATATTACAATAATTTCTTGGTATTTTTGTTATGTTTTTACGAATCATTTTTTTGTTTGTGGAACAGCTTGTGTTGTTTCAGTGTTGCCTGCATTGAGACATATATGTTATTCACAATTGAAACAATATCGTATGCCCAGAACTCAAAGCAAGATGCCTGCCTTTAATGTAACTAGACGCACTCTTGTATATGATAAGGTCACAGGTAAATCTACTGTAGAGCCCAAAATTTTTTCTTAGAAACTAAAAGCAAGAGGAATTCGTTTTTTTTTTAAATCAAAAATATATTCATTATTATTATTATTTCAACATGAATCGTATTTTTGACGGTATACTCTATAAAAATCAACAAGGTGAATTCTAAATTTAAAAAATTTGCGAGCATGGTTTTTTAGACTGTCTATAAATCTCTAGATCTAGATAGTTTAACAACAACATGAATATTTGCAACTCAAAGGGTTATCATAACTACTGGTCTGAATATTATGGCGAACTATGATAATCGTAAAATAATATATCCTATTGTTTTCAAGTTAAATCTTAGTCAATAAAATGTTATAGTGTACCCTGTATCAAGATGATAAACACCATAGTCGTATTTTAATATAATCATTCGATGTTATTCTTCTGAACGGTTGAATGAAATATTAAGATAAGATTAAATTTGATATATATATTTTTTATGAAATTATTGATTTGTATTAGTCGACATTGATGCTTAACCTTTTGCACTCGAGCACTTTTTCGTATGTGCCTACCAGCAACTCGACGCGTTTTTTTTTTGCGAAAATCGCATTCGCTACATGAATCAAACTAATAAAAAAAATATGTATAAAATCAAAAAAATATATTTTTTTAAATTTTTTCTGTAAAATAGACATATAGTGAATATAATGTACATATTTAAATTTTATTTGTAATTCTTAATTTTATGGTATTTCACAAAGCAATCGCCAACATGTAATCCTGGCTTATTTACGTAGTTCTCGCAAAACAGCCGTGTGTCCGATCTCCCGCCAGAAATTTTTCTATTTGAACATACTGCACAATCCTTCTTAGGCCCTGAACGTAATATATGTAATTTATCTGCAAGACGGTCTTCTGTAGGAACAGTTGAAGTACGCACTCGGAATCCACCATGCATTTCGATGACAACACTTATTGATATTACCAGAGCCGACTATCTTTGGCTATGATTTTTTATTAGAAAATATTATTTGACTCCCCAATGACCTATTATTGTGATCTAGTTGAAATAGACCAATAAAAAATGTTAAAAGTATACAAAAAATGACTTTATAATACGATAAACTTATAATGCCGCCTCTATGGCGGCATTCGAATGCAAAGGGTTAAGAGTAAATTTATAATTTTTATGTACCGAAAATGTTAGTTGAATATTTTCACTTTTAAAGTTTATTTCCTAGTATACTTGATTAACATATTTTACATGTAAGGCTGCTTTGTTATTGTTATAATTTATTACAATAAAACCTACAATGTTTTGGTTACGTTTGACATTCTTTTGATATGAATAGTAATCTTTTTCGCCATAACAAATGATTACTTTCAAAGGAAATGATTCGAGATTATTATATATTTTGTTAGTGGTGAACGATTGATTCTTTCGTTACAAATATTAGTTGCGTTGAATTCGTTTGTTTGGCAATCGACACATATTTTTTAAATGTGTTAATCATTTTTTTTTTTTGGTTGTCATAATCCGGAAATTTTCTTTAGACTTGTTAAATAATTATTGAATTCCTCGGTTTTATGAAATATTAAAATTCGACACCAAAGATTAGTAGGGATAATATTTTGTAACATACTGTAAAAAAATGGATATTTAAATTCCATCAAGTACATTTAGTTGATATCATAAATTCTAATAAATTAATTAGTATTAACCGATGGGCTTTTCAGTTAACGGATCAACAAGGTGGATCCATCTTCACTGAAGATTATCTTCGCAAACTATCGACAATCAGACGGTGTATACGCCGCTATGCCTTTCTTAAACAGATGTTTTTCATCTCTCTATTTGACCTGTTAGACTCTTACAACTTTCATAATTAGATACCTATACCTTGGCGATAATTAGATACATGGATTAACAATTACTAATGTTAACAAATATTTTTATTTTGTCGCTCTAATACTTTTTCACTCGTGAATATTGCGATTTTGAATTAATTATAACGAATGAACAGTTCATTGGCATGACTTATAGAATTGAGAGTCACGAATAAATTATTATTACTAATCAACTTTTTGCTATCAAGATTTATCTAAAGTTCACCCTATAATTTTATTAAAAGAATTGAGTTGCTCGGCCCTAAAAAACTTTAAAAAATATATATAGTATATTTGAATTATTACAATTTTGTACGATTCCACGTGTTTTGTCACTAACGACCCGGGTTTCGCCTTTCGGCATCTTCAGGCATTCTATCACACGGACGCAACAGAACTGACATTCAGCCAAGCACCTTCAGTCGATATCATAAATTATATATATATAGTTAAAAAATATTATAATTTTTCTGTATATCCGCAATATAACTACGATTCAGAAGTATAATGAAAAGATTGTGAAACTTTTTTCTTATTAAGTTCAACTGCGATTTTGGCGTTTCCCCACTTTCGTCTTCAATTTGACATCGACTTGGCGTGATAGATTTTCTTCTTCTCTCCCCGTGTGTGAAAATGACAAATGTACGCCCTTTTGTTTGTCCCTATCAATGCGTGTTGAAGTCAGGCTCTGTATTTCACTTGTTCGTACCCCGGGCTCGTTTTTCAAGACAATAATACGTGAACGATGGAGCAACGGGGCCGCCTGCTCCCGTGTTTTATTGCTTGTAGTCATTTATACAAAGTGACATAGAAATTGCGTGTCTAGTGTTTTAGATTATATTAATTTAATGGTTTATTCTGTCTAAATAATTCGTTTTACGCAAGACAAGTTATTTAGGACGTAATAAATGTTTTTACCCTCATAATTTTGTTAAGCTCAATGAACGTTTATTGTGTTTTAGTTGATATTTTGTTCCTAAAGAATTTTGACCTCGTTAGTCTACTGAGGTCCTCTATAATTAGAAAATGATTACGTTTTTCCGTATATGTGCGAGGAAGGCACGTTGTTTTATTTAACTATCTAATAAAATACACCGTTTAGCCGAAAATGTATTTGCTTAATCGCAATTTGTTTCAAATTTAAAGTTTTGCAAAATCATAATTTAACTTTACTTGAAAAATTTTAAACATTGTAATATTTCTTCACTATGTCAAACATAGATTTTTTTCCACAATATAGTTTATGATCAGTTGATAATGATGAAAACTGGTCCTAGTCATAAAATATATTGTGATGATAGTACTAAAAAATGTGTGTTAATTATTTAAAAAATATATAAATTCAAAATGAAATAACGAAGTAATAATGGCAGTGTCACAGGATGGCTTAAAAAGGGTTCTTTAATTTGTAAAGTGTTGGTAAATTTTATTTTACAGTTTTTAGCGGGAATACTGTAAGATTAGTTTTGCTGAAACGTTATTGACAAAATACTGTCAACAAGATTATAACAGCGTTAGTTAATAAAATTTAAATTGAATCATAAGATTTAAACTCCCATGTGCAGAATTTCCGCGATTTTCCCAAAAGTGATATTTAAAAATGTTTTATGAAATTTTCATTTGGGTTTATGGCAATTCTTCGTTGCCGAAAAGCAGTGTTTACTGTGCGAAAAGATGAAAATTTATTCCGTGAAAACGGAGAAAAACACTTCGCCCCTGTGGCAACACAAATCTCTCGAAAGTGTTCCCCCCGCTATGCCGGCAATAGCGGAGAGCTGTGAACAGGCCGCGAACGCAAACTCGCAGATTGAGTTTTTTTCTACTCGCTTTGAGGCGAACAGGCACCGGGCGTGTGGGTAATTGTCTGGCGGTGATATGCACTATTGGCACTTCCATACAGGATGTGAGTGCCCGGAAGCCTTAGGCGTTTTCTCTTGAAACATACCTTTAATTATGTTGAATTTGTCAATCGTCATTTATGGATATTGTCCACTGATTTACTAAATGACAAAAATTGTTGGTAAAGTAAGGTTATTAGTTAAAGAATAAAAACATTTTGACATTCTAGATTTTCTTAAAATGTATAGAGATATAAAGCCGATCAAAGTATTAGTTTTTAACAGATTTTAATTTATAATAATCGCAGTAATATCGACAAAGCCAAATATAATTAAAATAGTGAAAAAATAGCAATGTATTTTAGTTCTACAAAATTATTAATCTTGTAGAACTAAAATACATTGCTATTTTTTCACCGTGTTATAATGGAGTTCTACCAAGTGAATGCCAATTCAATCAATAATTAAAATATCTTATCAATAGATGCAAAGGCAAGGTTTTCTGGAAAGTGAAAATGGGTTGACATTATCGATTTCATTATTTGTAATATTTGTTTAGTTGAAGTTTTTTAGTTTTAAGCTTAATAGTCTAACCGTTGACGAAATAGTCTATTGTTGTGTTGGGGTAATTAATTACTGCACAAGTCGGTCTGTGATATACATGGAATTTTGTAATATGCTATTTTCACCCTGTACATTGAAACTTGGTACAAGTGCCCGGGTTGGTAGTGCCATAGTTGGTTGAAAAAACCTATAACGCTTTCGGTTGGAGCCGCTGGCTTATTTCACAGCAATACTTTTTGCACTTGTATTTTTTGTCACTTTGAAATAGTGTTGAAATTGCTGCGAACCTTTCAACATAAAAACTTTTGTCCCTACTTATTATAATACTATTTTCGATAGGACTTGATAGCTGAAGGATTTTTGACTCCATAAACCCAAATGTGAAAAGTATATTAGTCCTTAGTAGCAAGAATTTGTATTCTAAAATAACTTTGCGTAATAAGCTAAATGATTTCGGATGCTTCTTAATATTTTGTAAAATGGATTAATTTCAACTTTTAATACGTGTACTCCTTGAAAATTGAATAAGAAAAAAAGTGTCTGAACATGTTTCATCAGATTTTTTTGTAATGTAAAAATAAATTCTCACAATGGAAATTAATTATATTCATAAATAATAACCAATGTTTGAAGTGTTGATTATTTTTAAACATTTTTTCAATTCATCGCAATTTCGAGAGATTACTCGTAAAAGCAAGAAGACATCAAAATGAGAAGTATTATTTCCAGTTATATTATTATGACAACAAGACTTCACAATTGAATGAAAAGTAATGATTTGGTAAATAGTAAAACCACGTCAAAATCAAACAATGACTAGTAAATTACATTCGTGATATAAGAAAAGTCAATTAAGATTGCGCTTGCGCGGTGGCTGTGCAACAGCGTTGCAATGCTACGTACTACGTCAGTATTAATGTCGGGGCTGTATGTTTTATTAGTGTATATTAACCATTTTCTATATTTTCGAGACCGACGTAATTGGGACAAAGGAAAACTGGCTAGAAGAATGTTAGAACTGTACTTTAAAAACGAGAGAGTCCCGGATAGGTCAGTACGTATTGTAAACATAAGTAAACGAAATATGTGACGATATGTTCAAGCGGCGTAAATTTATTGAAATTCATAATTATTTAGCTTGTATAAAAATAAACTCTTTTCATATTTTTTTTTCATTCATTTCATTCATTTATTAAGTTAAACAAATAACTTCGCTGAAAGTGCTTCCAGTTTTAACGCCTCTTTTTATGAATTCATTATTATTTGTTCTTTTTTTGATTTATTTAATAATGTTTTGTTTTAAGACGTTGCCATTAAACATTCCTTCTTTGCATTCAACAAACGTCGAGTAAATTAAAAGCTAACGTTTCTGGGAATATACTTTTAAGTCGCTCAGTCTGAATATAAACACGACAGGATTCATAAAAATAAATAAGCTTTGTATCCTTGGGAGCTTTAAGACTTCCGACATTTATATTATTATTTTTTATTCTCTAAAAGTATTTTTAATTATTTTTACGCTTAACGAAGACCAAGATTCACTCTTGCACCATTTATGATGCTTTTAATAATTCGTAAAAACATGAATTAGTTATCCCTTGGACGTTTACAAATTTAGTCGTTATGCAGATTTTCAACTGGATATTTCGAATGCTATTAGTTGATATTTTACGTTTCCACTTTCTTCTTTAATACATATGTAAATTATGATTTTACGCCAATAAACCGTTGTATATTTTTACAGTTTTTAACCAAATTAATTTGATCATAATTCATTTCAATTGATAGCTTTCTTATTCACTTGGTGTGGTGCTAGATGTCTCATTTCATCAAGTGAACAATAGAGGCATTAAAATGAATAGTACTGTGCCACCATTCAATGTTGAGCATTCAATTCACCGCTGCCTTAGTAATGAATATCCTTTATTCTGAATATGCTTTCCAAAGAAGATAAAAAAACCAAGTAGAATGACAAATCTATAAATTGTTTTATATCAAAAATGTACTTCCACAAAGCTCTACCACCGAATCCTTTGAAAATATTACTCGATCAAATCGCTTTAAATCTCTACAATACGAAAAGAAATCTATTTTTTTAAAATTATAAATGATATGATAACTTATGATTCTTAATCAATCATTTATTTATACTAAACGAGTTAAAATTATAAAAAATAATCCATAATAATGTGTTATATTTAATGCATATTACGATAATAGAATGGGATAATAATTAGTTAATAAGAATTGAGAATTCACCAGTGGGAACAGCAACCTTTTCAAAATTTGTACTATGTATATATTTTAAAAATATACACAATCAATCAACCGATAAATTTATATAATAATCTTAGTAACATAATGGGTGAGAACTGTTATGCTGCGGAAAGCGAGTTAGAAAAAAAAACATGGGCATAGTCCGCCGTTCCCTCACAGTAACATTCAGGTCATTTAAGAATCTTAATTAAATGTATTTGTCATTACAGAGAACCATTAAATTTCTTCATTAATTCAGACTCGGTCGATTGTTAAGGCGACGGTTTTATCTTCTGGCTATTAAGATCTTGTATTATATAGCCGGTATTTATTTTGGAAGTATCTTTTAAATCGGGATTACCTCTATGTAATACGTTAAGTCCTGTATTTGTTTTTATGCCATTCTAATAAAATGACAACGAGATTACGGTTATTTTATTTTCGGAGAAGACGGCCATTTTATTTTCTTCCCTGCGAGCAATTAAAAAGTGGATTTATCTAATCCACAAAAGATTACTCTTGGGATACTGGTGTTTTAAAGAATAGGTATTTGTCGTATGTTTGTAGACAATGACAGGCAGAGTATAACACGTTGACGGTGTATAGTCGCAAAAATTGAGTTTCAATATAAAGGTTATGTCAATAATCCTTTACATGTCTTATACAAAGAAAGTGGTCAATTTTATTAATTACAAAATTTAGTTTTGTCGATATTTTACTTAAAATACATTCAAGGATATCTGCAATCAACTCTTCAGCATATAAATTAGTAGTTAACACGATTTATATACTGACCGTTTAACATTGACACCGCACAACAGAAAACTAAGAGAGAAATCTATCTTGACCAGTTAAAATAAGTGTAAATATTCGACCAAGAGAATTAAATTAGATTTAAAGCTGTTTGTTTTTAAATAATTTCTTTTTATTATGTACAGTAAGAATGTAATATAATATTTTCACATTTTTACGTGATAAAAGAAAAAAAACTCTGCTAATAAATTAAAAAAAGAGAGTTTAATAATATATATTCTAAATACTTGATATTTTTTATTTTCTTTGCTTCATTTTTATTGGGACAATATTACACGATCGGACGAAATTTCACTTGGAACATATTTCTAGCATAGGACGCCACATTAAAACCACCACTGTTTGTAAATAATATTTTGCAAAGAGAATTTTCAATGTATAAGTGAACAGAAATTTAAAATAAGAAAAAAAATCGTTGACTTTTCATAATCATTTCGTAAGAAATTCAAGTCAATTAAATTATATAATTATGATGAGCTGAATTGACCGATTGGAATTTGTCTTATTGAGTAAATATTAATTTAATTTCTTTCAAAAGTGAAACTGTTTTCCGCATCAAAAACGAGTTACATGTGATGCTATAAGTGGAAACATTAAATAGCCAGCCCACGTTGAAGTTTGAATCACAAACATTATATACTGCGGGATACTATGAGTTACGAATTACTGTCGTTTCAGTAATGTTCGTGGATGGTATTAAAAGAATGTCTGAATTGCTAATGGATATTGCTTTGATACAATCGCCACTTTATGTGATATTCTTCGCTTTAAGATACCGAAGTAAAATATATACCCACTGTGTAACGGCTGTAATGTTAGGTTATGTTACTATATGTTGTGAAAGCATGCGACGAAATAGTAGTGATAT
The DNA here is from genome assembly GCA_028555115.1 of Himalopsyche japonica. Lineage (NCBI taxonomy): Eukaryota > Metazoa > Arthropoda > Insecta > Trichoptera > Rhyacophilidae > Himalopsyche > Himalopsyche japonica. The sequence continues at coordinate 1,886,215 of JAHFWJ010000018.1, read as the reverse complement.
CTCTTGGTGATGTGAATCTATAATATAATATATTTTTATATAAAAAAATAGATATGGCTACTTGCGAGTGTTAAATTTTTATTATGGTACATTATGCTTTCGATATCTATTAATATATTTAGAAGTGATGGATTTATTTATATTGATTTTTTACAGTACAGGAAAACATCGATTTTGTCGAGTTATTGATTGACCCTTATATTTGACGATTTTGCTTGGAATATTAACTTAACGTTTATACTATAGAACACTTGAACATATATTGAATAATCTTTTATATATCGACTGTCAAATATTTTTTTTACAACCTTTCTTTTCTATCTATGTTTCCATGTGTAAGCAACATTCGATGATCAGTTTAAATAACGTAATCGGAAATTTTTCTCATTTTTTAAATTTTTCGTTAAGATGGTATTTTTTTTTTGTAGTAACCAGCGGGGTGTGGTTTTCATTAAACAATATGTAATAATTTCACCCCTACGTGAAGCACTCGAACGTTGAGCTTTTCGAGGACAGAAGAAATGAACCCTAGGTAGATTATATTAGTCTAGCGTATTGTTTTCATATTACGCGTGTGAGCCCTAAAGTTCCGAATAGAAAATTATACATACATAGATACATACTTTTAGTGTTTTTTTTTGTTTTCTATTCACTGTTAGATAGATACGTTTGTCTGAATTCCTGTTCTTTGACCTCTGGTCGGCTCATTGCTTTTTCGCAATGGGCGTCTGTCCCAACATTTTGAACTTGAATTTTGTTACATAAAAAATGTTTTTTTTTTAATATTCATACGACTGTTAATTGATAGTGAGGTAATGATGAATTAAATTCATTAAACATATCAATTCATTGTTATCGTATTAAAAAAAAAAGATTATCTCATTAGAATTAATGCGAATAGTATCGTTTATTTGAACCCTAATAATATATTTAAAACGTATATTAAACTTTACTGTAAAATTGTTTTATGAGTTCTGACTGTACATACTACATTTCATAAAAAGGATCTGCACTATGTGGTTCTAGTGAACAAAAAAAAAATAACATGAATATAAATTTAATTTTAATACTGTGTTACTTGAAATGAAATCTGTTCGCATGAGTGAAGTGAAGTGATTGCGTACAGTTGTCTTCATTCTTTTGTATTCATGTTAATTTTGCCTTCTTCTGCTTGATCAAGTGGAAAAATAACCAAAATACACATAAATCATTTGCGATGGAGAATATTTGCGACATTTAACAGTTCAATACTTTAGTTGCATAATAGTTGTGATATGTTTATTTGCTCTTATTAGCATCGGGCATTTTACATCGAAATATTCATCGGATATGTATTAGATAAAACGATATTATTTAGAAATAAACCTTTTAACATATACTTTATTTTTTATTCAATAAAAATCATGCATTTTAAATAATGAATACATATATATATATATATATACAAAAATTTTATTAACAAATTCGCGTTTCATGTAAATATTTAAACACTTTAACCGGACAAATGAAAAGTTTCACCAGTGAGTTATTAGCAGGATTGCTAAAAAAATCATCTTCGATTTGAATTTTTCATTTCAATCCTGTTACAAATAAATTTAAATACTGGCGAATAGTATATACGTCCTCATTTTGAATACTGAATGAAATGTTATTTTACGTCTCCTTTCTACTATCCATTCTCAATACTTTTTACACCGGTCTAAATGCAGTACAAAATTTTTAATTATTTACGTCCGTAATAATTGTAAATAAAAAAGGTAAAAGAAATTTTATTGAAAAAATGTTTTTGTTTCTACGAAATGAAAAACTCTAAAGCTATTTTTGGCAGCGAATTTTCCGATGTTTAATTAATGTATCGGAAAATCGTACCGTAGACTTATATTTGTACCGTTTGTTACCGGCGAGGGGTTCGATTGTTACTGTTAAGAGGTTGATTAGAAACGATTTCCCAGTCATTTACTGCCTACTCATGTGTTTTGTTGGTTAATAGTCGATTATATTGACGTGGACATATTTGTGCTGCAGTTTAAATGGGTTCAAAAAAATAGAGAATTTTGGTAGAATGATTCTTAAAGATAGGTCGATTGATGGCGCTTGATTGAATTTCAATATTAAATTTTAATCGTTCATACTATGCACGATTAAAATAACTATAACTTCCACGTGTTTTGCCATTCACGATCCGGGTTCCTCCTTACAGTATCTTCAGCTATTCTGTTCGTGGTTACACCAGAACTGACAGTCGGAAAATATTCTATATTGACTTTATATTGTATTAGACGAGATATGAAAAATATAGATTCTAGTTTAGGGTCTAAAATAACAGCTGAATTAATTTTAATAACATGTTATTTGATAATAATGATATTCAATTTTGGAATAATAATTTAGTAACCAATAGGTACTAGCGTAATGAATTATTAATTTATGTGGTTCACTAGAATCATCTACCATTCAAATGTAAATGGAAAATTTATCACTGAGAGATATATTCTGATAAAATAATGGGTGGAATTTGGTGATAATTTTGGAATTCATTTTTTTTTGTTGGCTGATAAAATAAGGGAAAATTAGGGATGCTTAAATATTCTATTGTGTCCTGATTGTTTATCAAATTTCCTGATAAAATAATTTATGTTCCTTCATTTTTTGATGAAATATTTTAGTATCTTGAAGTAAATGATTGGCAAATGTCGATACATCTTTGTTTATTCTAAAAGCAGGAAAATGTCCAAATAATCTTACATCTAATATACGCGTGTTGAAGTGCTGGCAGTCACTATATTTTTGTATATAAATAAGAGAAATATTTGATAGTTTTATAATAGTTTTCTGTTGCTATCTCGCAAAAGGGTTTTATCAAGTGTTTTCGAACATGAATATTTCAGCGACAGTCTTTAGGTAAACATTAATTAGCCAGCTCATAGGCACGAAAGGGATAAAATTACTCAGTCTATATTCCACTATAAAAAGAACAATATCCAGGAAACTCGGAGCAAGCTTTGCGGACTCAAGTTTCTCTGAAAATACAACCTACCCCGAATGCTCTACCACGATTTTTAAAGATTCTTTTTGTACATTTCCTACCACGAAAATAGGACCCAGTAAAAAAAAGCATCGCAGTAGCGTTGTATGACGGTGCTCGATCGGCTACATGCTACTTTTGCATTTGATTGACGTGAACAGAAAAAGGCGTTTGCTGCAGCTATATTTAGCACCGGATATCAACCATATTTCACTTATGTTCGAATATATAAGAAATCTGTGTTATAAGCTACATAGATTTATTTATTCAGACGGAGACGCAACCCAGGAATAACGTTTGAACTTATATTTCTTTAGCGCCTCTGTCATATGAATAATTAATAAAAATACTAATGCCTTAAACTTTGATTGGTGAAAGTAGTAAAACTTTATATGTTTTGTCATTCACGGCCCGTGGAGAAGCTGTGAGTCAAGTAAATAATTATCCGCTTTTTATATGGTTATACATTCGGCATATAGGACGGAAATAAATAATATTGACGTTCCTCACTATTGATAGATAGCATAGTTTTCGAGTATTTAGTGTACTAGATGACAAGTAATTTTTTTTAGTTCTTTAGTGTTTGTTCTTGGCCAATGATAAGTGTTATGATAGCATTTTAGTGGAAACATATATTATTTTATTACATTTTTATTCAAACAAGTCTATTCAAACATTAAATGTAATGATAGTTTGCAAGTAACCATAAATCAAACTAGGATTGTAACATGTCACGATTCTGTCATATAAGCACGGAAAAATCACTTATGTATATAATTTTTCACTGGATAATAGTTTCAACTGTCCACTTGTCCGAACCATACACGCGCATGTTAATTTGGATTTCATATATGTGAGTACCTATTTACTCGGTCAACAAAATCCAATATCTTTCATCTTACTATAAATCTCTGCGACAAGGTACAATTTATATTTGACATACTGTCGTTAATGTCAAGTTGTTTTTAAAATAAAGTACTATACTTCATATCTGATATCATTAGCAGACGAAATGCGATATGTCACAAAGGATATTGTATAATAGAAAATGTACCTTTGAAGTTTTTCAAATTTTATACATTCAAAACTGTACTTATTATAAATCTTGTCAGAGCTGATTGACGGTTGCAAAAAGTAGCTAATATCAGGTTCAAAACAATCATTAGTTTCGAAACTTAACTACGTAAAGTATTGTTTTTTCTCTTTAAAATTTATTGCCGTTCATGAAAATATCAACGTCTGTGGGTTTTTTATGTAACATTGCACTTTTCTCTATTGGATTTGTGCAAACATAATACATATTTAGCCTTACAGTATATCCAATGTTCCATATAAAAATGTCATGAATTTAAAATACTTGGGAAAAAACTCTTCTGTCCGCATCCAACGTAGGATATAAAGATACCTACTGGAGTATTATCGATTTTCAGTTATTTCAGCCTTACGGCATCGTCAGAGCTATATTCAATTTTATGTCACCTGTGCATATATAATATATATGCTGACTTAGAAGCAATATACAGTATATCTTAGAATTTACTCTATTATCTAGTATGAGCTTTGATTAAAAATGAAGTCCTATAACTTATTGAATATTTCAATAAGCGTTTGTACGCTAGCTCCCGATAGTGATACCTGAACAACATTCTCGTAAATGACCTAAAGATACTCAATATTATATTTCGAACTGGTAGCATACTTGGACGAAAAAACTTTTCTAGTAATATTAGTCGATAGTCATTTTGATAAAATTAATAAACTTTTCGTAAGTGGATTTGTTCAAATATATATAGAGAGAAATTTTTTTTCTTTTTCGAGCGAACTTTCTGCTGCTTGAGAATAATGTGGGATCATATTCTGAGAGCATTGTTTGTGCTCGCTAAATTGGCCTTTGCTCACACAATTTAGTGCGTAATCCAGCGAGCGAGCGCTTTAAGTTTTGCCGAAATATTATTTTCAGTAATGGTTTTTATTTTGCGATTTCGCGCGCTCGGCGTAACGACGCTGCGAAAATTTCCGCGAATTAATTTCCTTTTATAGACCGGCCGGTATACACGGTGGGATTTTTATATGTAGTGAGAACAGCACAGATTCTTTTATCTGCTGTCTGTGGAACTTTTCTACATTTAAAGTCAATTTAACTCTGATTCACACAGCATCACAATAAAGTTTTTTTGGCAAACAAATCTTCTGTGACGTTTTTCTACGGACCCAGTGGAAGAAAATATTTATCATTATGAAGTTTTCTCAAATATCAAGATACATCTGAAACAATTTGATCTTTAATCAAATATTATGTATAGTTATTAACTGACAATTAATTAAGTTAGGCTCTTTGATATTTGTATCTATTACAGCGTACAGCATCTTATACTTTACATTAAAATGCAATTTACTTTTAATGTGTTAAATGTTACTTCTTGGTGAAAACGCATGACATTTTTAATAACATCAACACAATTGTCGTACCATTTCCTCAATATATTTAACGATCAGAACCGGTTTTGCTCATCAAGAGCATTGTCACATGATAGGATACAAATCTCAAACAAGCATATTTTAATGGCATACTACAGTAGATCTTAGTTCTTGAGCCTTGTGACATACCAAGATTCAATAATTTTGATTATTAATATTTTTGATTATTAATATTTTTGATGTTTTTGTTACAAACAATGTTGTATATGTGATAAATCACATAATACAGAGTATACGCATTATCGCATCCGAATTTCCAAGTTTTCCGCTGTAAATATTATTTATTATAATATTCTAGTATATTGATGTTTTCGAATATACATAGATATCGCGAGAATAAGTGTTCAATTTTCAAGTTATACAAAAACTAAATTCATCAGCTATAAGTGTACAGTATGGTCAAGTCTTGCCAGTAATTTAGCTGTTTTCAAGAGTTTTCTACCGGCAAAACAACTCGATTTGTATGTAATCGCTTACTGTGTCGTCCGTGCGGCGTTTGTACAAAAATAATCATCGCAAGTTTGGTAAACACGTTTTTTTGTTTGTTATTTATATTTATGTAGCATTTCGCGGTGTATTAATCGAATTCCGGTTCTGCATTTAATATTCTGAATCTTCGCCCCCCGCTAATGCGAAATCAATAACTCCAGTGCGAAGATTACGCACCCGGGGCTACGAATTACCCACGTTGTGCACCCTCCTTAAGCTTTTCTATGTGTTCACTGTGCATACGTTACATATATATACAATATATATATATATATATATAAAGAAGGGCATACGGTATATCCAGAATTTGGTTAGTTATGTATGCAAATCTTCAAGCAAGCTTCTATCATAGTTTATCATTATTAATTAGATTTCTCAACAGTTTATTGAATATATTTTCTTTTTTATATCATGCACGCTCTGAATATAGGTAGATAGTATGAATTCCCAGTATTTTGAATAAGATTTATTCGACTGTAACCCGGTCGTTATATATTTCTTATTTCACGTTAGTATGAATATTGGAAGGGGTTGGAATTGTTGTAAACATCACTTATATGCGTGACCTGCGATAGTAATATCTTATGGCATTATATCATCGAAACGCAATATGACTGTGAGCGATGTCGGTCTTGGAGATAGCGACAGCTAGTTCTATCATATATTTGATATTCTCTAATAAGGCATATATCTTTACAACTTGTAAAAATCTTTCGTCGTAAGGATCGTGTCATTATTATTTTTGAATCATTTGGCATGTTAAAACCACTGGCTATTTTTTTCCCAAGAACTAGTTAGAAAGGATTTTTCTGAGTAATATTTTAGTTAAAAATAAACCACAATAATTCTTCAAAACACCGCCTGAACAGTTTTTCCAAAACGCTATTAAAATCAGTCGAATATAAAACGGACAAACAATTTTTGTTGATAAAAACTCACCTTTTCAGGATATTTTTTTCTTGTTTGTTGCTTTATAAATTTCACAGAGAACAGTATTTTTTTAATCATGTGAATTATAGATAGGCGTGCGTGATTTGAGGCCATTTGATAATGTCTATTCAAAATACCTGTCGCGACTTTGAGTGGTAATCGGCCCAAGGTATTCGTTTATACATGCGATTCCTGTTTAATGTAGGTTACCAGGAATCAATAGGCAAGTGCGATATCCCCAGTCTTCTACCGCAAACGAATGAAGGGCCCAACTCGTACGTGATGCCCGAAGAAGCATACATAATAGTGTGTATTTGATCGTGAATCTACGTTTGGCATACGTGTATCGTGTATCCGTAGTAAGATTCTGGGTTTGAATATTTTTGTTGTTATTCCAGTATTATTTAACATGCTGCCTTGCAGGAATATATTAGCCTATATGATCGTATTCATTGATAACCTTCTTTTAATTTTTTTCATTTCAAACGGAGTGTATTTTGTTAAATAATGTGTCCTTTCGCGTGATTGGGAACTTTTTCGTATGCATATAAATAGTTTATTTTCAACGGATTTGTTGAGGCGAATTACGAGGAAATCATATTTAATATGAAATTTAAATTGGTAGCCATATTATTCCTCTTGTTTTTAATTTTTAAGTTTACGTAGTCTGTTTTTATTTTATATTTGACAGGACCTGTTCTGCACAGTTCCGTTTATCATTACGCTAATCTGTATGAAACTATATTTCATTTTTGTTAGAAATTTTTGAAAACTTATTCAATAACCTTGTACAAGCACACAAAAAACGTTACCATCATTCATCTTGAATATCATTTTCTGAAAAATGATTTAATGCCAATGACGTTAGTGTTGACGTGATTCTTAATACAATACAATACTTTTAACCCTTTTTCCTATTGGCATCCGATGAAGTCATAGTCATCCGAATTAGTTAATTTGATGCACAAGTCGTGCCTTAGACCCAGATGATGTGAGCCACACGATCCTCGGTAAATTTCTAAAGATTAATGAATTCTTCATCTGGAAGGACAAGTCTAAAGCATTCGTACATTCCTTTAGTATGTAAGCTTTCTTTGAAAGTTTATATGTAATCATTGGAAGTGATCCAGTTATTTTACAAATCAATGAATTGTGACTTGCACGTTTTTTCAATATCACAATAATTAAATATTTATCATTCTAACTTGCAATTCTTTATGGATATTTTTTGCGGGATTTTTTGTGTAACGAGCGAAAAATAAACTATCGTTTGAATGATGCTGTTGTATTTGTTTTTTTATATTAGTGGATTGATAATTAATAGTGGAACGGAATTTGGAAGAAAATGCAACGCTTGGAATAGAAAATTAGAGAAACATTTGAATTTGACAATGGGTTGGATTTATTCTGTTTTCGGGAGTATAATGAATTCGCTGCTGGCTCTTATGTGTACATGTACCTTTGCAGGCGGGCCGCGAGCTCTTGCGTGTGGAAATTGGGGATAATTGACTTAAATTGCCCGAGTACAAGTTGCCTCCCTCCGTCCATTCATTAACAGCATGCAAATAGCGCCTCGCCACGCGGAAGGGGTCCTATGTGTGCACAACGCTCACCGTTCGCCGATTGTGGCCCGCGCAGCCCTTTTCAACCCCGGTCCTGTGTTATCTCGTGTGCCACGTCGTTTTGGCCTTAATTCGGTTAACTTATAATACGATTATTGTTCGTAGATTCCGCCAATTTTATGGCAGTTTCACAATTAGCTTCTATGCACTCGCCTTTGTGATAAAAATATATACACTTAATGCTCTTAAACGATTTTTAATTCTGACTTAGTTATGTCTTGGGATTGCAATACCGGGCAAATATGAAATCTATGTATTAATTTCTAGTACGGAAATTTAAAAAAAATAAATATAACGAGCAAAAAAACAAGAATCTCGGTTATTTGGGTTCACTATAAGTACCATTGTAAATAGGGATATTCTAAATATCACAGGCACAAAAAACATTATTTTTGGCGTTATTTTAATTGCTTTTCATTAAAATGCGACATTTAATCGAAAGACTAGTAGTCCATCAATTCTGTAATCTTAAATTATGATCGGATCTTCAAACAGATAAAAATAACAGATTAAAAATAATATCACGGTGAAAAAATAGCAATGTATTTTAGTTCTAAAAAAATATTTTTAACAAATATAGTTGATAGCTATTTCGGCTCACGCCATCGTCAGAACTATTGCGTTAGCCGAAATAGCTATCAACTATATTTGTTAAAAATATTTTTGTAGAACTAAAATACATTGCTATTTTTTCACCGTGTTATAATGGAGTTCTACCAAGTGAATGCCAATTGAATCAATAAAAATAATATACTTGTGTATTGTAGAACCAGTATTTTGAAATTAAAAAATACGCGAAATACCGGGAAATACGGTTTTGGTAACAGTAATATTAGTACCGGTGTGTCGTTTTCCATTGAAGGTTGGCGGCTTAAATTAATTAGAATTAAATAACAAGTAACAGTTACAATAAATGGAGAAATGAGAATTCTTTCAGACAGAACTCGTTGTTTCGATTCAATAACATTTTTAAACAAAATGTCAATAATCTAATTTTGATTTAGTGATATGCCAAAAAATAACTTTTAATTTTGGCTTAGGAGACTTGGTAAGCAGAAGCGATTTTTGGCTCTATGATTTCCAAAAATATTGATACAATGTTACCCTTAAGTAATAATGTTTTTATTTTTCAGGTTTTATGAAGTCGCACCCTGGTCGATAGAAGCCTGGGGTTCTCCGGCAGAATCTCTTCCACTCGCTGCGCTTCGCCTCGTGGGTTGGGCTCGAGCGGGAGGCAACGCGGGAAGCGCCAACAGCACCACGGCGTCAGCTGGCGGTGCCACTGCGTCGTCGGCAAACACGGTGGCGACGACACCTGCGGCCCTGGTGCTGACCGTCAGGTGCGGCACCCCAAGAGGAGTGGTTCAACGAGCGCTCAGGGCGGAGACGCATTTGGACCTCGCGGCGTGGGCAGGGGCGCTTGTTAGCGGCGCTCACGAAGCTGTTATGCAACAGAAAGAATTTGTTTTTAGTAAGTTTTTTTTTTTTTGCATATATTATACAATCAACTGTCTTGCTTCAAATTGAGCACGCATGTGAATTCCAATTGGTGCAATTTATATAATGGATATATGTCGGTGCCGGATGGCTTAGTTTACATTTTGAGTTTATATCATTATACAATACATACGGGTATTATTTTAGATAATAATTATGATATCGTTTTAGTTTTTTTTTGTTTATATTTTTGATAAATATCAGAGCAGTCTGACAATCAGTGTACAATATTACAATAGAATTAATCTTTTTGCGTATGTCATATTTTGAGACCACAGGAATTTTTTAATCTATAAAATTATTCACTATTAGAATTCGATATATACTCGTTTTTATCATAAAATATACAAAATTTGAATTTTTACAACGACCTGGGTTTCGGTTTTCGGCATCTTCAGGCATTCTGTCACAGGATGCAACAAAACTGACCGTTAGGTGTGTGACAAAATGCTTGAAGATGGCGAAAGACGAAACCCGGGTCGTTAGTGACAAAACCTGTGAAATCGTACAAAGTTGTAACAATTCAAATTTGATATTGAAATTCCATCAAGCACCTTCAGTCGATATCATAAATTACATAAAGTATATGTTTTCCAAATTCGAATTATTCGTGCGACTTTTTCAATATATTATTTTATAACCAATAAAATTATCAACCTTAAACAGCATACATATATTATATTTACAATCATATGCATCATTTATAATAGTTTCATGTTTTTCATGGAAGGCTACACAACGCTCAAATTATAATTCATCGTTAGTTATTCAATACTATCGACCTTTTGCGATGATTATGATTTTACAATAAATTATATTATGATATGTAATATCGAAATGCACCATTAAATTTGCCCGTTACATCTATTGGACTTAAATTGAATGTCGGCGGTGTCAGTGTTTACAGATTAAACACTATCGAATTCATTTTGAAATATTACCTGCCATTCGTAATTCCGTGTTTGCACAAATTTGATAAAAGTAGATGTAGATAATTCAATGCGGGGGTAATAAGGTAGGTACACAGTATTTTCATTCGATGTATATTTGGCATATATGGAGCGTTAAGATCTATGACGCGTCAGCATCAGAGCTCTTCAGGTCTCCTCCATCTCTCATATATAGATATAATTTTGTTATAATTGTTTTGTCATTGTTGACAACATTAGGTCGCAGCTGAGCCGTGAAACTCACAATGAGTGCAGCTCATGCGGACACCATACGCATTATATTCACTCACGCATACATGTGCATACAGGCACACACACAGCCACACGCATGCATATACAATATGTAAGGAAATAAAATAGGAAAGTCATTTTCAGATGCCGAGGTTGTCCATATTGGGATGAAGATCTGTAACAACAAACCTATGGCGGGTCATCGAGCAGAACCGCTCTCGGCCTTAGACGATTACTCGGTACTGTCTCATCATAATTATGTAAATAAGAAATTGTAGGGTTATAATGTTTGCCTATATCGCTGTGAAAGTTTCGAGACATTTCACGAACGAACTCTCGAATTGTAGGCATTTTCAAGTCTCTATGTAACAGCGAACTGCTAACGTACCACGGGGCATTATAAATTTGTCGCAATGATTTATTTTGAACAATTTGAACTGTCTTCAGATGCTTCTGGTGAGCATAAGCCCACATTGGAGTAGCGTACACCATAATTGGCCGAGTTATAGCTGTATAGAGGAGCAGCTTGCTTTTGAGAGTAAGCTTGCTCTTCACATTGAGCATAAAGTTTAGTCTAGCTTTTACACCATAAGCTTGACGTTTTTTAATCGCGGTGTGCTCATTGAATTTTAGTCTATTGTCTAGAGTGAGTCCTAGATACTTGACAGTATTGGACTACTTGATTTCTGTATTTTGCATACGAATGCAATCCAAATTGGGTTTTCTAATGAAACCCTTTGAAAACATTACTGCAGCGCTTTTTTCGGTATTGATTTTAATTCGCCAGTTTTCACACCAGTCCGCTATGGTGTCAGCCAATAACTAGACTTGTGTGACAGCACTTTGCCGATTACGAGATTTTGATAAAATAGCAGTATCATCGGCTTACTGAGCTATAATATAACTGCTTCGCTTTCCCCACCGCAAGGAATGTCATGCGTGAATATGTTATACAGTATGGGTCCCAGGACGGAGCCTTGCGGGACACCTACCTGGATCGGTCTTAAGGAGGATCGAATTACACCCATTTTGACTTTGAAATGTCTATCCGTCACGAACGAGTTGAGAATCTTTACTAGTGGTAATCCTATGCCAGCCTTCGACATTTTGGATATGAGCCCTTCGGTCAATACCCTGTCGAGGGCTTTAGCAATATCTAAAAAGAGGCCCGCCGTGACCTCTTTATGAATGAATCCACTTGCGATCAACTTTACTACCCGAAGAAGTTGGTGGTTTGTCGAGTGATTCGTGCGGAAACCCTGCTGTGTGTCTGGGATTATCTTTTTCTCTTCCACCACTTCTTGCAGTCTAGCTTTAATCACACGCTCTAGAGTTTTGCTCATTGCGGGTAGCAAGCTTATTGGTCGATGGTTTATCGGAAGAGTGTGATCTTTCCCAGGCTTTGGAATTAGAATAATATCCGCTTCCTTCCAACGTGATGGAAAATATAGTAATCTTAAGCACGCGTTGATAATATTGACTAACGAGCTAATACCTTTAAGCGGTAGATCTTTGAGAGCCTTATTACCGATTCTGTCATTTCCCAAAGCTCTTCTGTCAGGAAGCGCTTTGATCAGTCTCGATGCCTGGGGTAAACGAATTAGCCTTTTTTTATGTTCTCATTTTGAAATATTAACCACTTTTATATATGTCCACAAACACAATGGTTTATTTGACTGTTTGTATCAAACTTTGTGGCATCGACATCATTATGAATGATGGCATATGACATCATTCATAAATTCACAAAATATTTTTTTTTTATCATGCAGTAATTACATTAATGAGACTCATGAGATTAAATATTTAAAATATTTTTGTTTGTATAGTAGAATGTTTGTTGATTTATTTGAATTTTCTTATTTTAAAAAATGCCATCATATAAAATAATTAAAAAAAATGTCTCCTGAAGTACTCGTAATATTGAAATATGTTGTTGTTCCTTCTGACTATCAATATGCAACTCTGCTTAGGGTAATGTCGTTGATTCGTACGAGAGTGTACGATTTTTAAAGCACAACTCCCTTTGGATAGAAGCTGTGATGTTCTTTTAATCTTTCTTACATATATTCTTGTATTGCTGCTTTCTACGCGAGGTTAGTTCTCAAACAAGCCACACGACAGAATACTTTCACTGTTTTTTAAATTCTATTTATTTAAATAGTAAGATAGGCATTTTTATCAGTATATGTTATCTAATTAAAGCGCTTTGTTAAGAAGATTAAAAAAATGTTTCTTAGTGTCAATTTTTAATATTTGTATGTTTCAATAGTGATAAATAAGTCTTAACAATTTAACTTTTTTCAATCGTCAATTGTGAAGCCATCATGAAGCTTTTATTTTGTTTTATGAGTGTGTTAATCTCTGCTTAAAAGTTTTTCGACGTTTAAAGTCTGCCGAAATCCTGACGATTTCGAAAGCACGATATTTTATTATTATGTTGTGATTGATTTTAATCTAACTGCTTAATCTTATCTATGAAAGAGGGTTTTTATATAGATCGAGGTATCTGAGATAGAAATATCTATAAACTTTGCTGGACTAAACTTTGATTTTATTAAAGTAAGAAACACAGTTAATATTATATTTCATTCAGAAAAAAAACGTTTTGTTGAGGTTTTGCAACGGAAAATCGATCAGTATTATATGTGCAATAATTTAATTTAAATTGTTAAATATTATTTTTCTCATATTCATGTACTATTTTTATTAATATTGTATAATATATATTATTACTTTAGTAAAATGCGGAAATGTGTATTCAAAAATCTCTTTTATATGTTACGAAAAGAAAATGGCGCCGACTTCTCCACATAAATTTAACGATGAATTCAGCTAAAATTTTCTGTAAGGCTCTTTGAAAATATTTATACCTTCACGGTTTTTGTGTTACATTATTCGTAATTCAGTATTTTATTATTCCTCTTACGATTCTGGTTTTATTAGAATTTTTTTTTTTTTGAAGTAGTCGAGATATCCTAATTTTGTTTTGTATTCGCGAATATGCCCGGAGGCTCTCTCTTGGAACCTATTCATTTGGTGGGCCTTAAATACAACTGTAATTTTATATTTCAGTGATTTTTTTCTTTATGAATGCTGTCAAAAGTTAGCATTATATTTACTTTTGATTCTCATTGATTTCACTAAGTAAAAATGGTGTATTATTACGTAGATATTTTTTTTAAAGAATATAGAAAACTTCGGATGTTTTTGAACATAACTGGACATCATGAATTTTATCATATATAACAATATTTTTAACCATTTCGAAATCTGTGGACTAGGCTGAGATATTAGGTATTGCCACTTGTCAGCATTTATTTATCACGTCACGTATTGAGCGCTAATGCAGTGTTGTATAGTGTATACCAAACAAATACAGATTAATCACGAAACATACATTCTAATACTATGCTTGTTTCATTAAAATGTCTACAATAGATACATATGTGTAAATATCATTTTTCATATATATATTTATATTATTCAGCGTGAAAGCCTTGACTTATAATTAATAATTTCAGAAATTACCATTTCCACAAAGTTTCCGCCAAATCCATCGAAAATATTTCTCATTTTTCATTTATGAAGTAGGCTTTATTACTTACTAAATATAATAGTTATTTGATGGAACTAAATTATCAGTTTACATATTGAAAATCATTTAGTTCTTACTTACATATTCTACTAACGCTATTTTTGTTAATTATCAACAAATTATTTCACTATAAAATAACTCTATTGGATGATTAATACAAATTTTATTAACCAGTCGTTAATTATTTTCTGAAATGCTAAGAAAGAAATGGATATTGTTTTTTCACTTCTGATTGAAGTGAGAAAAAAAGTATTTTTAACAAGTGCAGACGATCCATTTGTCTTTCAATTGTTCTCACAAGCAAAACGATTTTATTTAATGAATATTTAATCAAGATATACAATATATTGTCTCGTACTGGTTAATTATAATTCTAGAAGACCTAGATCCAAATTAATTTATTTGTTTTCTCTTTCGAGAATTGACTTTGAAAATTTATATTTGCGTACTATTATTAATTATGACTACTATAAGGATTCAATAATCTTACATATACATTTATAAATATAATAATAAAAGTTTTTTTTGGCATTCTAGAAAAAAAACTCTCCTCGCATATTATCCATCTACGAAAACAAAACACTCAATTCATATATATTGGTTTATCCATTTGATTTGCGTTAAATTATCTTAATTATTTATCCTTTGTTTTGATATTATTATTTCTAGGATGTTCACACTTAGGCAGGGGTGCGCAGCTTTGGTTGCATTATGAAGGCGGCGCTGCTTTGCGCGCCGGCGGTCGTGTATTGTGGAGAGCGCCATTCCATAGACTACGTTCTTCGGCTGACGATGGAGAGAGGCTGCTGTGGCTCGATTTCGGTGGCGAAGAAGGAGAAATTGTAAGTCGATATTTGATATATGAATAGAGGATTCATTTTTTTATTTGCCTAACATCGTTTTTTTGACAAATATTTAATATTAATATAAAATTAATTATTCGGTTGAATCACATAATATACATTCAAACTCAGTGTTTGCATCTTTGTAGTAAGGTTCGCAGAATGACGGCTTTGGAACAGCTGGAAATCAATAGACATGAACTATGACAAAGGATTCTCAACGAACAAATTAAGATATGTCGATCACCATTGATTAACCCTCTGCGGGGTGCTTCTTTGTTTCTGTAATATACCATTTCCGTGCCATATGTAAACTTATTGATATAGCCGTCTTTTTAGTTTCATTTACAATTTTTAGTTTTATTGCGAGCAAGAAACAGGCTAGGTCGTTCAACAGCAGAGAATATGTATTGTGTACCTTTTCTACACAGCTTTATAAAGATAAGCAAATGTTAGTTTAAGCATAGTTCTGACGATAGCGTAATATATATTATAATAAAAGCCGAAATAACTATCAACTATATTAAAAAAAAAAAGTTGTAGAACTAAAATATATTGCTATTTTTTTTCACCGTGTTACAATGAAGTTCTACCAAGTGAATGCTAATTCAATCAATCAATATATCAACTTTATCAATATTTTATAATTTTTGTAGAACTAAAATATATTGCAATTTTTTCACCGTGTTATAATGGAGTTCTACCAAGTAAATGCCAATTCAATCGATATGTAAAATTAATTGATTAAAAAAAAAACATGTAAATTTGAAAACGTCTTTGCCTATTATAGTGTTTACGCGATGGCTTTAAATGGCAATCGATTCCAAAGCTTAGTGAAATTCCTCCCACTCTTTGTAACTGAAAATTCGATCTCGATTAATCGATGTAACTTGTAAACCTGTAATCCATAAATCGAGGCTGTGTTACTACTATGACTGTCGATAAAATGGCATTTCGAATTTAAATCCTTATCGTCGCAGGCGATACGTAAATGAAATCGCGAGGTGTTCGAGGGTTAATTATAAGCGATACGAGCGAATGTAGTCGAGATAATGTATTTTATTATTTAGGCGGTGTTGCTTGAGTATCGTTCGAGACGGTTCCCCATCTCTGCTTGATAGTTAGATTTATAATTACCTTCCGGTGTGGTGTGCGTGCGAGGGTGGCTAGGATTCGTTCGGGCTGGGTTGGGTTAGGTTAGGTTATAATTGGAGTGCTCGTAAAGCTGCAATTACTCAACTGATTGCGGATCGCAGTGTTTTTCTTTGTTGGAATTAGTTTCCTCGCAGGTGAAACATCGGTTAGTTTACTACGCTTTTCACGATCCGAGGAACGCTAGGCAAACAAGTGGCACGTGTGGTGAAATTTTCAATCGAATTAAGTTGTATTCATCTTGTGTTTTATTTTTTAAATATTTTATCATATCAGTATAATTAACGTAATATTGAGCTAAATAATTTAATGCCGAATCTTCTATTAAATTACATAACATAATATATATTAGACAAATATTTAGTGACTGATTCAAATAATAATCAGTAGCTGATATCTAAAACTTCTACTTTATTTTCTTGTGTTTTAGTATATTTTATTGTTATACGAAAACCAGTTTAATATTTTTTTATTTTATTTATATAATTACTTTGTCGAAAATAGTCTAAAGAAAGCTTGAGTCGAAAAGGTCTCATCCATTGCAAACATTATCAATTGACCTGTGTCTGATTATATAATATTATTTGGAAGTAGCTTTAATATATAATCACGTATACATAAGATTATTATGTTTCCCGCCACGGTAGAAGGAAGCTACATAATTCTTATTCCAAAGCCTTGGAAAAATCACAATCTTCTATCGGATTAATGTGATTTTTCTCAATAATCCAAAATACACAACCTCTGCAGATAAAAATGACTCTCCTTAGTTCACTTCCTTATGTATTGTATTATATATATGCATACGTGTATCTCTTTGTGTGAGTATCTCTCTGTGTGAGTATCGAGTTCGTCGATAGATTTTTTACAAAATTTTCTTGCATTCTTCTGTATTACATTTTTGTGTCTTACGTTTTAAATGTCCAAATATATAGGAGTTTTGTACAAAATTTACCGCTTCCGTGTTTCTTTCAACAGATATTTTCGTGTTTCTTTTTTAAACATTGATTTTTCCCTTGTTCAATTTAAAGAACCCGTTATCATTTTTCTACTAGGATTTCCTTTCAATTAGTGACTACTATCCTATGAATGTATAAAGATCCGCCTATTTACCGACTTAGCTGATTTACCTTGCCGTATCTCACGGATCGCACTAATGAAGTGTATAAATTAATTAATGTTTTTTGAAAAGAAGAATTAATAAACAATGCTGCTTCTCTTTTGGTCATATCGAAAAGCAGAATTATATTAGTTGGGGTGAGAGGTGGATTTTATTTCATATTTAGAAGCAGTGCTGCTGCACTATTCGGTTTTATCATTCCTATAATTAAAATTAGTCGTTTTTTTAATTATGTTTAATTAAAACTTATACTGCAATCATGACAATAAAAGACTTTCCACACTGTTTCAAGAGGCCGTTTTCATTTAGTGAGCCAGCATTTTAAATTGATTATCTGTCAAAGACATACATTGAACAATTTATATGTCAATACCGATTAAAATAATTGACCGTAAAGCAAAATTATCATCAAATAAAATGTTTAAATTCATTGACCTGGCGATAATTTCTTATATGTTTTTGTTAGAATAAATAGTAGTAATTGTGCAGAAAATAATGTTATACAATTTTCTCTCAAAGATCAGTTTAAATATAACAAAAAAATCTTTTTATGAAAATTAATTTATGCCATTAAACCTGAATAGGATCAGATATTTTATTTTTGTGGTAATTGACAAACGTACGTATGCCCATGTATAAGGGATTCTCGAGTAGATTGGCGCCATTGTGAAAATATTGGTTTCCTTTCAAGCTTCTAATATTTGAAAAGCAGAAACCTTTCCCTCAATAAGTTAATTTACCTCTGCAGATAAGAAAAGGTGTAGCACCTTTGATTGAAAATATTTTGATTATAATTACTTTTCCTTTGTTTTGCGAGCGGTTTTTGGCTGTGAAGTCATGGGAATAAATCTCTCACGCCGTGGACTTAATTATCATCGTGTATATTTTGTATTAAATTTCATCGAGAGCCCTTTGATAATAAAAACTTTTCGTGCTGAAGGGATATTAAATTAGATATCCGCGAGAGAAAAATATCTAATCAAAGGCTTCGACTCTTCAAAGATCGCGAAGAGAGTCTCCACATCGTTTGTTAAAATTAATTCATTTCTTTGTCAGCTAATTAAAATTCTTTTAATAACATTCGGGCGTCAATTAAATATGCAAATACAATTTTGACGCTGCTTTAACCCAATTCGCAAAAGATTTTTTTCTCCAAAAATATACACCATTGGTAATTATTACGTGTCAAAAAAGTCTCTTGTCCGCGTCAAACTTTTACTCTATGTAGTAATTTAAAAAAAGTTATTTTGTTACGTTAAAATGTATCAGGGGTCTTTTTATGAATATGTATGCTATTTTAACTATATTTTCGCACGGACATTGGCGTGTAATCGGAGAGGGTTATTTTGATAAGAAATGTTATCATATTTTTCATATAGTAATATCAAGATCTTCAACATAAAAATTACTTATTATTTGTTACTTTAATTCAGAATGTAATGCTTTTCCTAGAAGTATATCCTTCAAAATACGTCATAATATTTTCAATATAATATTACTGAACGTTATTGATCGATCAAACCTAATACAAATGTTCTTCTTCGCCACTCTTTTCTGCATTCTTTTCAATTTTCGGTTTGAAAGACTTTGTTTAGTATGAATGAATAATATATTGTAATAAAATATTTCATATTTTTATTAAAAAATGACACACTTCACTTATCGTAACTTTTCAATTACTAAAGAAGTCGTCTTTCATTGCAGATCAAAACGAAACAGTAATCAAAAAGTAAAAAAAAAGTCTCACACAACAATGTTTTTTATCACTGTGGAAGTGACTATTTATTTTTACTTGTATTTTGTAATATTTTTATATCGAATATTCAAGAAATTATTACTTTTATTTATATTCAAGGAATACTATTTAAGTATTTTTTCTCATATACTGAAACATAATTGTGTTTCGATGTATCACCTTCTATTGGGTTGATGCAAAAATTATGACCGTTTTTTACATTTAAAATTAAACATTTTTTTTTTATTTATATTATTTATTTAATCAATTATATAATTTCCATCCGTTCTTATAACTTTCTCCCATCTTTCTATCAACTTATTAATACCACTAGTGTAAAATTCCGTGGATTTTGATGCGAAAAATGTATTAAGGGATGTTTTTACCTGTTCATATTTATCATATTTTTACGCGCTAATCCACGTCTGAATCGAAGTTAAACCTTCATTAATTTAAATAGTTGTGGAGGATTGATATTGTATTCAAGAAAATATTATTCATATAATATGTAACCAAAGGATACACGTGAACACAAAAATATGGAAACTTAAATGCTTCTCTTGTGAACGAAACTTTTTCTAATATTTTTATTTTAGATAAAACGTGACACATTTTATTGCTTTGAATATTTTCTCCTTCTGGTCAAATACCACATTTGGACGTACAGATAGATCACCACAAATGCAGAATCATCATTATGTATCCATTGTGCTATCATTATTCCAGTGAAGAATGTATTCGTGTGAAATGTCGCCCCTTTACTTATCCGTAGCTATAATGTAAAGTAAAATTTCTTCATGAGGGAAAAAAACTTTATCAATAACAATTGGCATAAACGACTTTAATCATCAGTAAACGACAAAAAATGGGTCTATTGGTACATCATAGTTGCGTGAAGAATCATCATTATCAACATTTTTCAATACATATAGAAACCGAAATATGATATATATATATATGTGTGTGTAGTATTTTGTTAAAATATTTATTGATTGGCACTCAGAAAGATTGACATGAATCAAGTAATAGTAATATATTATCGCCAAATTACGAAACTAGTGCAAAACATGGTAAAATTGCAGCCATTTTTAACAACGAGAATTCATGCAAACACTTGTAAGTCAAACGATAGAAAAAAAATCAATACGAAGATAGAGGTTCATAAATAATATTAACCCTAAAATGTCATCGATTTTAGAATGAACCATAGTGTGGCTCTTTGACGACGATTTATTTAGTAATGATTTATCAAAAAATATTTATATAATTATTAAATATTTTCTGAAAAATTCATAATGCTGTATTAGGTTTTTTTTTTTATTCAAATACATAAACAAATAAATATTCGTCAACTAAAACGCAATTGAAATTGAAACGAAGGGAAATTTCATTCGTTCCACTCCGTGATTTAAATATCACGACGGTTTTTCACTGTTTGTGAATAATTTATAATAAAATTTATCAAACCCGTATTACTGTTAGTACTGTGCTTACATGTGAGAGTGATATTTATTATGTCATTCTGCGGCAAGGAAATTTAAGTGAATTAATTTGTAGCAAATCAAAATTCAAATTTGTCTCACTGCTCAAGAAAACCATTTTCCCCTCGCGACATTGTTTTATTGCCGATGATTCCCGCATGTATATGTATTCGTGTGTGTTTGTTTCTATGGCATTCGCGGCAAACATTTGGCACTATGCATGAATCCTTCAATTAGTCTTTTTAACGAGAGTATTTGCATTTTGGGTGTTCCGCCTATCGGGGAGTGAGCTCAGTACTAGAAATTATAGCAAAGATTCACCGAATTTGGAGATATTGTAAATCGATCATATGCATTTTATTTCATTTAAAATAAGAACAGAGAATGAAAATGACGTATGCAATGATAAGTAAAGGTTTGTAGTAGAATTCGAAAGATGGTTAGTTGAGTATAGGGATTGCATTACCGGTTTACCGGTTAGCCGGTAAATGTCCCAAAATTCACCAGCGGTAATTACTGGTAAATGAAAAATTTACCGGTTTTTACTGGAAATGTTTTTATCGCGAATTAATGCCAGATACAGGCATATTATAATGAATTTTTATTATGATATGTGCATGAGGGAGTGAGAAGTTTTCATCGCATCATTTGTCATCGCTATAGCGGTCACCGTGATGCCTACTGCAGGCTGCAGGTTGCAGCTGATTCTAGTTTTTATGGAATAGATAGCGAAGAAAATTCGTATTTAGATACATGTTCAACTATGTTTTCATTATACAAAAGCAAATAGCCATTTATTAATACATTGTATAATCCAATACATTGTTTTTTTTAAATTTTATTTTCATTATGAATTTATATTCATAGATACAAATTATGCATACATGTATAATATATATATATATACACTACATCAATAAGTTAATGGATAAACTAATTGTTTAGGGTATGAACTTCTTACAGCCAGGTAAACCAAATATTTCATAGTCGTAATTTAAATTAATCAATATATTTGTGGCAAATAGTAAATTATCCGATTTACTTAAAAAAGAACGTTTAAAACATACATATATTCACCTGAAACATGTTTAAAGTACATTTTATGACATTACTATTCACCTGAAATGTATTTTAAATTATTTATGTTTTAATCCAGGATACCATTTTTAGTGAAAGTAGCCACGTTCAGTTTTACTTAAATGATACAATCCACGTCTTTTTATTTTTTTCATTTACCGGTAAATTACCTGTAAACCGGTAAGAGGTGAAATTATTTACCGTTTACCGGTTATTGAAATTCGACGGTAAATTGCAATCCCTTGTTTAGTACGTAAGCAGAAAAAGAGCATTATCACACAAACATTGGTTAGAGGTAATAGTAGTTTTAATAGACTGCCATTACAATACCCTTTATTGAAAAAATGCTTCTTTAAAGTAAATATGATTTAACTATTAAATATTGTTGAGAAATGTCTAATAAAATTAAATATGGATAAAATACATTTAACGCCGTTTTTCGTATAACATGAAATAATCGTGCAACCTTTTTACGGCAACATCCTTAAAAAAAATTAGATCATGTTTCTTATCAAGTGATTCATTAACCGTGGTTATTTTTATTTTTTCGTTGACGTTTTTAAACCATTTTTTTGAATATCTTGACTTCAATTCATAACTTTGGTCACTGTTACCTTTTCACTTAATGATTATTTCTTCAATTAATGGCCTTTTTAAAACAACTTTCAATGTCATAAAAAATTATTGAAATATTCACTACTTTCTGCTACAGTAAAACTAAATATTAACGTAAAAACATTTAAGTCAATCAAAAGCTGAAATGTCGCACGCGTGCATTGCTACGCTATAATATGTGAAAAAAATGTTGACGCTCTGTGTAGTTATTGAATTCGTGCTTTGGATTGTTTGCTTCCTCTGGAACAAATGACTACTAATCATTTCAGAACGAGCACTATATTTCAGGTGAAATAGTTGCCACCGGTGTGATTTCTAGACAAACACTTGAAATTTCTCTAAGCGTGCAGGAATTATACCGAGTGTCTACCTGTTCTATGTGTACGAACTCCATACATGTGCCCGCGAATTACTTTGCCTCGTAACACTACCTCTTAACTGCAACGTTACATCGCACAATATTCAATTTCCAGCATGGAAATACACTGTATATTAAGCAGGCAGTCGGTTTATCAAACGAGTGCCATTCAAACAACGGGTGTTAGCACAATTCCTTTCGTGTTATATTTTATTTTGCATTGCTTTCTCACACCACGTTTTATCTCACGAAATCCATTAATATAATATGCTAGGCTTGGGAAAAGTCATATAATATAACTGCTCAATGCCAATTCGGCGTATTTACGAAAGCATTTTTGTGGAAAGTAGACGTTTCTATCGCAGGAAGAATCTCTTATATTATATACATTAATATATCGTCATTCGTTATCAAAAAAGTCGTGGTTTTGTAGATGTCATGGCTAAATAATGTTATTTTCGAATACAATCTAAATAAACCTAAAAAATGTAACATTGAACGTTAAAAATTGATTGTAACATTCCTTATTTTTATAAAAGTGTGAGATATTTTGTCTGCGTTGATTGATGCATTGTATTTGAACTCACTAGAAGTTCATCTGCCAATGTTACTTAATTCGATGTTTTAATCAGAATTTTTCACAATTTCATAGTTTTCCATTAATAATCAAATGGTTTCTCACTATATCATAGTAAGCTTAAACACTTTTTTATGAGAAAACAGGCTTCAGTTAGTCCTTCACTGTTTTCATAATATTATTGATATACCTGTAGCAATCCTGTAAACTTATAGATTATTATTTTAATTTCACCAGCATAACATTTATGGGCATCACAATTACTTTTCAAATGGCCTACAATATGGCGTACACCAATATAAATTCATTTTACATGTGTACATTTTACTCGCCTAAATTACTTACAGTTTATTGTTAAAACATTATAACCCGGTTACGATGGTTACAATATGATCAAATGAATTTGTATCAGTAAAATTAAAAGCATGTATTAATTATCGTTAGTTTTTTTAGTCCTTATCATCGAATTAATATAATTAATATAAATATTGAGAGATGAAATTAAGAGTATTTTAAAGAAAATAACATTTAATTACCAGTCGTAAATTTTCAGCAATGACAAGAAGAATAAAAAAATTCTAATTTACAAAACAGTCAATGCCCTACTAGTGAGTGATAGGAACAGATTGACGATAACTGTCTTATAACTATTGCCGGTATACGAAGTTTTAGTAAGAAGTTTTCCTAAAATCGAACTATCGTTAATATGCAGCCTCATCATATATATACAGACGTTCATATTTCTACCTGTTTTTTTAGATTTTATTGTATCTCACATTTTCTTAATATAATATAATTCCTTCTTCATAATATTCCATGTGTATTCTATTTTCTTTTATAAATAAAGACAAAGGAAATTTTGTGTAAATGTATCTTGTATTTCTCAATGTTTTCTTTAATTGTTAAATATCATCCTTATATATGTATTTGATTAAATATATCAGACAGATAATAATTATTCCCAGAGCAAACAATAATTACGCTGAGTCGTTTCCTGTACGCGTTCAATATTTGTCGTCAAAGCTACAATAATTCGCCGAATTTATGAAATTAGCTCTCGCCGCGGACCCCGAGGCTAAGTTTGGGGAAACAAATCTGTTTTCTAAGGAGGTTTCGCTGATTGATTGTAAATATTTGCAGGAGTTGGATATGGAAGGTAGCCCGAAGCCGGCCGTGTTTATACTGCACAACTTTCTGTCAGCCCGAGTCCACGGTTTGCCGCCCTAGTGGGCCGCGGAGGGCGCCGCCTACACCATGCGGATTCAGCCCACTCCGCCGGAATTAGAGGTGAGTTACTATCCCACAAATTTTACTTATTTATTAAGATTTAAGATGTATTTTGCACACGAACTAAATTTAACAAGCTAGTTTACATAATTTGCGAAGTTGATCCTTGCTAAAGCTAAAATACCTACATACAGCTTAATTACTTACATAGTTTGCTGTTCAAAATTTAATGGACTACAAGAAGACAAATAGCTTAAGTGCTTAATTTAATGCTTCATCAAATTTATTGTGAACGTTTATTATAGTTTGTTAATGCATTATTAAGTGTTACTTTTTATCATACTTAGCTTTTGTTTGATGTTTTTATTGCAACGATCAATATTTTTTTATTTAATCAATTATATTTGATATATTCGAAAATTTTAAATAGTAGTTCATGAGAAAATATCGATAGCGAAACTCAAAATACCAAAAACAATCGTAATAAAAATTCTATTCAATAATATTTTTATATTACCTCTATTATAAGCGTCATGCCTATTACAAAATACATGTATATTATAGTGTTTTTAACTGTATTTGAATTGAATGATTCAAGCAAGAGTTTTGAAAATTGAAATCTTTTGTGTAATACTGAATGCAGAAATTGCTCTCAAATTTTTTGAAAGCACGAAACTGCCAGCGATTTATTCACGTGTACAAAAGTAAAATGAGGGTAATACGTGTAAGCATTTTTTTGTGGTGGTCAAGGTTTTCCGTTAGCCATTTTCGTTTGCATAAATTTCGTGGCAGGTGTGAAAGTCGCCGTGTAATGTTTGAATTTTGGATGATACTTGAGCCTCGCCATAAAAATGACGTGCGTTATAAGTTATGTTATCCTGCAACGCGACATTTTTGTTTCAATTTGACAGAAATATTACACAATGTCACCTGTAGGCAGAAAAAAATTATGAGGGATATGATTTAATGAAATTATGATTTTTACTTAAATATCATATTATGTTTGGTGTGGATCTTATTTCTGTCATATCTTATTTTTAATCAAAAACTATAAATAAAAAAGACAAAAAGGTTTGTAATCTTTTATTCTTTTGTGTATGTTTGCGTGTCTACTTTTTTTTTTATAAAATATTTAACAATGTTTCAAAATATTCGATGTCTTAAATGAAAGACGAATGTAAACAACCTCTCGCATATAAGTGACTACTGAATACGTGTTTATTTAAAATTTGTTCTACATGATCGAATTTTGGTAACGACTGAAATTAATTATCACCTATTAAGTTGTATTCTGCAACGAACGAAGCATACTTACTGGAAAATAAATATTTACAATATCGTGTCTGTAGAGGGCACACCAATGTCTTTTGTCTGAATTTTGTATTGAGAATGTATTCGTCACTATCAATTGATGAAATGGTAATCTTTAATTATTAGTATTTCTGTTTACATACTAAGTTTTATTTTTCTACTTCCAGTCTTCCTTACTCGAGGAGATGCAGATAAGCGCAGAAGATTTGAACGGGGTTTAAAAACATTACTGCAAGAATCTTAATAATATCTCACAAAGGCATGTTTAACCGTGCGATGAAATCTGATTACTTTTTATTGAAAAGGTAAAAAGGCTTTTTAAGGCTTATATAAATATATAATGAACAAAGGAAAATTTGTAATCTCATATCTGTGAACGAATATCGTTAGTAAGTTTTTATAGAGTACTAATACAAATAATATAATACAATTTATTGATATCGAGCAGTGATGAGAGTGATCTGTTTTTCATTGTGTATCACTGAATACTGTCGCACAAAAATGGTTAAAAATATTAAAAAAAAAAAAAAAAAATGATTCCAGCATTTGATGCAAGTGTAAATAATATAATTAAAGTGTTTCTCGTCTGTAAATATTATATAACTTGGCAACATATGTTGTACGGTGTTCTAAAACACGACTCGTTTCTATCACCTAGATTTTAAATAATGCCAACTAGTAAACTAACTAATAATCTCAGTGTTTTTATTTTACTAAATTCTTTTCCATCATATTTATATAATTAATTCACCCCGTGGGAGGGATACTATAAATTATGATACATAATGCCTATTCAACTTTTTTTCTCTTTTTTTTTCAACAGTACATTTACTATGGATATCCCTTTCCTTGTGTACCTTTGAAATATAGGACAATAATTGAAGGAAAATTTTAACATTATAAAAACAAAAATTCTTTTTCGTGAAAAATAATTCTGTACAATTTATGCTACCCGTTTTATGTATAAAAATGTATTTTAATGCCTGATACCAGTCCATTGTTATTATAATTTTACCGTGTGTAAATATTGTTATATTCTTGTGGCCAGTTTGGATTTTAAATAATTTAATTGAAGCCTGTGTTGTGTACACTACCGGTTTCAAACGGTGAATAATATTTCAAACGAATAAAACAACAATTTTCGTATACAATGTAAACGTATATTTTCTATTGTATTTCTTATTTAGTTTTCGGTGTTTGGTTGAAATTATTATTT
This sequence comes from Himalopsyche japonica, assembly GCA_028555115.1. Taxonomy (NCBI): domain Eukaryota; kingdom Metazoa; phylum Arthropoda; class Insecta; order Trichoptera; family Rhyacophilidae; genus Himalopsyche; species Himalopsyche japonica. Next base: position 1,858,684 of record JAHFWJ010000018.1, on the reverse strand, counting down.
AGGTGCAGCGTTCTTTAATTTTATCAAGAAGAAAAACATTTTCTAAATAATGCTCGTAGGAACGAATTACATTCGAATAGTAGAAATTTTATGCAGTTGTAAAAAAGAGTGTTTCGACTGATTTTATTTCAATTCCAACCTACATTCCACTGTCGAAATTTGATTTTTTTTTTTTTTTTGCGAAATGCATATTGTGAAATTCCAGAATATTAATTGTACATGTCCATATTTTTAATTATTCCCCTCTTTTTGTAGAATATTATCTGTAATTAACTATGAAGTTTGTTATATTTGTATAGAATAATTTTTCGTAGGTAGCTCAATGTATAAGGGGTGCTCAACTTTATTTGATTGTCATTTAAAAGTGGATTTAAACTATTTTTCCAACATAAACAAAAAAATTATCATATCTCGTGAAATTTCACGGTAAATAGTGGCAAATTGAATCAAAACATGAACTTTGGATAAAATGTTGAACTCTTCAATTGAGTTTTTCGAAAGATTGTATTAAGATAAAAGATAAAGATTTTATCAGTTTTGGCATTTCATATTCCGTATAATATTGTTTTTGAAAGATATTTTATAAAATATTGGTAACGTTGTATATTAAATTTTTTTTTTATTTCATTTCAACGAAATTTCAGCCTTACAATCATATCAAATACCTCTCTCACGCTAAGACTTTAAAAAAAGTATTCGTTTCTTGAAATACAGGTCTTGTATAAAATTGTGCCAATCAGACTTCTTTTATCAAAAATATCTTTAAGGCAAAAAATGGAGGTGTCATGTTTTGATGAGTTAGTCACGTTGATGTTTTGTTCTCAAAAAGTTCATGGCATGGTAAGCACTATTATTTTTATTTATTGTCGATTTTAACATAAAAAAATAATCCGTTAGCATTTAAACTAAAAATAATAGTCTTGTGTTGTTAGACGACGACTTAAGTAATTTTTAAACATAATTTTGGTGATTGTTTTGATTTATCATTGGATAGTAAATAACAAGAAAAAAACTTTATGTATTAATAAAACCATTGTTTTTTCATACATTTTTTTGATGTCGATATCATACTTCAACACATCAATTTTAGTTTCTGATTTATGCGTGTGAAAGTGATTTGCAAAAATACTTCAAGTTAATGGAACATAACCAGTTTTTCATGTTTACACATATATATATATATATATATATATACACAGCATTATTTGCAGATTTCCCTATGTCGATAATTTAAAAAATTATCGTCTCATTTCAAAAGTTTGTAAACCACTCATAATAATATAACGTTTATGAATTTCTTTTGAAATTGAAATAAGGTTTCCTTACAAATAAAAAATAATTCTGGTTCCACGATTCAAACTACAATTCGATTTGTTTTTCAACAGTTTTTTCGATTAAATTATTTCTTGTAATATCCTCTAAGCGTTTTTGAAACGTGTTGAGTATAATACTAAAAATGTCTAATTAAGAAAACATTTTTGTTACGACAGATAACGATTTGTCTTCTTTCTATACCACGGTTTTTAATAACTCAATATTTTAATTTTTCTTTCTATTATGTATAGATCTGAAATTTGTAGCAAATTATTTTATTCAAAACATATGCGTTTTGTAATGTTTTTGTTACGTAATTTTATACTTTGATGAAAAATTTACATGTAAATAAAAAATGAATACATTAAACTTAGTTTTTATTTATTCCCGTTTCTTCTATTATTGTATTTATTTAATAAAAGATATTATCTGCACGAATATTATTATGTGTTAAAAATACATGTTGAAATTCCACATATTTTCATACTAATATGTTTTTATGTGGATTTTTTATACTACGTGAATATTTATATTTTATACATAAAACAAGCTGCAAGGCGAATTCGATGATCGAACAAAATGCAGATTTGTCACTGTCTAGGAGCTTTTTTCAACGTAACAACATAAAAATATATACGAAGAGATTATGAATGAAATTAATTTATGTGTGTTCGCAAAAAAATATTATTTTATTATCGGAAAACATTTACTTTAACCTGCCCGGTGAATTTCGTATACATTTATTATGAGGTAGATTCAAATTAAAAAAGAATAGTCCAACATAAGAAAATAACATTTGAGAATGTATAGAAAATTTTGATTCCTAATAAGCAAACAAAGGAAATGCAAATCAAAATTCGATTTCAAGCATTTTTTTGGATAATCGTTGTTACTACTGTAGGGCTGCGGAGCTAAAAAAACAAAATCCGACTACGACATCGACCAAAAACATGACTCCGACTCCGGACAAGACTCCGCAACCCCGACTGTATTACAGAATTAGAAAATATGTTTGATAGATTTGGAAAGAGCACATGATAATGATAAAAAAATGTAGCATGTTATCAAAACACGTTAAATTTGCAAACACATAATTTGATGAAAGAGTTACACAAAATAGCTTTTAATGCGGTTACTTTATGCCGACAGCATTGCAACAATAGCTTAAGAGTGTAGATCAATGATTCTCAGTTAAAATTGTGCTGAGGCCGCGTCACATATAATACATCAGCGGTCATATGGAAACGTCTTGCAGCTGTGCTAGTATAAATTAGTTCGAAAAAAAAAACATATTTGTTATTATGGATGTCATGATAACCACAGCTAGACTAATGCACTTGGGTTGCCATATATATACAAAATATTAATAACGTCTTTAATGACAAAAAAAATATTATTTCACCACCCTCACGTAATACCATTACAAGAAAATTACGTAATTTCATATAATCACTTTTTATATTTTGAGACAGACTTAAATATTTGGGTAAGTGATGTGAATTAATCATCGTCTCTAATAATCAAAACATGTTTATAAATGTGAGCCAAATGAAGAATGGGAAAAGTTCTGATGGTGGCGTACAGCTGAAACAGCTATGTATATGTTAATTTGCATTATGTTAGGCCTTAAAAAAAATAAATTATTCGAAAAAACAGCTATGCTTTGATGTTAATCTTAATAAACGAATGATTTTTGTAAATGTTATTTGAAGATATAACATGTATATTCAAAAAATTTGATGGTTTTAATTATCTTCTGTATATTTCTATCTATAAATAATCTCTTCTTTTAAACGTAAAAAATAACAAAATAAAACATTAGTGAGAGAAAAAGCGTATTTAGTGAAGGAAAATAATCCAGATTTCTAGTTGAGGTTGAAATAAGGCCAAATACTGAAGCCATCCTAAGCTATGGGCAGTGGCGGTCCCTAAGTTTGACAAGTATGAAAAGTACCAATGTTTCATACGCATATAGATAGTCCCGCGTGAAGTTGATTATTTTTAGGTGGGCGAAATCAGTCTTGATAATTGAATCCAGAATAACAAGAAATAAATATTTTTTGTATTTTAAATAAATTGACACTTGACTTATTAAAAATGATCCATATTATGTTGCTATGAATCATTCTGCATCTGCATATAACAGATATTTTAAAATTATCTGGGGCTTTTAATTCCGGGATTACGCTCATTTAATCTGAATTTAAATCAGGGTTTTCGGAAATTCAACTTGAAGTGTTGAAAAAAACATGTTTAAATAAAATACTTTTCAATTAACAACAACGGTTGGAGATGTATAATATATACATGTATTCTTTGAAATAACTTCATAATTAGTATTTTAATACTATATTATTTACACTCTTTTCATAAGCAGTAAGAGATAATTTTGTCCATAATTTACTTTATTGTTTTTTCATATAAGTATCACTATTAATTAGCGGGAAAATTATATTTTAAATATCAAAAACAGTATGATTTGGCGCAAATGAGTTTCTTCGATTTCAGGCTTCTGCATTTTTCTACAGCGGCAAAAAAATTAAAAATAAAACAAACGTCAAAATAGAAAGATTACTAATAGAGATTTAAAATGATACCAACCACAACGTGCTCAACTCAACGGCGACCGTTGACAAAGTGACCCAAAAAAATGGTCATTTCTTTCCGAACTACCTAATATATCAAGCACACATATAAACGACGAATATCTTTTCAATTATTATATAATAAAACCTGTCCGATTTCCACACAAGTAAAGATTCGTATATTTATTCGGAATTTAATAAATAATGGACAAAGACTGAAATTTAAATATGCAATTTTACACTTTAAACGACGCTTAGTGACCTACCTCGCAATTCTGGCACGAACCCATATATGATCAACTACGACAAGCTTTATCTTCCATCACTTATAAAATCATGCATATTTTGATAGATTATAATTATTATGCAAATCAACACATCAAAATAACCTGTATTCTAGTTATTTTTTCAAAACAATATATAGACCGAACCACTACATCAAATGTAGTATTTTTATTTGTAATGTTTTTAATTCCAGTACACCACTGAATCTGTGTTTTGGAGCGTAGAAGGAAGGGATAAGGGACACAAGAGAAGAATGATAATTAATTAAAGTAATCAATAGTACGCGGTGCTCGCTGAAGCTCTGGTTTAATTTATTATTATTCTCTACGAAACAGTCGATTAACTCGATGGGATGTTATTAAATAATTCTTAGAAATAATGATGGCAGACTAATACACAAAACCGTCATAAACTCAAATTCAGTTATTGATTCTTTTCATTTGGAATTTCATGAATTTTTACTTTTTTATTATTATGTTACTTAATATCATTTACTATATTTTATTGATTTAAAAATTATTACCATTTTCAAACCAAACATACGCAATATATCAAAGCTTATATGTTGTAATAATATAGTTTTTTTACTCGTAATTCTTGAAATTTTAATGGTTTAATGAATTAAAATTTTTATATTTTATTTCTGAATGTTTTATATTGTACAAAAATACGATTTTTGTTGAAAGATTTGCTTTATATATGGAAATATATGCTTGAGGAGATAGAAATGGAATTATTATCGATTAAAAGTCGTTCATTAATGTTATTTTAAAAAGAATTCTCTCTCTAAGTACAGTAGATTCTAAAATTCATTATTGAGTCAAATTACTAAGCATTCGTGGATCTAGTTCTGAAATGTTGCGGTTGACTCAGGAGAGTCAAAAGCTTGTCTGTGTCATATTCTAATTTGATAGATTCGATTGTTCCGAAATATCATTTATTCACAATATGTAATTCGGGATGCTGTGAGTAGAGTGAAAAAGAAAATTTATTGAGGGCAATGAGAATGCTGGAAGAACAGTGTGGTGGCCAATTACTTCGTGCCATGAGTAGAAGTGCAATTGTTTTCTGGCAGAGAATCTCTTAAGGCAACGTTTTGGAAATGATGTCAGAGGTATAATTAATGCTAATAAGAAAGTGTGTGATATGCAGTTTTTAACTGGAAGAGTTAGACGACAAGAAAGAAAGAAAATTTCTCTGAATTGGATTTTGGACTAAGTACGTAAGTATTCACAAGCAAGCCGCCCGTGATAACCAACTGTGATATAACGAAAGGTATGTTGATTTAATAATAATAAAGCATTTTTCCATTTCATTATTAGAATAAAAATGGGATTTGTTGAAAATCTGTCTGGAAATTCTTGGAACAGTTCAAAAAAATAAATCAAGATAATTAAGTTTTTATTCGTGACATATTTTAATATTTTTCTGAATTTTTACGATTGTAATTATTATTTTGACAACTTTGGAATTTACCTATCCACTATGAATGTCGAGAGGTGGGCGTCGAAATAATTAAGTTTTCAAAATTTCCGAAATATTTTTCCGCCTTCTCATAAATTGAAATTCTTCAAAATAAACATTGAGAAATAAAAATAAAATGACACTAACAACCTGCTTCGTTAATCTTACCAATTTCATTTACGAAGGCGTCAAAAATGTTTTTATTAAAATCTATTGTACGGATGTAAAGAGATATTGAAAAAATACTTCTCCTCGGAAAAGGCTTTTGGCGATTTTTCTTCATTACACTGTAAGCTACCTTCCTAAATCAATAGAAGAAAGTAAGTAAACGATCTAAGTTAGGTACAATGCTACCTCTTATGAAGTGATTCGTACTTTAATTGAACCTGACGTATTGATTATGAATCGTCGCATTTTATCATATCTGATGAAGATAAAAATGATAAATCTGATGCCCTAAATAGCTGTATAGCACGATTTTCCATTTCATCCTATCAGTTTTTAGGTAGAAACAAGCTACTTACGGATATATTAATATCAAATGATTCTTCAAATATTCGTGAAGCTAAAATGTATACAGTTGATGACGGAGACTTTTTAATTGGAGCAAATTTAGTTAAAGAAAAATTCAATATTCTGCGATCATGATTCATGACAATATTTATGACATCTCAACTTTATCTCTTTCGTAATGAAATTTTCTGTTTTTATTTAATCTTTCTTCATATAACTGATAATTGCGAAAAGAATTTATTTCAATCGTCTACATTGTATAAGATATTTGATTTCAGCTAGGATCAAAACATATCCGGATTGTGAAGAAAATTCTATATAGAACGCATATTCAATAGGAATATACAATAACATAAGACACAAACTGCGACGTATTCTACTGAAATAGTAACTCGATCCCAATTTGTTATGAAAGACAACTACTATTTTCTTATTTATTTCTTGTCATCCATTGTGTTGCGTCATTTATTTATAATAGGGTTGTTGATTCATGTGAATTAATATAATATTGCAAGGGGAAATATTATCATTGTTGTTTCTCCGAAACTGTATTGTAAGAAAAATAATGAAAGACGAGACGGTGTTTGCTGATTGGGATTGGTCGGAGATGGGAAGAAATCCATCGTATCCTTACAGATGATAAATGAGAAACAAACTTACTACCTACGTGAACACTAATGGACGGAAAAATAAATATAGAGCGAACACATATACATTTCTTGCTGACAATACAATTAAATCTCTGCCTATGTCGCCAAAGTGATTTGAAAATCTTATAAAAGTGCAAATCGCTACCATTAACTATTAGATAATTAACCTTATTATCGGATATCATGTATACATATAATATTTTTCTATTTTGATGATAAGCACAATATTTTAAGACTGCATTTTTTATCTCGATTATAAACAGTAAAAAATATTACTTTTAAAGTGTCTACTTTGACTTCTTGATATAAAGACATTATGACCATTTCCACAGTATATTTCATGAACAGGGCCTGTTTCATCAGTTGATAATACTATCGATGGCCAAAACCGGTCATGATCAAAAAATATATTGTGGAAACAGTACTGAAAATGTGTTTTTATTATTTTAAATAATGTAATCATTTATCAAGTGGTCATTGTATCTAGAGGGCTATAAATTATATATAAATATATATTTTTATTACACGGTGAAAAAAATAGCAATGTATTTTAGTTCTACAAAATACATAGCTATTTTTTTCACCGTCTTATAATGGAGTCCTACCAAGTGAATGCCAATTCAATCAATATATATTTTTATTATTTGTAAATTAGTTTTACAATTGTCCATTATTTTCGGCGTCTGTTTTAAGGCGACAAAACATATATGGTGATTTCTTTATAGTAATAGTTGATATCTAGATACACGTATCGTAGCGGTAAGTACTCCGTGAAGTGATTATATAGTTTAAGCTCAAACATTGACAAGGTCGGTATCAAATTTTTATTTGAGAGGTTTAACTATTCACTTAATATCAGATCAAACTGATCATGAATCAATTTGTCAAATTGCATTTTTGTTAATTTTGATCGATTTGAAATTAAATTCATTGAAAAATTGACCAAAAACAAGACTCCGACTCACAGCCCTGATTATAATTATGGCGATGAAAATTATATTGAATTTTGTTAATTCTACTTTATCAGTGCATTTATTCTAATATACTTGCAGGTTTCTAAAAAGTATGTACCCCGCATTAACCGGTCTCGGTGGGAAAATTAATAGAACTTAAGTCATCACCCAGAAAGTTGGAAGGTACTCAAAACCCTGAGGTGTACTCAATTTATTTAAATTAGGGCAATTAAGTCCAGTTAGAGTTCCATTTTCGCCTTAAATGAATTAAGGCAAATAGCAAGTTTATGATCAGAAAAATTATCGCATTTTAACTAGTTGATGACAAAAATATTTTTTTATTGCTTCCCTCTACACGTGGGTAACTTATACCTAGATTAATAGATTTTTATTTATATTCTAAATACTTTTTTACCTCATACGAAAGTGACAGGAAAAAGTCGTTGAAAAAAGATTAAATCAAACGCAATCTTTTAACCGTGTTCTTTTGATTCGTCGTTCTTTTGTTTTCGATTATTCAGCTTCGATTAATAACTGAAAATATGTGCATGTTTTAATTAGTATCAAATTGCATGGGTTTCTGTATTATCTTACATTCTTAACACTCTTCATGGAAATGTTATTTTATTTGTATTTTAAAAGAAGTCTGGCGTAAGATTGTACCAGCGGCCAAGGTTGTTTAAGCAAATTATGTATTTTCGGAAGTGAAATGTTTGAAAAAAAAAATGAAAAGCAGTCTACGAGATTTATATGTGTTTGTTAGTCATTTGAAGCAAAATATTATTAATGTTTCCTGCAAGATAAACAATCCTTTTGAGGATCTTTTTGGTATCGCCATTAGAGAAACTTTCGATAATTTAACAAAATAAATGACTAAGTTCCGGGAAAGTGAATAAAGAAAGCTCAGAGTAAATATCAGGGGCCCATACCTAAATTTAGGCAGCATCACTGGTACTTTGAATGTAGATAGCGTCAAGGAAAGAATAATAATTTAGGGGAGAAGCAACTCGTGCGTGAACAGATAATGCTTGGAGATGTAAGCAACAAGTTACGAGGAAAAAATGTATTTCTTTTACTTCGCGTTTTATTTCACTAAATTCAAGTGAAATAATATTTTCCACATTTTGGTTACACGGTATATTTTTAATGTTCATTTGTGAGAAAAGGTACTTAACCGTCAAGAATCATTATTTTCAGTAAGTTAAGTAATGTACATTAATCGGCAGTATGCTCAACGTGTTTTATACAAATTCTTTATTTTCTTCGACTTGTTCTTTCGTATATTTACTCGAATCAATATTTTTGCCAGATTTCATCAATATAAAAACACTCAAATAATATATGAAGAAATATTATGGATCCATTTAAATTTTCAAGGTAAAGCTTAAATCTATTCCTCATAATCTTCCAATTCTGGTGTTAAAAAGATCAATCATTTAACAATAACATCTTTAAAGAAGTAAGGGCCAATGACTCCTCTATACCGCATATCACACCATACTGTCTCTTTTAATGAATATAATGTAACAGATGAATAATTTTAAGATTTTTTTTTTGCCCAGCACCGACTATTTGGTAATCAACGTATCTATAATATTTCGATCGAAATGGACCTCACCAATAATGTTTTTTTTCCTTGAAAATTATGGTTATCATGAGCAAACTGTCAAATATTTTTGTCGCATTTAAATGGTGTTTTAGAGAAACCTATTGGGTAAATTGAATTTTAAATAGAAATAAATAAATATTTATGCATAATTTTCTACAAAGTTTTTGTCTTATGTTCAACTTCTTAAGAGCGGTGACAAAATAAGGTTAATGAGTTTTTAATTAAATTGACTCTTTCATGGGCAGCACCAATATTTTCAACTGATTTTTTCTTAAATTGTGACCCAGGTTCATTATATCTACTATAGAGTGTATACATATTTTTAATCATTTGCTAAATGATACATAATGGGTTTCGATGGTACATTATTTGTACCCAAAATTTCAAGTTATTTATAGACTTTGATTATTTTTTTTTTAATAAAAAACGTTCGTTTATCGAATATTTTCGATATTTTGCCAACCAAAGAAATTAGTAAACTTTCCGGACGAACACCCTGCTCATGATAATAATAAAAAATATTATCGTAACAGTTTTCAATCACATATATATATATATAAATACAGAGAACGAAATTTATTATTATTAAAAAATAAAAATATTAATGAATAATCATCTTGATAAATCCAATATCTATATGCCAATAATCATATTTATTACTGTAATATTATATAGAGTTTAGACATTGCAAGGGAGCGCATAAAATGATAATATTTTGTGTCTATACACATTACTTTTCCTTTTATTTTACTTACTTTGCAAATAACATTCATTTTAATTAATGACGCTAGAAACGGGATTAGAATTGGGGTATCCAGAGCATCTCCGCAAACACCCATGACCTGGATTCAATATATCGGCATGCAAACATCCCCTATAGAAAATTATTAAAGCTTAAAATTAATGTAATGTTAAGCTATATGTAAACACCGAACCGCCCGGCAAACGGAGATCATTTTCCCGGGTACCGGTTTTGGGTTAACTCACATAAAAAGATTTCATTAAAAAAATATTTTTTATGCGAAGGTATGTAAATTGAATGAGGCAACATTTAGTGAGCGTTCAATTTATGGATGGTTGATTTGTGAAAGGAATGAAAATTAGAGCAATATTATAAGATTGATTGAATTCATATCACGCCTTTTTTTATGTTTTTTTTGTATATTGAACCAATAAATATTCGAATATAATAACATAAAGTATACAGAAAAAATCATGTTATAAAAAGTTTATATGAGTGACAAAGAAATAATTGTAAATTATCGTATTTTTGAAAAAGTAATAAAATACACCATTATCGAAGTTGGCTCGAGAGCGGATCTATTGTATGGACTTGGAATATAACCTCATGTTGTAAATGGAATTTTTGAGACTCTTTTCTAGAGGGCGGCGCTTGGATACAATCAATGGTTTAATCCAACTGGCTTTTTTTGAACACGGCGAAAAAATTAGAATGTATTTCAGTTCTACAAAATTTATGATATATACAATAGTTGATATCTATAACGGCTTACGCCTTCATCGGAACATTAACAATGTTATGTAACGTGTATGTACCAAATTAATATATAACATAATAAAAAAAAATTATATCTTAATAATTATTACTGTTTATGATCTCCTCCACAATCTTTATCTAAAAAAATTGACCTTTGTGTACCGTAACTCAAAGAACTCAATGCTACTATTAAATTTATCTAATATTTAATTAATATGCAATTTTTTTATTCACTCAAATATGGTTTAGCAGTATCGATTGTATGTATTTGTATCGGCATAGAAGAAACTCATTATAACGTCATATAATTGTAACAACTCTCTGTAACAATAATTTTCTTTCCTATTTATTTTGAACTTTCATAGGAGTTTGTTGTGAAGCGTGAAAATAATAATGCTTGATTATGGAGGCAAAAAATGGTTTCTAATATTTAATAAGTTTGTGTTGGAATCCATCAGGCGCCGCTCGGAGTCATATTTGAATATTAACAATGGCCTTTCTCGGCTTTATATACAATAAGACAAAATAAGAAAATTTTCCGTTGTGAGCTGTCAGTTGGCAGAAAGGCGATGAAAGTTTGAATGATCGATGGATCGGGAAGTTATTGTTGTGGAAAGTAACTTTTAACACGGAAAAGTGAAGATTTAATAAACAAACTTGAATTGTGTATCTGAGACCAGTGGCTTCCAATTATATCTTCTGAATTATATCCTCATTGGCATTGCAAATTTATTTTGATAAAAAAATTATAACACGGTGAAAAAAATAGCAATTTATTTTAGTTTTACAAAATTATTTTTTAAAATATAGTTGATAGCTATTTCGGCTCACGCCATCTTCAGAACTATGCTTAAACTAACATTTGCTTATCTATATCTTTGTTTCTGTAATGGACCATTTCCGAGCCATATGTAAACTTATTGATATAGCCGCCTTTTTAGTTTCATTTACAATTGTTAGTTTTATTGCGAACCGGAAACAAGCTAGGTCGTTAAAACAGGAGAGAAGATTTATTGTGTACCTTTTCTACACAGCTATATGTAGATAAGCAAATGTTAGTTTAAGCATAGTTCTGACGATGGCGTGAGCCGAAATAGCTATCAACTATATTTAAAAAAATAGTTTTGTAGAACTAAAATACATTGCTATTTTTTCACCTTGTTGTAATGGAGTTCTACCAAGTGAATGTCAATTCAATCAATAAAAAATTTATACCCAAATTTTATTTAATATTACAAACTATTTTTTTTACATATTTTATGTGTGAATTATAAGAACGTATTTAAATAAATTATTGCCATATACGAGAGTAATTTACAGAATCCTATATTTCTTAAGGAAAGTCAATTGAATTATCGTCTGTTAAAATACCGAGCTTAGAAAAATATTTTATCTGTAATCGAAAATTACGCCTTTTCATAAATAATTAGTTATAAGAAAATCAACGAAATTAAAATAAGACATCTTAAATAGGCGATATATTTTGTATATTTTACCATAGCCACAAAATTATTTCGATAAATTTTAATTGTGTAATAAAACAAACGCATTTATTTGTCTAAATGTAATGCCTTAAGGATTCAAAAGTAAATACATTTTAGGTGATTTAAGCTGATTACTTAAGTTAAATAATGTTCTTGATGCTTAGAGAGTCTGCTAGTATTTCATTTAGGACGGATTTGTACAGCATTCGTACAACACTGCATTATGAAAAATGGAACCCGACTTAGTTTAGCTTAGCAATTTGTAAACTGGAAAAGTAAAAAAAAAGTAAACTTGAAATCTCTATCTTTAGTAATTACGACCTGACATTTTGAGGAATCGATTATGTGCAGATAGGTGCTAGTCATAAACGAATGACACTTAAATATAATAAGGAATAATACAAAAATATGTTTAGAATACCTGTGTGAATCCTATGGACCGTTTCCTTTCGTACTCGTGTAATGATGAAGTCCTTCCAAACCTTAATTTTTAGCATGCTCGATTTACCCACCGGCCGCCGAAACACGATATATCGGTTTTCGCTAATCAGCGACAACTGACGTATTTACCGGATATGACGTCTTCGTTGGAAGAAGTATCAAATATATTTCAAACGGAAATTACGGTATTGCCATGTAAGTGTTTAAATATTACAACAATAACACAATTACAACTTGAATATTGTAGAGGGTAAATATTTCACTCATTAATTGTGTATTAAAGAGTTGTGATATTTTTTTGCATAGAATTCCAAAAGATCCCGAAGAATGCCGGTGAATTAAAAAATGAAAATTTATATATGCTTCTTTAATATTATTTAGGATTGCTTTTCACTGAAGAAGGAATTTTCTTAAAAGAGAGAAAAATGTTTTGCTTTTATTCTACGCTTTGAAAATTATAAAAAAATATTTATTGAATATCCAATTACTTGTTTAAATTCTGTGGTAATCATGTTAATATAAAAAAATATTTGGTTCTAAAAAATGAGATATTATGATATACTATGTCGGTTTACAATCTACATAACTATGGCATTAAGCTAAAATAAATACCTTATAATTGTTCTAAAAATACTGTGATATTTTTACATTACAAGCATACGGTAGTCGCAGAGTTCATATAAAACATGAAAATATTAATTTACTTGGAATAAAAAAATAAGCGAAAACTTTTCATTTATTATAGCAAATAATAATGGATCTTAGAAGTGACATTAACAAATTCTTTAATAATCTAAAATAGCCGTTGCTTCTGGTGTCCCGTGGGACATAATTTAGGAAACGCTTATTTCTTATATACTCTTCTATAGAACTAACTTCAATGTAAAAAAGTCAATTACTTTCCATCAAGAAGTTGAGCACGGTTTTTTGGCGTTTAGCGAATTATAATGAACGATTCGATCATTATGAGCAGAATTTGATTACGAAAGTTAGTTTTCTTAATGAAAAGAAAGTTAAGTAAAAAGCGTGTTTGATCCAGTGTTTATTAAAAACAAAACTAATGAAAATATGACATAAAAAATATTATTCGAAAAATAAAAATACATAATAATCTTTGTAAACACCAAAAATCTGTCTTTTTTTTAAAAATAATAAAAACACATTTTTTAGTACTTATTTCCACAATATATTTTTTGATCAGGACCGGTTTCGCTCATCGCGAGCATTATCAACTGATGAAATGCTCGCGATGAGCGAAACCGGTCCTGATCAAAAAATATATTGTGGAAATAAGTACTAAAAAAATGTGTTTTTATTATTTAAAATATCATGCCTTTCCATCAAGAAGTGACAGTTAACACCTTAAAAGTGAAAAATCTGTCTGTTGCTGGATTTAAGTATGCCTTTTTCATACACAGTTATATTTACCTACCAATCTCAATATCGATAATTAGTTAACAAAATATATTTTTGACAAATGCAGTAGAGTAAAAAAATAACTGAAATTGTCAAGATCACCGTTGTTACAATTCTAGAGTCAAAAATATTCTGTATAGACGAGACCATAACTGCAGTAGTATTCACGCATGCACACAAATAATTTTAAGTGTGTTAATTTAGAAGTGTAGAGAGCTTAGTCGATTCAATTTCATTCTTTAAAAAATATTAAATTGAACGCAAAACACCAGATTAAAGAATATATGATACGGTAAAAGTGTTAAATTATAATTATGAAATATGTAAGTATTTTGTTGGTTTTATTTTATTATAACGTAAACAATGCCAAATGAATAAAAAACGTTCGTTATACAACTAAGATACTCATGTGTTTTATATTTCATGCACTTACCATGTTATAATAATAATTGGGAAAGTTAAAAAAAAAATAATATGGTATGAATTAAATTTTGACAGTGCTGGATTATCGTAAAAACCTTCCATCAAAAAGTCAGTGTTTGTATGACTATCATTTCGAAAAAAATATATTGAAATAACCTTAGAATAAAGCTTCAATCGTAAAAACTATTTTATGTAAACGGTATCAAGTAAAAAAAAAATTTAATTCTTTCAATATTATTATTGGTCAACTTTTTTTTAGCATATGAATTTAATGAAATGCTGTATTGTGATGTTTCAAATAAAGTAATGAAATATGTAGCGAGTGATATATTACAATATTTTGGATGTCGCCGATCAACCTTTCTACAAGATGCCATTCCATTTCCATGTTAAGTAATATTCAAAGCGATTCCTTTGAAACTATACTAGTAACTGGGGAAAACCACTTCACCTTATACGACCAAAGTAAACATTCTAAAATATGATGAAATTACGTACTTGACGAAGAAGATTTCCCTAATAAAAAATGAACGACCGTCGTATGAGCGAGCAGTGCTGTATCAGAATGGAGGGTTATATTAAATATATGAACGTACCGCTAGGAAACGAAATTCTTGTGGTTTTCATCACGTAAAGAAAGTAATAAGTTATTTTTATTTATTTTATTTTTATTATCTTACCGTCGAATATTTAATTTATTTTATACATCAGAAACAGGAATATACTTGTATAATTTATGCAGCATGTTGAGTTTAAGATTAGGGAATAAAAATGCACATCATGATGTGTTGTCGCCACATTTGTGCTGGTTTGGGGACAAAGGTTAATGATATTGGCTGTTTCAAAGATAAATCCATACAATTTCGATTGAGTTTTTTTTGACAGAATTAAGGAATGGATAAACAGTACCGTTAACGTTTTACAACTGAGTCATCATTTTTGATAAAATATAGCACTCTGAAAAACAGACAATAGGTCAATTGATAGTGCTTGATGAGTGAAATGTCGACCATTAAAAAAGTTTTATATTAAAAGATAATTTTTATCATGTTTATTTTTATTAAAGAGTACTCACTGTTAGGCATTGAAAGTTAAATAGTAAAACTAATTCAGGGTAAGAATTATTTTGTTAAATAACTTTTAAATTAAAAAAATTGAAAAAACTCAGATTTTATTCTCTATAAACTAAAAACTTTGCTGTAGATTTAAAAGATTAAGAAATATATTGTACTTTAAGATGTCAATTGTGAAAGGGTAAAAGAATTATTAAAATATAACTGTATTAATTGATGAAACTGTAGATGATGAATTCATCAATGGATTAATATTGTATTAACGTAGTTTTATCACGAGCGTCACTGCAAACCGGTACTGATGGCGAAAATGCTTTCTGCGCTCCTTAATCATAATAACGAGGCGGAAATAAGGTTTCGCGGAGTAACGATTTAGCGATATTAAAAATCTTTCAACCGGCCACTTTTACTTCTGCAAGTTTCATCTTCGATATTTCTCCTCACATTTTTATATTGCGGTTTGTCGTAAAACTAAGTTGGAAGAGCGAACTTATGGTTTGCTGCTAATATCGGCTGTCAGGGTTCACCAAACATTACTCTCGCAATAAAATTTATCGCATAATACAAAAAGCTTTGAATTAAATAAAACGATCAAATCGACAGACCCATTTCTCAAACTATGACATTTTTAGTTGTATTATATAAAATCGTTAATCTTGTTAAGAAACCATTAAAATAAATATGATATATAGTCTTTTGAAACGAATTAAATACCAATCGTTATACTATTTAAAAAATGTGATTGCGAAATATTTGTTTATAAAGTGGCATATTGAAAAATAAAATATTAGATCCTTGCCTCTTGTTCTCGGTGGCAAGGGTAGTTCAGTGTGGTTTTGAGAGATTCTTTTTAAATGTGACAAGTATTCGAAAATAAATAAATGGGTTCAAGATAAAAGATAAGATCAGCTTATCAAGTATACTTGAATACATCGATAATTCATTGAGGGAAAAAAAAACTATTGCCCATTGCCGAAGTAATTTATAATACAATATATGTAAAAAGAATCACGTTTTACCGAGCCATATTAGTTACGCATGGTGACAAGCAATGCTGGTTCAATATGATAAGTTTAGTAAATTATCACTATTTCACAAAAAAGGCATTAAAATTTATTAATTAACTAAATCATCAATTTAATTTGATGTATTCTTTAAGCAAACAAATCTTCTTCCAATTATTTTTGTAGCACTGTTCATAATATTTAGGTATTAAAATTGTATCCCTTATAAACCTTCTTAGCAAAAATAACTGAAACATGTATTGTTTTATCTAAACTATGAAAGCATCATTTAATGTCGAGTATTCTCTATGAATAATTTGGTTGAAGATGATCGCAAAAAATAATAAATAATTAGTTTAGAATTCAAGTGTAATACCTGGTCAGGTATTTCTGTAAGTCTTATGATTTACTTTGTTCAACGACTTTTCAACAAGTGAACTGCGAAGCTTGGCAATTCGTTTTCATACTATAAACGAAGCTTACATTTAAACTCGCTTTTATATAATATTAAAATTGAAAAGCTCTGTTATAAAGCAAAAAGTCGAGAAAATGTGAGCAAGCGTAACGATCTCTCCGAATCATATATTAGAAATACATAACTTTTATTCGAAGTTTCCCATAAGTCATATTGGATTATATAAATGTAAGCTTCATGCGCGATTTCATAGAAAAGAGTTTTTCTACTCATCAGCATTTTATTATTTCGAAAAAGTTTTCCAGACCATAATGGAATCGCTTCGAAGGCGTTAATGATTTTCTCCATTATTGGTTGTCATTTCGAAGGCTTCTATAGTTCTTTGACGAGCTTAAAATGATATTAGAGTTAAGTGAAATCGAGTAGAGGTGTTCGAATAAAATTATTCCGCGACAAGCGCCGCTCATAATTATATAAATTATCGGAAAGCCATTGCTCACAGCGTTAAAATTTCCCGGGAAATTATGTTTGTCTAGACTTTTGAAGTGCAAACTAAAATGCTTTTAAGAGAGTATTTTTCATACGTTAGTATACCAGGGATAACTTAACAACATGTATAAATAATCGAGACGAAAGAAATAATATGCTGAAAATTTGCAATTTTAATTTATGTGACTGTTTTATGTATAGAAACTATCCATTTATTTTAATTGATAGAACTGAATAATGACGTACCAAAAAGCAAAGAGGTTGACTCATGGCATTGAAACTATACAAGAAGTAGCGCTTTTAAGCGTATTAAGGTAGTACATATTGCTATTGTCTCTATTTCACTGCACTGAATACCCATTATTTGAGTTGATTTATTGTTTCCAGTTCCATACGTTTGTCGAGTGCGTTTACGGTAATTTTTTATATCAGATCTTTTGAATATTTATAATATTTTCCCATAAAAATTTATATCCTAATCATCGATGTTACTAATGAAATTTCCGATTCATTTAATTTTGATCAATTCGAATTTTAGATATATTTATGCAAACTAATATCTTGAAAGGTCGACTATTTTGTTTTAGGTTTTTAAAGCTAAGACAATACTGACGTCAAACTACTAGACATGAACTATTGTATTATATTGTACATCATGTCTGGATTTTACAACGTCGCCAAATTTAGACGTTAAAAAAACGACGATCAGACGATTGGAGCCTTTCAGCGAGCTGTATAAGATCTATAAAAGTTTTCAAGAGCCAGCCCATCTCACTATGCACGGAAAACTACAGACATACGAATCTTTGATAGAAGACCTTTCTTTCAGCCTTCTAGTAAAGTAAATATACAAAAAAGTAATTTTCACGCTGTTTGAGTAAGGCGCACCATGTTTTTGTTTTCCATTCTTTAAAATACACCTCCTCGTTTGAGAATGAATCAAATTGGGTCGAAACTATTGTATTAAAAATTTGAAGTAGTAGTTCTTTAAATTTCAAATGTTGAATCTTTGTGCATTTGCACATAGTTTGTCCCCTACGGCCCTGAATTCACCTATCAGCGACTTCAGGCGCTCTATTTCACGGATGCAATGGATCTGACATATAATAAAAGGTCTACATCTTTTATATACCAAAAGAATTAATTATAACACGGATCCAAACAACAACTGAAAAAGCTTTCAATAGTGATAATTTAATAATAATTAATTATAATTAATTAATATTTAGTAAAGATGAATGATGAGATTCTAAAAAATAATAATAATGAACAACATAAAAATGCAATTGGGTAATTTTAGACTTAGAAATAACAACTTATTTAAAATTGGCAGGTAATGGTAGGAATTAAACATCAGGTGACGTAATATAGGTATTCCGTATCACACAGATGCAACATAACTGACAGTTCAGTTCAAATGCAAACATATAGCGAACAAAGTAATTTATTAAATTTGAATTGTTACAACTTTGTACGTTCCACATGTTTTGTCACTAACGACCCGGTTTCGTCAGTTACGGGTCAGTTCTGTTGCATCCGTGTGATGGAATGCCTGAAGATGACGGAAGGCGAATCCCGGGTCGTTAGTAACAAAACATGTGGAATCGCACTAAATTGTAACAATTCAAATTTGATATTGAAATTTCATCAAGCATCTTCAGTCGATATCATAAATAAAGTAATTTTTTTCAAGACAAGCACCGTCTTAAGAAGGCTTTATATTCTAAAGCGTAACATTGTAAATATTTTTTTAGCTATCTACGTTTGATATGGACCGATTAAAACAATGAACTGTTGTTATCAAACATGTTTTTAACGACTAGTGAAAGAGTCATTATGTAGATTAACCGAGACAATTTCTAGCAAGCCGTATGGAGTGATAAGCACCCTCATAGTCAAGCTGCACTGCGAGTCCCTTATGACCGCTAATTAAATTAAGCAAATTATTCCGAGGGTTTTATGAATATTAAAAATAAAACACACCGGGCGAATGTGTGGATGCAATCCTAGCGCCATCTGGACGAACAATTTGGAGGCCACTTTACCCACTACTCAATTCTACCAGCTCGCTCCTGGCTATGGATATGGCTAATACAGT
Organism: Himalopsyche japonica; assembly: GCA_028555115.1. Taxonomy (NCBI): domain Eukaryota; kingdom Metazoa; phylum Arthropoda; class Insecta; order Trichoptera; family Rhyacophilidae; genus Himalopsyche; species Himalopsyche japonica. The sequence goes on along the minus strand of JAHFWJ010000018.1, from coordinate 1,838,970 downwards.
AGCGTACTTACTTTGGTAATAAACTTAACCATATATCTTAGAAACATGCGAAAGATTATCTTAGATATTATTATTTCAATGTTACTACCACCATGATAGGAAATGTGACAGTATAAGATTTTTGCGATAATTATTATTATTATGACTCTTTGCATAGGATACAGATCTGTGACTCGTGGTGGTCAATTGACGTTTCGAATCCGTTACAGATTTCGTCTTCAGAAGAATGACTGGAACAGTTTTGAATCGCTCGATTACAATGATCTACAAAAACACGGCTTATTCACAGGAAACGAATCATTTGAAAATAAAAATATGTACTATTTTTACTATTCTCATACATAAATATGTATACATTGCACATAAATTTGACTGAATTGTTTCATATAATAATACTTCAAATATATTTGTCTGGATCAGTTTAATGTTTAAAGCGTATCATTCGAGTACCAAAAAATAGTTTTATATAAATTTGGAAGTTTTTATAGATCAAAAGCATCTGTTTTTAGTTTAAGTAAATTTATATATTGTCAAGGCGAAAGAAATGTGTCAGCGAAATGCTTGAAATGCGTATGTTGGTATTATAATATAATATAAATCGTTGAATAAACGTTTGCACATATTTAGTGCTCGCTGACGGTTTTCGTGGTTTCGAAATTTTTTATTTATTTAAGAAGTTATTTTGTTTTGATAACTTATATTAATTTTTGGCTACATACATTTTTCATTGTTAAATAGGTGAACCAAATTTACTAATGTTTTAGTGTATAATAAAAAAGAGCTTTTATGCAATTTAAAAGACATAAATTATCATAAATACACATTATGTAAATGGATATGTGGTGCATCGTTCGTGCAAAAATTAATCTCTTTTAATATAGAGGATTAGTTATTTCTATAACACGATGATTTAGTGAGACATTCACACACTAATTAATGATTAAAATGAACTATTTCTGGAACTAGAAAGCTTCATAAATTTTCTGAACACAACCAAAAGAGGCTTTTTTTATCTAAGCGTAATTTTTTTCTTTCCGTCAGTTGATGTGTTTTACGATATAATCATTTCAAGTAAAATTGTAGATCTAAAGGGGACTCTATAAAATAAGAAATATTAACAAAGTTATATTGTATTTCATTATTTATTTTGTATTCAACCTCAATTTGTCAAATATGCAACGCCGTGATGAAAGAAATTTTCTGTTATTATCAGGAACCCAACATTAATTTCACATTGTCGTATTGATTTAATTTTACGGTTAAAAAGAAACTGAATATGACTTTATTTATGCTGTAATTAATTGTTAAAAGGGACCGTTATAACGATCGTTTACAGGGAAGTGGTATGTGCGACACTGGGCTGAGCGTCGCCTCTTTATATTTAAATTTGCAAGGGAAACTCAAAGGAACGAAGTTATTGAATATTAGCGAAGCCTCCGAGTTTTATTATTTTACCCTTATAATGAGAGACCTTATTGAAACCACGCTTCTCAGAACAAGTTGGGAAAGTGTACAATGAAAATATTGCTAACGTTCAATGCGACAGAGATTCTAAACATACTACAAATGTGTGCAATTCAAATTATGAAACCACACGCTCGATAAATATTTAATTATGCTATAAGAGAAACTTTTGTAATACTAAAAATCGCACAAGATTTAATTACCTTGATTCACTCGTGAAAAGACAAAGGTTAGGACTGAGAAAATAATTAAGATCATATCACCAGCATGGCTGTTTTGACGAGGGCGTAAGCCGAAATAGCAATCAACCTTATAAATTTTGTAGAATTAAAATTCATTGCTATTTTTTCACCGTGCAAGCAGCAAGGATTATTGAGCTGACGACGGTGCCAGTTCAATTCAATTAATCAAGGTTGAGAAAATGCGTTACCCGTACTATTTGTACCATATGGATCAACATAAAATTACCAAGATTGCTGTGTCCATACTGTTCGGAGGTCGTGAGTGAAAAATCAGACCATAAATTTGGTACCTAGATCGATGGTCAATGTGAGATAGGTGGAATGTGTTGTTTCGGGGGATCTAGAGATTCATCGTGTTAGAAATAAGATTTTAAGCCAATCATAATAGCTACTGCTTTAGAACTGTCTATAATAAAATTCATGTCGTGTCGGTGATATGAATTTTTATATATAGTAAGCATTACTTAAAAAATATTAAATAAAAGTCATGTATAAATCTGGCAACTGGCAACAAACGAGAAGATTTTATGAAACGTTGTTTATTTATTTTTTATTAAGATTTTTACATTCTCGATACGCACACGTGTTTCTTTGACACATATATTTTATGGTAATTGCAATGGTGAATTTTACGCTAACTGATTTCATATATTTTTTTATTGCGTTCCGCATTACATATTCCAGAATATTTTTACTTCAATTTCGGAAAACTCATGCTGTTTTCATAATTTTTCAATATTTCATGCCATTGCGATAAAGTTATTGGAAAGCAAGGAAAAGCACTTTCTTACAATATTGTTATTTTACGATTGCAAATCAAGTATCAATAAATAATTTCAGAAAAATAAGGTGGTAAACTGAACCAAATATTTCTCTTCTGCACAATATATAAATATTATTAATGCTTGAAATCGAACAAAATTTATATAGATATTTTTTACATGAACATATATCAGTTTATTTTAAAAGTAATATAAAATATTAATATATACTTTGCGACAACTGAATCTCAAATGAAAACACGCTATTAGATTTAACTATGTTTCCTTATTTAGTGATATAAAATAATAAATATTCGTATTAATATAATGTAAACGACACACATTTTTTCAAAGCAGGGGGCTAACCGTGATATTTTTCTTATTTGTCGAAACAATTATTCAAAGTAACTATAAGGAGTATTACCTTTTTCATGTCAATCATCTGCGCAGGTCGATGTAGTCAACCTAATTAGTTAACCAGTTAAAAGTTTAAGTAAATGTCAACAGTTTGATTATCTTTATTTCTTCATAAAAATATTTATTTTTAATTATAATACAGAATGTGGTTTCTTGTTCAGATGTCTGCATAATATCTAGTTGATTATAACAAAGTTGTACGTTCAATTTACGACAAAAATTTTATATATTTTGAATTCATTTTTAATTCGATGAGCTGTTTCTTGAGTTTAATTGTATGTGATTTTTCTCTGGAGAGTTATTTAAAATATTTTTTCTCTAATTCATCTATAAAGAAAAACGATTACATTGTAAATTATGAACCTTCTCTGTACCGATCCAATATAAGAATATGTTCTGAAGTACAATTATGGAATCTAGTGAATACTATTTTTATTTATTATATTGATTTTGAACGGATGTGTTGATTGAGTCTGAGTGACATCAAATTAAATGACCGGCACTGTAGCCAAGTGATCAGTATCATTGTATTCGGTCCAGGGTTTACGGACTGGAATCCGAGTGCAATTGCGATAATTTTTAGCTTTAATTATGAATTTGAGTTTGAAGCTATCAATTTACGTGATATTTAAAACTTCTCTATCACTCATCCAACCATAAAAAAACAGGGAGATAAGTAAGCTTATGTTTTGTCTAAGCCAACTCCTTCTTTTTTAACCCTCTTCAAAATTAGAGATTGAGTAACTAAATAGCATGCGGTTTTCTTAGAATAGGGATCCATATACTTAAAATTATATGGAGGTTATAATGGTTATGAAGTTTAATCTTAACAATATTCTCATGATCGTTCTGTCCATTTAAAAATAATATTTTATAGATTATCAAAGACCGGCACAGATGAAATCGTTCCGAATTTTAAATGACGTGAAAACTTTCAGACAACGTGACTCTTATTTTAATGTATGTAATTAGTGCCCGCCCATCGACCTCTGTACACATCGCAAAAGGCCGTTAATATTGGAGAAAGCATAAGAATGACGACCCAAAAGGGACTACGTCGGTCATATCCCCTCGGCAGGCAACGCTGGATGTAACATAGATTGCCCGTGTCCCTACACCCTAATGGAAAAAGGTTCAGATTCTAGGACTAATTGAGGACTGAATAATAACTTGTTTATTGATCAGTGTTATGTGTTTTATGTTATTTGTGAATGTAGTAATATTGTATTTAACTATGAAACTTTCGAGTCTCTAGTGGGTTGTTTTGATTGAATTATTGTTTTAGGAAAACAATGTTATTTTCATCAGTTGAAAGCCAGCCGCTATGGTCTAATAAAAGCAGTATCCTAAAGTTTGGATGAGTTCAGGTTCGAGTCCCAGAAAGGTTAATAGCTTATTCAGATTTATAAATATAATATAATATCTTAAGTCTTGAATGAAACGTTAAATGTTAAAACTCTGTATGGCTCCACATGTTTTGCTACTAACTACCGGGTAACGTCTTTAGGTATTTTCAGGCATTCTATCATACGGATGCAACAGAAGCAACCTAAACCTTTTGGCGAAACCCGGCTCGTGACAAAACATCTGGAATCGTACAAAATTTCAATAATTCGAATTCGATTTTGGAATTCCATCAATCATCTTCAATATATATCATAAATTAAACATATGTCATTTTTATCTAACTAATGATAAAAAAATATCAAATTATTTAAATCATATAGCGCCATATGTATTATTCACAATAAATATTGCTTAAGAGCTTTTCATTTTCGATTACATGTTATAAAAAAAATATAAAATATTTTTAATTTTCTGAAATTTATAAAATAATTTTGTCATTCAAATATTTTATTTATTCATATGTGTGCTGATAAAAGCTTTTCACCTACGCGCTTTTCCTATTATTACTATGAGTTTTTCATTCATTATCATGCTGTGCGACGTAATAATGATTTATGCGGCTGACAAATTCATCTGCAGTACCAACGACAGCATTTTAAAGATATACAATACATTTGTAATGAAATTTCTTTTATTTGGTCCTTGTGATGGAAATCAGACAGCGCTCGTTTTGTCGGCAATACTTGGTTAAACATTTTCGATTCAGTATTAGGCAAATTTAAGCGACGCAAGCCAGCAAGGGCGGGCGGTAGTTGCCAGGCACCGCGATGCCGACGCCGACGCCTCGCTCCGTGAGCCGTGACAGCCGTCGACGAAGGTAACACGTTTGTTACAAATGAATTTTCACTTTCGGCCATGCTCGCTTGTATGCTGTATAGAATGTGGAATATTGTTAGAAAATATATATAATGATTGCCGCAACATTTGAAGCGGATATTTCTTTAAATCTTTTCGGAGAATCATGCAAAGGCTTTGATCATTTATCATTTATAATCAGCCGTGTGAATATATTATTAATTTTTAGAAATAGATGAGAAAAATAACAGCAATAAGAACATTTAAATTAAAATTAGTATATGCATGGTTAAATGAACACCATGCAAATGTGGTCAAGAAGAAACGAGTAGAGAAACTGTGAATTTTAATGCGTAAAACATTTATAGTATTTAAAGAATGACACAGTAGACTGTATCAAGCCTTCTATCTCATAAAATTCACTCATTTTTTAATTGAATACAATGTATTGCAAAAAAACCATTTTACAATATATCGTGTCATATGGGTTACGCATTGTAAATGAATGATGTAAACATCTCTTCGTCAAACATTAACAACCACGCAAGGTGCCGCCTTAGAATAATGTATGACCGTTTTCTCATGATAATTAATTTAGTAAAATTTTCAATTCATAGCAGAAGAATTATTCCTAAATATGAAATTTATATTTATAGAAAAGAATTCTCTTTTACAATTCAACGAAACTTTGAAAAATAAAACAAAAGAATGTCAAATGCGACAGGCAAATAAGTGTCAAGTCTTCAAATCAAGATTGATGTATAGTTTTATCTACATTTTTTTTATATTGAAAAACTTACAATGAATGGATAATATTATAAATAAAGATTTATGACTCTGAATATCTTAAAATGCCATTTCGTTTGGTGTTGTTTAAATAAGCGATAAATGCTATCAAAGTTTCAAATGTTTTCGGTTTCGTTTCTTGATGGGAGAAAATATTAAAGACATAAACCTCTTTTGGTATATGCCTTTTAATCATGCAATGGATTTCAATTCAAGCAAACCAAGCACCTGTAATAAAACCCCATTAGAAACACTTAATTCTTTTCTTAACCATATACAAAAATTTTGAATTCGGCTATGTTACTTAAATTGTCATTGCATTAAGAATGCACTTTAAAAACCTTGTAAATTTTTTTATACCAAAACTGCCATGGTGATAAAAATACTTAATATAAAAACATTAAAATCGGTTATCAAATAAAAAAAATTACGATATGATGAATTTTTTTTATATTATCAAGATACCTTAAACCAGGGATTTCCAAAACATGTCCAGTTGAAAATAAGTTTACAATTGAATATGAATAGATAATCCGCAAAATCTTGGAATGATTTTGGAAGTTACTACAATAAATTCAAATAAACTGGAAGCGTAATGATTTTTTTTTACTTATTACAATAATAAATATTTTTTTTTCGAATTGACGTAGTGTCAAAAAGATTGCAAAAAAGTTTGAGGAAACCTGTCTTGAATTTTAGTCATTCAACTTTTGTAAACATCGTTAACATATATAGTTTTATTTTAAACAAAAAATAGGACAAAGGCGTTTATATTGACCGTCTTTATTATTTAAATTTACGTTGTACTTATCCTAAATGATATTTTGCCAAATCTTAACATTTTTCTTCGCTCGTTAACGTCAAATATAATAATAAAAAAAAATCGATAATCAGAGAGAAATATTTCTATGATTAATATTAAAATATATCTAAAGAGTACCTCAAAGATCATAAATCAACTGATTAATTAAGATAAAATGGAAAATTGAATATTATATAAAAGGCAGTCCTTTTTTTAGTTTATGCGACGTTAACGCTTCCATAACTATAAAAAAGATGATTTATTTCAAGTCATAATTCATTAGGCATTACGCGCGGAGTGTGGGTGTATTTGTATGATACATTAAAAAAATCTAGTGTACCTACGCAGAATTTTATTTTGACTGATTCTTTTTAGTTGGGGAATAAATATGTAGTTAGGGAGCAGACAGCTCGGCAGTCGGAGCCAGGGCATGGTTAACAGAAACATGTCCAAACTGGTAATGATTCATTACTTCCGCGCCGATATTTCACGGGTAATTATTTTCAACAAAACCTTTCAATTATTTATGGTAGACCCATTATTAAGGAGTCATATATTTTCGTTTAAAAATAATGTGTGCACGGCCAGAGAGCGGTTGGCGGAAGTAAAAAAGACGGTCACGATTACGAAGCGAAAAGATGAAATTTATGTGCATTATTCTTGAAATGATAATTATAACATCACGGCTGTAGATATAACGGGATAAGCGTATATTAAAAATTACATTGAATATCCGAATGCTATATTTTCGTTCTTGATTTGAAGGACTTAAAGTTCTGAGTCTCGGGTATGAAAGTGTGATTTTTTAATTCATAAGGCGATTATTTTCTATTGATTGATTGAGTTGACATTCACTTGGTAGAACTCCATTATAACACGGTGACAAAAATAGCAATGTATTATAGTTCTACAAAACTATTTTTAAAATACAGTTGATAGCTATTTCGGCTCACACATCGTCAAAACTGTGCTCAAACGAACGTTTGCTTATCTATTCTATATATAGCTGTGTAGAAAAGGTACACAATATATCTTCTCTCCTGTTTTAACAACCTAGGTTGTTTTTTGCTCGTTATAAAACTATTTTTTTTCCAAAAATTGTAAATGAAACTAAAATGGCGGCTATGTGAATAAGTTTACATGTGCCACGGAAATGGTCTATTACGGAAGCAAATCAGACCCCCTCCCCCGCAGAGGGTTAAGTAATGGAAAAGACAATATATTAGGTTGCTGTTGTGCACAATTCGCTAATCACGTTATAAAAGAATCACATAATATAAATTAATTGCATCTTTGTAGTAAGGGTCGCAGGATGACGGTTCTGGAACAGCTGGAAATCAATAGACATCAACTATCACAAAGGATTCTTAACGAACAACTAATGAGCCGAAGTAGCTATCAACTATATTTTAAAAATAATTTTGTAGAACTAAAAAGACTATTTCCTACATCAATTTTATCATAAATATCGAATCAGTATTTAAATAAAATCAAATCATTATTATTTCCTCTTAATGATAGTTTAAGAAATCATTTGAAAGTGTTAAAAAAATAAAAATTCAAATTAAATGTCTTGCGATCGGTAATTGAAAAATAATAAACAAAACATTATTAACCAACCAATCCCGTCTAAACTATCATTTAATATAAAATATTTATTCGAGCTTATTCATCAAAGCTGTTAAAGTGGCTAGGAAATGCATTCAACACCATTTAGTTTGGGTCTTTATAAAAGAAGTCGACGGGAAAGTTTATTATATCTGAAGCCATCGCGAAAACTATATTTCGATGCCAGCTCATTTTGCGCGATTCTTGGCACAAATAATATGATATATTATTTCTTGTCGGAAACGTGCTGAAAAGATTTAGTGAGCCCAAAGGACGGGCTGAGCCCAGTACACCGATCGGCTTAGTAATTAAATAATTCATCTTAATTTGGGTGAAATTTATGGAAACTTTGCCAAATCCTGTTGAGTAAAGTTTAATCTCTTTATCGAGTTTAGTTACATCTAGCTTTAAGCATTATCAATAATAACTCGCGGATATTTATGCTACTTGGATAGATCCAATAAGTTGTTTTTGATTGCAAACTTCCGATGCAAACTTCCATTAAAATTTTTTGACGAGTATTACATCCAGTAGAAAGATCGTGTAATAAGCTTATAACGTTTAACGTAAAGGTTTAAAAGAAACTCATTTTCGTTACTTTTATGACGCAATAACGAAGGGTAAGTAGCCGGTAAATCGCGAAGAAACATTTAGCCGATCCCAACTTTATTTATGAATTTTGAATATTTTTATAATTTTTAAATTGCTTATCATGGCATGACATACGAAAACATTTAAATTGTATAGTTTAGAAAATATTTCGAATAAAAAAAAACCAAAAAAACATTAATAAAATTTATTATACGATTCTAGTTGGAAATCGATTAATATAAAAATTCAAATTTAAAATTACCTCCTAACTTCAAAAAGATTGCCCACCCTTGGACTAGACCAGTTGAAAATGTTATTATGTACAATTACAGAGAATGCAATTATTAAGAATGAAATTAGCCGTTATCAAATTCCTAGAAAAATTATATGTATATAACATGTTGCCCGTAGGTCAGTGTTCGTATACTGTCATATTAAAAGTTTAATTCCTTCGTGCACTGATTTTTCAATTAGATCATGGAATCCACTCTATGAAATTTTATGATGTTTTACTTTTTTTAAATTCCCTATTCAACGAAATCCAGTTTTAGTTATCAATACCATTAATTTAAAATATTGAATAACTTAAAGCAGACTACATTTCAGAGCATGTGAATGGTTTTCAAATGTTTGTTTGAAAATATACATATTATTCGATTCAGTAAGTCAATATTGTATTTTTTAAATATAAATAATCAAAAAGCTTTTTACCTAAGCCGGAAATTAATATATATTATATAAATAATTATTAAACGTTTGTTATCGAATTCTATTAAATCGAAATTCTGGCTAGGGTTGAAATTAACAATTAAACCTATTATAAAATGCATTTTTTTAAATATGGTATCATTACATTTATCCGTCTCTTAATTTACAAGCATACGACCAAATTCGCAGTATCTAAAATGAATTAAAAAAAGTTTACGATAAGTGGCTTAATATTTAATCTTCAAAAATTTCCGGTAAGGAAAAGATTAGCCCTAATGAAAATTTTGCACCAGCGATGACGTTTCATTAATGATATTTTAAAATTTCGTGGTTTCAAACTTGTTGGTTGTATGACCCGGAATATTTTTTTTATAAAATCATCATTTAGAACTTATTAAACTTTACTATTTGACCGAAGTTAGATATTTTAAGGTTGATTAATAATGGAAAATTTTTAGGCAAACGGAAATATAATTATGTTTGATAAATAATGTGTTTTTCACAGTGAAGTAAATTTATTTGACTGATTGCATGTAATTGTCATACAGGTAAAATGTAACATTGCGAAGTTTTTTGCGATATTTTTATTGGATAATAAAAAAAATATATTATTTACAAACAAAACATACAGTTTTGTCTATTTAAAAAGCTTCTTTATTATCATCACTTTGAAGATGTATGATTATTCTAGTGTTAAATGATAAGAGTACTTAAATTCACTGTATTTTTCTTCATTAATTATAACTTCCATCGTTCAGTCATATCATCGATTGAATAAAAACTAATCCTTTTTTAAATGCATTTTAGAATGAGTATTAAATATTTAAGATCTTTCTTGTGGAATATACGTTACAGGTGATTTTTATTGCATACTTTGCAATTAACAAATGCATGATAATTACGCTCAATCTGGCCAACATTCCGACCAATTAATCCTCATTCAATCAGCATTGATCAAAAAAATCACGACAACTTTATGCATATCATCACGAAAGCTTAATGAGGGATCTGTCCCCCGAAGGGATTCTTATTCTATTCGCGGTTTGTATATACCTTTCGTTATAGTTGTTATCTTATTTTCCTAGTTTTAACTGATAGAATTCTATCAACTTTTAAGGAATTTTATAGTTTTTTTAATATATATAGATACTTTTATTATTTCTGATACACACCTGCTGCTCGGCTGCTGTGTTAATTTTCGGGAGTGGAACTCCGTTACAAAAATATATATTTTAAATAAATATGATATCGACGACTTGTTGGAGCCCTACGCTCGTACTATTAATATTGTTTCGAAAAAAACTCGATGTGTGCGTTCATATTTCTTCAATAATCCGATATAATATTTTGAAAGTAAATATTTTATTGGAAGCATTGGTGGAGTAACAAAAATGGCCCGGGGGAACACAGAGCATCGCAAAATAAGGCGATGAACACGAGGAAAAGTTTAAGCGTATTGAGATCGTGATCACGTAGCATTTTCCAAATTTCCATATCAGATTGACCTAAAATATTTGAATGTGACTTTTAAGCCCCCTGTTGTAATGGCATTCATATACCCCTAGGGAGTTAGCAGTGGCGTCACAACAAACTTGCACGGTTGTAGTTTTTCCGAGACGGTGGAATTATCATAATAATTGAAACCATAATTTCATATTGTGGCTGATGGTTGTTTTTTATGAATGAGTTCTACGTATACACAAATACTTTATAGTAGACTTACTTTTTTTAGATTTTTTGTTTCATTTGTTTCCCTTTAATTCATTCAAGCATCTTGTATCTTCATTTAGTATACTTTATTTTCGTCACATGCAGCATCTATTTAAGTAAAATTATTTGAAAACGATATATTAATTTATTTATTAATTCGAAATAATATATACAAAATGTATTGATTGAATTGGCATTCACTTGGTAGAACACCATTATAATACGGTGAAAAAAATAGCAATGTATTTTAGTTCTACAAAAATTTAAGATATAGTTGATAGCTATTTCGGCTGATGGAGTGAGCCGAAATAGCATCTATATCTTGAAAAATATATAATTTTGTAGAACTAAAATACATTGCAATTTTTTCACCGTGATATAGAAAATGCTTATAAATTTTAAAGAAAACTACAATACTTCACGGTAGCAGTTTCCAACCTTAGAAATAATTTTCAAAACACTATATCTAAAATTAATTAAAACTTCATATCCTAACGAAACAGAATCTTGTTATTATTATGTTAATTCTATTTTCAGTTTTTTTTTTTTTTTTGTAATAAAGTTATTATTATTTAAGACGTGTGAATACTATTACATCTTTTAAAAAAACATAGTGGAAGGAGCGGAATTTTTAGGAAGGTGTAATAGTATAGATATCATTATAATAAGGTTAGATGCCGCTGTGTTCCTATTGGTAACTACTTCAAAGCTAATAGACACGACTAATTTCGTATTAATTCATAAAAAAAATCATTTGGTATTTAATATACAGCTGAGTACGCCATTGTAACGAAGCTCCCGTATTCAGGGCGTGGGAAGTCAGTCACACTGTCTTCATTCACAGGCTCTTTTTGTTCATGACTGAAGAATAAATTGCTCCCTCAAGGACTTTTTAAAAATTACGATGACTTACTTGATTTCAGCCGGTCTCGGCGAAATCAAAGAATTCCTGCGAGCGTATTGCGATTATTCATTTTATAAAAATAGAAGCCCACTTAATATGAAAAATGGAGATATACATTGACAATAAAAGAATTTCAAGAAATCATTTCGTATTTCTATTTCAAATAATTGCAGCAACTTGAAAATTTATTGGATATTTTTGTCATGTGATTTGAAGAATGTGACAACTTCTAATCAATATAACACGGTGAAAAAATAGCAATGTATTTTAGTTCTACAAAATTATTTAGAATTAAATAGACACCAATTATCACAAAGGATTCTTAACGAACAAACTAACATAATAGCATCGCCACTTGTCCAGCCGTTGCACAAAGGGGTGGTCTGATTTACTTCCAGAAGGATCACTTCCGTCCCACATATAATCTTATTGTCATAGAAACCTATTGTTTCATTGAGAATTTTGAAAATTTAGTTTCATTGTGTTAAAGTAACAAGCTAGGCCGTTGGAACAGGAGAGAGGATGTGCTGTGTGCCTTTTCTGCTCAGCTATATACAGATAAGCAAATGTTAGTTTAAGCATAGTTCTGACGATGGCGTGAGCCGAAATAGCTATCAACTATATTTGTTAAAAATAATTTTGTAGAACTAAAATACATTGCTATTTTTTCACCGTGTTATAGTGGAGTACTACCAAGTGAATGCCAATTCAATCAATATATGTAATCAATTTGTTGAGAAAATAGCATGACAAATATGTTTAAGTAATTATCTTTAACCGAAGAACGTGAAGGCAAATTGCAATATTAAAATAATGTTTGTGATACAACAAAGTTTTAATAATATAAACTATATGTGATATATTCCAGGAAACAAGTATGAAAAAAATTGAAAAAAGCTTTTTCTAACGAGTGCACTTAAATGAAGAGAAATGCACTTAAGTTAAAAAAGCTAATACTTTCTCAGCTTAAGTAGCTCAATGAATATAACACTTCCTCAGCATAAATGTAATATTCAAAAAAACTTCCTAAGATTCCTTTTTATGTCTAAGTAAATATTTTCAATGATATTTTATTTATTTTACCCATTTAAAGATAGAAAAAAATAAGTGTAGTGAGAAAAAAACGTCTTTTACACTTTTGAGTGTTTTTCACAACGATAAAACGATTGATATTCAAGATTATATCATTACAAGTCAACAATAAAATGAAATATATAACTATATTATAATGCAAGTTGAAGCAATATTTAACAATATAACGATAACAAATACAAATATGTTCTCATTGATAATCGCGAGCGCTTTGACGATTAAAGTTTTCCAATTTTGGAATTGAAATTTTTGTTTTTTTTTATATTGTTTCAGCTTCGACATGTAATATAATTTTCAAAAATGCTCTCATATACTATTAATTTTACTTCAGAGTTTGATTGTAAATTATGATTTAAACACATAAAATCGAAGAATTTTGAATGCTTAGAAGCAGTACAATCCGAGTAGTATTTTACTTTCATACATGCATTACAAAGTTCAACCAACTAAAAATGTGTTAGTGAATCGTTAACTTTAATACGTCCACAGAAGTACATATTGAGTGTGTGTGGTTGTCGCTTCGAATTCATAGTTTATTTATGACAAACTCACATATCCAATGATTTTTTATTTATACAAACAATAGTAATGTTTCACGAGCGTTGAAAGTTTTGTTCAACATGATTCTTTGACGAACGCAACAAAGTTCACGATACTGGTTGCTTTGGCACTCAATATATCTGTCATGGAGAAATACGCAGATGTATGTGTTGGTAGGAACTACCGAGGGAAGCTTGGTGCCTCATTCAGTACGAGAGGAGTACAAAGCGTCCTCCTCCGATTCGTAACTGAATCAAAGGCCTTAACCGTAACCAAGCAGTCGCTGTGTCGAGGGTATTCGCCTCCATGGCAACTTTCTTTGGTTGAAAGAAGGAAAAACTTCTGTAAATGTGTTATATGTGGCTCAGAAAAGTCGCGTAATTGTGTTTGTATGTTCTTTATAATTTGTTTGAATTTTTTGTTTCAAGATTCTGTTTCTATTTAGAAGGTTTGTCTCATTAAACTTATTTTCAAAATAAAATAAAATATTATTGTATATTTTTACTATCACGTGAAAAAAGTTCATTTCAATTAAGCTTCCTCTGTTAGTGGGATTATAAACTTAATTGAAACGCTTGCAAATTAGAATCGTGACAAAATGTCTATAAGCTTAGTGAATCTCGTGAAGGTTTCTTTATCTATATATCGTCAATGTGTCATTTATCGGTAAAATCGTATCGATATTTGCGGCTATTAAACTAAAAAAATCAAAAATATAAATATCTATTTCAAATAATAAAAACACAGTGGTTAGTACAATTTTGACAATATATTTATAATGAAGACCGGTCAAAATAACCTGCACATAAAAAAAATACTGAATCAGAAACGAGGGATATCGAATGATTGTAATATAAATACTGAAAAGTGGGCGAATAAAGTTAAAAGTAAAAGGCGAATTATTATTATGAATTATACTTCGCTCATATATGAATATATTATATATATGTCTAGTTGTTGTGAGATAAACCGTGGTACAACAAATTTGTTTTGAATTTGCATAATCCACGTAATACTAATTCATCATGTTTTTTAAGCAGCTTTCAAATGATTTGAGGCTAAATTTATTGTTAGTGAAACGATGAAAAAATTAAATGTGCTAGTACTTTAAATCGGATACAAAGAAGGTTTTCGAAAAATTCGTCATTTCCCATGAATTCTTATTTTTTGGACTCATTGATTTTCTCAACTTTCCCTTACTTATGCATATAAGCAGTTCATAACATAAAAACAGGGTTGTGCAGTCGATTAAAAAAATATTTCTTATACTTTAACCCCGAGATCTATTTAAATAATGAAACTCGATTCTGGTCATTGAAAGAGAAAGAAACATCTGTTTTTATTTTTGTGATATAAATCAATTTGATTGATTAAGTTGTATGGTTGACAAGCGAAAAATTTATGCCTTTTCCTTTGTAGGTGAAAACCTCTTCTATTAAATAATACAAAAAGGCACAAATTACATACTACCCAAACAGATTTATAATTAATATTATAATTATAATAGATCTATAATTTCTAACAGAATGCATTTTTTAAAATTATTTTCATCGATTTCACGTAATAAATTCAGCTTCTGTAGTATTATTTTAAATGATTAAGGAATATATGTGTTTCATATTCTGTTATGGTTAGTTTTGTTACGCTCAATTTTACTGGCGTTAAATCGACAATGCTATTTGTGGCCTTGCAGAAATCACACCCCTATATTGATGTGCCCTCTAATATATGTGCACACCACGTACGTGAATGCGAACTTTCAATATATCGTGTTTGTATCACCATGAAAACTGTTTCAACCCCGAGGGCAGGCACTAGGCCAAAAGCGATCCGCGTGTCACATTCATTTCACAGTTCAAATCCACTGCGATTGATATTTGCCAATCTCTCTATTTATCGTTTGATCTCGTACAATACGATTGATGTGCCAACTTGATACTTACTTTGTAAACGCACCCTTAGTCTGTTTCACTGCAAAGCTTGTCAGATATTTCTTTCGTCAGAAAGAAAACTTTCGCAAGATTTTCTGCATGACGCGTACTAGACAGGAGCGTGATCGACGTTACCCAGTTTCGATAATAGTATTTTTACGTAATACGTTTTAAGCGATATGATTTCAAGCCGAATTGTTAGATAACTTTCATAACAAATGAATTTTCCTGAAAGTTAATCTTATATTATTATACATATACTGATTAATTACAGATTAATATGAAACCAAACATTGAATGATTGACTTGTTCTATTTCATAAAAACAGAAAATTATTTTTTTTTAAATTATTTCACATCTTGAAAAAATTAGTTTTAACTGAAGAAAAATATACAAAAAATAAGCAAAATTTGAATATTTTTCAACCTTCAATAAATTAGAAATAATGTTAAATTCATTTCAATTTTTAAATATTCAGTTTCAGCATTAAGCAAGTGTAATAGACTTACAGTAAATCTTGTCACAGTGAAAAAAGAGCAATGTATTTTAATTCTCCAAAATTTATAAGATACAAAGTTGATAGCTATTACGGCTAACACCCTCAACAGAACCTTCCAAAACTTAATTTTCATCTCTACCGTTATTTTGTTATGTTTTATTAATACATCATATATCCCTTAGCTGCTAGTAAAATTTTTTGTGTGCCTTCCAGATAAGATTTTCAATTTAAAAGTACAGTTAAAATCTCGCGAACGCTTAAATATGCCATTATTTGTACTGTCGTATTTTCTATTTTCCGCATAAAGATACTGAAACATTCCGACAAGCACAAATAACCATGCCTTCTAAATTTGACGTAGAATAATTTCTTAGATTCTTGTGGATAATTGAAAAAACTGGAATGATTTTCTGCTAAGGTGAAATTTCCCGGATGAAATCAATCTTCAGTTGTATTTTTATGAATGAATATGATTCTTTGTGTTACAATTCATAACCGTTGAAAATGCATTCAAAATTATTAAAACTAAGGTAAGTGTTTTCAAGTTCTTCAAATATTTTCTATAAACGTATACAGCGTATAGTCTTATTTCTCCTCCTTCAGTTGTCTCTATAGTATATATGAATTAAAAACTTCGTGGAAAATAAACTTTAATTAATACATTCTGCTAATTTTATAGAAAATTTAAATATATTAATTAAGAAAAACCTTACCCACTACTCTACTACTTTTAAACATAATTATTTCATAACACTATTCGTGCTATAAAACAAATGAGTCACAGTTAAGCTTTTAGAAACTGCGAAAATATAAAAGTTCCTTGGTTAGCTACGAAATAAAATTTAAAAAAACATCCGCTAATATATCATTTAAATCTTTTACAGGACAAATTAATTTGAAAAATTTATCATTCGTCGCACTTTGCAGAGTAGCAAACTATTCAGACATCTTTTATGGAAATTTTCTCAAGATTTTTTTTAATCTACAGAAAAACTTTGACTTGTGAATAAAGTGCTTTTAAGAAAAAGTCTGCCTAGTTTTTGTGTAAAGTGGACACTGATGTATGTTAATTTATACTGATTCCGAGAAGACATCAGAAAAAATGAGTTTTTTCGAGAAATCTTCTAAAATAATACCATGCAGTACATTATTCTCAGTAATTCCTCGAAATTATTACTAGCACTAGTCATAAAAAAACAAATGACACAATTACGACAGACGATTTACATTTGCATATATCTCATTTTAAATACCTGACAAAAATCATTCTACTGAAAATAATATACGCTTTAATTTAATGTATGAAAAACGTTATTAATGATTTATTTTTGTTAAGATATTCTTTTTCTATCTTAATAAAATTCTTTTTGAATTTTTGCCAAAAATAAAAAATAAAATGCTAGCATCGGCTTGCAGCTAATCAATAAATTCGTATGTTTTATCATTCAACCTTACAGTTTATGTTTGAAATTTTATGCCGTAATATTGAAAAAAATAACTGGTGTCCTGTCATACAAGTTTAATATTGGAGCTATTTCGAATAGAGAACAAACATGAATTTATATTTTATAATATATTTATGTATTCCGGCAGTTTTTTTGGATCTTCTTTCAATTTTGAACTGATATAAAAACGTATGCTTACCTCATGATGCAAGGAGAACTATAAGTTGAGTTGAATCGTAGCTATGGAAAATATGTGATGTCATACTGTGTACCGCAGTACTTGTACTTAGTAGAAAATTTTTTTAATTTCTATTTCGAATTACAATCAAAAATGTATGTCAATTGTACATTGATTCTCTTTAGCTAGTAGCTTTATTAAGTAGTTTTCCTATTATTTCTAATCTTTAAAAATACAATCTTTTAAAAGGGTGCTTCAACGCAATATTCCGCAGTTTCACACTTTGTAATGACTAAACAGATACTCTGTGGTCATATTTATCATAAGATAATGAAATAAATCAATGGTTTTAGCTGACAAACATTTTTAAGTAAACTTTGGCTATTTATCGTTCACGAACTGAAGAACATTTATTAAGATTCCTGTTTTTTGTCTTAGTGTTGATCTGCCATATTAAACCTTTATTTTCATCTAGCCACATACAAACATACGGACATTGTATGCTATGTTACTATGACGTTTACATAGTATTGGTATTATTAATATATAATATTATGAAATAATTCAATGTTAAAATAAAAGGTCATTCAATTCTGCCAATCAAAAAAGCAATTGTGATTATATAAAAAATATTTCATCGTAGTGTTAATTTGTACAAATGTTGCAAAATGTTAATAAATTTATTGTCATGTCAAAAATGCTTTAATCCTTTAATAAAAATTACAATTTTATGAAACCAATGTTGTGCAATTAAAATTCTTATTAAAAGAAATAAAGTTTTTAAACATATAGCTGCTACGTCGTACTGTAGGATCAAACAAGTGTCAATAAAGATTTACTCAATAAATGCCTTCGACGAAAATAATTGAATATATATACAATTATTTTTTTTAAATAATCCGTCTTTTTCAAAGGGCTTTTATCATCAAAAACAAGTTATTTACTTTACGCAAACGAATTTTCATTAATCTATTTATTTTAACTACTGAAATAACAGAAACATTATAAAACGTATACCAAAAATAGAAGTCCAATAAATTATCTATTTAAATCTCAGCTGATACTATTTAATTGAAACGACAAACTAATTAACATACCAATAATGGATGGTGTCGTTAGAAAAGTTAATCTTTTACTAATGAATATTAATTGATATTGTTTTTTGTGAATTGAAAAAAAGACATAAAAAAATATCGAAAACTAATTCATATACGAATTAATTATCATATTTTATCCTTATAGATTTATTCGAACATTACATTTTCGTAAAGGCATTATAAAACCTTTATTTGAAAAGTGCCACATACATTGTGTGAATGGCGAATGGGACTTTTTTGCGACTTGAAAAATGTTGTGTACTTAGTTCTGACGAGGGCGTGAACCGAAATGGCTATCAACTATATCTTATAAAAATTTTGTAGAATTAAAATACATTGCTATTCTTTCAACGTGTTGTTGTGTACTTCCTATATGTATACAATAAAATAAAACTACTTATACTGTGTATTGGTTTAATATCAATCATGAAGGAATCAAAGGATATTGCAGGCTTTCCTATAATAATATAGAATACCTCAGTATTTTTAAAGTGAATTCTAAGGATGTGTAATAAATGTTACTTGGTCTTGTCCATCTCAAGATTCTCAAGTCAACCTTTGAAGTTCGATGAATACCCTTTTGTCCGATCACGTAAGATGGTTTCGATCGCTCCGTATTTTCAATCTAAATTTGCAATGACACACATCATATAAGATAATTCGTTGTCGTCGTACTTAACAGTACATTAAATTGCAAAGCTGTCATACAAACGAAAAATCATACACTTTTTTATTTCTCACCGTGTTTAAAGTTATATATATATATAAGCATCAAGCTCAACGACAGAAATGTTCACAAATCGAGAATTTACACGAATAATCTCTAAAGCGGTAAAGAGCTTAGTCGATGTCTTGCAAATTTTCAATGGGATTAAACTATCTTCCTGTCACTTAAGCGCTACATTCGACCAGTTAGCGCTTCTCCGCGTTTGCTTTCAGTAAAGGAATGTTGCATAGATACATACATGAGTATTTAATGACATATTCGATAAGTTTCTGATGATGATAATAATGATGTTTTTATTTGTTGACTATTATGTTTTTATTTGTTGACAACGTTATGACTATTTTATTTACTGCAGCATTATTAATATATCTAATTGAAATAGAATTGAAAATTTGCAAGAACGATTTAATCAGTTAACATTAATTATTTTATCTTATAATAAATTATACTAAATAACATACCATCCGCATGGTATTTTTTATGAGTAACGCTTTTTTCTGCTTTATCGACAGCGCTGAATTAATCCACTTATACGTAAATTGTATATTATACATAAATGTTGAAGGCGTTTCATTTCGAATACTATAAAATAAAGTATTTTTTTCGACTCTTTTCAATCGTAGTATCGTCGTATAACGTTGTTGTTTTTAGGCCTTATATCATTAATTTTATAAATCGGCGTATGCTTAGTAACTGTGTTGTAATTTGTTGTTCAGAAAACATTTAATATAAAAAAAACCACGAAAAATCACTACCAAACTCAAGCTTCAACGATTTATATTCACAAAATGTACATGCGGATTTCACATCAAAAGTCCCTTAGCTTCACAACGCTAATAATAGTCAATTGCTTCAGTGTAAGTTTTGAAAGTGCACTATGTATATATATTGATTTTTTAGAAGACTTAAAAGCATGACATTAAAACTTAACTTTTCAATTTCAAATGATTTTTTAATGTAATATTGACAAGAGTGATGGAATTTTTATGTCAATTTTAAATTGCTTAAGCATCGTACAGTTTGCAATGATTTGTCAATCACGTACGATAAAAATGATATTCAATTTTGTATATGATAATTTAATAAAAAAAATATCGTTTTAGATAATTTTTTTTTACAATAAACAATAATCAACAACGTTGACTATGAGTCAGTTCTATTACATCCGTGTGATGGAAACATGCTCTGGCCTTGTATGATAAAACATTTAGAAATGTACAAAGCTTCAACTAGTTAAATTTGATTTTTTTGTAAATAATAAATTGTGAATAAAAAATTGTATTTGGAGAAACAGTGTCAATATTATTTAATAAGGTCATTATATTTTACGATATTGAATAATATATAGAAGGAAGACACATCGATGAAAGATGAAAGAGTTTGTAACAAATTATATTGCTTAAAATCAGTTACTACAGATGATGGTAAAGTTAACAAAGTCTTAAGTGTTCAAGGAATCGACGGGTATCTAAGCTTTGACTGTTCGGTTGGAGTTTTTCCTTCATGGATGAAGCTCATTGGGCGTTAGAAGCCGTGAACCACAGATCTCGATATCTCCGTGAGACCAACTTGGACAATTTGCTACAAACTTCAGATGTTTCGTCGCCTAATAACTAATGAGGTAATGAAAAGTTCCACGTGGTTTTGTCAGAGTGTGGTTGGGACTAACCTCGCATAGTTTCGTACACGTACAATATTATACGACCGTGTTAGTCAGGTTAATAATTAAGCCGCGATGTATTTTGGTAATAATTTTAATTTACGGATGTGTCAAGGAGAAACTTTGGGATAAAAAAATGAAGTTCCGAATGGTTTCATTGCTTAGAACTTCAAAAAGTTACTATGGGGACATACTCTATTTAGATTAAGCCGTATTTTTCTTCATTCAATTATATTTTTCTTTATTCAATTATATTATTCAATTATATATTTTCCAAAATGACTTTTTGAATCAGCTTATTAACATAAATGAAAAAACTACAGTTTATGTATGTAGTTATAAATTTCATTAAAGTGGTCATATCCATAAAATAAGTACACACGGCTTGAAACAACGCATGGATAAAAATTTGCAATCATAACACGGTGAAAAAAATAGCAATGTATTTTAGTTCTACAAAATTATTTTTTAAAATATAGTTGATAGCCATTTTGGGTCACGCCATCGTCAGAACTATGCTTAAACAAACATTTGCTTATCTATATATTGGGTCGTTAAAACAGGAGAAAAGATGTATTGTGTACCTTTTCTACACAGCCGTATACAGATAAGCAAATGTTTGGTTAAGCATAGTTCTGACGATGGCGTGACCCAAAATAGCTATCAACTATATTTAAAAAAATAATTTTGTAGAACTAAAACACATTGCTATTTTTTTCACCGTGTTGTAATGAAGTTCTACCAAGTGAGTGCCAATACAACCAATAAATTTGCAATCATGATGATAACACGAGTTGGAAAGAAAGAAATTATATTTTACTCATTCATATTATAGTAAGCATATGAAAGTTGGCGTGTTTGAAGTCAAGTTGGGCACGAATAGTCCGTCGGATAAATAATTCTCAAGCCAATTTTTCTCACCAAGTGTGCAATGTCGGTACTGCATGTCAATGGGCAAAAGTATGGCGGCAAATGCATAATGCAGCCGTCTTTGCTACGACGAGCGATTCAAATTGCATTCGCCAACTTCAGTGCCGTCCGATATTAACAAATAAATATTTATTGTTTAAAGCGTCTTATTTAGAAACTTTGATAGTATTGAATAAAATATAGGAAGAACTACTTGCGTTTGTTTTCTATTCGTAATCATCTCATTTATTTCAGTTTGTTTTCGTTGCGTTAAAATGTCGTAAATAAGTATCTTTAAGCTTATGTTTTAGAGTGAAGTATCGCATCTTATAGAACTATTTGCTTTGAGTGCTATTCGATATTCTATACGCCATTAATTTTAATCACTCTAGTAGTAAAACCGTAACATGGGAAAAAATTACGAAACATAACACGAGGATAACATGAATCATCAGATAAAATTTCTTTTGGTTTGAAAAAAAGCTCCACAACTTTTTTTAAACATTTTGATGATTTCCTTTGTTTTTATCATAGCAAACTAAATTTTTCAATAATATCTCGGTTTTATCGTCATTCTCTATAGAGTTTTCTTTACGATTAAAATAGGCAGCTGTGTACTTCGCACTGCTGTCAACATTTTCAACCGCATTGATTTATTTGTATATTTTCAACATTTATTTTCTTTATATCTATACAAAAATAAAAATTTTATATACTGTAGTGAACCAGTACAATAAGATGATATGATTTCATATTTTTAAAGATACACCTTTCTCAACTGTCACTGAAAGATATTCAATATGTTACGGACACCATAAAATGTTAAGTTTGAAAAGTATGAGTCATTCAGTGCTGAGTTCAAGACTCAGATAAAAATAATTCATCGGTTATTGATAATGTGTAAGAGTTTTAGCGTGATCCGGAACAAAATAACAGGTATTCCTAAGTAATCATTATTAGCATTTGTCAGTGTTATAAACATAATATTCTGAGATTATTGGGAAAAATTATGAAATGAAATTTTTTTTCCAGTTCATTCAAAGATTATGATTTCTGACAGTATTAAAAACGTTTTGATGAAAATTCTAAAAAACATAAAATAATTAATGCTGTGAAAACTTTATGACTGAGATTTTTTTTATTACATTTACAATGTTCTCAGTAAAACTAAAATAAAATATTAAAATTATTTTGAAAATTTTGTTACTTAAGGCAATATTTTTCTGGGAACAATTCCAAAATTCTTATCGTCAATACGTATTTAAATTTTAATTGAAGTGAATGAAAATTAACAAATGCCTTTTTAATTAATTGGCAAAATAAAAGCAACATACGTAGACTTTGCTGTTTAATTAAGGCACGTGTTGCTTTTAAAATGATATTGAGATGAAAGAAAATGTTTTATAAAAATTAATACAACTTTATAAAGTAAAATATTTCATTAAGAATCGTCTATGAAAGTTAAGAATACGCCGTCAACTTTGCTAAATACCTTATTCGCTTAGTGAAAACGAAATTAGAACGTTAAATGGAACATGGATCTTAATTAAATACGAAAGGATTTTTATGTCTGTCAATGAAATATTTAAAACGAAACAAGTAAAGATTATAATATTCAACAATATTGCCAGAGAGAATGGAAAATCCTCTGAATATAAAGTTGCCTTCAATTCCCTAGGTTGACAGTATTAATTGTTGTTCAAATATTTGCCCTAAAGTATTCGAGGAAATTTGCTAACCTAATTTGGGAATAACTTGGCGGGAGATCTTTCCAAAGGCGAGGCAAAGGGCCGATGGAAATTTGTGGCCTTTTCCGTTGAATATCTTATGTCAAACTTTTTGATCGATCGTTTAATATAACCATATTTTAAATACGGTCACTATTGTTACTTGAATGGTTTCATTACATTTCCATTTATTTCTCAGAAATCACTTTTCAAAAGTTAATTTATAAAATATTTCGTTGCATTCGTTGACCAATTTATTCTTGGATGTAGTCTGTAGAGATATTGTAGTCTTATCATGTACGACAATCTGGCAAAGTATAATGCGTTTGCATGTACATATTATATATTGCCGTGTCCACTATTTTACCGAAAAGAAAATCCATAATCTAAATCAATTGACGTGGATAATGATTCTTTACTATGCTTGCATATAATATAATAATGAGCGCAGAGATTTATTTCGATCTTGATCGAATCACACGTGGTGAGTTGGAAAACAATTTTTACATTCTTCGAGATTATCTCAGGAACAAAAAACATGCTAAACACATATGACAAATACCTAGAGTGTTAAGCTGCAAAATATTTAACTAGAGAATGTCTTGCTGGAGTTTAAATCCGGAACCATCATATCATTAGGTGAAGCTTTCTCCAGTTGACCACATATGCTTAACTGTGTGCTTGCAGTTTTAACATTAATTTGTGTTATCAGCATTAAAAAGTTATTAATCTTTTCTTGCAAAAATAACACATTTCCATAGCAACTTTTTTTGATAATCACTTAATACTAAACCATTTCACGTTTCGTGCTGGCGTTCCAAATGTCGTACAAATATGTTACGTCATGAAACATTTTCACATGTATGTGCAATAAAATGCGATGCGAATCGTTATTATTTGCAGTGTCGGTAAATCCGTTCGTTCCTCCCCGCGCACCTGCGACCCGTGTGCAGCTCTAGTCAATTAATTTAATGGAGGCTCTACATCCCTCGGGAGGCGCCGAACAACATTCCCTTCCATGCGGCTTGACGTCAGCCAGAGTAATTATATACTGCCATCAGAAGAACCAGCCTCGTCGATACACCGAATTTCACGTAGTTGACATTGTAAATGACACCGTGACTTTACGAGTTCGTCTTCATTTAAATATTATTTAACAACCGTGTGACCCATTCAGTCAGGTAAATCATAAAAATATTACCTTTGGACAGTGATAAATAATTAACACGGTGAAAAAAAATAGCAATGTATTTTAGTTTTACAAAATTATTATTTTTTAAGATATAGTTGATAGCTATTAACTTGACAGAAGCGGTATTTATAACTTGTCCTGTGGCTCATGTTTATCCTTTTACATAGGACAGACGGGTAGAAGTATATCCACTCGTGCTAAGAAACATGTAAGATCATTCAACAGTAAAAAACAGATTCACAATTCGCTAATCACGTTATAAAGGAATCACATAATATAAATTCAAATTCAGCGCCTTAGTGTTTGTGTCTTTGTTATAAAGGTAGCAAGGTGAAGGCTTTAGAACAGCTGGGAATCAAATCACAAAAGATTCTTAACGAACAAAAAATATATGTCGATCACCATTGCTTAACCCGCTATGGTGGGGGGCCGTTTTGTCTCTGTAATGGACCATTTCCGTGCCACATGTAAACTTATTGATATTGCCGCCTTTTTAGTTTCATTTATAATTTTTAGTTTTATTTTTATTGCGAGCAAGAAACAAGCTAGATTGTTAAAACAGGAGAGAAGATGTATTGTGTACCTTTTCTACACAGCTATATATAGATAAGCAAATGTTAGTTTAAGCATAGTTCTGACGATGGTGTGAGCTGATATAGCTATCAACTACATCTTGAAAAATAATAATTTTGAAGAACTAAAATACATTGCTATTTTTTCACCGTGTTATAATGGAGTTCTACCAAGTGAATGCCAACTCAATCAATAAATAATTAATATCGTAAGCTGCAGGCGGACTTCACAGGGCCTATTTTTCAAATGGCAAAAAAATGCTGTAGAATTTTTATTTCTCTGTATAAAATTCTTTATTCGTTCGCAAATTTTTAATCTGGCATAAATAAGAAAACATTTCATTTTTAATTTATTTATAAAAGCAATGGCTGTGATGTTCTGAGAATTGCAATATTAAATCCAGTTTTAAAAATATGGGGTACACAAATAAATTAATGTTGACGCCCCTTAGATTTGGAGGCACTAAGCCCGCGCCGCTTATAGGATAATCCGCCACTGACTTTGGATTAGCAGAAGTTGAAAGAAAAGGAAAATGGTACTGGTAATCCTAATCATTAAACACTATTTTCCCCAATACGAATAATTTCAAAGATTGGTTTGTTCAAATGATTTATAGGTTTCTAGCTAAATGCATGGAGTTTGAGTGATGTTTTTTAAAATGTAACTTAGCCAATCATCTATGAAATACTTTCACCATGGTGGAAGACAAAGAAGAAGTCAATTTTAACATTCATCATTTCCATTTTTTTATTTATCATAGCTCAGGAGGCAAGTTAAATAAATTACCTACAAAAAGTTTTCGTTAAAATATGATCCATTAAGAGTTCACATTCATCTAACGTGGATATGACACGGTTTCAAAACTTATTAACATGAATGTCTATTTTGAATGTTTCTTAGATTTATAAATTGGAAAAGCACTATTGTTTTTATCATTTTTCATCGCAAATAATGTTGATAATGTTAAGATAAAAATATTTATTAGATCCAGATTAAATCTTCAATTCCAGAAGTAGATCGATTCATAAACTCTTGTGCTAGTGACAGGTCTCGAATTGTCAATACTGAAGAAATATTGTTTAATACAAATAATTTTCACAATTTAAATATTTTACAAACTAATTTTATAACCTTGAAGACGTTTAGGCTTCTTGTTATAAAAGATCCGACTTTCAAAATCGCAACCAATTTCCTAGAATAAAGAACACAAAATTATATATTTTTATTAATTATAATTTAAAATATTAGAAAAGTAGTGTTTTTGTCGGCTTTTTTAAATATATATTTGGAGGTAATAAGAAGGTAAAATAGACTTCATTGTTTTCATAAAATCATAACTAAAATATTTAAATCATAAAATGAAAATTTCAAGTAAATATTTGTATTCTCTCCATCCAACAAATAGTGATTATTAGCTTTGCAAGTATAATTTATTCTTAGTTGGTAAAGTTTTAAGCGCCTAGTTTTCTAAAATAATGAATTATGTTAATTCACCTCGAATGATTTATGTTGAGTCTCTTTTAATACCAATTAGAATACTATCGAGTCGGGATTATTTACTTTGGCCGAGCATAAATAATAACAATATTTCAACAATTCAAAATATTTATAAGTTTATCAAAAATAATTTATCTTAAAATTTTATGTGTATGCTGCGAATATTATTTTGAATTCTCAACCTGTATTTTCCGTAGCAAATTTAATGTTAAAATGATTTCAAACAAAAGCCATCCATAATATCATAGTATTTTACGGTCAGTATGCTGTAAGCTTCTAGTCCAATTAATATAAAATATACAAAAGTAAAACAAAAGTAATTATAAATATTTCAGAGAGAAGAATAAGAACGTTTTTACCATAAAATTTATCAAGGATAATTATTTGATCGTTGAATTACGGTATTTTTAAAATAATGTTATCTGGTAATAATCAGATCAAATTTCAAGTGTTGTAAAAAAAATGCGAACTTACGGAGGTAGTTTTTGATTTAAAAAAAATATTTACTGCAACTGTGAAGGTTTATATTCAAATAATGATGTAAGAATATTTTCTTCTGCAACGTCTTCATAATGTTGTCCATATATAATATAATACAATAGTTTCATAATACAGAAAAAAACTCGTCAACTTAAACTTTTTGTGAGCGTAAGTAAAGATGGGTTGGAGAAAGTTATGGTTAGGTTATCACTGTTGTGTGAAAAAGTTGTTGGCTCGTGGTATAGACCTGATGTAGGAGCCATACTTTAACAGCATATTAATGTTTTGTGCTGACGTAGTCATTGAAATTTACGTATGTACATGTACATGATGTATGCATATTTTCTTTCCGATTTGTTGGATTTTTTTTTGAGTTCAATGTGTTAACTGCTATCGATGACCATATACTAATTGGCTGATAGCTTATAATTAGATAATTTTCTTCAATGTAAAATTTTCATCGACCAAAAAAAATTTTTTTAGCTTTTAACAAAAATTCCATTTCGACAAAACGATTGTAATTTTACTAATTTAAAGAAATTTATTTTAATAAAAATAATCGACAAATATTTATATATTACAATTTATAAATAATAATACAACATTTAATTATATACAATCAAAGATTTGTTAATTTTCAATAGTTTATCATTATAATATTAATATGAACTTTTTTAAAAATTTTGACTAATTTTAAATATTCAAAATTTTATAATTTTGTCATGCTAAACGTATTGCGAAGTATCCTTAAAATTCCTGCCTGAAAAATTCAACGTTTAAATATTTCCGTTAGAAGAAAGTACATAAGTTGTATCTTGTAAAATGCTTTTCAATATTAATCTAAGCTGCTTAGACCAAAGCCTTTTTCAAGCAAAGTGAGCCCGGATTTATATCAGTAGGAAAACTCCCTTTGCCCACCTAAGATTAAGTACTTTGAAATTATATTTAAGTGCCTATATCCGGGTATTTGATGATCATCGAAGATTTTAATAAAAACATCCCTTAATGGTAAAAAGTATATTTCTACTACGATAAGAAAATAATAACAGATTTTGCTAAGCAAAAAAAAAAATATCTGTGCTCTTAGTACATGCGAAATAAAACATTGTATATTTTAAAATAATGTGTATACACCTATCCTTCGATTTACACGGTATTTGTTTTACACGTTTTCAGTTACATTTACAGCTAGAATCATCCACGAAGGACTCGAATTGGGAAGAAATTTAAGTAATCATTTTGTACAAAATGACTAAAATGTTGAACGGGCCCTTCGATTCCAACGTAATATTATATTAATCAATGCTTGGCTCAATATGATGAGGTCCATTAAGAACTAACAAGAAATTTGACAAAAATGTTAGTAACGGATTTTATTACCAAATCTCCTCGAGGTGTACATGTTTCTACTTCAAACATCGAATTGGCAGAAATAATTTCGAGTGATGAAAGTGACTTTGAACCAGTCACGAAGAAGAGGTTGACAGTGATTTGTGATAGTGATGAGTGATAAAAACTCCACCAACCGTTTCAATATTTTTTTTATGAATGTTTTGGAATTCGTTTTCTTGTTACTCTATTTATGCTTTATGTGTATTATGTAAAGAATATGTATGTTAACACGGTGAAAAAATAGCAATGTTTATGAGTTATTACTATTAAATTGTGAAAATAGTACCAAAAATATGTTTTATTTCGTCAATATATTGCTCTTCCACTAAAAACAGATAAGTACCTAATGACATGTTAAAGTGGCTACTGTTTTATTTTCGCTAATTTAAAAAGTGTAATTTTTATTACTTAGGAAGAATTCTGATGATTTTTCATTTTTCAAACGACTTCAACAAATACTGTATTTTAAAAAGGTTTGATTTTTTAAAATTAGATGAAATAAATTTAGAATTTTTAAGGCATTGTACGATTCCACATGCGTTGTCACTAACGACAGACCTATAGTTCTGACGATGGCGTGAGCCGAAATAGCTATCAACTATATTTGTTAAAAATAATTTTGTAGAACTAAAATACATTGCTATTTTTTCACCGTGTTATAATGGAGTTCTACCAAGTGAATGCCAATTCAATCAATAAATATGTATGTTTATACTTTTTAATAATTTTGATTTTTAATATTTATGTATTTTAGAAAACAAACAAATTATGCGTTTGTTGTGTACTTTTCGATTTACACGGTTTTACATTTAAAAATATGTAATTTATATAATTATCTTTATCTTTTTATACACAGGCGTAATTAAAAGATCAGTTTGTAATATACAGTCGTATGATAAACAATGATTTTTTTATGGATCTTGTCACCAAAGTGCATCAATCCTAACATATGCGTTGAGTATTTGATTATTTGCCAATCTTTACCAATAACACACTATATACATACCATGGTCCATTTATCATCCTTTGATGCACTTAAAATATTGCTATAACAATTAAGCATCTGATATGGAGCGAAAATCACATCTCGTGATTGATAAATACTATCATCCTAATTACCGAAAAAATGTCGTAGTACACAGTTAAGAAGCAGATAGTGAGTTTCGTTTTATCAAGACTTTTTAAGCACAAAAGCTGTTGTTAAAATTGTACATAATAGTCAAACATTCCTCTATCACAACGTACAAATAACGAAAATAATCGTTTGCTCTATTTTTGAATGTCTCAATTCCATAGATGGGTAAATTGTCCTTTGTCAGTTTGCCCCAAAAAGTCTTCTCTAATGTGTATAAAAGCGACGTGGAATTTGCACATGTAATTCTAGCTGTCGCTTTTTGGGTAATAGTATTGTTCTCTATTAACATTATTATTGATTGGACTTTGTTTTGTACGTACGACCCCCGGTGATATTTTCAACATTAACGTTAATCAAAATGAGGCCGCAATAAAGCCCACCATTTA
The DNA here is from genome assembly GCA_028555115.1 of Himalopsyche japonica. Taxonomy (NCBI): domain Eukaryota; kingdom Metazoa; phylum Arthropoda; class Insecta; order Trichoptera; family Rhyacophilidae; genus Himalopsyche; species Himalopsyche japonica. Next base: position 1,808,315 of record JAHFWJ010000018.1, on the reverse strand, counting down.
AATAAATAGACTATTTTAAGCTGAGTTCGTACACGAAATTGTCTTTCAGATATTTCAAATGCTAAATTTAAAATTATTTATTTAAGGTTGTAGTCATGATACGTTTTTGTAATATGAGTTGAAGATTACAACAGTTAAAACATGGCTAAAATTTTAATTTCAACTGGCATTTTTGTGCATTCAAGTTCACGAAAAAATTCTAACTGACACTTTGCAAATAGTATTCACTGTATACACTATAATAGGATATATTTATGATTTATAACATATATTTTAGTACTTTTTTCATTTTTTTAAATCAAAATCAGTTGATCATTGTCTCTTTGAGCGACATTGGTGTCGAGTTATTACACGGTGAAAAAATAGCAATGTATTTTAGTTCTACAAAATTATTTTTAACAAATATAGTTGATAGCTATTGCGGCTCACGCCATCGTCAGAACTATGAGTTATTACTATTAAATTGTGAAAATAGTACCAAAAATATGTTTTATTTCGTCAATATATTGCTCTTCCACTAAAAACAGATAAGTACCTAATGACATGTTAAAGTGGCTACTGTTTTATTTTCGCTAATTTAAAAAGTGTAATTTTTATTACTTAGGAAGAATTCTGATGATTTTTCATTTTTCAAACGACTTCAACAAATACTGTATTTTAAAAAGGTTTGATTTTTTAAAATTAGATGAAATAAATTTAGAATTTTTAAGGCATTGTACGATTCCACATGCGTTGTCACTAACGACCCGCGTTTCGAATGCAAAAGGCAACGGACAGAATTCCCGAAGATGCCGAAAGGCGAAACCCGGTTCGTTAGTAATAACACGCGTGAAATTGTACATAGTTTCAAAAATTCTAATTCGGCATTGAATTTCTATTATGAACCTTCAGTCGATATCATAAATTATATGAAATAGTTATTTAATAAATATATTCATCTCCTGCTAAATCCATTTTAATACATATTACATACAACCAAATCGCGTTGAATCTAGAGAAAAGAAAGTTTTTGAAAATAATAAAATGTGTTACATAGTAAATAATATTGACAAGTTAAATTTAGACAATATTTGTGCGATTTGTATTACCAAACGCGTTGAAAAAAAAAGCGTTTTATTATATATTCTCTTGTAGATAAATATAAAAACAAATTAAATATACTGTTTATATAAAGTATATATTTTTATAACAGAACAATGTTAAAAATGATTGCTGCGTACCTGTGATTTGTTTTGTCTTTGGACCTAGAGTTTGAAAGAGATGATCTGGCCTGATCCAAAGCTCAACGGATGGCGTAGAGCGAATAACGACTCGTTTCAAACGGTGGCTCTACGCCAATACTCGGGTTACAGCAATAATAGCGAAATAATTGCGTCGTTACCATGCCGACTGAGGGAACACTGGAGATATGGGATGTTGTTTATAGTAGAGGCGACCTTTCGTGATGACTATTTCGGTACTATTAAAATATATGTTGTACATCTAAATTACTAGTATTATTTTTTTGATAACATTGATGAATAAGTTTCACGAAATTTAATCATAAAAACGTAAAGAATACTCGTTCAATGTTGAATTCTTATTTATTTCTTAACATCAGTTATAAATAAAACGAAATCAAGTCGCCTAAGCTTTCCTTAAAAAACATGTGTTATAATCAGAGTTAGTTTAATTTATGATATCGACTGAAGGTGCTTGATGGAATTTCAATATCAAATTTGAATTGTTAAAACTTTGTACGATTCCACATGTTTTGTCACTAACGACCCGGGTTTCGCCTTTCGGAATCTTCAGGCATTCTATCACACGGATGCAACAGAACTGACGTAAAATAGTAAACAGTTATCATCGTATATGTATATAATATTAAAGTCATTAGAGTTAGTTTATTTAAAATATGCTTTTTATTATTGGTTAGTTTTTTCCGAGATAGAGCATTTAGCTGATGAAAAAATAAAATTGAAAAAGACTGATTAATTGATAAAATTTGTTCCAATGTCAACATACGCTTATTTTATGCCTATTTTTTTAACTTCAAAAATATTAATATTTCTCGTAAGATATACGTGTCAATCTTAAGATGTCGTAGAAATAAAGCTCTGTTTACTTTTCATTGTGTAACATACATATGTTGTATTAAATTTGTCAGAAAATAATTGGAAATAAAATCATAGCGTTAAGTTAAAAAAAACTGACCGTTCACGATGTTTTATAAATAGTGACTGACAATGTATAAAACTCATTTCAGGTCATTGATTCATGAAGTCGTGTAACAAATAAAGATTAAACATATCATTTGAGGGTACGTGATATCAAATTTCGCAAATTTATTGTTAAATGAATCGTAAAGGAATATTATATTTATTAAAAAAAACAGTTTTTTCAAATAAAACTATCTCATTTAAGCATTCAATTTCTATATAGTGCGTATTTAAGATTTGACAATATTCATCAAACTATATTCAATTTCTTATCGGCAACGTACGCATAAATCTTTGATAGAATACTGCTCACGACCCATTTTCTTTTACTAATTAAATCGGTATTAAACAAAAAACATTGTTATTAAAAATTGTAAGAAGTGATAAAATTATTTTATTTAAATAATACTGATATGCATGATAAGCGTTGTTCTTTATCTTTTATTTTTGAATGTGCATAGGCATCCCGAGCAGTCAGTAATGACTACAATGGTCGCTCATTTTAACTCAACTGGGAAAAGTGTCGGAGGTATACTCTAAACTAACGGAAGGAAAGGTAACGGCCGCCAAACGGAAACAAGGGTGCGATGTTTGTTTGGCCTTATTGCAAACAATGGGTATCGTTTGTACAATAGTTGCCTTTCAAGTATTAATGACGTAGGTATTTATGTGAAGTGGAACAAATAGATGTGATAACGTTTTTCATGCATCCATTGTTAGTAAAATTATTGAAAAAATAATGGTTTTTCTATTCATATTTTTAAAAGTATATCAGTTACAATATATGAGTGGTAAATGATTTGAACAAAGCTTTTGTTTTAGAAGCTCTTTGTTATATTCACACACATCGTTTTAGCACAATATGAACATACAGTGCTCTATAATTGACATTATCCGTATAAATATACAATGGATGCAAATATTTACACATTTTTTGGTTAATTGCGATCGCTAAATCTGCGACATTGACACGATGGAATTTCAAAATCGATTTTAGTTGCTTAAATTTTGATCAGTCAAATATAAATGTATATTTGACTTCTAGCCTTAGATATATTTTTTCCTGTGAATTACACTTGTGGTAGAACAACTGAAGATGCTAAAAGGCGAAACCCAGGTTTTGAGTGACAAAACATGTGAAAGTGTCCAGATTTTCAACAATACAAAATACAAAGATTTGAGTCAACGTGAACTAACAATGCTTTAATCAAATTTAACTCGTCAGTTCTGTTGCATTCGTGTGATAGAATACCCGGGTCATTAGTGACAAAACATGTGGAACCGTACAAAGTTATAACAATTCAAATTTGATTTTGAAATCCATCAAGGACCTTCAGTCGATATCGTAAATGCTGTAATCATAAAGTTACGCTAAAGAAGCAAAAACAATGCCATAAGATATATTTCTAAGCTAACGGACAAATTTGTGGTTAAATAGAGTATCCCTTGTTAGTCCTGACCGTGATACAAAAATTCCCCGATGGGATGCTTTGTCAGCGATGTAAGCACAGGCGAGTCGACCGGTTGCGAAGGTGCGTCCGTTATGAATTGACGCAGAAGGTGGGCACGAGCAAAGGGAAAAGGGGATGATAAACAGCGATCTCTCGGAAGTGTGAAACGTAAGTGATTGTGAACCTGAACGTGATTAACTGCCCACCGACTTAGCAGTTTGCTATAAATATAAAGAATTCAAGGAGAGAGAAAGAGAGCGCAAATAAAAGGTATATGCGTGTATTTGAAAACAGAACGTGACAAACGCGAGTCTTTCTATCATAGAATGACTAGACACCCTTCAAGATACTCAGCAAACATATAATTCTCTGCGAAATTACCAACACAAGCTATTTATCGGCCACCGTCTTAAATGTTAATCACATCGAATAGAAAAACGAAATCATAAGATTGAATTTTTCGTCATTCGTCACTTTTTTATATTTTACCATATTTTATTCTGAAAGTAATTAATTTTTATTCGTGACATAGTGATAGCAGATTTTATTTATTATTGGTCACTCTTTGTACTTCCGTTCGATTAACGGCTGTCTGAAAAATAAATTGTAGTGTTGTAGTAACTGACGTATCATGACAAAGTTAACACTACAATTGAGAGTAAAATAAAATCACTTCTAATATTCCCTAATTGAGAGCAATTTAGCACTAAATCAAACATCAGATATGCTGCATAATTATCGGGCCGTTATTTGAACCAATTTCTCAAAAAATAGTATATCACGAACTAGGGTTGCCAATCGAATATTCGAACATATCCAGATTTTTTTGATATTCAAATATTTTTATACTACAATACATATATTATACATTCATGGTATCAATGCCCAATAATCCTATTTCTATTATCATTTAGACCGTTATTTATAACACTTTCTCAAATCATAGTAATAAGTGCAAATAAGTTAGGACCTCAATTTTAGATGATACCAATATGGAATTTGATATTGAAAAAAGTAATTAAATTGATGACTAAATGGACGTTGAAAATAAATTACTAGATATCATATTAATTGAATTATTAAATGATACACTTAAAATTACATTTAACTGAACACAATTTTTCTGCTAAATAAAGGTAAAACTTTTAATATTAAGTTTCAGAGTACAATAGTGTGTCCAACTAGGGCCTAGGCATTTGTTCATTTCATCGTAATCGTGCTGACGAGAGTCAATAACTCCCAAATTGCTTTAGGCTCACCTCTCCGATTTCCTTACGGGCTACAATCAAATGCTTTTTATATAACACATGGTGTTTGCATTTCTAAATTTTGTTAAAACTTAGTAGATTTTCCACTGGTCAATGAATACAATTGCACTCAACTTATGTGTTGATTTCAAAAAAAGGACAACTGTTTAATAAATCATAGATTTTATTCTCCCTAAGGCGTATAAAACAATAAGTAATAAAGTATAAGCTTACTCCATATTCGATCGAGTTTTCAGAGAGATAGAAAAGTATTTCTGATATGTTTTGAAAGTACATTTAGAGATTTTCTTCAAACCTAAGTAAGTGAATATAATATTATTATCTGAAAATTTACAAAATCTTTGAACTTTACTAATTATTATGAAGCATAATATTATGATACAAAAAAATTATAAATTGATAATTATTTTTCTCAAATATTTCATCAAAAATATTACTGATGTTTTTTTTATATTTTATGGAATCCGATCTGTCTATTATTTTGAATACGATAAAGTTGGTTATATTTTAATGAAGGAGAAAATGTTATGTATATTTATGATGATAAAAATAATATGCATATTTTTAGAGGCCTACTGCATATTTAACGATTTCATTTTAATCGGTTTATGACGGTTTTATGGGAGAGATAGCCACGCTTGTAACCTCTAGAGCCAAATTACTGCCGAAACTAATGTAGGTCAACTTCTCGGTGCGTTTTTAATTGTGAGAAAAATTACACGACAGCGACAAATCTTAGATTAGCTAATTAACTAAGCCAGATTTAAAAAGCTCAGTGACAAATTTTGTACTTTTATTTAAATAACAACATAAAAATAACATATTTCGCGTACGAAGGTTTATGTTATGTTTTTAAGTTTAACACCAATATTATGGCAATTAATAGCTTCCTTGGAAAATCAGTAGAAAGTTCCAAAAATTAAGCCGATATTGCATAAAACATCTAAGAAGTTTAAACTACAGTAGCAACATAAAAAATTGACAAACATATAAAATGATCCATATTAAAAAAATACTTTTTTATGCTATGTATGTGAGAACAGTTTAAGAGACAATTATATATTGACAAAAAAAGAGTGAATTAGTTTCTAATATTTTGAGTTTATATAATCAGTCTGTATATATAACGTGACACGCTTTATAGAGCTTTTTGTTGTAAGGTTTAATTAGAACAGTGCAAAAAGTAAATTGAAACCGAACCAAAAATGGCATTCGTGAAAGCTACGTTAATGTGTGTACATATAAAATGATTTAACACGAAGGGTGATCGTTCATGTTGATGATGAAATTATATACCAATTAACATAAATTTGTTTTAATTAATTTTGAAACAATCGGGGTCAAATGAAACTGAACTTCAAATATATGCGCGAATATTAATTATGATGAATGAATATTTAAATTAGGTTTAATTATTATTGTACATACAAAAAAATCTAACTATTAGATTTAGGTATGAACCGATAAAAAACGTCCAACATCGATTAGATTTTGTCCCTCGAATATTCTAATACTAAAATATTATGATTTAAACATTATAGGAAATTATCATTTAATTAAATTTTTTCAATAATAGAAACTAATATTATGACAAACAAAATATAAATTTATATTAATAAAATAAAATCTATGCATAGGGAAAAAAATATACCGAAATTTAATATATCTTAGATATATTTCCAGTTAAGAGAAACTGACTTCTCCCAATTTATATTAAACTCTGAACGATTAGATTTTACAGATAGGGTCATCTTGAATTTTACAATAATTGGTAATTGGCTTACCTCTTAATTTACTATTTAGCCAATGGATGCAACCATCAAAGTTTTTAATAGCCTTTCATTCAAAACTAAACGCAATTCAAGTAGTTTTGTGTAATTAAATATGCAAAAATAAAAAACCGGCCTTAAGCTAATTGTTGAAAGTGTTCCAGGAGATAAAAATATTAAATTAAGAAACGTTGTCGCAAACTTTTTTTTTTAGTTAAAATGAAAAGATATTTAACCTTCATAAATCCATAAATATAATTGTGTCAACTTAACTTTACAACTTGCTTGCAGGGAATAGAGCTTTAGTAGACTACTAACACCTAATTTAAGATACTTTTATAGAGTCACTTCTGAACGTTGCATTTCTTGAAACGTATTCTTTTTATAATATATAAAGTTTACATAGTTCAAAATGTGGTATGAAATTTGAAATGTTTAGTTTATTGCGAACGCTTTTTGAGCTTTCAGCGTTGAGCTCATGTGTACTACTCGCAGAGAACATAATAGTGTTTACGATATAAATAGATTGAAATCTCTTTCCGGCGAGAAAATATATATCAGCGTACGAGATGAATGGAATTCATATATGTAGAAATCCTTTTCTAGTCAGACGTCAGTGAAAACGGAAGACTCACACGGCTCGTATTGTTTGCTATTGAATGCAGAATTGAAGACTGGGCTCAAAAGCTCTCCGCCTCGAACATAAGGCTTGCAAGCTCTCCGGCGACGACGTACGGCGCCGTTATTTTTTCACTTCACTCAGCCGACACTTCCATTTGTTCGAATTTTGTCCACACCACTGATTCCGCATTGATGTATGAGTGTCTTATTGAAAAAGCTCTGAGTCGCGCGACGTCAAAGAGTGAAATGTGAATACGCCTTTTTAAAAACCGGTTTCGCGTTGACTTCTAGTAAATTATAAGTGACACCAACGAGATTGGCTCGTTTTATGTAATGTCGTCGATATGGGTAAAAGTACCGGAGAATGACTCTTAGATAAAGAATGTCAATTGAACCCTTAAATTAGAATAGTTGATGAAGAATTTTGGAACGGTGAATTGAATTTATCAAAAAATGGATTTAAGACTCACGACTATTCATTAAATTAGAATTTACTTTGTAGTACGTCATTTAATTATTTAAAATAATAAAAACACAATTTTTAGAACAATTTCCATTATATATTTCATGACTATAACCGGTTTCCTACATCACGAGCTTTATTAAGTGATATGACACAAATTACGTACAAGCGTACTTATACAAAATTTTGAGTTAGCAGGCAGTTAGAATAGTTAGCAGGTATACAAACCCAAAGTGTCAAATACTATGAAATCATTTCTTAAGATGTCATACAATATACGTTCAAATGAAGTAAATTATTTAAAAATTGAAATGATAACATTCTCTTAATAATAATTTGCAAACAAAACAGACTAAATAAATGAAATTCTAGTGGTAGCCAAAATAATGAGATGAAATGGTTAGTCACATGGGTTCCAGTACTAATTATATTCAAAAATAAAGAAAGAAGGCAATATTAATTAAAAAAATACCACCAACAAAAAACTTTTACATTAATAAATATACGGATATATATTATTTAAGTCGAATGAAAATAAAAATGATGAAGCGAATGTTGTCTGATTCATTTAATTAAAAATAGTGTAAGCTCTACAAAATTTTAGATTTGGATGCTATTTCGGCTTTCACTGTTAGAAATATGACGAAATTTAAGCTTTTCACATTAAAGAGTGTATTAAGTTGAGATTAAATTTAATTAAATCATAGCTAAAATGACGGTAAAACTCAACGAAATCCACAATTTTGTTAAGCTAAGTTCTTTGATGTTTTTACCTCGATTTCCGTGTGCATTAAACAAAAATATTTTAGTTTATAATTGAAACATAGGCGAAGGTATTTCAAGGAATGCTTGAGTTTTGAATTTTATTTTATGAATCCCTTTATAAAGAACGGCATGATTTACAAAAAGAAAACGGACAGATTTGCGCCAAAGTCTATCTAAATTTTTTTTACCTACACATCCATATAATAAATTTATCATTTTTTTTTATATCTTTATGTTCATATCCACTTAAAATGATCATTCGCTTAGTATAGTAAAAGTTCTTAACATTTTTAGTATGAAAGAAATTGCTTCAGTGACATTTAATACGAATACTTTTAGAATTTTGCGATGATTTTTATATTTGCATAATGTAGTTAATTCTTACTTTCAAATGAATGTCCAGTGAGAAATAACGTTTAATAAAAACGTATAACCGTTAACTTTTATAAATACACGTCATTTATAAAACGATGAAGCAAAAACATACAAAAAAGCAATTATACAGGGAAGTATAACTCACTGAATGCTAAATCTCGACCAACTTTTCATTTAATGTTTGAATTGGAAGTGGATAGTGGCAAATAAACATCAGTGGGCACGAATGAGCACGGTTCATACACTGTTTCAAAAGTCCGCAATATTATGCGACTGAGTAGATTTCATTCACGAGACGGGGCGTCTCATTAAAAACAGTGGACATATCTTTAATTCTGAATGCGACGTAGCTCTGTCAAACGCTTTATGGCAACAATTCATCACCATACACGTATAAAGTCTCATTATTTAGCACTGCAGTTATGTAATTATTATTGTAGAATTAATTTTAGTAACATTTCATCAAAAAATGGTTTATTCGTCCTACATTTAACACTAAGGTTACTTGATAATACATATTTCAATTCATTTTCAATATTGAACAGTGTATTCTACGTGGGAGGTATTAATAAATTAAATATTAAAATTTCACTCCTACACAATTTCTCTCGGTAAACTATGTTCTGAATTCAGTTAACGGGCCCCGATCAGAATTCAACACCGAGTTATATTATTATATATTAAAAAAAATATATTGTATTCATCATTTTTATTTGACATGATCGAAAATACCACAAACGTTTAGATGTGTGTGTAAACTAAAGCGTTTTAAGCACGTGTGAGATAACTAGTAAATGGTCCTAAACCATTTCCCATAATTTTGTAAATGTTTTCTAAGCTGCCGCTTCTATTTGCGAATTTGATATTTAATAATTTATCAATAAAAATGTTTGTTTAAAATTGCAAAATATTCCGACAAATAAATTCCGAGCTACACCGTGCGCTTCAATACAACGAAAACCACATCTCTGAATTTTTACCGGAGCGTTTTAAATTTTCAATATACATAAACTTTAAGTTTTACTGTGCTATGATTGTTTATTTGCATTTAACGTGGTATTTTTAGCATTTCACAACAATTTTTTTTATTTTTAATATACAATACAATATTTTTTTATGATAATTTATGTTTTCATTGGAACACTTTTGACATTAATAATGACATATTATAAGACATTACATGTGTATTGTTGTGTTGTATATTCGTAAAATAAAAATATTTTAGTTGACAGGCATAGAAATGATTGTTTTATAATAGAAAGGTTCACTAAATTATAAATCTTAGAAAAATATGTGGAATTAGTTCAAATAAAACTATAATTAATCGTTAAAAATTAATAAACTTTGACTTCAGCCTTGTACCATCAATAGTCGTCGTTATCGTGCCATATTGTTAAAAATTAATCACAAGCTCTCTATCGCAGATAAGCTTTCAACACATAAATTGAATTACTTAATTATTATATGCTCACGACAGATAGTATATTAAAATTTAATTTCTCATTTTCTTCACCCATAGAATAATTGAAAAACAGTTGTAGCATGTCTGTGAACAAGAGTTACAAATTAACTGAGCCAAAACATTTTATGGTAATTTATGATAATAACCAAACTTATTAACTTATCTTTTGATGAAGTGTTTGCGACTTGTGCAGCACGAGTTGCATAGCACTAATCTTGCCAGGCGCATTTCTTTGCACTTTAATATGCTCTGGCGTCATAAAAAGTTTTCCACACAAAAACATTTCATGAAATATTTCAACGAAGCATTTCTGAGTAAACTTTAATTAAAATATTTCTTTTTGTGAAATATGTAACTGTGAAAGACATACAAAAATAATTATAAATTGATCTGTTCCGTATTATTTTCCCACAAAACTGACACCGCATTATTTCCACTGCCTCGAGAAAACAAAAAAATATCCATTTCAACTGATTAAATAAGACAGCATTTATTTTCTGTATAAATTATTTACTAAGCTCTCTATTTCAACAAAGAAAAAAGGAAATCCACCTCATTGCCATTCAAATATAATATTTTGTGGACACATTTTTATGTCATGTCTCTCTTTACAGTCTTAGAAAATGGAACAGAACTAGACATCTATCGGATGTTTACGGGCCTAAGAATAAATTTTATTTAAGAATTTGTACATGCTTATTCGAAATATGTTTCTACTCGAGTTGACTTAGAGTTACGTTGATCTTTTTTACCAATTAACAAAATTTGTTTACTACATTTTAACCAACGTAAAATCCTCACTGAAAAAAAGTCACTGGTTATTTTAGAGTTTATTTTATAGTATGTTTAATAAAAGAAATTTCGTATATCTCTTAATATTTTTAACGTAGCATTTTTAGTTATGTTACAAGTCTTACAAACAAGTATTACAAGTCTTTCTGTTCTATATAATTGCATTTTTGTTTTAAAAGATGGTATTTTTGATGCATTAGGAGCACGTTTTGTATATAAAGAAATAAAACTAACAAGAACAAGCTTGTCTTCTAAACAACTTATTAAAAATAGTTTCGAACACTCACTAGAAATGGTTGCTAAGTATATAATCATATTTTAAATAAAAGATTCGGATTTATTATATTTTCAGGAGAACATTAAGCATAGTTCTTCTTTCGTTACAAAAAATATTCCAAAATGTCAAATCTCAGTTATTCACAATACATCTCTAAAGATACGTTGACAATAATCTCATTTTTATAGTACATAAATAAAAACTTCTGTAACTGTTTTTATTCTATGATTTTTTTATAGAATGTAATAAAATTTGAAAAGGTAGATAACTTTTAAATAAAAAATCACCCTTTTTCTTCAATTTCATTTTTATATAGCAATATGTGGCTTCCTTCATATTGCCGCCTGTGTTACTACACGCATAAAATAATAATACTTAATGAAAATATTTCATCTCCAGGGTAAATGTCATTTGAATATATGAAACAATCCAGTATCTACATGGATAATTCAATATGAGTACTTCAATACTCAGTGATCCTATGTCCCCGCGTCTTTTTTAATGAAAGGACCTTTAGGGCTCCAATTAATTATTGTAGGCGCACTCATGTCCCGTGACATTGTCATTAATTGAAACCCTAGAGTGCGTAAACGAAATTTGTCAAGCAGGCTTTGAAGCAACGCAATGTGTAGAACAGGGCCTTTTAAGCACAAGACCAATAAATGATTTACAGAAGGTCCGTGGAATTTTACGACTGAAATAATCTGTTTAAGCTACAAAGGAAACAAATTAATATCTCAAAGCATAATCAATGAACCATAATTATTTATTGGATAAAATTGGTGGATCATTTCTTGAAAATAATTACACATGTGAAAAAAAAAATTATGGAATTTGATAAAGCATTATCATTCGGTAAAAGTTTGTAGGCGTATATTTTGTATGAGTTCAGTGTTAAGAATACGGGTTAAATGGTAAATTTTAAATATATAATATGTGCCTAATGTACAAAATTTAACTTTATTTTTCATTTTCAACAAACTTTTTCAATTAAGCCAATAAAATTTGTCTCAATTTCAAGTAAGTAATTTTAAGTAAGCACTTTGTGTTAATAGTTATCAATTTTATACATATCACTGTCTCATTTTTGTTACTTATTTATCTATCAAATAAAATAGTTTTGATGAAATATCTTATTTTTCGGTTATACAGGTTTAACAAAATTACTTCATTGAATAATATTGTTATGAAGATTTTCTCTTTTTTGTCAATAATGAGTGTTCAAAGTAAAATTTGTGATTTGTGTCATGATTTTTTGCCGGGAAACATTGGAAAAAAATTCATTAAAGAATCAGTCGTCAGTTTACACTGTAAGTGCTGCTTTTTATCATATATAATTGTTTTACGGCCTTTTTCCACAGCTATTCAATGTCAGTATCTACTGGGCTCCGAGTGAAACATCTCATTGTGATTCTATTTGTCTAAAAACTGTGGCGGTAGATAAAATCTGGTCACAAACGGTCCAGTGATATAAAAACATTTGTGGTTCATGTTATAGAGGATGACAATAACTGTAGGCATGTTTATTGGCTAATCTTACTACATGAGATTATCCGACCGACAGTCCCGTATCGGTTGCCACTTGAGGAGGATCCGATTGACCTGATTTGCCAAAGATGATTATCTTAACTCATTGTTACCCACGTTTTCACACCAAATAATTATATATTTTGAAATAATTCATCAGGACTGGTAGATCCTTGTGTTAGTTTACTGCATAACTTTATCAGTAATTAACTGGATCGACTACACATTACAAAATATTTCGAAAACATCGTTGAAGATTTGGAATATTTTCAATGTGCATTTTATATCATGTGAGTACATTTATTCAAAAGTATGTATACCATAGTGAGTTATCCTTGGTTGTCACATTAAAATTTTTATTTATTTAGCAAGATGTTAGTTTGATTTGAAAACAAAAATATTTTCATCAATAAGCAAAGTCAGTAAGATAATGTAGATAAAGCATATAGCTGCAGTTTTTATAGACAAAGCTTTATTTACTATTTGTTTACCAGGATAAAAACGAAATTGATTAAGTGTTATAGGGATTAAAAATTGACTATAAGAATAATAAATTGATACGATTTTAATCAAAATTGAATTAATATATCATCTACTGCTATTGACAATTCAATGGAATCAAATATATTAGTATTCAATATGTTTTGTCAATGTAACGGGATTTTGATTTCAGTATTTCAAGTTAATTATACACAATTGTGTCCTTTGGAGGTATAATATATTAGAAGTAGAGAAACAAAATTTAATACATCGAAATTTACCGGTATTAAAATTTGATCAAATACTCTACAGCTACATTTTGAATTATTCGAAGTTTTCTAGGTTGAATATAAATGTTAATCAATCATAATCTAACTTTTACTAGTATTTTCACGTAAGCTTAAAGCAACATAATATTATTAACTTTAGCAAGCTGTTTTGAAAGTGTTAAATCAAGTTGCTCATAGCTAGATGCGTCCCTTTACAAAGAAGGTTTAGATAAGCGAGAACAAGTAGAAAGGAATAAAATCGATTGTCTCTACGATCGAGCTTTTCTGCGTAGAGACAATGCCTTAGAGAAACTTTAACTTATTTGATTTGATTGATAAAGGTTGGATTGCGGTGGCGAGAACAGCTATTTGATACTTAGAAATAACAGTTACCAGATAAGAAAAGGTAATAGCAGAAGTTTACATTCAAATCCAGCTTAAGTTAATGGTTGGTTTGGGGTTGTAGTATTTAAAATTATTGAAAATCTGTAACAACTATAGAGTTATGTTGATTTATTCTATATAATAAAAGGTGAATTCTATCATAAGAGTTCGTCAGAGCTGTCGTATTACGGAATCTGTTTGCTAAGAAATATTGGCGGAGAAAACTCTTTTCTCAAGCAAACTCAGTTATAAATAACATGTATCTAAAATGATATACTAATTGATTATTAAAAACAGATTTGTTTTTATTTTAGTACTTATGTTTATACAAAAAGTGAACTCCATAAATGATATAATAGCTAATTTTATCGTTAAGCTTGTTATTTTCAGGAGCATATAAATTTATAATGTATTACAATAATAACAATTTATAATTGCTCTAGTGATTCAAACATGTTTCGATGGTACAATTATTTTCGCAAAAATTACGTACACTGTGCAAATTAATGCATTTAGATGATATTACCGAAACTATATAAAAGATGATTCAAAACTTATTATTAAAATCAGTTTTATTTTTAATACTCGTTATTTATGTCGTATTCATTTTAAGCGTAATTTTAAACCTCATAAACCCAAACAAGTGTAAAAAGTCTTTGATGTACTTTCATCAAAGGTATTGAATGGCGATAAATGGTTTTGTGAGATTACGTAATGTTTTAATATATGATACTTCAACTAATGTGCTCTGAATATTTACAATTGAACACTTTAAATAATTCTATCATGGTAACGAAAAAAAGAAATATTTATAGTACTGTTGTAATGAAATATAAGCTGAAAACTTTAAAGGAGAAACTTTTAATGTTAAAGCAGCTATCGTTATTATTTGAATTCATTGAAATCACTTAGCTTATCAAATATAGAAATCTACAAAGTAGTGTCTTTCAGTGATACGTTCATTAATTTTTGTACAGAGCCCACATGTACTTTATCATTTCACATGAAGATATTAATTTCGGTGACTCGTAACTCTCTTACGATATCTTTGCAGTGGAGTGTAAAATGTTATTAAATTGTATAAAGTTTCATAATTAGTCAAAAATTATCATCGCCTTTTATTTTTGTGTTAACTAAGCTATTGTAAGTAATATAAGAATATATACTTCGAATAAATAAGTAAGTGAAGTGAAATTGAACTATTTTAATTATGGTTTATCAAAAATTACTTTTGAAGTGGTTAATTTGTACTTGCATTGAATCAAATTGAATATAAATAAATAAATTGATATTTTTCAAACATCATAATAGTGTGAAACTGGAATTGAAACATTTGAGAAATAACAATTAAGATTATTTAGTAATTTAGTTATGTTTTATTTTATGAACACAAATATTTGTGTTGGCAATATTCTGTTTTTATTTCTGGGAATTTCTCCAAATTAATATCCATTAAAAAAGGCCAGCACATTTAACATTAATGGAGTACCTGACAGATAGTGGTTATTATATGACAATTGGACTACGTTTTCGAATAGTCATTTGAAAATTTATTCATATGTCCCTATTTTTAAGGTTTGATGGGAGTGGACTTCAAAAATTTATGGGAAAAAACTTATCTTTCAGAATAGAACATGCACATAAAAGTGTTGGACAACTTCTTTATATGATCTCATATACATTAGCATATGTCATAATGTTTACAGTAAACTTCGAATGCACTTATTTGCGTTAAAAAAAACAAATTTTTAATTTGAACTGTTACAACAATGTACGATTTTCTTTGTACGACCTCTCTTCTTCTGTCAGTTCTATTACATCCTTGTGATAGAGTGCCTGAAGATACCGAAAGGCGAAATCTGGGTCCTTAGTGACAAACATGTGCAATCCTACAAAGTAGTAACATTTCAATTTTTTTGTTGAAATTCCATCAAGCACCTTCAGTCGATATCATAAATTATATAAATTTTAGTTTTGTATTTATTTACAATTGAAGAATAATTTCGATGTAAAGTTATTATAAGTGGAAAGATTTGAAAGTACTCCCTTCTAGGATTAATGCGTCGAATGGCCAAGCATTCAATCAATCATAATGTCAGTGTTTCAACAAATAGACATCCCGCGCGTGACGTACGAAGCGAGAACATGAGGGGCCGTTGCGACGCCACTGGTTGTCCGTAATAGCGCCGCGAGTGAGACAAGTGTATCGCAATGACGGAGACAAAGGAACCTTGATGGACACGCTTTGTCAGCACCGAGTGTGTTGATGTCAGGAAACACTTTATGAATAGACTTTATAAAGGATGATCTAGAGAACGCGTCCCCTAATAAACTCAATGGGTTTTATTACCCGGTATGGATCACTGGACATATTTGTACGTAATATAAACACGTTAAGGCATTAATTTTGCGGCGTTAATTATTGTGGTTGAAATCATAATGGAAAACCATATAATGCGATATCATTTTAAACCTTTTCAATTGATTTCTGAGTATTAAAATGATAATGTCTATACATTGTAGTATTATTTATTGCATGAAATGCAGAGTGCTATGTAATGACATGGTGAAAAAATAGCGATGTATTTTAGTTCTACAGATTTTTTTATAAGATATAGTTGATAGCTATTTCGGCTCACGCCATCCGCATAGCTCCGACGACGGCGTGAGCCGAAGTAGCTATCAACTGTGTCTAATAAAAAAAATTGTAGAACTAAAATACATTGCTATTTATTCACCGTGTTATAATGAAGTTCTAGCAAGTAAATGCCAATTCCATCAATACAATGTTTTGTAATGCTTCTAATTTTTTTCTGATGACCAGAACAAGTTAAGATCATCGTGAGTATTATCAACTGATGAAATTTAATATTTTACAAGACTTTTTATAAGCAATCGAAGGTTAATAATTTACATGCATTAAAAAAAATATTATTAATATTAAACTTATAAATGTTGAGGACATATTACAGCTTTGTTTAAAAAAAATCAACCAGTTGAAGTTTTTATTAGCAGACATATAAAACGAGAAAAATATGCAATAATTTTTATAACGATTAATTGATGTACAGTTTTCAAAACATTGGAATATAAAATGCAGCCTGTGAGAAAACGATGGGTGAGTGAGTGTGTGGCAGTATATTCAATGTATAAACCCCGATAAGGCTGAATTTTAATGTTAAAGAATAAAATATTTTTTTTTACATAAAACTGTTTAGAATGTTCATGTATTATCGATTAGCGATGATTGTTAAGTTATTAAAAAATATGAAAATTATCATTTGAGAAATTTTTGCTGAAAACGTGAACGGATTTTGATTATGCGGGACTTAGTGCTGCCAATTTGATTCGTTTACTATTGAATATTTTCCCAATAAAACATTGATAATTTCACACATAACACAGCCAAAAACTGTAGCCATGGGACACACATACATAAAAGTCGAACCAAGTAATACCTATTTTATATAAATGGTTGTACTTTAAACAGTTAGACCAGGCGTGGGCAGCCTGTGGCCTTAAGGCCGCATGCGGCCTTTTGACTACCAATTTGAATGTTTCTTTTAAATATATATACATAAGTACAACATATTTTTAACAATATACAATATAATATTATGTATTAGATTTTTACGTATGTATTTTTTCATAAAAGAAGCTTGTATTGTGAATTGAAATATTTAGTTTATAGTGAGGGGTGTCAACGTTTTCTTTACTGCGGCCTTATGTTGAATCAGATAGGTGAATGTGGTCTTTTGAAATGAAAATATTTTCAATATCAATCAATTCAAATTAACAATATTTTCTAGTTGGAGGAAAAACGAAAAAAAAAATATATAAGGGGCATATATATATATACAATATTGTATATATATATGCCCCTTATTTCATATGCTATCATCAAAGTTAATTTAAACTTTTGAATAATGATGGTTTCATGTACAAAGAGGCAAAAAATCATAGAAAACTCTATTTATTGTTAGTATATGGATTGTCGAAAACGTTTTTGTGGAATCATATAGTTACTCGGTGGCGAATTCCTCACAAGTAAGACCAACTTCTGAAATTGCTTTGACAAAGAGCTCAGCACACAAGGAAAACCTTTTCAATGCTTCAACAATGCTGAAAAGCAGGCAGATAAATGCAAAAAAGCGTTGGGCGATCTACTGCCAGGAGATTGTGAGCTCCTCGTTTCGTTTTTAAAGAATATTTCCTGAATTCCATAACGTCTTCTCAAAGAAAATGTTATCTGCTTATTAAGGTATCTTACCACGTTAGGACTTTATTGTTAACTATCGCTATTCAAGTGAAAAATGCAGATAAATCTCTCAATGTGATATATATTATATTGAAATGATCAGAAACAGCATTAAACGAACAAAACTATTAAGCAAAATTGAGTCTATTTATTTCTGCCTTCACGAAGAATATGTTTAAATTATATTCTCTCATGCCGCGCAATGTTAATGATCGTTCATTCTTGTTTTTGGTTTAATAATATATTTTTATTAAGTTTCATATTGTTTCAATTAAAACAGTTCAAAAAATATTAATTAAATCAAGTAAACACTAAGATTAATAACCGATTCGGTAATGAATGATTTTTTTTCATTATTTTTGCACCTGTTACTTACCCTAAGTTAAGTAATTAAATGAGCTTTTAAAAGCCGTCCTGGGCAACCATTTTGTATTACTTATAAGAAATACTATTTTTTTATATGACAAGGTATACTGAAAGATCTGTGCTATACTCATATTTATTTTAATTAAGTATTGTAAAAAAAATCCTGAGGTACGATTTTGTCATGATATGAAATATATTTACGATCAATATGTCAAACATAATGATTTTGTTATCAATTTGACTTTCACTTGATATATAATATAGATAACGTATGTTATATACTTCAGATTAGGGATTATGAAGGCATCCTAGTATATTGTATACTGATTACATATTAATTGAAGTTGTATTGAATTACCTTGCCATATCTTCATTATACAGGGAGTAAATAGATTGATATTGCTTCTGTTGTGTATATTTGAAACGTTATGGTTATATGTACTTGATTTCAATATATTGTATTAGTTTGTGAAAGAAATAATCGCATAACCCTTGCTAATTTAGATTAGATTAGTTTATGCGCATCACAATGACATAAAATGTATCCGAATATTAAAATATTGTTGAAATTTTTGTACGAATGTTGAATTTTAAAGTAATTGTCTAATATAGTTTTAGAAACGAAGAAACTTTTGAAAAAAAAATGTTAAAAGCTTAACTTATTCATTAAATAAAACTTTCAATCGAAGTTTTTTCGATTCAAAAATAATTACTCGATGCAGTCTCGTTAGAAGTGCAATACGTCTAGAAAGTCAGATAACTTGTTATTATTTTCCAAGATAAGTTGAGAACGTTTATATTTTAATGGTGAGAGTAAAATTTCTAGACTCATACATTACAAACGGCAGGCTGCGGCTTTAACGACAAGTTGAATATAATGGTCACACCACATTTTCACTTCCTTCTCCAGTGAAACTCAACCACACCTACGTTAATTAAGTTAAAGAATACCTCTGTACATTTTCATATGTTCTTTGAAATCAAGCTGAAAAAACTGGTTTGAAACTTAATTAAAATAAAATGATTTAATTGTTATGTTATGTTAGTTATATGAGACACAATGATTTATATATCTTCGAAATGAGCTACGAAATTCAGACCAAGTGTATGCCATCAGTTCAAACTTTTATTTTTAATATGATGAAATTGTAAATAGGCATATATACATTTAAGCAATCCATTATAATTAGAAACGTATATAAGTCATGTGTTTGTAGTAATATTTTTTCATAATAATTTTCACGAAGCTTTCTTTATCAGGCTGTAAATGTCGACTTGTGCCACTTAAAATTTATACAAAAATTAGAACTAAATCACGATTTAACACAGTTAAAAAAAACACTATTAACATGTCTTTGAAAATAATACCCGATTTTATTTGTAAATATTTCGTATTCATAATTTGAACTATGAACGGCTTTGCTCAATTCGAACAATATCGACTCTATATTCATGAAAAATTCGAACATGATTGATTCAATTAAATTAAGTGTGTCTAATTTCACGGTGGAAAAAATGCTTCAATATTTTATAGTTAATCGTGAAAATTATAAATAAATGAAAGTAAATCATCTAATATTAATAATAAATTCTGCGTTGGCGTTCTATTAGAACCCCCCTCATCCCGCGACCTTTTTGATTGAAAAATCGGATCCAAGATAAGGTATTTGTTTTATGTGGTTGATATTTATACTATCAAGATAATTAAACTTTCATAATAATTCCTATGGTCGGATTTCCTCTAATTTATGATTTGAGTGTGTACAAGATGCCGCTTGTAATAAGCCGACGACACTATAACACAAAAGACAAATAAATGTATTTGAAAATACCTCTTTGTAGTTTAATACATTTGTGTTATCTCTATCATTCCTCGTGGTATTGTCTTATGCAAGAGAATTTGTACAAAATAATATAAATAAGCTACGTATTATATGCGGGAAAAAGAAATGAATTCGAAATACCGAATGCGTATGTGGTAATAATTACACAGGTTACAGCAAAAGTATAGGGCGGCTACTAAAACGAATTTAGCCATTAAATAAAGCATTATAGCGTTTTTTATGACTTTTTTATTTAATTACTTTTAAACGGTTTTCCTTTATGAATTTGGACTGTAAATCTTTTGTATATTTCCGTACTCATTATTTTGTATACCTTTGTTTTGATTAATATATATATACACAAGCTTAATCTATTAAATTATGGGAAAAGTTTTTGAAATTTCACAAGACGTAATGTAATTTGTTTTTCACCTTTGGTATTTTAGTAACATTGTAAACTAACGCAAATACCGAGGGCAAAAGTATTATTATAGAAAGAAGATTCGAAACCGAAATGTTGTGTATTAATTTGTATTGAAAGTTTCAAAAATAATAAGAAAAATTTAAAATACCTTTTAAGGTGTGAACTGTCACTTCTTGATGGATATTCATAATATTTTAAATAATAAAAAAAACTTTTTTTTCTAATTATTTCCACAATAAATTTTATGATCAGGACCGGTTTCGCTCATCGTCATCGAATGTATTGTAGAAATAAGTACTAGTTTATATCATTTAAAATAACTGTACTCTTGAAACAGTTTTACCGCAGGTATTACTTGTTACGACATTTGTTTGAATTGATTTATCAAGGTAGAGACTTGACATGTCCATATAATGTTGTCTTAATATTATGTAAGCATATATATTATGCGACATTGGATACACATAAAAGCATGCTCTGTAGCCGAATGGTTCATTTTTCGGCATGTGCTCTTTCTAGTTGCAATTGCAAAATATTCGAATGCATATGTTCATGAATTGGTTTTGGATCAAAGAAATGGATACATTCGATGTAGGTATTCCTTTACAAGAACTGAGATTGAGAGAGAGAAAAAATTCGTTTAATTATTTTCTTATCTCATTTATCTATCGTTATTAAGTGACTGCCGGTTCTCTCTAACAAATCTTACATATGCACCGTTAAGTATTCATAAGTCATGTTGGGTACGTGTATGGTTAAAAGAAAAAAAACACTCGTTGGATCAGAAAAACTTTTGTTAGAGTAATAGGTCACATGTTGAGAATTCAATGAATAATTCTATTTTATGTGTATTTTTGTATACCTATACACCCAGCATGATAGATTTCTTTACCGCAAAAGTGTTTTAGTCTGAATCGTTCACACATAAAACCCGCGCATTTTTCGAATAACAGAATTCGATTGCATTAGAAAAGAGGCAGATAAAATTTACGGCCCGCTCAAGATGATGAAATAGAAGATTTGGGCACTTTGCGGCGTCTGTTTTTCCCGCCTTTTTCCAAAGTGAAAGGCGACGATAATACGAATGCTTCTGTGTGCGCCATTCATGCGGACCGCGAGTATGTGAAATCAATACATGTATGAGCGTGTGTTAGTACATCTCAAGGGTATAATCTCGAATAAATTATGCGTTTAAACTACCATATGAAAATACCACATTGTATAGTTATTTTATCTGCATTGTAGTTAAACGAAAGAGACCATATCATATTTTTACAATACAGAAAATATTAGTTAGTTAGTTAGTTAATTCTTGGTCCAAAAAATTTGTTTTATTTGTACTTACTCTAATGTTAAACGCATCTTTAAAAATAGCTACACGCAATGTTTGAAATGATTAAATTTGAAAAATCGATTTGTTGTGAAAATCAAATATTTTAATATATTATAATATAATATATAGCTAAAGAATCAGACGTTCACCATACAATAGAAGAATAATGTCAAATCTTACACTATTTTTAGATTTAAAATTTTTATTTCAAAACAAACTATACGATAGACTAAATTTGAATTGTCACAACTTTGTACGATTCCACATTTTGTCACTAATGACCCAGGTTATAGAATCGTTAGTGATAGTTAAACTGTGTGGAATCGTACAAAGCTTAAACAATTTAAATTTGGTATTGAGATTACATCAAGCACCTTCAGTCGATAATATAAATTATACGATAAACACTTTAATTAAATGTGATTTATTTTTACTTTTAATTTGTTGGTTGTCACTTCTCGATGGAAAGATATGATATTTTAAATAACACAATATTGCACAATATATTTCATGATAAGGATCAGTTTTGATCATCGCGAAAATTATCAACTGATACAAATTACACAAAGCCTATTTAAGCAAAATCAAAAATATAATCTTGTTAACACGGTGAAAAAATAGCAATGTATTTTTATTTTACAATATTGATAGCTATCAACTATATGTTATAAATTTTTTTAGAACTAAAACACATTGATATTTTTTTATAATGGAGCGTTATAATGGAGTTCTACTAAGTAAATGCCAATTCAATCAACAAACTCGTTAAGCCGAAATTTTTTTACGGATCGAAAATTACTTCGAAAAAAGCTAATAGGACGTCTTTTCTATTAATTATCTACGAAAGGCTTTTTAATCTGTACATTTACTCTGAGCAATCTTTATTTACCCTTCAATTTAAAAGTTATATAGCCCTGCAAACCCCACAAAGGCGAAACTTGTCTTCGCGCAACCCGCAAGTTCGGCCAGCCGGGCTGCGTGTATGTCACGGCGGTATACGAATATAGGGGTGTTTTTTATTACCTATAAAATCCTTTGAAGCGAAATTGTATTTGGCAGTGGGTGAACGCGGAGATGCTGGTGGATTGCGGGTGTCCAGTTATCACAAACTAACCGTTGAGACATCATGAATCTTTCAAGAATATTTTTTTAGTCAATACATTTCATTCTGCAAGTAAATCTCGAATGAAGCTGATATTTGACTTTCTTGCGTTTCTTTTATTGATTTCTCTTACACTAAACTATAAAGTGTGAAGCTATATGGTATTAAAATCCCATTGTCTTCCACCTTCCTGTACCAAAAGCTAATTTTCAGCCTTTGTAAGTCTTATGACACCCCGCCAACCCAGCAAAGTTATGGTCTTTCAAAGTTTCGTATTCTATCAGGAATGGAAAATTTATGGTGATTTGGAAAATTCTCTTTTTGTTTATCCCCATCGGTCACCATTTATGAACCCTCTGCGGGGTGCTTCTTTGTTTCTGTAATAAGCTATTTCCGTGCCATATGTAAACTTATTGATATGGCCGCCTTTTTAGTTTCATACACAATTTTTAGTTTTATTGCGAGCAAGAAACAAGCTAAGCTAAGCTAAGGGTCGCAAGATGATGGCTTTGGAACAGCTGGAAATCAATAGATATCAACTATCACAAAGGATTCTTAACGAAAAAACTTATATGTGTCGGTCACCATTATTGACTACTCTGATTTTTTTTTAGATTTATTGGGAGCAAGTAACAAGCTAGGTCGTTAAAACAGGAGAGAAGATGTATTGTGTACCTTTTCTACACAGTTATATAATATATAGATAAGCAAATTTTCGTTTAAGCATAGTTCTGACGATGGCATGAGCCGAAATAGCTATCAATTATATTTTTAAAAAAATATTTTGTAGAGCTAAAATACATTGCTATTTTTTTCACCGTGTTACAATAAAATTGCTTTTAAATGTGATAGAAAATGTTCAAAATCGAATACTATTTATATTACTGAAATTTTAAAAAATCAAAGAAAAACCTCAATATTTTGTCATACGTTTAGCTTAATCAAAATAAAAAAGTAAAATTTGAAAAAATACTTTAAATGATTTTTGGTAAATTATCAAGAAACAGTATAAAAACACTTATAAATATTTTTTCAATGCTTATTTCAAGTACATATCCTTGTCTTCATTATGTTCAACGCTTACGTAATATTTTGATGATTCTATTGTTTGCTTAGAAGATGATGGAGGGAAGAACGAGAGATAGGTGATAAGGGGTGAATTACAGAAACTCATATCCGGGATCCTTTTCAACCTGGTCTGAATTTGTACCCGGTATTTTATATGCTCTCAATTTACATTCAGTACCGAATCTTCTGATATTGTATGAATAATTATACAATGCAGAAGTCTTTCAATATAACGGATTGGTTTTCACTATTTTTATATTCAAATCGTGTCTTCCTTAAATATTGAACAAATCGACTTCTAGTAAATTATTTTAACAAATGCTCAAAAACAGCGGTATTTATCGGTTTCTTGACTTCGTGCTTCGACAAGTGGATATTGACGGATGGATAAATAAAGGACTACTAACTGGGAAATTGTTTTTCTTTTATCACTCAATTCGAACATTGAATGGAGATGATGGGAAAGGACGAAAACATCTAAAATGTCTATAACTTTTGAATTAAATCGGAAATCGATTAAACATCAATTAAAGAAATATTCTGTCGTTGAATTCTTATTTATAAACGTGCTAATTTTTACCATTTGACTTCAACGATCAAAATGTTAATAAATTTTTACAAAGTTTGTCTTGCTTTGTAGTAATTTTATAGTGAAATCATTGTCTTCAGTGTTTTTGTTAATTTTAACGATTGTTATTTAAAAATGATAAATCAAATTTAATAAACATTTCATCATTGTATCAAACTATTATATATTATTATACTAAACTATTTTGCAGCATAAACATTTCGTTGATTATCGATTGAATTATCGGTTGATCATTCTTGAAATTACTATTTTTTTAAGTTAATACGCTACTTAAATAACCTCAAAGCTGCTGATGTCTTATCTAAATATTTAAAAAAAATACGAAAAAAATAACATTAAATCTTTGTTTAGAAAAGCAGCACCGAATTAAATAAATCGAAATATTCTTTCCTTCAATTACACCAATGCAAAACGTTGCTAATGGAATTCGTTTTGCTTTAGGAAACAATACGAATTCAATCAAATGTATATGATTGTGTTCTCCCACGCATAAATTTTAAAATCAATCTCCTTTGATTCGAGTTTTCTTTGAGATGTAAACGCTTCGGTTTTGTTGGATAATGTGCACCCCATATTCAAGGTATGTGTAAGGCGGGCGAGTAGAGATGAGCGAAATGATTTTATTAATTTTGTTTCTTGCTAAATTCGTTGTCTTCCTCCATTTTCAAGTTTAATTGACGACAAATGATTTACAGTAACAATTTAACCTCCTATTAAATGACAGTAAGTTTCAGAAATCCATATTATAATATGTTGAAATCGATTAACAAATTGAATTATCTATTTGATATTTATAAATTAATTATAATTACTACAGTTACAGATCGATTATAAAATTTTTAAATATAAAATAATAAAACATGAAATAATTAAAAAACTTGAAAAATGGAGCCATTTAATACGATGAATACATTTAAGTGTGCAATGTACATTTATATATCTCGGATATTGTCCCATCCTTCATTCAATACAGCTGTAAGTTTAGAGTATTAAATATTTGTAGTTTATAAAAATAGTATATTCCTATAAGTCAAAACAGTTTTCTATATCATTTAAATCCATGTGGCACTTGGTGGTTCGGTATATATTTGATTAAATGCTCATTCACCTCTAGCTAGAAATCATATAGTATTATAGTATTGAGTGGAAGGGCAAGGGAATTTTGGGGATACCGGAGACATTCATGTAAATGAGATTATAAAAGAAGCGAGCCGGGGGTTTTCGCCCGACTTTAGAAACAAATGAGTAATAAAACGAAAATTTATTTAATCTATTCATGAATGCAGATGGTCTTATATAAAAAAATGGATTAATAAAAAATGCCGACTGAACTAAGCTAGTGTTTTTCCGAAGGTTGCTCAGGTCGTAAAATGAAAAGCGAATTATAAAATAATTCATGTCGAGGAAATTTAAGAACTGCGTCTTTTAAAGCTGCCTTAGTACTGCCATTTGCATACGCATTACTCACTAACAGATTTTTTGCGTCAGAAAACCATATAATTGAACAATTCCGATGTTTCCGACGAATATTGTTAGCTTAATCATCAATTGGTATAACATGAAGATAATCCTGACTTCACCAATCCTAGATTTCGTATTGGACAGTAAAAACTTTTTGCTTCATAATAATTTTGGATGTCAACTTCATATTGCATCGTCACTTGTGCCTTGACATTAAATTTCAACTATTTTATTCTATTTGTGACAAATAGAGGTACATTCGTTTATACTTCAACCTGATTTTTACTTAACGCATGTGCAAGTAAAAAATAAACAGACAATTTCAATAATTCGATTTGTTATTTATATTATTTTTATATCAAAAACAGTTGAACTTTTTTTATATTATAACAAAAAATATTGTAAATTTGAAGTGTTTTGTCATTATAGATCCGGGTTCCAACTTTCCGTGCATTCTATCATGCGGATGCAATAGAACTAACATATATTTTTCTGTTATATCCATTTGATAGAATACCTGAATATGCAGAAAGGCGAAATCTGGATCAAAGTTTCAACAATTCAAAATTTATATTAAAATTCCATGAAGCACCTTTAGTCTATATTATAAATTATATAAATATATTAAAGGTTACTCGGAATAAATAAGGGGATAAAGTAATAAACAGAAAAAAATACAATTTGTTATAATAGAGTTAAAAAAATGTGAAAGTAATAATGAATTCTAAATTTAATTATAATTAACCAAAGTTCATCACGGCAAAGATATTAGAGACTCTCAGAGATAGGAAGCTTAACCGTTTGTGCGATGTAGTGCACAATCGCAGTATATTGGTGGGTGTATGGACATCATAGCACAACCAAACTAGAATCGATTACCAACAAAGTTTGAGACGACTATATACAGTCTATTTTTCCTTAATGAATTTATTTGTGGAAATTCATTTTAAATATGTCAGTCGAATTGACGTTTCTGTTATTTCATTGATTTGGCCATATAACAAGTAAAATGACAAACGTGACAATTTCATTGAGATAAATCTATAACTTTTTTTTCAAATAATAAAACGAATCGATTTATTGCTTACTTGAACAAATTTTTTATTATTGCTGGCAACAAATTTGGAGTTCTGTTGCCTGTCTGTATATATTAGATTTAAGGATCCTCTACCCATGGACCTACATTAAGTGATTTTCGTTGAACATAAAAAGTCTGTCTATTTTTCCGATAAAAGATACCAGAGATAACATAAAGCACGAATTTTATACATGTTCATAAATTCTCACATTTTATCTTTATGTGATAATAAATTTTCGTGCGTTATTTATTGCTCGCTAACAGAGTAAATTTTTAATTTGTATTTATCCTAAATTTTATGAGTTTTCCTATAAATAAAGTGGTCTTTATTGAAATGTTTATTATGTGTTAAAGGCCTTGGGATTATTTTAAAATTGACTTTTTGCGCGAATGCATTTATTTATGAAACTGTTGTGAAGGTTAGTAGGAAAATTTCACCACTACACAAATATATATTATTTTCGAAAGATGTACTTTTCGGTTGTTAGAGTTTTGCTATAAAATTTTGCGGAGACTTAAGTCATGCCATATTTTGATATATACAAAATAAAAATTATGCATTTCAATACTGTGATCAGATGATCAATAAATGAATTTTCTTTTTTTTAATAATAATGACACATTTTTTAGTACTTATTTCCACGATATATTTTATGAACAGGATTGGTTTCGCTCATCGTGAGCATTATTAACTGATTGTGATGAGCAAAACCGGTCCTGGCATAAAATATATTGTGGAAATAAGTATTGAAAATATGTTTTTGTTATTTAAAATACCATGCCTTTTCATAAAGAAGTGATAGTTATCACCATAAAAGAAAAAGAGTTTTCGAGTGTAAAATAAAAAGGTTAGATTTTTATTGCTTTCATAATTTTATAAAGAACAAGACTAACTTCACCAATCTTTGCCATTATCACAGGTTAAAATGTCAATCTTAAGAAAAAATTGGGTCTAAATAATAACGAGGTATATTGATACAGCGATCAGTTAGAGAATGTTAAAAAAAATATAATGAAAAACGTATAAATTATGTTGTATTTTTTTAAATACAACATATTTTTATGGAAAATTACTGACAGTTAGTACCTACCTAAAAAGCGATTATGGGTAAAATTATTGCGTTTCGCCGCACCTTTACTTGTCAATCAACTATAGTAAATTATAATTCATTTAATTTTTTCCGCCGATCAATTTATTTTAAACAAAATTTTTTGGAAATATTCATAAAGTTTTCGTGTCATTAATAAAGATATGAGATTTTTTAGGAAGTCTATTGATAATTTTGCATCATGCAATGTAAAATATTGCAATCGCTCAAAAAAGTTCATAACAAATCTCAAGAAAATTTTCATCAAGATAAAATAATACAACGCAAGTTTTTTGAGTATAGAAATATATATTAACGATTAACAAAATTTTTCGTAACGTTTGCCGTAGGCGCATATAATTACATCAGTTTACACATCAAATAGCGCCAAAACATTGATAATCGCTAAATAAAATACAAAATCCAAATTTTGAAAACGCTTTTCAAATGTAACAGTGGCATTAAAGTAGGTGCTCCGCAGATTTGCGGATCGGTTAATGCCAATTGTGTGATCCAATTATAACGGGATTCGGGGCGTTGGTTTCAATACGTGTTGTGATGTGATGTGCTGCTTGTTTGTGTCGGCTTATTTTCGCCTACTGATACGCGTCAATCAACCGCACACAACAGGTCCGTGCGATCCCTCCCTTTGTGCTGAATTTTATTATTGTTAAATTTCGTTTGTTTGGAATGTATTCATTGGAAAACAATACGTCATTCGACTAATAAATCATTACAAAATAAATCGGTTGATTTATCGTATGCAGGATTATGAACACTCAGCCTGAATATTATTATCAACAAATCAATTTATAATGATTATCTTACGATGATAAAATTTGGTTGTGCTTTAATTTAACCCTTAACACTCCAGGCATTTTTCATATGAAATTTTAGAAAATCCAAGCATTATAATGCAAAAATATTTTTAAAAATTGGTATACTTTTAAAAAATTGAAAAAAAATATTTTTCAGTGTGGAAATAAATAAAAAGTTGTGGTTATGTTAAGAAATACGTATTTATTGTCATATAAATTTGTTATTAAAAAAATGGTGCAAGACACTAATTTTTATAATTATTTAATGTGTGGTATTTTTCAAAACAATCTCCTAAATGCATATGTGGCTTGTTTCCCTATTTAAACAGACCACACAGTCACTCTTTGAACCTTTCCTTAAAATATGAAGATTTCCATCAAGTCTGTTCTTTGATGGAGCGGAAATAGATGGCCTTTTTCGAAGATCTTTGTAGTCATCCACTAATTGATTCACTGAAGTTTTGATAAATTTTAAATGGCTCAAAGGTTTTTCATTATTCTTTTCTTCTTTATTTTATATGAAATATACGAGTAGACTGAACATATCTCCATTCCCCAATAGAAGAGTTTTCGCCACCATTTCAACGACTTTCTTAAGAAGCAATACGAAGATGCATACTGATCTGCACGATCAACCCCACCCATGGATTTAGTATAATTGAGGACAACGTTTGGTTTATCTTTGATGATCTCTGCACCACCCTTTGCTCTTCTTCTTATGGATGTAGTTCCAGCGTTTGCAGAGGTACTCAGCATTGTTACCACTCTTTTATCTTTCCAAGCAAGGAGCATTTTCTTACCCTTTTTTGTTGCAACGACTTTTCTTGTTGTAAATTTTGGTCTTTTGATTTTGTCTGGGATTTCTTTTCTGTTGGTCATAATTGTTCCTGTTAGATGACATTTCGATTTCAACAGTTCGTCTGCTAGTGGAATACTAGTGTAATACCTACCCGTAAACATATGATAGCCTTTTGCACCAGGAATCAACTGTAAATTTTTTTGGTATAGAAGTAAAGGAATTCTTGTACTGACTGGTAGATCTGATCGGACCAGTTGATCTGTTGCAATGCTTCCATAATAAGGTAAAATATTATATACATAGCCGGTTTCCGAATCTGCCAAGGCATATATTCTTATTCTCCATTTTGTTGGCTTGTTTGGGTTAAATGTTATAAAACATATTTTCACTTTAAATTTTACAACTGATTCATCCACACAAATGTTTTAATTTGGTATGAAGTATTTTGAAAAATTTTGAAAAAAAAATGTTTATACCTGCGATGGGACTTTTTTATCTTGTGAGTCATAAAACTTATTCCTATTGTTTATGGCGCTGCTACGGCGCCATCAGAGTTGTGTAAATATTCTTTATGTCACCGTAGCAGCGCCAACGGAGTGGTAAGGGTTAATACTAGATAGAATATGAATATGATATAACTAGCTGAGCCATCGCGCGTTGGTGCAATCTCAGACTATAGAAAATCAAGAAAATTCTTTATGATAACAAAAAAATTATTTTGAAATAGTTTTAATACGTGTTATCAGTAATAATATAGACTTATTTATACGTCGATTTTTTGAGGAAGGGTGGTGTGCCAGAAAACTTTGCTAGAGTGTATTTATGAAATTCGTAAAGCTCCATATCGATTTTGAGGGGTTGGGGGGATTTCTATGACAAAACCTTTGCGAGATTTTACTCAATAATTTATGAAGTTTCATATCGATCGGATGAATGGTGAAGTAATGCATGAAAGACAAACGTACACACATGCATTATAAAAATTGCCTTGACCAATTAAATATAGCATTGAGACTTTCTATACATTTTTTATATTCAAAGGTAAACAAAAATCGAAAACTTATTCGATGTCGTAGATTATATTTTTACATGAAAAGTAAATAAATAATTGAAAATGTAACATCGAAAATAGGTGAAAAAAAGATATCATTTCACAAAATCTCTTAATAAAACAATGTAAAATAATTTCGCAGAAAAAAACGAATCGAAGAAATAAAAGGTAATTCTATATTTTTGTTGTCATTTCATGTTCGTAAAGCCCACACACTGTAATATAATTAATTCGCCCTATTGAACAAAATATTTCATACAAGATAACTTGGTACATATCCAAAATTATTTACTTATCTTACATACGTTGAAAGTAAGTTTATTTATTTAGAGTTAAAATATGAAGGTCGGTCATTATTGTGCCTTCCTATTGTATCAGTGTTTATGCTTAAGCACTCAATATATGGTTACATATAGAACAAGATACTGATCACAAACTGAGATGGAGAATGAACGTCGGTTTGACTTACGATCGGACTTCACGATTTCGAGAAAACATTCTATGATAATAAATTTCTTTGCGGCGAGAAACGTAGATTGATAATCTATCTAAGCTGAAAATATATTAGTAGCCTTATCTGCGTCACGATTTTTCAAAGCTATACGATGCGAATGACTTAAAGAAATATTATATAAAATTAATTAATAAAAAGATTCATGTTAACCAAAATTTAAATTGATAGAGTAGTATTTTAAGACTAATTTAAGTTTCTAGCCACTGAAATAACAAAGATATCAGCTAGAATAGAAATAAATCTCCACAAAATTAGTG
This sequence comes from Himalopsyche japonica, assembly GCA_028555115.1. Taxonomy (NCBI): domain Eukaryota; kingdom Metazoa; phylum Arthropoda; class Insecta; order Trichoptera; family Rhyacophilidae; genus Himalopsyche; species Himalopsyche japonica. The sequence goes on along the minus strand of JAHFWJ010000018.1, from coordinate 1,776,182 downwards.
CTGAAGTCGTAAGCAATTGATTTTTTTTTTTCATTTGGCGATTGGTTAAATAATTAAATTCAATAAATACTCAATGATAAAAATGTAAACAATTAAGAGCATAAACGTATTTATCAGGTGAATCGACATCATATTTACAAAAATAAAAATATTAATCTAATAACTTACAAAATTACATTACAGTATTACGTTACGTGTACGTTCCCAAAAAATCATCTTACAATGATAACAAAAATCTCTTTTATTCAAGAAATTTGTTCTTTATTACAATAATACAATGAATAAAAAAGTATGAAAAAAACATGCAATCATTCGAATCCGTTTGATTATAACAAACAACAAAAATATCTCAAAACAAAATCCATTACTCGATGTTTGCTGAAACTAATTTCTCTAGTGCAAGTTACATTTAACACTTGTATACATACGCGATAAGATTACTTGAAGACGAATAGTTTACGACGTCTAGTGGTTTCAATCTTTTATCTTTTTAATTGGATAGTATAAATCTATTTAATTCTTCAACAAATATTATTTGTTGATGTGTTTATGGCTTTGAAGATGCTATTAAGCGTAAATTATATTATTTCATTAAATGACATGCTTAAAGGCATTTTTTTGTAAATATATTAATTCTTCTGGTTTGATTTCATTTGATGGTGCATCCATGTCACCTTGTATCTTTTAATCTATCATTTTTTCGCTTCGATTTGTATACATGGCTTGGAAATTACAAATTATGATTATCAATGAGGCAAAGCATTTTACAAGTGGATTAAAAAAAACATAAATGAAATTTTATGTTGAAAATTAACAAACAAATTTGATGACGCGTTTATAAAAAATACAGACATATATGATTATTATCGGGTAGCATCGATTATATTAACAATTATTCGATTATCTCCAGACTATAAAATTATCAGCCTGTAATATTCATCCAAAATAAGCCTTGCAAAAACAAGGCGCAAATAATTACAACCTAATTTAAAATATACAAGCTAAAAATAACATTTTTCTGATTGAATTTTTATGCTTGGTTTATTACAAAATTATGATTTTTTTTAAAAAATTTTACAAAAATTGAAAACTGAGCCTAAAATTGAAGCTTTATATATTGTAAGGATTTTGATACCTTGGTTAATTACTTATCATTGAGCCCATTCCAAGAGATTTCATTTCTTGTTATTCAGTAGTTCAATATCACTTCGGTGACGGTAAATATTTAACAATAGGGCTATAAAAATATTAACTTTTAGAAAATACCTCTCACTTAATCCTATTTAAAGGGTTCAATAAGTAGAAAAAACTTCTTGATAACATAATCAATTATTTTTCTTCATAAAATTTCACTGATCGATTGAAAAATAATTTTCTTAGCTCTTTTTAAAGGGATTCGTACCCGTCACCACATTGACCGTAACTTACAACCATAACCACTTGGCTAAAGACGAAACTTTGATATCTAACAATGTAAAATGTACTTATATAATAGTCGTTAGTCAAGCAGTTGCTTTCAAGACATGAACACATACGTTTGGTTATTAAAAGTCCGAATTAACTAATTAGTTAAATAAGAGTTTTGATAGAGATATTAATGTACATTATGGCTCGGCTTTCGCTATCGGCATTATTTGTTATTTTATTGTTGTCTTATAATAACATGAACATTTTTAGAAATTTAAAAAATACTAATTCATTTACTTCTTGATTATGCGACAAACAATCTATTAGCACCATAAATTATACCAAAGAAAATGCAGAGACAAAAGAAAATTAATACTTGCAGTCACCCATGTTCACAGAAACTGATATAAGACTGGGGTTTAATTTTACTAAAACAAAAGGACGTGAGTATTGTACGGTGAAAATTATATGCCGGAATATCAAACTTGGGGGTAGTAGAGACTCTTCCGCTCAATGTTTTGTTGTGATACACTGCTTCACTGCTACTATTGTTCAAGTTTTTACCAAAACAAAGATGGTTAAGTACGTATATTCTAGACAACTAGCTTTATAAGTCTGGCGAGTAACTCACATTAGCAAAATAAAATATAATTTTAAATACCGTTATTTGTTAACAACAACATTTGATTATGTTTTGTAATAAATATGGTTTGAATTAGTTTTTTTTTTGATTGATGTAGACAAAAAATACTTGCAAGTTAACTATATTTATTTCTAAGTGTATACCGAAATCGAAATTTTCTTCAAGCCCAATTTTATTTTGTTATAAAGAGTTTCAATAAAATCTAGAATTCTTTGACTAAAATTATTATGAATATTTTATAGGGATTACCACTATAAAATACAGTTTTATACATATTTAAAAATCGTGATGTTGCAGTTCTTTTGTTCCTTAATTGAAAAGTACGATATTTTCTGCATTGGTTTTCGATATTTTTATGTTACCCTTTTGTTTGTACTTGAAGGAATATGATGATGCTTATGTTTTTCTCTTAAAAATCTACAATATCTTTTTTACTTTCAAAATTTTAAATAATAACAAAGACGAATTTGTTTCTTTAATCAACTTTGTAAATAGGTTTTCACTGTCAATTCATACTTAATACAAATTAGGCCAAAAAGACTCTTGAGGACAGGAATAATGTAACTTTTTATAATAAATGTCTAACAATGTTGATATTCCTTTGTCATAATATTGTTATGATTGTTTTCAATTGAAAATAATTTGATGGTGAAAGTATCTTTTAATTTCCCCCATTTATAAGATTTTAAACTGCCCTTTCAGACGTGAATCATTATTATTCAGTGTGAGATTCTTTCGGAGCTTTTTAAAGTTAAGCAGTTTCTACGGTAAATAAAGGAGCGTAAACTCTACTTGCCGTACATTTACAGACAAAAGAACATATTGCTTTGTTTCCTTTAGAAAAAGCAAGATGTATCTAGTTTGATGCATAGATACGTATGAAAAGAGTTGAGAAAGAGACTAGATGAAGTACATATTGTCACCATACTAGCATAAGTTGGAAAATAACGAAATTTAAAAAAATGGCGTAAAAGGAAATTCTCTGATACCAATTCTTTGTCCAAAATATCTAAGAAATTGTATTAAGTATAAATATATGACAGAATAGTTAAATCTATTTTATTGATATTTTACTCTGAATATATGTATATTTATTCAATTCTTCAATATTAGTTATAATGTAAAATTTTTAGGTTTTATTCCAAAAACACAAAAAAACAAACTACTCATTTTCTTTCACTTGTTACGACATGTGAAAAATACCCATTTTAATACTTAGTATAACACATGTTTTGGAGAAAGATGTTTTTGAAATCTTATTTACTGAAAATTTGTTACTGTAATAAAGATTTAAAAAATTATATGATTTTCAAGCTATTCAGAATCAAAATTTAATTAAGAAAAATTGGGAAAATTGTAGTACATTAAATTAACTTTGTTATGTAAAAGTGGTTATGAACGAGTACGGTTATCAAATATATTATAAAAAATGAATTTTACAAACTTACCGTAAAAAAATTATTAAAAAAAAACAATTTACTCTCACACAGAAGTCGAAATTTGTAAGTTTAATTAGTAACTTTTAATAATTTACAGACCAAAATTGATATTGCAAACACAACACGTTTATTTATGTTATTATGCCAACCTTTTGAATAGAAAAGAACTTACCTAAAATTTAAATTAAAAAAATGAAGCCCGATCTTAATTCATACGATGACCGATATTGATTATGCTTTCTTTACAGCTGACCCGTTAAACAAAATTTCACGTAAAACATGCAATTTGATGTTTATATTATGTAGAAGAAAAACAAATACGATTTTATTATTTTTGAGTTGACATAAATTGCTTTTATGACGTACAAAATGCGTGACATTGTGAAAGGGGGATTTATTATGCCGATTATAAAGTTCATATGTAAAGGTGTTGGTTATTTTTGATATGTGGGTTTGTTCGCGCATAACGATAAATAATAAATAACTTATATTGGTCCTTTAAAATAATCATTTGCATGTGCAATAAAATAGGAATGATCAATTTATTATTTAACACAAAGCTTTGAATTAACTAATTGGTTATTTTTGGACGGGAGGTTTTTCTCAAATAAGCGAAATTCGTGCCATACATAGGTTAACAGAAAGTTTATAATAATTTTAATAATTAAGTTTTCAGTTGTGTTTTTATATTAATATGCATGTTTACCCTTCACACAGATTCACGCTAAGTGAGAGTTATAAACACTTATCAGGTGATGGTGGAGACAACGTTTAGTTCCCTACGGAGGGTGAGATTTGATCGCTTCACCGTAACCATAAAAGATATGTTGAGTGACTGCATAGCTGGTAGTTCCCGTAATAAAAATGTTCTTTGTGATATTCCACTATAAGTATATACGCTTCGTATTGAGACTATATCCACTCATTTAAAAAACACTTTCAAATTCGAAAATCAAGCTAAAAACCACATTCAGCAATGAATTTTTAAATAGTTTCATTATACTTGCAAACTTCATATAATAAAACTTAATCACCGTGTCTCAATTGAGCTCGTTTAAATTTCTTATTTGAATTAAGTACATTTTAAATGGCATACATCTAATGCGGTCCTTAATGTATATTAGCCTAACTAAAAACACAGGAAGAGAACCATAATCCAAAAACTTTATTAAAACTAACTGAACGTATTTGTGGGTTACGTGAAAATCTACCTACGATATTCACCGCCATGTAATTTTCAAGTGTAATATTAGACGCTCACTTAGGATCCAGACTATACTGTTGGCTCAAACTACTGAAATTATGGCCAAAGTGCTTTCGAAACTACGGCAGCCTGCACATAGGGATGTAATTTTTTTTTTTTTTATGGCTAAGTAAAAGATCGTGTTCTGAATTTATAAATAATAATTTGTCAAATATTTCGTTAATATTAATTTTTTATCATAAAAAATACAAAGAGTTTTATTGGTAATCAATGAATGCGAACAATAATTAGTAAACACTTTACTATTATTGATTGAATTGGCATTCACTTGGTAGAACTCCATTATAACACGGTGAAAAAAATAGCAATGTATTTTAGCTCTACAAAATTATTATTTTTCAAAATATAGTTGATAGCTATTTCGGCTCACGCCATCGTCAGTACTATGCTTAAACGAACATTAGCTTATCTATATATTATATAACTGTGTAGAAAAGGTACACAATACATCTTCTCTCCTGTTTTAACGACCTAGCTTGTTTCTTGCTCGCAATAAAATTAAAAATTTTAAATGAAACTAAAAAGGTGGCTATATCAATAATTTTACTTGTGTCACGGAAATGGTCCATTATGGAGACAAAACGGCCCCCCGTAGCGGTTTAAGCAATGGCGATCGACATACATTAGTTTGTTTGTTAAAAATCCTTTGTGATAGATAGTTGATATCTATTCCGTTACGTTACGTTTGATCAAATGCATGTGAAATTATGAAAATAACTCAGGCAATCAAGGTTTTTATAACCGATTTTAGAACTGATGATCTGATATAAAAATCAGAGGCTTAAGTTTTTGAGTGGCGAACAAACATCTTTATAAAAATTCGTACGTTTATATTTTTTTTATCAATTACCTAAGAAGAGAAGCTTGAAGTAACAGTATTTTTTTTGTTAAATGATGTTCCATTTGATAAATACTATTTCGAATGTTTATTGGCTAATTTTATGTGACACACGATATCGTACATCAGAAAATACTTTTCATAATCATACTTTATTTATGTCAAACGCGGTATATCTTGTTTCAATCGATAGTTTACGTAAAAGTGGTTGTAAAAATTGATTTTGAGCAATCGACTGGATGAAGATACCAGTTGTGGTGATTTTTTTATGATCTCTTTGTCATGATGGTCTTTTTATTATTTTTTCACGTTTGCACAAAAAATAATAAGAATCGTTTTTGGATAGTAAAAAAAGTTTAACATAATGCATATTACACGTAATTATCAATAAATTTATGCTAAAATGTGTTATGTAACATTCATGATTATAATGTGGTACGATGTAACAGAGTATGGAAAGCAATCGAGTATTCGATTCTCTGTATTACATTGAATATCAGATGTCTCGATATTGGGGTCAACATCCCTACCTGCATGTCGAAAGGGGATTTTAGTAATCCGAGACTCCGTTGTGTGAAGAAAATTGTTCCTACGAATTAATATACGCTAAATCAGAATGGCCCTTAGCATTTATACTTGCGAATGTAATAGAGGAACGATAATGGATTCCACGATAATTGGGAAGCTGTTGACATTAATATCATTCAGGAATTTGTGTTTTATTCAAAATTGATTTGGTGTTAATAGTTAGTAACCATGTATTACCGTGGCCCAATATTATAGTACGCGAATGAATAAAGATTAAAAGAAAATTTAGTTACCCTGAATATAAAATTTAGAAGGATGTAAGAATAGCTGCGAGATTCTTTTTCGAAATTCTACCATTAAGATCAAACAAAGTATGTATATTTTTACGAAGCTTTTTTTTTAAACGAATACTGAAGTAGATATAAATTTATGTGAATAAGAGTGATTGCATATTCGCTTCGATAAAAAGTCTGTTATAAATTCTATAGTGCCTCAAAGCAGTATACAAATATGCTACAATAAGAATATCTTTTACATCCGGTACGTTTCTCGAAAAGTAAAGGGGCTTTGGGATTCGCTGTGGGTTGGGAGTATTAAAAGATTGCAGAAATCATAAAATAGCTTGAAAATCAGCGAAATGAAAGTTTCCAATCAGGGGCTAGAGATCACGCATGACGAAAGCTCTAGAGTATAGGGGTACTAGACTGGCATTGCGATGTCGGCATAACGGCGACAGGGTTTCCGGTACTTCAACTGTTTTTTTTTTAAATTATAAAAACCAGTTATAAAATTGAAAAATACCGCTGTTTTGCGATGAGAATATATTAATGAACAGCTACAATATGTAAGCTTATTGATACAGCCAACTCTTTAGTTTCATTTACAGTTTTTTTTTTTTTTAGTTTTATTGCTAGCAGGAAATAAGCTAGGTCGTTAAAACAGTAGAGAAGATGTATTGTGTACCTTTTCTACATAGCTATATATAGATAAGCCAATGTTTGTTTAAGCATATTTCTGACGATGGCGTGAACCGAAATACCTCTCAACTATATTTTATAAAAAAAATTGTATAACTAAAATACATTGCTATTTTTTCACCGTGTTTTAATGAATAGCTTTTAGTATAACACTTTATTATGTAGCCAGACTTGTTTACAAAACAATCTGAACAGTTTTGACAGAGTCAGATAATAATGAGCTAGCCTTTTTAATTAATATTTTTATTTGAAGATTTTTACAATTAAAAAGTGGTACTAATTGAAATATGACATATGTTATCAAAACATGAAAGCATTGTGATCCGTTTTTTCCCTGATTGAAACCCAAAAATCCGTTTTTTCTCTGATTGAAATATTTCGTTATCGTGTTATAGATATTTGCAATTTTGCTCTATTGCTAAAAAAATAATTTGTAACATATGTCCTCTCAGAAGGACTTCACGGATGATTTTATGCTTATATATACATAATATTGGATAATGTTGAACATGACTGCACATACAAACTCGATTGAGATATGAAATGATGAGGTATCAATATAAGCGACAGCCACTCGATACGTTGACAGACGATAATATCGTTTCCTCGTTTGACAGGTAGTATCACTTCGTTGAATTTACAAACACGCCACTATAGGAACCTACGTGGATTCCAATTTTGTTTAGTTAAGGGAGTAAGTAACAGTACTTGAATTTGCATCATTATAAAAAAAAACTTTTACAATTCACAAAATATTTTAGTTGTTTTTTTTTAAGAGTAAAAAATCCGTAAAATAATCATTTTACCCATTTTAAAAACAGTAATTAGTTTATATTTAAACATATTTATTATTAAAAAGACATTTTAAGGAGTTAAGTTTGAGAAAACATATTTCCGTTTTTGGGTATGTTATATAGATAAACTCATCATGTGCACGAATGAATTTTAAATACATATGTATGAGTAGTTCATACTTTACTAGTTTGAGCTGTATACCTATGTCGTTTTTTGATAGAAAAATAAAATAATTCAACAAAAAAAAAACTCATTTTATGTCTTTGAACTATGCTATAAAAATGATCATATCGAATAATTTAGATTTTTTTTTCTTAAGCAGTTCCAATTCCTGATATTTGATTTTCAAAATAATGTTATACTTTATTAGAGTGAAAAAAGCCTTGAGATATTATGTACATAAATTAGTAATGTAAACTTGTCGGAAATAATTATATGTAATCAAAGGGTTGGTTTAAGTGCCAACATATAATATTATGTCGAATTCTCAGCATCCCCCACATGTTAAGTGAAACTTTTGAATGAGATTGAACAAACTAAAAATAACAAAGAGATTAGCTTAAAACTTATTAATACAATAGATGAATTTTATGAATTACAATCGAAGAATAGATTTCAAAGTAAACCATAAAAAAATACGTAGTTTATTATGTAAATTTATTTCAATATTTTAACACGGTGAAAAAAATAGAAAAGTATTTTTGTTCTACAAAATTATTTTTAAAAATATAGTTGATAGTTATTTCGGCTCACGCCATCGTCAGAACTATCTTAGTATCTATAGCTCTGACGATGGAGTGAGCCTAAATAGCTATCATCTGTATTTAAAAAAAATATTTTTTAGAACTAAAAAACATTGCTATTTTTTTCACCATGTTATAATGGATTTCTACAAAGTGAATGCCAATTCAATCAATTCAATATTTTATGTTGTATTTTTTCTTTGTGTGTGGCCACGTGACACACATTTTTAAATGCTCTTTTTGTTATTTAAAACCCTTTAGATAATTAACAGATTTTTATTTTGTGTTATGTCACATAAAATATTTATTAAGCGCAATAATCGTAGAGGAGTTCCAAAAACACACACGAAACAAAAAAATAAGCAGAGTATAGTACCCAGTGTATAAATACAACTTTGATTATTTAAAACAAAAGTTTCTTATAATTTATCTCCAAGAATCAACTTTGCAGATTTGTAACCCATGTTTTATACGCAGAGCGGAACGTCTTAAAATAATAAATGACCTTTGCATAATCTCATAAATTTTAATAGAAATTTTCTTGTAACAAACGTGTATATGGATAGATTGCCGTTCAAAGAAAAACAATTCACGGCATATAAATTACCCCGTGATGTTTGGATAGCAGGAACTTTGCTCTGTAAAATACTAATATGCTACTGAACAGAAATAAGAAACCAAAAGTTTACGAAAAGCTTTGAAAGCTACGGGAGTCATAAATATGTTATTATTTTAAGATTCATGGATTTTATTTAATGTTTGTTTTAGTAATATTATTACAATCATTTGAGAATATCAAAAGGGTTTAACATGGAAAACATATATTTCAGGGTATTATGGTAATGTTTGGCTGTTAGGGGTTTTAAAGTAAAAACATTTTTTTATTGATTTATATTCCCATTTTTAATTCAAAAAGGAGATCATATGAGATTTTTTATTGTAAATTATAATGTTTATACAGCAGAGTGAAATGTAAATATATTATCATTATGATAATATTTAAAGATTTCAAAATCTATCCTTAGTCTGAAAAAAAAATAGTATGAGATCAATTACGTCTGTAATACATTATAAGTAAAGAATATACTATTTATGTATTTGCTAAATATTCTGACCAGAGTTGAAACTCGGTTTAATGAAAGTAAATTATTTAATGTGATATGTGACACCTTTTCTTGACCAAATCTATTTGAAATAACTATGAGTTAAGGAATACAAAATGTTCAAGAAAATTGTTTGTTTTGAACTTCATATCAATTGTGGAGATATCGATCAAAAGAATTATTAGAAAATATATAGAAAACAATGGCCGACAAGGTTTTTTCCAATAGGGTATTTATTAACATATTATTATTCACTTATAAACAGAATATTAGACTGCTTGTATTATATATAAAATATTAGAATGTTGGCTTATAATATAATATTTAATATTTTTCATATTTTGTTTTTAAAGGTTAACACCGCAAATAGAAGTTAAGGCTATTGTCAATACAATATTACAAAAATACTATGTTTACAAACTGATTTGTATAAACAACATTCAATGTTGAAAAAAAATAACTCGTACTTATACGAATTATCATAAATTTATATGGCATTGACTAAATGTTTGATACCATAATAATTTAATTTTCAAAAACAGATCAAAAATTGCATCGTTTTCTTTTGTTTTGTCAAATTTATTAAGACTCGTCGTTTTTACCGATTTTTGTGTTGTGAAATTGATTTTCCATTAAAATATAATTGTTTTTATTCTCACTTCCAACATATGATACAGTATTTTTTGGACAGTTGTTTATGACTGCAACTGACATACAAGTAAGAGGCTATATTATTTGTAAGTTACTGTCGGTAAATTTTCCAGGCAGGGAGGTGTGATAATGAAATCGGAGCCCGAGAGGCCTGCGCCAATTAATTTACCTGTACTCAGGTCGACGAGTTCTAAAAGGAAATCCCCTAATCACTTTTCGACTGACTAACTCTATTTTTCAAGAGAAGAATCGACTCGCATTTTTCTCTCCCTCTCTCGGACAACGCTATCGTATTATTTATTTTGAAAAATGGCTCAGACGAAACTGCTTTTATATGGAATGGAAATTGAAATCATTTGTATTGTTCCCTGAAGGTTTCGTTGCTTGTGTAAATAAATGGCCGAATATATTTATACCGAAATGAAATGCAATTTATTTTGTGCCATGCAAAAGCCAATACTTTTATACAAGACATGTTTACTACCCTCAATCTTTACAAATGATCAGTGTTCTGATTTTTGGTTGTATTCGCAAAATTGATGTTTAATTCTTTAGTTACCGAGTCTTCGTCAATGAAAAATAGCTTTTTATGTATATTTTAAGTCAAAAAATATTTGAAACATATTTTTGTGATTTTAATGACAGATGATTCAACACATTAATATGAACATATAGATCACAATAACTATTTTTCGAAAGAAAATATCATATTTTTAAACTTTATTTAAATATTGTAGATTCATTTATAAGGTGTTAACTGTCATTTCTTTTACTAACCAACTGTAAATTTTGTATAAATGGACTTGCTTGTAAATTGTATTATATCAGTTGATAATGCTCGCAATGAGCGAAACTAATCCTGATTATAAAATATTTTGTGGAAATATAAAAATGTGTTTTTGTTGTTAAAAATTGTGGATTATGTGAAAACATTAAAACTCCTTATAAATCTACACCATGCTTAAAAAGATATTTTGTACTTTTAAAAATCATCACCAAAAAGCCTGAAAAAACACGTATTGAGAATTATTCCAGTCCTCACACATACTTTTATTTTTGATAGGTTGTTTTAAGTCACATTTTTTTAACTATATCTATTTGTCAGCTGTCTGTTTTTGGCTGTGGCATCACCACTTATATTGATTGTTTTTCATGATCAAATGTTTTTGAACAATTCGGTATTCAATTTCAATCATGCCAAAAAATGATATGTGATTACTTGCAAAGGATATTGGCTTTCAAATTTTACTGTCTAGCACTTCTTTATTGGTATACAAATAAAACAATAATTGTAAAGAATAGGCCATTTTCTTTTTAATGGCAGTTGAAATAGATTTGAAGCATCGATGTTTAAACATAAGCTTTGTGTAGTTTTATTGAAAACAAACGAAATAATATGGTTCGATATCATTACAGGTTGTAAACAGAAGACGGGCGTATTTATTTAGTTCTCCGTCTCACTGTTTGAATAGACAATAAAAAGAAAACATTTGAAAGAAACGTACACGGCTAATAGTTTCATAACGACGTTATACTAAAAATAAAAATACCTAAGTAATTGCTTAAATAATTTAATTATTGAATTTGTGTTTACATGGTTTTACTCCATTATAAAGTGGTGAAAAAATGCAATGTATTTTAGCTCTACAAAATTTAGTTCTGATGAGGACGTAAGCCGAAATAACCATCAACTATATAACTTAATTAATTTATAATATCAACTGAAGGTGCTTGATAGAATTTCAGTATCAAATGTTAATTGTTCTACGAAAACATGTGGAATCGTACAAAGTTTTAACAATTCATATTATATAACTAAAAATTTTGTGGAACAATAATTTATCGCTATCTTTTCAACGTGTCAAATAATTTTACTTAGAAAATATTCCACTTAAAGAAATTAACGGCTCCATTTACCGGATATAAAGTTACATTTAAATTTATTTAATTTTACAATAAATTTCATTTATTAATTTTACAGTTAAATTTGTATAAAGATGTACGTGAATTTCTTAGTTTCACTCAAAATCTATGAAACGCATTGAGAGGGTTAATGGTTTAAAAAGTAAACTATTCGCCTAAGTTGTATTTGATATGATGAAACAAGGTAATATGAGTATATTTTAACATTAAAAGATAGGTAAAAATATTAAATATGCACTGATATACTCCATGTGTCCAGCATGTCAACTTTAAATGAAGCTTCACAACAAAAGTTGTTGAGCGAAGATTTCCGTACAATGTAATTTTTTAAATCTAAAATAGAGTGAAGAAATATTTAACAGAAAATAATTGATATCTTTAAATAAATTTACAGGTAAGTAAAAATTGAACGTATCTGTAAATTTGGAGTAAATACACATAGATCGATTTGAGCTTAAAGCGTTTCTATGAAAACTCAAACGCATGCCCTAAAAATCATGCAAGAAAAAAGGCGAAGTGTTCATTAATCAGTTACGATACCGGTTTCTGATTCCATTTTCTAATCATCCTATAGAGAATAATTTATATCGATTGATTTTGATGGGTTATTATGCTTTAAGCTTTAATGCACGTAAAAAATGTAATGATATGTATTTACTTTACATGTTTATTGTTATTTAAAATGTACGTATTGCATTTAAACCGTAGAATTTTAAATACTACAACAAAATACTGTATATTTGTGATATTTTTCTTTACATATTTCAAACCAAAATTTTAGTTTAGTAATGAGAAAGGAATGTGTTTTTTCACGTGACCTCTGCTCTATCTAAATATTGTTAGTATCGATTGAAAATAATAAATTTCACTACGAAGGAATTAAGCGATAGACAGCGCAGAATATTAGTATATGAACTCGCTTTTTTCCCTTGGAGCGGTCTTCTCTCAAATTCATTCACCACATTACGCGGCACAAATTCTTCGCATCACACTATTTATCTTCTATCAACGTCAGAGTGCTACACCCATTTAAGTACTAACATCTCTGTCATCAGTCTGCCTTTCTCGCAGGACCATTTGTCATTCCGCCGTACCTACGAAGGTTCTTGCGCGGACGCCATTTTGATACGAAAAGGCTCTTTATTGGCAGCGTCTTGTTTACCCTTTTTTATCGTTTGAATTCCTTGGGATAAAGCGATGCTTTGAAAATGCTTCTAGAATTTATCAAGATGGACTTTATTGAATCGGAATATCATTTAGTTAGTGGCTTTCAAGAATAATGACATTGTATATAACAGATTCAATTGGACCGAGATTAAAACAGGCAATGGTTTATTGATAAATGGATTTTAGCACCACATCTTAATAAAATTACGAATGACGTAAAAAAATATTTATTTTGATTTTCTTATCTAAATAGAAGACTCATTATTGAAAACATTTGATTTGGGAATCTCAATATATCACTAATAAAATTCATTGGCTTTTTCGATGTGATGATTAAGTATTTTCAACTTTATTTTGTTTCAGCTATCATCAAAAAAAAAAAAATAGAAAATAACTAACTTTTAAGTTACTTCAACAAATTTTTATTTATATATGTTTTAAAATTTATGTCAAACGTTAAAAAACCCAAAATTTTCTTGCTTATCAATTCATAAAAGTAATTTCTATAAATATGTAAAGAAAAATTGTTTGCCACGGTGAAAAAAATAGCAATGTATTTTAGTTCTACAAAATTATTTTTTTAAAATATAGTTGATAGCTATTTCGGCTCACGCCATCATCAGAACTATTTTTTTAATAATGTTGTAGAGCTAAAATACATTGCTATTTTTTTCACCGTGTTATAATGGAGTTCTACCAAGTGAATGCAAATTCAATCAATAAAAAAATTTTGATTTATTTTTTTATTGAATAATCATATTTAAATAACAATTTTTTTAAACATTTTTTTGTTATTAAATATAATAAAGCATTAACATTTTTCAAAAATAATGTAATATATCTTTCCCCATTCAAAATTATGTGATACCTTCATTTTTTATATATTATTCGTTTCGTGGAAAAAGGTTCTCATTAAAATCAAACGATTTATTTTAGTGGTATTTTTTTGTTTTGTTTGTATTTTATTTATTTATTTATATATTTATTATTTATTTATTTATTTATAACTACACGGTACAAAACTTATAAATTTCAATTCATTGCTTTTGCAACGTTAACATATTTAAATATAAAGTATTGGAAATTCAACAAATACATAGTAAAACAATATATAATACAAGGATTGAAGAAAAAGTCAACCAAGTAAGCTCATGAAATTTTATACATATATATATATGGATATTTCGATAAAATATCCCAAAATCATATCATACATACCACAACACCTGAAAAAGACCATTCCTTGGTAGAAAAAGAACAAAAGAAAAGTTACAAAAGATGGAAAGGAAATCGAGTTAACTTCAATGGACGTTGTCATCTTAAGTTGCAACTATTGCGCCTTTGTTGCAGCTTAAAGCACTGGTGTTGACGTAGAAAAATCACATCCGAACGTGTCTTCCAAAATGCAATTTCCTGTTAGCAAATCCTTATGTACCATGAACCTAATACTTTATGTTAGGAATATATGAAGGTTTATTTCGTTGTATGATTTCCAATCGTTTTCAGTAGTGACTATCAAAGAACGAAATGTGTAAAACCCGTATACATACATTTATATGTTATGTCTTTACCAAACACCGAAAAGTTCTCCAGCAATAAAAACATTGTGTTATAAATATTCATTATGCTTCGGTAAAGACGCATTATTTATTCAATTCTACTTATATTCAAAATACCCTTAAGATCAACCCTTAAACTTGATCTTCGACAGCAATGTACAAAGATATCTAAATAGTTTTAAAAAATCGTTGTGATTACCTACTAAATGGGTGAAAATTATTTATGATATCGACTGAAGGTGCTTGATGGAATTTCAATATCAAATTTGAATTGTTACAATTTTGTACGATTCCACATGTTTTGTAACTAACGACCCGATAACGATCAGTGTGATAGAATGCCTGAAGATGCCGAAAGGCGAAACCCGGGTCGTTAGTGACAAAACATGTGGAATCGTACAAAATTGTAACAATTCAAATTTGGTTAAAATTATATTAAAATATTATTAATTACTAAGCATGTCTGTGATTGAGATGGTTTTTTATGCTTTAAGACTTTCGTTACTGCATTAGACACATAAAACGTATTGACTCAAAAATGGTTTGAAATAAGTTTATTCTTTCAATAATTTTGTAAGTATTTCCAATTTACTCCAAAAGAAAGAGACAATAAAAAATAAATACTACCGTTTTATGAACACTTTATCTACATTGATTTGAATATTTTTGGAAATAAAGTGAGCTTGCTTCTTGGTTAATAATGGCTTAACGTAAGAAAAAATATACTCTGTAGTATATTAGTCAAAGCAATGAAATATGACTATTAGGTTTTCGGGTATCTACATAAATGTCATGTGACATGTTGTCGGGTTTCGTAATCTTTATCAAGATTATCTTTTGAGATATGTGAGACGGCACAGATTATTAAAAAGCAACTCGTGAATTTAAAGGTTATTTTAAAGTATTCATTTGTCCCTTTTGTTTCTAGTTCAGTTGATCAAGTGTATGTATGTGTGACAAGCATGGTAGAGTTCGAGAATCACGTTGAAAAGATTTTCGCAGTATTTTTAATTTAATTAATGCTCAAGATAATTCGAATAAAATTAAGAGGAGACTGCAAAGCGCGCTCTCACAACCCTTGCAAAATTATAACTAAGGAATAACAAATGTTTAATGTAATGTTTTATACATTATGCAGGTAACCTAGTTTTGACACGGTGAATAAATAGCGATGTATTTTAACTCTACAAAATGTAAAGTAATATAGTTGAAACTATTTTCCTTATAAATTTTGTATAACTCAAATGCATAATTCTACCAAGTAAATGCCAATTCAATCAATAACCTTGTTTTATATTTAAAAGAATAGTCTGTCAGTTGAAGAGTTTGGGATCAAAACAACCCACGAAAGCTCTATTTTGTATATTGCCAGTTTTTATTTGCAATTTATCTGAAAGTAAAACAGCATAGGTTTTATATCAATATTTTATAGTCACTTTTTTAGTCACATTTAGAAAAAACTCCACAATTAGGGTAATTAAAGTAAATCGGATGTTAACGCGGTTAATAAGATAAGAGTTGCATTACCAAAAAGGTGGTCATTTTGTTTGAAAAGTGTTACGAAAATGTGTTATCGGAGATAAGTTTTCATTCATATTTCTCATCATTCGTCAAGTATTTTACCAACTTTATGCTATGTTAAAATATAACCAGAGATATACGACATAAATAATCAATACATAATATCTCAATGGGTTTGCCGATAATGTTGTGGAAGCAAAAGTTGTTTTTTAAATTAAATTAAAATTAAGAGGCAAAACATCTGTCACATTTAATGAGGAATAACGAGTTTATCAATTTTTGATTTATAATAAAAACGAACCTTTACAAAGCTCTCGCCGAATCCAATGAAAATATTAAATTGTGTATAAGTTTATTTTGTATTACGTTTTTATCATATATATATTGTATTATAATTGGCAAAAGTATGTGAACAGGTACACACTTTCAAATAAAACTGTATTTTCTTTTTACCATATATTTTTCGTTAAATCAAAAAACACACGCTATTGCTGTGTATGAATTAATATATTTCATTTCAATTTAATGATTGGTGCGTATTACAAAAAAAGCATATTCACAATCTTAATCAAAATGTGATAGCGATGTTGTTTTGTGGGATATTTTTAAAGAATGATTTGTGATATAAGATACGATTCGATCGAATAATAAAATATTATAGAAGGAAACGATTTAATCCATTGTACAGTACTGCAACAGAGTGATGGATATCCATATGTAGCATACGTTTATTCAAAGAGATTGTGTCTCGGATTCAAACACGTTTCCCTGCCTCCAAAGTATCGTATAAAATAAACGGACTCGTAAAACAGGTGACGGTATCACAATCATTTTACTTCACAGGCTCTATTTATTTGATGGATTTTGTCTGATTCTTTTTTGCTTTTGTTTTATATCTTTTTTTATTGCACATCACGCTCAGGATACATACTTAGTATAGATTTATTGGTGCGAGATATCACACAACGGAGGGAGCATTGTGAAAGGTTTATTGCCGAATAGAGTATCTAGAGATGGATACGGTTAAAAATTTTATAACTCTAACTTCTGAATTATATTTGAATTAAACAAAAATTACACAAATAAATTATATCACTTTAAATATCACTTGTTACTATATCAAGCAGACATTTTATTATAGCTGTAATGTTATTTATTTTTAACTTTGTTTTCACCACACTTATCTTAATGGTCCACATTATTTGTGCACACTGATTCCTAATGTGGTACACTAACTGAAGCTGTTGATACAGGAATAGTTTAGACTAAGTGATTCAGTATCTCTCTCCAGGTTTATTGTAAGAGATTACTAGTCGTCTTGTATTTCCGTTTCACAAAAGTTATGAGGAAACGCGGTTCATCCAGAACGTGCGAATGCAATCCAGTGGGAACTCGATTTGTTAGACACCCGAGCTTGATTTTGGTGAAAATGACAAATTTATAAATAGTCAATGACTTGATAGAAAAGAAAACTTGGGGTCGAATTATTTTGGAAAAAGTCATTATATTGGCTGATAATCAACAGTATCTTTCGCAAACTGGTGATCCTAGAGAAAAACCTCAATGATAGTCGAAGACATTAGGACATTTCTTTAAATTCCATTGATTGAAATCGCATGCTTAATTATTACCCAAGTGACAAAGTAAGAAAATACAGTTTTTCCGCTGCTGGGGCAACGTGGTTTGAGTCAAAAATTTAAAAAAGAAATGTTCAGCCAACCAGAAAAAAGTTCGAAAAATTCGAAGTGAATTTTTTAAGATTTTGTTTGGAACGATGTCATGGTTGTCACATGTATTGGTATTGGGACTCAACATAGAGAAGTTAGGTGTACATTAAGATCCGAAAAATTAACAGCTGTTTGTCTACAGTACTAAAAAACTGTTTTCTTTGATTCCTTATTAAATGATTAATTAAATCTAGTTTTACAAACTTAGCTTATATAAAATAAGGAGACTTAATTTACTACGGAATGATTAATGGATACATAAATACAAAGCTCTGAAGCTTTTAAAAATATATTCCAGCTTGGACATGTCCGGGATGCTTTATAAAAATTTTATTTTCAAGTTTTTTTTATAGATTTTCATTTTGTGCTTTAAACAATTATAACAAAGTAAACAATTTTATTACGTAAATATTAATAATGTTGCCAAATTTTGAACAAAAACTGAATAAGTAATAATAAAAAAAGAATGATTAACGACGCTTTTTAATTAACGTCGTTAATTATTATTTTAATAGGGTATTGTCAGCGATTTATTAGACTAGACTTATTTAATAATGTAATGATAAGTATTTACACGACACGAAATAAATTTAATGTTGCCAGACAACAATATTTCACGAATAATAAACATATTTCTCAGTTGACCGATTGCGATAAAAAAAAGCCTGAAGAACTGTTTGGGACGTGTCACGCGAGTTTTACATTCTATTTACAAGTCGACTTTGTAAAACTTCGTGTTGTTGACATTTTTTTTTGTGATATTTGCTAAATATTTTCGCAAAAAACTCAATGTTCGTGCAAAAGTAGAAACAGTTCTTTTTTCGGTTCGGTAGTTTCAGAAAAAGTTCTCCAAAATTCATAAGTTGGCAACTTTTTGCGAGAGGAAATTGAGCAAAATGGTTTTGTTATTAATTTTTAATAACTGGACTTTTTCATCACACTTACAGCAAATATTGTATTATTTAAAGGTTATTATTTTTATGTAAGCAATATTTCGCATTTAATACCTCCAAAGCTCTGTAACAAGTACAGAATTGAATACTAGTACTGTTTTAAACAAATAAAATAAAATACACTTTATTCTTTATTATATACACGATTACATATTAAGATTGAGCTTAATTAAAAAAAACTGCTATACCTGCTGAGTAAAGTGATGTCACATGTTACGTGACCAGTAGTAAGGTCACTGAGTGACTATCAAGAGCTATCATCAAAAGGATGTAGTTAAGCTTTAATGAGTATATTTTTTTTTCTATGTTACGGTGCAAATTGCAAAGAATATTTTATCAATGCGATCAGAAAATTATAACGGTAAACGTTTCAATCGTGTATGCAAGACCAAGAATGGCTTATACATTCGTACAATACTTACAAATACTGATAATTTATTGTTAACAGTTGAAAATGTTGCGTTTGCATGCGTTCATTACAGATATTCTGAACACTAAAAATATCGCTGTCGCCATTTTCAATACTCATAACAATTTACTATGTTAGGGATGGTGCAGTTTATCTTATCAGACTTGGATGTCACTATTGCTTTTTCTAATGAATATTTGGCAGTAAAATTGTGATAACTGCATATATTGAAATACAATCAAACAAGCTATTTAATATAAATAATAAATATATTACAAAAAATGTAGCAATAGATGGGCTTATATTTATTTTTACAAAATAATCATGAAGTTCTACCTAGTTAATTTTAATACATCCTAAAAACGGATTTATAAGACTAAATTCAATGGTTTTTATTCTTCATAAAATCATGCATTTGTGAAAAAAAAACAGTATTATTAAAAAAAAAAATACCGAATAATCAGTAAGCAAGCATTTTTTTTTATAAGAATAACAAAATTTTTTTTTAATGAGATGCTTTTACCACTAAGCTACAGAAGAAAACGTTATAAATGACGAAATAAGTCTAGTTTTTTTTTTTGAAATAATTCAGTTCGAGTGTAAAGACTATTCAGAAAGGTAGAAAGGCGATACCCTGATTGAAATTTTAACGATTCAAAGTTGATAGTGAAGTTCTACAAGTTGAAGTCTTAAATGATGTATTTTGTATAGAATAAATATGGCTGAAGAAGTATAGTCGAGGCAAGAGTTGAAAGGTAAGGTAAGTCAGTAATAGAGTTGGCGCGAAACAATACCCGGTCCATTATACGGGGCACGTAGGCTATGTATCTTATCTCCCAGTGTGCACGCCTCACCTAATTACCCGCGACGTGTCTCGCTTGATAGCTCTCGCTGTAATTTGCCCGAACACGCACTAACTCCGACTCTGCTTATCATATTTCTTACTTCCTCTAGTTGTAAGACTTAGCCTACAGGACCGAATACGGTGCCGAGAAAAGATGGCCATATTTATCGCCGGAGAGAATGATTTAGTGGTTCGCCAAAACAAACAGTTAACTTTAAATGAAAACAGATTATTTTATAATAAATTCGTTTCGTTGAAGCAATTCTTGTTTGTTACCGAATCCAATTTAATTTAGAATCTTTCTGAATCTTAACATCTTTGAGAAAACAGACGTCCATCTAATGATTAATATTTGATTTTTCTGCCTTATTTTTAACGCATCTGATTTATAGACGACCTCTTCCTTTCTCTCTATGTGTCGTAGCGTTGTTTATATAAAGCAACAAATTTTGATTTCATCAGATTTTACATACAAAGAAAATGTTGTTTCCAAAAGGTGTATTCGGGACCGATTATTTAATCTCTATCTAAACTAGGTAAAAAAAATTGCGTTTATTCAAAATAAAATCCTTTGAAAAGTTATAACCAGATGAAAACAATATGACTATCTAGCTATGGTAAAATCCTGGTTTAATAAAAAAATGTACAAATGTGTTGTAATTTTGTTTTTCTTGCCAATATGCAGATTAATAACATTATTGTATTTTGTCAATTGAAAAATCTCTTTAATTCAATTCACATAAAAAAATGTAGCACACTAAAGTGAATATATTTTGATACAATATAATAACTTAAATATATTGAAAGATTAAATTCACTAGTCATTGAAAGATTGAAGCTCGAAAATTCATTAAAAATAACTCAGATGTGACCTAGAATGATATTTTCGTTAAAGTCCTTACGTCTTAACATATAGATGCATAGTTTTTATTCTTGATACGCAGCTGACAAAAATGTTGAGATATGATAAAAACATTTATAATATATTATTTATTACAGAGGGTGTGATCTGGATAATTTCCTGCGGCATAATATACGAAATAATTGACATAAGCAACTCGTCAGAATGGATTCCTCAAATTGAATCGCAACATCACCAGGAATATTATCATAATCTCATCCCGAGGGAAGGTCGTCCATAAGAGGATTTGTCAGGGACATAAAACCTTACCGTATAATTATAGCTGAAGTTTTGCTAAAGATACGAAAATTTACTTATAGCTAATCAAATGATGAAATAAAAGCTATATCTATGATATATATATTATTCAGACTTTCAGTCTATTCTATTCTACTCCAGTAAGAATAACATGTCGTACTTGAAGAAGAATTTTCTTTCGTCAAGATATATTATAAGAAAATTTAAATGTAATAGTAAGGGGCGAAATTTGTATTGACAATTGTTAAAAATTGTGTAAATAGTACTCTAAAAATGTGTTGTATTTGTTTTAGTATTGAATAGTAAATTAGCTCCAAAAAGTGATTGTTGAGACATTAAAACATATATGTATGTGAAGTATTTATAACTCGACATACAAAACGCAGCATAACTAGTTATACAAGCGTTAAAAGATAGATGAAAGATATTTTCAACCCTCACGAAAGTTACTATCGAAATATGACAAGTTGATTAAAAGTCAGGCCATAAAATAAATATGAAACTCAATGATAAATTTGATGAGATAGATAAAATCGTCAGTAGCGTTTAAACGTTACTATAAAATTTAAATCGACAAGAAGTTAATAGAAATAAGTCGTTCGGAAGGCTTATGAAACATTTTTAGATATATTAATACTGTATGGTTTATAACACTTAATCGACTGTTCGTTAAAACAATGTAAAGTAACACTCTTTATTGAACATTTCCATAGTCAGGATAATCGAACATTAATTACCATTTGTCTTTATTGTGAGATGATGCGAACAAAGATAAGTTTCTCTTACACTGTTTATTTTATGGAGTATTCCAATTAACGTAAATGGGGTTAATGTTATCATAATCAAGGTAGTTGTACCTGAAGATGTTAAAGCTCGAGTAGTAGGTCATACAATATAATGGACATGTCCATTACTTCTCAATGACCCTTTTTTATACATTGATAGAGTCGATAACTTTCTACAGCAACGAAATTGGATAATATACATACATTTACGGTTCGTGAATATTGGCTATAATTCGTTAGTCGAGATATTTATTTTTGATGTGAAGTTGAAATCGATAAACTTGTAGCTTAGCCGACGTGTGGTGTCCGAATTGAGTACAATATTAATGGTAAGAAAATTTACTGAGGGAAACGTAAATACAACATATTTTTTTTAATTTGAACGTCACTTCTTGGTGGAAGAAATTATATATAAATAATTAAAACACAATTCTTATTAACATTGCCTCAATTTTTCATTATGATAAGGACCGGTTTCGATTTTCGCTATCATAAGCATCACCTGCTGATAATGCTCGCGCCTCGCGCAACCGATTTTGTCAATTACTTGATTTAACTGAAAACAGGATGTCATATTTTATAGTGCAAATCAAGTTTGATAAAATTTTTAGTTTATATAGTTAGTATAGTTTTATTTAATAATAAATTTAAATGGACACTATAATTTTAGGATAGTTTATTATATAAAACATTCTCGATAAAATACGGTTGCACAAAGATTAAAGATAAGTAGACGAATAACAAAACCACGATGTTTTTTATTATTAATAAAAATATCATGTATTAAATCGTCTCACGATGAATTATAAAAAAATGTGTTTAATAACAGCATATGTTCATGTACAGTCATTATAATCAAATCAGAAGTTATTAAAATAATTCATGATACATATTTATATATTTAGCTCCTAGCGTTAAAATCAATATTTTTCCTTTTTGTACATAATCGATGCAAACTGTTTACTGTGTTTTACTTATATTGCATCCGTGTGATATAATGCCTGAAGATGCCGAAAGGCAAAAACCGTATGTGACAAAACATATTAAATTTGATACTGTAATTCCATCAATGATCCTAAATCGATATCCCAAATTTTAGTACATGTTCAATTTTTAACGTTTTCCGTATGATTTACTGAGTTATAAAGCACTGAAATCTTTAATTCAAAACTATGATTCTGATGACATACCCCTATCATCGTTTGCCCCCATTGGCATTGTATGAAATGAAAATAGATAAATCATTAAATAGGGGTGCGAGTAAGATCACTCGTAGAGAAGATATCAAAATATTTATAGAATTTCGCTGCAATAGCTTACTGTATCTTTAAAAATTTACTGTTCATCGAGAATTTAATGTGTGATTGAATGGCTCCGTTTTACGACTGTATTTTACGGTGATGCACGAGCATCCTTTCTTGTATTCAATTATTTGAAGATTCGAGTAAAATTTTTAAAGGTACTTACATATTTCAGTCAAACTGACTCGCTGATCCACGAGGTATTTATTCTACTCATTAAATTTATTCCTATCGACGTATATAAATTTAAGACTTTCGTAAACTTTGACAGCCTTAATAAAATAAGAGAATATTTTAATCAATTCCGCCATTTATTACGACAAAACTGTTATCAGTAAAAATATTTTATTGTGTGCCTTTTTAAGATTTTTTTCATTAACCGACGTGCCTACGGTGGCACCCGGATTTATCGTTATTTATGAGTTCCTCAAAAATAAAATTTTTCCGGAAAACTATGAGCGCGGTATTCATTAACGTTTCTTATTTGACTACGTTGTGAAATTAAATTATAATAATAAATCCAAGAATGATAGCTCAGAGTTTCAGTATATATTTTATTTATTGAAAACTAATATTAAAAACAGGAAAAATAATACATTACATTCTCATTTTATTTTTAAGCTTAAAATTTTTGAAAAAACGTATTAGATTGATTGTATTATAGAAAACAAACTTCCACGAATTTTACATCTGTTATGATGATTTTTTTATATTTATTTTATTAACTGTGCTGGTAATTAATTCTTGGAATTTTTCAATTTCATAAATACAATAAATAGCACAAACTCCTCGGCAGGGATGTCGAATTTTCTATGAAGAATTTGAGTCGACTGGGTTTTTTTCCTTTCCATATTTGTTTTCCTTTGATTTTTATAATAACGAATTGTTTATTTACCAAAAAAATCCGTCATGCGAAATATTAATGACAAAAGAACAAATATTATTATTGGATCTATTTGTTGGCATTTTTATGTCAACCACAGTTTCTCTTCTTAGCTCTCGAAATAATTATAGAGACTTATCGATAAATAATTCTCGGAACCAACCGAATTCCATCAGGAACATTATCTGTGAAATGTTATAGTTCGTATGGTTTACTTACTGACAATTATACGATATCCGCAGTTTCTTGAATAATCTCAATAAAATCACTTCGAGGCATCGAGTAAAGGTAGTTTAACTTTGTGCACTTAGTCTTCCCAACATTTATTCACCCCCAACCCAACGAATCCCTTCAGCCCATTCGCTAACAGTAATAAAGAACAATTTATATGGACCGTTAATATCGCGATATGTGTTTTTCAGTAAAGATTTCTCAAACTGTACAGATCTTAGAGATTTTGATAAATTGAAATTTCTGTTTCTTTATGTAAATAATAATTGAGAATTTAAAATAAACACAAAGGATATACATATAAAGTTAATAATTAGAGTAGTAACACTGGATGAAAAAATGCGGAGGAACCCGATTAATCACGAACAATGTCGCACATCTTCGAGTCATCTTTGAGATGTACACAAGTCTTTGCCAGAAACTTTTTTCTTTCCTCAAGTTGTTCATTATTCCACTTTTTTGAAGAGTTGTATTTAATATTTGATTATATAATGTTCGTTATATTAAAATTCGATATAAGGAAATAAACCATTTTTCAGTTTTCTTCAATTGAATCAAGCTTACTCTGTGAAAAAATTTTCAAAGAAAAATTAAAACAAAATTGATATTACTACAGTCACATTAATTAACATGGAAAACTGTAATTTTTCTTCAAAAAAAAAAAATGTTATCGAATATTAACAGTCAGAATTCGGTATGGAGTTCCTTGGTTGTTTGCACACTAATAAGCTTTTACTTATTTCTACATTCTGAAAAAAAGAAAGTTAAAAAATGAATATGAAGTAAAAAAAGAAAATATTCAAAGAAAAACTTAAGATATCCTCATATGGAAGCCATGTGTTCCACATTGGGAATAAGTATAGATAAAAAAAATCATATTACATAAAACAAATAATTGAACAAATATTTTTTTTTTAATAATTTCTTTTACTTTTGCTTATTCACAATACCTATAAAACCAAACAAAATACATAAATTATTATATAAATAGATATGAGATATGTAATGAATATAAAATTATTTTTTTTAACAAAAACAGTGGTATTTGAATGTCTCATTAACTTTATTTTAATGTCAATGTAAATTTATATTATTTATTTTTTTCAGTATAAGGTGAGGCAATCATTATAAGAAAACAATTATAATCTATTGTAAACGGCTATATTGTGGGTTTATACGTCGTTATAGTTAAGTGTTCGAGAACCCCTGTACAAGTTATATAATGCGCTCATGTGGAGGTTTATCTGGGAAAGGCGGATACGACGATAGAGGTTCGTATCGTAACGTTATGATGAAGTTATCTGCAGGTCATATCCAACGCTGAGGAAAAGAGAGCTAGGATATCAGAGCGCATCTAATAGAGGGTGACCGTCGAGAGATGAAGCCCAGTGGGGCGGAAGACACGGACCGAGATATCGCTTGGGGATGAGGGGATGGAAAGACGCTTTGGGGTGGGTGAGTTCAATGTCATTCTTGATTTGTAAACAAGACATACATGACAAAAAATCAAATAACAGATTGAATGATATTCAAAATATCACCGGCTAAGCTTTTCTCGATTTTTATTAATCAATTTGAAAAAAAAAATCTTTTTTTTCAAATTAATCAATAAAAATCTCTTGTTGAATATAACCAATGTTACACTAATTGAAAATTTTACTTGATAATATACTTGGTAATGTAAATAAATTAAGGACTTGAGTATTGATAAATACCGAGTATATACAACAAATGTATCAAATACTGTATAATAATTACCAACAGATAATTTTAAGAAAATACAATAAACATATCCCAATCATTATTTTGAAATATTTTTTATTTATTTGAAAATAAAGAATTTTCACCCAATATTGATTATACCATAAACATTATTTATCAAATGTAAGTGTATTGACATAAAGATATTGTGTACAGTAATTTCATATTTTATTAAAAATATATATAATATTTCTTTGCATGAAGCAAAGTTAAGTTTCAGTTTCTAGCTGAATTTCAATAGTCAAAAGTTAAAGTATTTTGCGATAAAAAATTGTAAAGATACATTTATTTGAAAAGCGTTCAACAAACAATTCAATAATTTTCCTTACAAAAACCTGCTGCTTATTTTTTTCACATTCATGTCAAAAAATCCAGGCTTAAAAATACTATTCTATATTAAAAACTCACTTTTAAGGTGTAAAATTTCACTTCTAGGGAGATTATGAGCAGATATTATATTTGAATAATAAAAACACGATTTTAAGTACTACATTACCAATCGTGTGTTTTTATGATCAGAACCGGTTCCGCTCATTGTGGGCATTATCGATTAATATTTTCCGCGTTGAGCAAAACTTTTTCCGACCATGAAGATATATTACTCTGGGAATAGCACTAAGAATGGTGTTTTTAATATTAAAATATCAAATAATGCAGAAGTTTTTAGAGAGAGAGAGAGCTTTCTTTATTGATCACGTGACTAAGGGTCGTGGCAGAATTAATTAGAAAAATATTTTATTAATGTTTAAAATGTCAAAAAATTTTATTATAGAATGTTTTTGTTGGTATGAATAATCCTTAAATTGGTGTTTATTGGCAAAAATGGATAGCATTTGGATATTTTTATTATGAATTATAATTTGCTGGATAGGCAGTCTCAAATAAAGATACGTCTCTTATTTCACGTAACAATAGTTTTGAAAAATTAAAGATTAATTTGTTGAATTTTAACAATAAATTTTCAGATTGATATTTTAATATTGAATTACCCCACGGTACGAGGATATGATGCGGAGATGATGTGGAATGGAACAGGTCGTCGAGTAACGATCACAGTTTGCATGACCTTCTAATGTCGATGTAAGGTGATCATGTGGCCATTTCGGTAACTTAGTTTTGGATTCGCTTATTACCAGGTGACCATTTTTACTTGTTATATCTTACAAGAATTAACCTTTTCCATGAATTTGTATTTTTATTGATTTCATAATCCGATAAAATTATTAATACAAATTAAAACGCAGTTCGAAATCAAAACAAATATTATAGTCAATCAGTATTTAATTCTAACATTTAAATATAGCAATCAAAGTTGTTTAGTTTGATGTGAAAAAAATCATAAAAATATTTGAGACACTTTAACGAGCATCAGTAAAATAGTTCTTTTTATTCAATTAAATCGAATCACAATTTCAATTAAATTCTAGCTAACATAAAACAAAAACACTTTTTCCAGTTGAATGCTTAGTTTGAAAAACCATTTCGGAAAATCCTTACGGATTCTGAAAACTATTTCTGATAAACGCGTTCAGCTTTTCCTTGCTCTTAATTTTCCTAAAAGAGCACTTGTTAAATGGTAACATTATTATAAGAATTTATTTTTGACGTGACAACGTCTTATAAATCGATGAACGCCTGCTGCACGCACGAAAAAACATGACTCATTGTCCCGTTTGTCGCGTTACGTCGAAGGCAAGCGTGCTAGCGAGAGTGCGGATAAGCGATAGAGAGGCACGATCGGCCTACCGTTCGGATTGTGCCGCATCTATCTCTCTTCCACTCGATTGGTCGATGCGTCTGAGTAGAAAAGAGACAGCGGCAGCACACAACTTATACACCTACAGTACCTACACGTGATCTGTTTACAACTGTTTATAAAGTGAAGTGAAATGTTAATGTGGTTTTCATTGTTTTTATTACAACAACAATTGCGGCAATAAAGGTAATTAATTCTTGCATATTATAAATCTGATTAACGTATAACAAATATACTTTTAACAATAAATTATCAACGATTTCTTTCAGAAAAAAAATTGTAGATTTCATTTCAGTCCTTCTTCGTATCCATACAAAATAATGATAATTCAATAAAAATGATTCCATTTTATTCATAAAAGTATGCAATCATTTCATCAATGTTTTCTTATGACGTTGTCACGTTAAACTATCGTCCGTAAACCGACTTTACAGACAACCAATTTTTTTTTTACATTTACTATTGATCACAATTACGACTTTTTGTGGTTTATTGTTTTGAAATAAATTATTTGGAATAACGTAACTATTTATTGTTAAAGTGTTACCGAAATTTTGCCATTGTCTATTAATTTTGAACCCTAAATATACCAAAATAAAAATAATACAGCATAATAAAAAATAACACAACTTGATTTTATTCAAATATACGATTGTATTATTTTAAAAATTGTAGCTACCTCCACACAAACTTTGATCTGAGAAAATTTACATAATAATTCTTATTCTTTGGGAGCGATTATTTCACACGTTTTCAGTGTAAAAAAATACTTTTTACGGCTAAAATTAGGCCTTCATAAGATTCTATATTACATTTTAATTCATTTAGAAGTACAAATTCTAAAAAAAAAATAAAAAAAATTCTTGCTATTATATATATTGTCATCACAATTATCTATTAAACTACGTATTAAATATAAAAAGGCGAAAACATAGCGATTCAAATAAAGTTGCTATCAGCTAAAAGATAATTATTTCTGCTTTAAATTTTTTCAAAACTGTTAGTAAAACTTATTTATATTGTGAGAAATATGTATACGTTAGGAATTTATAACATTGTAATCTAAACGATGGAAATATAGTAATATCGTATGAGGTGTTTCATAACGAAATAATTTGAGCGCAGAAAATGTTGGCGGAATTTTCATTTTCCACATATGAAAATTTTAATATCATCATTTAGAGATGTCTTGCTCTCGCGAGGGTGATAAGTATTATTTCGTCGACAAATGTGCGTGACGGGTTATGTAATGCGGTGTCGAATAGACGAGAATACTTCGGGTCGCATGGCAATTCGCAAACTCGCATTATCCGTGCTCGGGTGACGACCGACAAGAAAATTTTCATCTCGCATCGCGGATGATTATTGCAATCTGAGAGAAATTGTTCCGAATGTTTAGGCGTGGCATTGGTGTTAGATCTCGAATTGAATTAATTTAATTCTTTAATCAGGTTAACCAAGGCCATCTTTAAAGAGGAGTTACTAGAGCGATATGTTATCAATATTTAAAGTTGAAATAAAAATGACAGTTTCCTAGTAGAGCTTTTTTCGATTGTCATATTTTCGTTGCTATTTTTTATGGAATTTCATAGATTAATTTCATAAAAGATTATCGTTGAACGGTTTGTAAGAGCTCACAATAATGATAATGTCGAAATATTTTTAAGTACAAAATGTAATTTTAGTTTTAAAAATATGTTTTAGATATTATTTGTTATCTTCGATAAGTACAGGTGTCACTTTCCGGTTTTCATACAGAGAAAATATACACTTGAAATTTTTAACATTCAATGCAGACTTGCCTGTAAAATATAATCATCATACGGTTGGCTCCTTAATATTTTTTATATATTTCATGTAGAAGTAAAATTTTAGAAAAAACATTTTTTTATTAGTCAATTGTAAATAGCAATACCAAATACTTAATAAGAAAGCATATACTGTAACAAATTGAATTGTATCAATTTGAAAAACAAAACACTTAATAGTGACATAAAACATTTTTTTCACTTTATTAACAAATAATACAATCCTTAAAAATAGGAACTGACCATTAAATATATATAAAAAAACAATTATCAGAGGTGAAAGCAAAGTTAAGTAAAGTTTCTAGTCAGAAAGGTTATGACATCACTGTGATTTTGGTTTGCGGGTCAATTTATTTATTAAGCCAAACCATGCGGGCTTCTAATGATTTCTTAGGTACATACTGAAAACTTTTTTATGAGGGATTAATTATAGTTTGTTTCAGCATTTGTTTAGTCAGGGATGATTCCAAGAAGACTTATTAATATTGTAATTTAAGTTGTAAGAAAGAGCTGACACAGAAGATAGTATATTTTGAGATTTGGATATTTTGAAATACATACATTATACAAAAGTGAAATGTTTTACTCTAGTACAGATATGATGTTTCCAAGTTTTTATCTTATTTCAAAGCTGAAGTGATTGAATAGACAGTTTTAGTTCGAGCCGATTTATGAATTTGTATTCAAAGGTATGGAGTTCTATGATGAATGAAATTTTCTCCCTTGACTAGTTAGCATCGTGGAATGTGGAATCCACGTGGCTGGTCTTTTTGTGTTGGAAACTCAGATTATTCATTATTTGATATAGCTGGCATAAATCGCTCTTTTGGAAATGTTTTTTTTATTTTTAAAAATAATGACGTAGTCATTTATTTATGGCTGAGAATGTTAGCAACCATGAAATTAGGTCATTTAAATAATTAGATATTTTATGGCGTAAACAAATACTGAATGATTACAGAACACATAAAAGTGTTATGGAAAACAACCAAAAACTCAAGTTACAATATCTGATAACGATACGTAAATACGTTGGTTTTTAAAAAAATTGACATTTAAATTGATTGCTTTAATAAAAAACCAAAATCATATAACATAGAATGAAACTCAAAATAATTACTCAACAATACGCTTTCAAACAATTGTATATTGCAAAGCGATAGATAATGAATTTCTCCAATATTCTATTTATAAATATACTTCAATAAAGTAAATGTTTTTTTAACGATTTTTTTAGAAAGTTTCGCATTTTTTCAATATTGCAGAATTAACTTCGCGTTTGTACGTACTTTAAGCGTATTTATTCGGTCACGAATATGTTAAAACAATGCCTATAATATAATATAAAATAAAGATTCACGCCATATTCTTCGGTTACTATCATTACTCTCTGGAAAAAAAAAGATAAAGTAACCGAGTAACAAGCAGTGCTGGGTATATTAAAAAAAACTGAGGTCAAGATATTGATTGTTCGCTAAATATGTTTTTTTTTTATATTTAAACTATAATTTATTTAATTAATGGTGTTGGCGTAATATGGCAAATTTGACCAAATATTTTTTTCCTACGTTATTTTCTATTATTTTGTGAAAAAAGAAACTTTCATTTACAAATAAGATCTTTTTTGCGATTTAGTATTGTTTTATAGTGTTATCCTGTCTTGTTGGAGAAAGAAAAAGAAAATTTCGATAAATCAATTCAAAATTGAGCGCTTTACTTCATGGGTTACATGGATTAAATGACAATTATTCGTTTCGGTGATATCTATTCATCTCCACTTATAAATCTATTGACCAATCAAATCATATCAAGATGAGCTCTTTTTTATCATATTTACCAATTTTGCTGTAACAGCGTTGAGTTTTACATTGATACTCGAAAATTTCAATGCTAATACGAAATTAATTATTTTAGCAAGCGCAAAATATTTTATCAAACTATCAAAAAACAAAGAGAATTTTCAAATAAGGGTCTCTAATGAGATTTTGGAGAAAGAAATTTTTCGATGATCATTATTTTACATTGTATAAGTTCAATATTTTTGATTCCATAAAGAATCATGAAAACAAAATATTAATCAGAATTTAAGGTTGCGTTCATTTTTTTATTATAAGTGTGTTGATATCTGCAGGTGAGTAAATTTTCATCTTCATGACTTAATAAAAAAATGTATCATTGAAATGCATGAGTTTTGTTTTTTAATACATCAAAAAATCTTTAATGGGATCGTGCTGCGCGTTATCAAATTTTTTTAGTTCAATTAATTTCAATAATTAAAAAAGTAATTCTTCACAATTATAATCAAAATTCAAACTGTCTAAATAATGAATTTACTGGGTAAAATAATTTGGTTTAATTAACATAAAAATTAAAGTCAATTACGAAAGTGTGATTAAAGTAAATTATATGTGAACTGACTGTCATTTTAAATAGCTGATATGGCTACGGAGTGTCTGTTCACACACTGAGAGTGCTGAAAAAGCCTTTTAGTTCTACGCTTCTCCCGCTCCCACTTTATGATTCCATTTTGCACTGTCATTGTATTTCCATCTTTTCTGACAGAGCAGGGAACGTCAACCTTAACAATAATTAAAGAAGTTCAAAATATAATTTATGACATCGACTGAACGTACTTGATGGAATTTCAATATCAAATTCGAATTGTTACAACTTTGTACGATTCCACATGTTTTGTCACTAACGACGTGGGTTTCGCCTTTCGGCATCTTCAGGCATCCTATCACACGGATGCAACAGAACTGACTACCTGGCATAGAACGTAGAATACATAAAAAAAATCTAACGCATTCTATTATATCGCTGTTGCTTGAGAATTTACTATTCAATAAATTCTTTCAACAAAATTGAACTAAAGTTAAATATTGCCTTTTAATGTGCTTTAAGCAATGATATGTGTGTGAACTCTTATTTAAAAAAAATAAGAGCTCACGCTAAGTTGAAATATTATTCAGTTTATTTTTTCTAGGTTTATAAATGACAGAGAAATATATTGTTTATTCAATTGCAAAAAAATATATCGAGCAAGAGTAGGTTATAAGTTAAAGAGACAATGGATTTTATAGCAGATTGACTGTATTACTAAAAAATATATAATTAAAACGGTACAAAAAACTTTATAAAGATTGCCTACAAATAGCATTGCAATTGTTGGACTTTCTATTTTGTTCTACCAGAGATTATCAGGGTATTAAAATTTTGATATCAATATACTATGCCTTAGAAGAGTAGAAATAGGTTTGAGAGTAGATGTATTGTTTGGGCCCCAAGAAATTCCAAATATACTCTCATGATCAAGAAAGATCAGAATATGTTTTTGAAACGTCTTTACTTGAAGGACGTATGGCTACTGCCCTGGCTTTATTGAAATGAATATCTATTAAGCATGCCCAATTTGAATAGTATCAAATATAAATGTACCTGGTTACATATTTATTTCAACTTATACGAAACCAAAATGAAAAATCTGCTAACCTTTACAATGTCAAATTGTTTGTTCCAGATAATTTTTTTTTGAGAAGACGTGGGTATGATTTTTTTTTATTTTTGTACAGAACCCACCTGCCAATAGAGATGTTTTCTTGTTAGAACATTTACAATGTTAAATAGTGTTGATAAGATATTCACGAATTTCACGTGGACGAAAGTGAGTTAAAACGATTACTATTTTTAAGTGTATTAATGTTAATTTTACCTGAACATGCTCGATTGGCTATTTTATAATTTTTTATCTTTCTAACGTCCCCTTTTATATGTCGTCTCCACTGAGGAAAGTCAATAAACTTATAATTAAAATTTGAAATGTTTATATCTTTCAATTTAAAAAAATATATAACATTGCATGGCGAGATATTATATTTAGACGTAGCTACTCGGATTAAATGTTACGTACCCCTATCGACGCAATAGTGGTAGTTACGGCGGTCGTATAATGCGCCCGGCCGTCGCACTCGCAGTTGTAACGACGCAATTATTTTCCTAACATACCCCCCAGGAGAGGGGTGAGGCTGGAACTAACCATGCCAAAGCTTCGGATGTTGCTTTAATACAATGAAAACTCTGACCATCACACAGAAAATGGATAAACTAATAGACATGCTATTAATATTTCTAAAATATATTTACCCTATAGTTAACATTAATAAATTGAGTCAAATTAAAATTTTATTTGTGATTTTTTTAAAATAGAAACATGCGTAAATTAAGCAAATACTATGCTTATACACATTTTTTTATAAGTCCAAAAAGCATAAATCTGCTCTGAGAAGATAAACGCACAATAACGGTCTTTTTAATTATAACGAAAGATAAATTGAATATGTATGTCAAAAGATCCCTTTTAGTAAGATGAAAACTAAGAAAAGTATGATTGATTTATGAAATTTCTTGTTGGTGACTTTAATTATTTCAAAGGATGAAAAACATAATTCATTAATATCTAAAATGAAGCTATATTCTTACAAAGAATGCGTCCAAAAGTCAAATGCGGCTACAGATGTCTTAGGGCGGACAAGTCCTAACCAGCTGAAATATGGTGTCCTGGAATATATTTGCTGAAATCGAAACCAGAATGATTTGGTTCTCGATATTAAATAATTGTCATAAATTTTTAAATAATTTAAACAAATTTATGATATCAACTGAAAGTGCTTGATGGAATTTCAATATTAAATATGAATTGTTTCATATTTTCGTCAGTTTTTTTGCATCCGTGTGATATAATGCCTTAATAATGCCGAACAAAACATGTGGAATCAAATTTTCAACTATTAAAATTAAAACAAATGTTTAAATCTGCAATATAACAATTGATAATGATCGTGAGTAGTGAAACCAGTAGTACGATAAATTTGTGGAAATAGTACTTAATAATGTGTTTTTTATTTGTATTTTTTGTACACCATTTCTTTCCCATCATGCAGTGACATTCAACATCATAAAAATAATTGATTTGTACCTGTAAAACAAAATCAAATAATGGACGGTCGAGATAGAAAAAAAATAGTATGAAACAGTTCAAGATAATGTTTAACAATGCGATGTTCGTAAATGGTTTTTTTTTATAAAATTTATAGAATAACCACGTTAACAAAGCAATATTATGGCAACACTGTTTTGGCAAAGAGCCAGAACATAGGGTTGACGGAGCATATGCCCAATATATTTGACACTACACGTACCTCTATGATATTTTATCGTTGTAAAAACCATCATTTTTAGTATGTGGTAACTAAATAAACAGTTCTAGTAAATTTGTTTGAAACTATCATGGAGAAAGTTTTATCAATTATCTTTAGAATCATGTAGAACCTAGAAATATTTTGCTTATAATTATATATATATATAAACATTCCAATCTCATTATACTGTAACAGATAATTCATATTATCATCCTCTACGTCTGATGGAAATTATAATGAAGAAGGTTTGAGCGATAAGAATAGTTAATTTGGCACATATGACTTAAGATATGAAATCATAATTCTACTAAGAAATTGAAATATGATTATTTTCTTTTCAGAATTCACCAAATCAAACGATGTGATCAAACATCTTTATTTGGAGATGGTATAATATTATATTAGGAGATAAAAAAATGTGGCTTGGCGTGTTAAGAATGTTTTTGTTTTTTTCTAAAGCAGTGAATTAAATTTATTACTCAGGAATTATTAAATATTACATATTTCATTAGAATTGCATTCCAGTGTGACGTCATAAAAATATCCGTTTGCGTATCAAACTCAAGTTGTGTCGTTAAGTTTTACATGCCAAAAACAAAATAATTGAGTTTTAACTAAATAAGTAGATTATTTTGGATGATCCAAAGATGCTGAACAAAAGGTAGTAGAGTGAGAAAATTTTCCAAAATAGAAGTTCCACTGACATAACCAACCGGATCGTTACGTACACGTGTTAAAGATTTAAATTTAAATTTCTTCAATTTTTGAATAAGTAATTTTTCAAATATTACATACAAATTTTCACTACTATTTCCACAATTTTATGTATTTATGATCAGAACTGGCTTCGTTCAAGATTATCAACTGATCGATAAATACATAAATAAATTCAATTTTTGATAAAGTGCTAAATTTGGTTTTATCGTTTGAAATATAATGTTTTTCATCAATAAGTGACGGCTAACACCTTAAAAATTACTTGAAAATCTCAAAGGGAAAATCATTAAATAAAAGACAAATATTATGATTTTCCGCTTAGCATCATAATCAGTTTTGAATTGTAAGATAAAAAATAATCTATTTGTAACAAAAAACCACCGATTACTTATAACATGTTACTTGTCACACCTGAATGAAAAGGTATTTGGTTAAGTTCTTTTACGTTTTATATTTAAATGATCAGGACCGGTTTTGTTCGTCACGAGCATTACCAGCTAATTACTTCAGATATTGATTTATAATTGAAGACATTTATTTTATTCATGCGGTAAAATTAGAAAAACTTCATAAATTTTTTTGATTTCAGTTTTTTTTGTTGTAGTTTTACATTAAGGAGACATAAAAAAAATTCCAAACGATTTTATCATGTTCATGAAATTCATATGGACTAATTATCATTAGTCGATTGAATTGGCATTCACTTGGTAGAACTCCATTATAACACGGAGATAGTTCTGACGATGGCGTGAGCCGAAATAGCTATCAACTATATTTGTTAAAAATAATTTTGTAGAACTAAAATACATTGCTATTTTTTCACCGTGTAATTATCATTAGAATAAAAAAAAATTTGGACATTTCAAATGTGGCACTGTTTTTTCTTAATTTATAGGCATTTTTAGACTAAACGATTGAACTTTAATTAAATATATCGACTCGAGTGTGCATGATGAAATTTAAAAATTAAATATGAATTGTTAAACTTTACATTTAAACACGTTCAGTGTGTGTGATTTCCAATATGAAAACATGAGTAAACATATATTGTTTTAACGATTAAAATTAATTTCAATTGATTCGCCATGAAAATTCTTTATTTACTTAAATATTATATTTAATGTGAAAAAATAATATAATATTGATATAATTTAGGATTGCATTTTTCCACTTGATTATGTAAGAAGATAAATTCATATGTAAAACTTTTTAATAAGGAAGCAAATTTTCCTTTTTTCTAAAAAGAATCTTCTGTCTGTCAGTTTTGCATTTCCATCATAGATACCAAGAAAAATGTTAGCCTTATTTTTTCAATGTTATGACCATCGATACATATTTATTAGTCTCACAACGTCAATATAATTTAATATATTTCAATAAGAAATGTTTTTACAAAGGAAAAAATACTTATCAATGATTTTAGTACGATTGTCATCCATTAGATACTTCCTGTATTTTTGTTCAAGAGTAAATATTATTTTATAACAAAAAAATCTTTAAAGCTGTCATTGTATGTGAATATTGTATTGTAGCATTTTTATTATCATTTATGTGTATAAACCACGAAAAATACGCGCGTGTGTAGGTAGCTATAGAAAGCTGTTAACAATGTCAGACAATTTCAGCGTTCGCTTCTTAAGAGCAATTGTAGCGCGATTGTTGTAAAGGAAACATGATCACTTAAAAGAAAGATGGAAGATAAGGCAGGTAGCCTTTTCAGTCATGTCCCCTGGCACAGTTGTCAATGATATCACTTTGCAGTTACGATTCACCCCATCGTATCTTTTTGTGACTTCTTCATGCGACCTACTCAGCTTTTGGAAGTAGAGAGGTGGGGGCGATTGGGTGCCGGGACAGTGATACAAATTCGCCGCTTTCGTGCTGTTTTGCATAGCTTTAGTTGTTGTCAAAATGGCACTTAAATCTCCTTAAAAATATATTCAGGTAAGCTTAGAAAAATAATCTGATTCAATAATTTATATCGATGAACGTTTAATCTATTTAATCAACTTTAATTTAAGATGGAATCCGTACAAATTAGTTGCAACAATTCAGTATCAGTGAGATAACTTGACGATCATGAGCATTACAAAATAATTTCGTTTATTAGCATATACTTAAAAACGTTTTAATAAGCATTGAACTTTAAATTGATACGGTTTTCAATCAATCTAATTGGTCGATAATATATTTTATACTTTACTGAGTCAATAACAGACTATCCTAATTTAAAAAAAAAGTCAAAAGTCACTATTGCTCTAAGTTAATAAAAAAGTAACATCAATGAGAAAATGTTCATATTAGTTTTTTAAACAGCTTTCACAGCAAAATGGAAAATAAAATGTCAAACTTTAATGCTCGTTCCGATTTATTAGAAAGAAAATTTACAAAACTGAAATATCACTTTATCGTCTGCTGAAACGAAGTTTATCTAAGATTTTCATAACGTCACGTAACATCAGCAATTCAATATAATAATCAAATTATTTCATCATATGATGGCGTTCGTGTTTCATTTCTGCAGTCTGATATTTATAATCACTTATTGCTGTATATTTTTTATCTAATATCCTTGAGATAGTTATAATCAATTCAATGAGAAACTATTATAATTGCATACTTCCAACTTAGTTAAATATATTTGTTACTTAGTATAAATAATAATTCTCCAACTATTTGATATATCCTAAAATTATTTTCAATGAGAATTTTTACAAGTCGTGTTGATATATTTGTAAAAATTCTCCCGATGATTCTCTCGATATGAAAATATATTACAAATAAATATACCCAAAACTCTAATTCCATTCGTTTAAAAAATGAACATTTGAAAATGACCCACGATTTAGACCCGGACTATATAATAGTAATAAATTTGTATGTAGTAGAAAATGAATAAAAACATTTTGAAAAAACTTAATTAAAACTGTAAGTTGAAATGAAAGATAAATATTTGATTTATATATGTAGTTAAAAATAATAAAGTAAAAGGAAAATATGAAAATTTTTGTGAAGAGTTAATACTCAAGCTTTAGTGGGTCCGTACTGTTATACTTTGGTTTCGTTTGGTTTGTGAAAACTGAGTATTTTTATGTAAATCTGTCACTATGGTGGAAACGGTGAAAACAAAAAGGTTTATAGGATTGAAAAGTGGATCGGATATCGGCACGAAGTTTGTTTTTAAGTGTCTATGCTCTGTTTCAGAGCATTGTCGAGTTTTTTGATCGCTCGGGGGCGATATGAAAGATGAGCTTTATCGTAATATCAATAGATTCTCCAAATAATCGTGTTTAGAATTGAAAATATATAAAATATTTATTCAAACCCATAATGTTTCATAGTACTATACAGAGTATCACAACCACACAAAACATTCAAATAATTAAAGTAATGATTAGATTTCCGATGATCTCTAAACGAAATTATGAACAAAATGTTTTTATTTTTCAATTCTCTAATGTTTTCATCAGCCCGAAAGCCTTTTTGTGTAAAACCCTTTTATCTGAGAACTTCAATTCAAATCGTAAAAATAACATAGCAATATATTTTGCTGTGTAAACTAAATAAAATTTCTTTCTTTTGTTTCAAATAGGCTGATAAAAAGCACAGTTACTTCATTAAAAAATATACATGAAAAAATAATAAAGAATGTTTTTAAATCTAAAAACATTGCAAACAATGTTTTTCGATTCGGTCACGATGAAACATATAGTTCGCGTGGCTGTTTGAATACTGCACGCTAATAAACAAACCGCACACATCATGAATCTCATTTTAAAGTTAATTAACTACTACAGTCTGATATGCAAATCAACAATATGGTATCCAAATAACACTACAAAATTCATTTCATTTGATCCTAAACCAACAGTCGTAAATTTTGAAGATATACCGCATAATGCTGATAGCTTTGAAATTACGAATCGAGGCTAAAATTGCTTCCGAATTATGTATTTGTTCAGAATATTTCATTTTACAATACTGTATTAGTCTTCTTTACGCTATGATTACTGTGCAATTATCGAAATAAATTGAGGCTATAAAGCTATCCATGTACAATCAAACAGTTATCATTTGGTGTAATAATGAAAAATTTTACATATATAATGAAAAAAAAATGAAGACATAAATCATATTTTTCAATACTATACCATAATACCAACTGTTAACAAGCAGACCCACCTATGAAGTACTTTTATAAAAAACTAACTAAAAACTGCCCTGTATGAATCCTCTATGGCAGTGGTCTTCAATATCTGTCGAGTCACAGAACCCTTATAATTATTAAAGTTTTTTTTTCGAGTAACCCCATCTTATTCTATAAAAATACTTCTCAAACTAGACTGATGTGTTACAGTTACTTTATGGTAAGACAAATACTGTATTTTGTATGATTTAAAAACCATTTAATCTTTTGTAATTTACTTTTAAGTAGCATAAACTCATCTTCACCTTTTACCTTTGTATTATATAATATTTAGTTACAGAGATGTGCTTGCATTTTTCGCAAAGTTTATCGAAGTCTAAATCTAATAATACTTGCTAAATTCACATTTCATACAGTCAATTCTATTTTATATATTATAGATTTTATATACACATACAAATTTAACGTAAATTTATATTGGATAGAAATCATTAAACACGTAATTTAGAGATTATCTTGAAAAGATAATTACATATTTTCCCTAAAATCAATTAAAAATCAAGTATAAAATGGCCATAAAATTTAAAGAACAAATCAAAAATAGTCTGCAACAGTGCTTTTGAATTTAATACAATCAAAATACATTTTGAAAATATCTAATTTTTAATGAATACCAATAATTATAATATAATAAAATAAATAGTCGATTAAAATTCAATATGTCTGCTGTTTATATCCAATCATAATCGTAAATTAATTACTTACTAAGAGGAAAATCAATATATTTGCCAATGGTATTAATTAAAGAAAAATCACAGTGGTTATTACACTTGTAAACTTCAAAATGGTACCACATAAATCAAACTATTTAATGTAATAAAGTTTTGGGCATGTAACCACGACAAAACTTCAGGTGGGATAACCGCAAAGCCAGAAGCTTTAAGCTCTATCTGGGCAGACTAAGCGCCAATCAATCGACGGGCTGTTTCAATAAACGAAGGATAGCCGCCACAAGCTGGAATATATTGTTTGATCTCTGGATTATTGTGGGTTGAACAAATCTTTTTTTATTTTCGCCTAGTGTATGCCCATGGAATAAATCAACTACCTAATAAAACAATTGAACATTTCAATGATTTATCATACATTGATATTTTAAACATTGATATTGATATACTTGAATTGGCATAAGTGGACGAAATTATTCGTCACTTTATTTTGAGCAAAAATCATTCATCCAATATCCGGTTGGTAATTGATCTCGACCTTTTGTCCAGCTAAGTGCACGGTCAAAGTTTTAACACACGAATCAAAATCATCACTGGTTTATAACAAAGAGGCAAAAAAAGTGTATTCCAAATACACGAGTATAACATATTGTACATGGAAGCGGGACTTATATGATTTTAGAAATGCGACGGTAAACAGATATCATTTTATGTCTAATATTATTAACTCGGTCTAATAATCGATTTTAGGATTATTAACGATATAAATATTTTATTGATTGAATTGTATTTCACTTGGTAGAACTCCATTATAACACGGCGAAAAAAATAGCAATGTATTTTAGTTCTACAAAATTATTTTTTATAATAACGTTGATAGCTATTTCGGCTCATGCCATCGTCAGAACTATGCTTAAACGAATATTTGCTTATCTATATATAGCTGTGTAGAAAAGGTACACAATAAATCTTCTCTCCTGTTTTAACGACCTAGCTTGTTTCTTGCTCGCAAAAAAACTAAAAATTGTAAATAAAACTAAAAAGGCGGCTATATCAATAAGTTTACATATGACACGGGAATGGTCTATTTCAGAAACAAAGAAGCACCCCGCAGAGGGTTAAGTAGTGGTGATCGACATATATTACTTTGTTCGTTAAGAATCCTTTGTGATAGTTGATATCTATTGATTTCCAGCTGTTCCAAGGCCGTCATCCTGCGACCCTTAATACTAAGACATAGCTTTCAACTATATTTTTAAAAAATAATTTTGTAGAACTAAAATAAATTGCATTTTTTTCATCGTGATATAAATATATACATGTGTTTGTTTTTTTATGTTAACCTTTTATATTATGTCTATAATATTTGATTTCGTGCATAAGAAAATTATTTATAAAATTTTAATATCTTAATTAGCAGAGATTAATTTTTGGCGAGGGTAAGTGCATAATTGATTAATGTTTTAGTATCTATTATTTTTTACCATTATGAATCTATAGTTGAAAAAAAAACAGGAACACAGACATTTTTAGGGTGCATATTATATATTATCATTATTAATAATATTCTTTTTTGATAATTTGGGTAATTAAATGAAATGGTAAAATATTCGTGGCCTACCCGAATTTGCTGTTTGATCGATAGGTCGACCGCAGTTAATTAACTCCGATAAAAGATTATGAGACTTTAGTGGTGGACTGGGAAAACTATGCGGTTTTATGAAATTTTTTTAGGCTTGCCGCTCATTTTATTTTTTTAATGAAGCACTAATGTCAAAAAGATCGATCAGGTCTGTGTTAGTAATATTGATATTAAGTAATTCATTCATATTATTTAAATCAATAAGACTTTTTAGCTAGCTCCTGAAAAATTTTCTAGTTGTAAATTCTTAACAAAAAAAAAGTATAAATATTATATAACTTTATGAGAAATTTAATATATTGTTAGGATTAAAATGTCGATATTTTATTGTGTTATCGAAATATCTGAAATTATTAAAAATATTAATTCAGGCATCAAACTAAACTGTATAAAGATTTTTTTTTTGAAAAAATGAGCGGGCTATATCGAAAGCCCAACATTGATAAAAGAATTGAAAGGAGACATAAAAACCTTTTAGTGAATTGAATTTTACGATAAGTCTAAGCTAGATGCCACATTCAAAGGCATGATATAATTGACCGAGTATAAATATAACTGACATTTATGAAAAGAACACGAAGTCATAAGTATAATATTTCATCCATTGGATCACGAACATATGAAAGGCCGTTTTTCATTCATTCAAATGGACGAATAATATGAAATAATCTCTATAGTAAGTTATAAGTAAATCGTATTCTCATTTCGCGCGAGGGTTACAGCCACGGGATGTAAAAAAAGACACATACATTTTTTGCTGTAAAATTGAAGTTATCGACTTGCATGCTTGACAGGATTTAAATATAAAATTTGAAGCGTTCAAATTTTGTTAGTTTTGAAAAGTTGTTTTCATTAAAGACCATTTTTTCAGACATTCAAGTACACGGATACATTTAAAATTTACATCAACATCAAAAGCTTTACTCCTTTTACCAAATGACTTTGGAGTCAATTAATAATTGAAGACTTCAATGACATCATTGAAATTCATCAGTGAGGTTTAAGGCTTATTATAAAACTGGTGTTGCTATGAAGGATATTTACTTAAATCAGCAGCAAATATCTCATGATACTTAATTAAAAGCAAAGTGCACTTGGCGGGTCAATTTACATCAGGTATAAGCCTGCTTCTAATGAATAATTTGTGCATGTAATATGTATATATAATACGCAATCAGCAGTATACAGTTAACATGCTACTTATCCAAACCACTACACATTTCAATGAGTAATAAATTATTCCTACCACTCTCGGACAGAGCGTTAGTCGCTATTTTACATTATTAATTAACTTACATAAAATGTATGATATTTTTTCCATATCAACTGAGGATTTTTAAAAGTGTTCCATACAAATTTTGTGTATTTTATATTTTGATACTTGTAAGTATTATCTCTTATCAAACGATTTTCCCTGGTGGCATCTTGTCGAATTCAAGTATCAGCTAGAATTCATTTGAGCCATATAATTACGCCAATGTAAAATAAATAAAAGTGAGCGGATATAGTGACAAAACAAGCGATTTTTTTTTTTTTTGTTTTTAAACTTAGTAAGTAAAAGTCATACGTCAAGATTTTTTTATTGAAATTGATACATATTATTGCATCATAACACGGGGGACCATAAACTGTTTAATCAGGAAATTCTAGAAATTAATAGAGGCCAGTTATTAAATTCAAACTTCATTCTCAATGATCAACTCAATCTTCTCAACTCCCCCTTGTTGTACCCTTTACGTGAGATCGGTTCAATGAATCGACAATCTCATGACGTAAATTAGCATGTTTCATCACTAGATGTTTGATAGTAGGTATTCTCTTTAAAAAAAACCATTTATATTTAACGTTATTTGATTGATATTTATTAAAAAACCCCTTTCAAGAATGACTCATTAGCAAGATCGTTAATGAAAACTATCACAGGCAATT
Organism: Himalopsyche japonica; assembly: GCA_028555115.1. Classification (NCBI taxonomy): domain Eukaryota; kingdom Metazoa; phylum Arthropoda; class Insecta; order Trichoptera; family Rhyacophilidae; genus Himalopsyche; species Himalopsyche japonica. Next base: position 1,731,646 of record JAHFWJ010000018.1, on the reverse strand, counting down.
GAGTTAAATATTATTAGATTGATATTATTAAATTTGTTTTAGCTGTAATTTACTGCTTGCCTAGTGGTAAGTGTTTTCCTGTAATTAATAACTGTAATATATATACGATGGCAACTATTTATTTTACGTCAGTTCTGTTGCATCCGAGTGATAGGATGCCTGAAGATGCCGAAAGGCGAAACCCGGGTCGTTAGTAACAAAACATGTAGAATCGTACAAAATTGTAACAATTCAAATTTATACATATTTCATTTTATTACATTTCAACAGCTGCTACTGTTCAAGGTTTCAAATGGCATAATTTCACAACTCTCAAGACTGCCAAAAAGTATTTAAATAAAAGGTTAAATTAATAAAGTGCATCCACCACTTGAACCTTCTTGCTTTGCCAGGTCTTAATACATTTAATCCAACGAACCCTGCATTCTTGAACCGTTAATGCGCAGAGAAATATTCCGACTCCACATTCATTAGGATCAAGGACTGCCGACCACTGGAACATGTCACAGGAACGTAATTACCCTTTCGGCCTGGAGGATAACGACAGTTGAATTAACTTTGACGAGTATTATTAAAATAAGACCTCTCAGCGAATGAAGCCCGGCCACCGACTGAATAAACTTTACCCACATACCTCTCTTCCATACTTCTCTCTCTCACTCGTTTCCATTCCTAACACACCATTACTACTACATAATTTAGAATTATAGTCTGGGATAAGTTTTTAAAGCGCTGTAACACGTAAAGGTGAAGGATTTTCACGTGGATATTGTCGCTTTGTACATAAGGCTTAATGTTTGTCTATTTCTGCTGAAAAATAAAAAATACAGTCATTCAATTACAACCGTTACCTCACTATCAATGTTTTATTATTCCATGATTAAACTATTAAAACGTTTTTAAGCAATAATGATTCACACTGTATATCTTCAATTGATTATATTTATAATTTATGATATCGACTGCAGTTGCTTGATGGAATTTCAATATCAAATTTGAATTGTTACAACTTCGTACGATTCCAACTGCGTACGTGATAGAACTCCTGAAGATGCCGAAAGGCACAACCCGGGTCGTTAGCGACAAAACATGTGGAATCGTACAAAGTTTTAGCAATTCAAATTTCATTATATTTAACCAAAATTAAAATGTGACAGTGATAATTAATGTTATTTAATTATATTATGTGATTATGTTTGTATAAAAAAGCTTTTGAACTCTACATATTGACAGCCAATTGATTTTCTTATTTCTTAGTTAATTTGCCCAACGTATATAAAGCCATGACTATCTTAAATGTAACGCATATGACCACGTTATTGCATTACAGAGATTTTTGAAAACAAACTGTAATCGCGGACCGAAAAGATAGTTTAAATAATTGGATAGGATATGTAATTATTAAATATATCGCTATAGTTTATATAATAACAGAAAGGTGAAGACATCGCAGACATTGATTTTTTAATACAATTATACAAAATTAAAGGATATTCAAATACACAATCATGTGAACTATTGACATTTCAGCTACCAAGTACTTTGTTAAAAAAGATCATTACATCACATCACATTTGACTATGAAAAATAAAAGTTTATTTAACATCAACAAACGTATGTGTATTACAGATATAACATACTATTGACCATGTTCGGTTATGTAAAAATCTGTTCAGTAATGCAAATCAAATTCCACCCATACTAAAAATCAAAAATGGTAAACTCTTAACGTCGTAGGCATTATCGTAGGTCGACGAATTTCGATGCGTAGGCGAAGGCAAACCCTTTCATCGTTGACTATTGCTACGAGGAACGAATTTATTTGGCGCTGGCCGAGCGTTATCGGCGATTTATAAACGAAACAAGATAAGGTAGGTTAAGGAAAAGATAAATTGCGGCTATAAAAGAAAACATATTGTATTGAAGTAGTTTAATCGCAGTTTGCAATATTTACGATCTGATCTATTAAATACCCCTTAAGTGCGTCTCGTTATTTCAATAAATGTCACAACGTATACATAGAAGATTGTTTTTTCGGGACAGAGATAAATAACTTTGATATAATATATAATTGTTAAAAGTATTTCTCTTATCTCCGTTCATAGCTAGAAGTACATTGAATCTTCGCATTGATTAGCTAAGTGTTGTAAAAAACCTATCTCCTTTCTAGTTGAAGTTTCTTGTAAATTTTGTTATTCCACTTGGTGTTTTACTAAATGTAGCACGTATTTCGCTTTTTGGAAAACCATATTTAGACAAACTATACTATTAAGTGTTTATTACCAATATAAACAAGTATTAAAAAAATTCTTCTTTAATTTAGACGTGAGTGGGACCATTTCTTTTGATTGAATATTGCGAGATAACTAGGTTGATAGTTGATAACGAAGTTAAATATGTTAACGTTACATATTTTTAGTCCTTAAATTCTACTTAATTTATTCGTATATCTTTGTCATGATGGCGAACCGAAATGTCTATCAAATACAATTTATTGTTCTTGACAAATATACATTTTAATATTTTAAATCTTTTGAAACAGAATCGAAAACTAACTCAGTTTAATAAAAATTCTTTATTATAAAAAAAATATTTAAACTTTTTTGAAAAAGGGTCACTTACGTTAATTTGTTTAAATCATTGCGGTATTGACCGTGGTTTCAATCAGTCTTTCTGATCTTCAAATCAATTGGATGAACCAACAACATATATGACGTCTTATCCTGAAGAAGTTGTTCCACAATATTCGGTTTGTTGTCGATCCTTCGCCGCTCAGTCAGGTTAATCTTATCAAGAAGTTTCACGGATCAAGATACTTGAGATGTTGTTACATGAATATTTGACATTTCGGTCCGAAGGGTGTTTTATACGCCTTACAATGAGATGTTCGTAGACTTAGTAAGGTGAAAATGGTTACTTGATTCACTAATAATATTCAATGAGATTGTTTTGGGTTTTCGGAAAATTCCTTATACGATGATAATATCAAGCATCGATAAATGTGTTCTCGTACTGAAACCAATAGTTTAAATAAACTGTTTAACTTAGTTAATGATAAATATCGAAGTTGGCTTTCATTGCGATTATTTCTTGACTAAAAGTTTCACGTGAAACAGTGAAACACGTAAAAGCAATTTTCAGAAGTGCTGATTAATAAATTTCCAACTTGCATAGTACTCTATTTTCTTAAGCTCTTATTTTTCTATTAACGTAATTATTTATAATACGTATTCATCAACCTCGTTAGTCTTTTAAGGCACGTATGCTTTATTTGCCGCAAATCTACTGGATTATTTTAGGGTCAGGTTAAGTGAAGTACTTTAATAGATTTAATAATATATTTTCATTTTGCCAGCTGTCGAACTATGGTTACTTTCTGAATGATGAAATTTTGAACATTTTTATTTCAGGATCATTAACAGAACACTACAATATGGAATTGTGGAAATACATCGAAAGTGTTATTAGTTTAGTTATAGTATAAGAAATACAGCTTCATTATAATGTCAGCAAATTTTATATAATCATTCTCAAATCACGTAGATAATATGAAAATGATAGTATTTTTAGTCTATATGAGTGGGTTTATTTTTATTACACTCAAACTAAGTTGTTATTTCTGATTAATGTTACTACAAAAAACTGCTCCAACAGGGTTGCTATCTGGGACTTTTTATTCAATAAATACTAATAGGCAAGCTAAATTTTGATTTAGATAAGATAAAATCTGACGACATATATCAACGTTCCTTTTTTTGAAATACATCGTACTTTGGTCGGTGACCTATAACAATGAACAGATAAGTTATTGAGTAAGTATTGTAAGTAAATGCTACTGCTAGAGTAAAGACTTACCATATTCAATTATTTCGAAATTGGAATTTCTATAAAGCGGTAAAGGTAATAGCCAAGAATAAATATTTTCAAGGAAGCTTTACATTTTTGTTACACTATTATGAAGAATTTCACTGAATGATTTTCAACATATATAGGTGATAGAATGATTTAGTATCATATTTTTTGTAAGAGTTATTCGATTCTAGTAAATTATGTACTGCTTAAAAAAAATATCAATTTAATTTGGTAAGAATTCATCAGTTAATTTATTTTTAAACTTAAATGAAAATTTAATACATAATGTATCAGAAAAAGCTATAATAAAAATAGCCGGAAAACATCAATCAGAATCAATCAAGTAGTATTATCATAATTAAAATCACATTTTTTGAAAAGACGGTGTCTTCTAATAAAAGGTTTATTAATTTCTTATCGCGTAAAAAAGTAACATTCAAAAACATGTTACAAAAACTGGGTGATAGGATTTGATTGCTCCATAACCTAATTGCACCATTTTAGACTTGAATTGTTTTTGTTTTATTAATTGCTGTTATTAAAATATTTACACACACATTTCTGTTAGCAAACATCACTTAAGGGATTGTTTTTTTCTACTTTTTTTTGTCTGAAAGCCAGCTGAGATGCTTGTTTGGGAATTTTACTTTAAAAATAAAAATATTTATAAATAATGATTTTTTAATTCTACGTTGGACAATAGAAATCATTTGATTGACTCAAAAAAATAATACTAACGTTTCGTGGGCCGTACTCGTAAGAATAGAAAAAAATATTTAATTGATTAACATTAATGTAATATTTTTGAAAAATATGGCTCGTTGACAAATAACCAGTTATTTGACAGTTTATTTTTGGCTAATTTTTTGTGAAAAATAGTTTCTACCTGTTTTTATTGTTAACACAGCGATATGACGTCCTAAATATAATACAAATTGGCAGTTGTAGTAATGGCGGTTTTTGAAATCGATTTTTTTTCAATATTACAATTATTAATTTATAAATAGAAAACTATAAGCTCTGAGTATGGCACAGAAAAACTCAATTTACTTGTTTTAGATATAACTGATTTGCCTTGACTATGTTTGTACATAATATTTGAAGATGCTTTGTGAATATTGACAATATATTTTATCAATGTAGTACATTTATTTTATTAACTCATGTAAAAATATACAAAAAGAAACTACTTTCATAATGTTTTCTTTTATAATGGAAACATGACTCAACATATGTTTTCTGGTGTGACTATCTAAAAAATATTGGATATATGTTTCATGGATAATTTTGGTTTATGATAATATCAGTACGCTTTATCTGTTTCTGTTTAATGAATCATAATGTTCCACTTTTCATTGTTAGTATCTTTGGTTTTATGTCTATGTAATAATATACATATTTCATTTTATTTAAATGAATATGTTCTGTTCTAAGCATTATTTTGTCATCTTTCGACTTTATATAAATTGAAACATTCCTAAACACTCACCATGACTCAAACTATGACTGAGGTTATCTTTATATAAAATTATACTGTGTTTTATAAATAGAATCCAAGATTCGTAATACTTCGTACAATAATTTCATTTTTCAACAATAAAGAAGCGGAAAAACCAAATTTTATTGCTTTTATTTGCGTAACGTTATTTCAAGCAAAAATTTATATCACGTTCTATACACATAATAAAAACTGTAACGTGGCATATCAGAAAAGGTCGTCCGTCATAGGCTTTGTGTGATTCGACAGACAACCCCTATAGAAGGTTGTTGTCCTTTCCAGACCTTGGCGACATCTAGCGATACTGCATTTTTTATTTGGCAAACAACCGACTTGGTCAAATGATGACTCAGAAAATTTGATGGGAGCAACTTATTGCTTTTCTTTGTGTTGCTTTACAAATAAAACCATCTGTCGGTAAAATTATATATCTATAATACCAATTAAAATTAAGCACTGAACGTAGGAAATCAACGACTTTAATTTTGTTCGTTTGGAGGTTTGGTAAGTACGTGTTTGTAATAAAAACACATTTTTAGTACTATTTATACAGTACATTTCATAATCAGGAACGGGTTTCACCCATTGAGAGCATTATCAGCTGAGTAAAATCGTTCCTAATCATTAAGTATATAGAAGGAATAGTAAAATGATTTAATTTATTCCCTAAGTTAGCATGTCTTTCCATCAAGAAGTAACACCTTACTCCTTGAAATTTAATATAAACCATTTATAATTAATTCTGTAAGTAAGGATTTCCCGTGATAAGCGAACCCGGTACGAATCATTTAATTAATTATTTAAAAGTTAAAAATTTATTACATTGTTTTAAGTAAAAAAAAAATTGATATATTTTATCATCCAGTGACCATCATTTATCTTGTGTAAGTTTCCAATTTAAAAATATTTTATAAATATTAATTCCTACATAAAAACATAAAAATACCAAATGTCCAAATCTCTTAGTTATCTGCTGCCGTATAGTTAAAAAAATAATAATAAAGTGAATTTTATAAACAAAGAGAACAGTGGTTTTAGTGACAACAAAAGATCTTTGTATTTTTTTCACTTTTAAGGTGTTAACTGTCATTTCTTGATGGAAATGCATGATATTTTAAATAATAAAAACACATTTTTTTAGTACTTATTTCCACAATATATTTTTTGATCAGGACCGGTTTCGCTCATCGCGTGCATTTGATAATCATCAGTTGATAATGCTCGCGATAAGCGAAACCGGTCCTGATCAAAAAATATATTGTGGAAATAAGTAATAAAAAAATGTGTTTTTATTATTTAAAAGATCTTTGTATTGCTGGTCAATTAAAACTACTGTTTCATGAAGAACGTCACAAAAATCAAATATTGTATTATGTACGCACAGTCGTAGAAATTAAACATTTATACAGATTCAAGAAAACAAGTCAAATTGAAAATATTCAAAGTGATATAAGCTATCATCCGACTTATTAAGAACATTCTAAGCTATTTATCATTCAAATAAAACCACAAAAAGTGCAAGCCGAGTAGTCACCGTGTTTTAATTGGAATGTATTTTAATCTATCTACCTTAGAATTCATGAGATTTTTAACACTATTTCCTTCCAATAAAATTCCGTTATTTGTGAAATAATATCGTAAATCCAAAAGTTTGCAAAAATTAAATGAATCAAAATAATTCGTGGGTAATTAATTCTCAACCTATTTTTTTTATTATTATTACATTACTGTCGTATTTTATATTTCATTTCATAACATGCATACTGTTATACGACGATTGCTAATTGAATAATTAAATTAATTAACAATTAGATAGATTTAATTAAATTATTCTTTAAAGCAATTTAATTGGAGTCACTATGCAGAAAATTTTATTACTCTCGAATGATTATAAACAGTAATCGCTTATATCAGTGTGTAATTATTAATTAATGGTACTCACTCAGTCAGGTTATCACTCATATTTATTCAGTAGGGCAAGAAATTCTCTATTTGTATACATGCCTTTCGACCGATGTTTGACAGAATAGTTCGTATGTATGTTTTTATATATGTATATAAAATACTGTGGAATTATAGAAGCAGAAACATGGCCCGCAGGGGTCTGCCTCAAGGGAACCGTAAAACGGGCGCCGGGAGACCGTCGCCGGACCCTCGCGATCTTATCGTCAGGGAAAGTGTCCGGTGTTAAGAGCCTTTAAAAAAGACCCTTGAACCGTTTCAGGCACCAAATGTTTGGCCGTGCCGTAAAGGACAATTGCTGGTAAACTCTCGTGAAATTTTAGATAGCTTTCTAAGCTTAACTAACTAGTAGTCAATACATACTCGCTGCCATAAAAATCAGCTTGAAGCTATATTTATCTGAAAAATATCATATATGAACTCAACAAATACAAAGATTTATTGATTTTTATCAACAGAATTTAGATAAGAATGCAATGAATTGATTCATAAATAATTTTCATTTTATTCTGTTACTGTAAAAAACTTTCACAAAAAATTCTTTAGAGGAAAGCAATCTAATATAAATCAAAACTTTATTTGTGACTGTCAAAAGCTTAGTTCAAAAAGGTATTTTGTACACATTTCACGTGTAAAATAGTATCTTATACCTATTGCATATATACCGATCTATTTTATCCATATTTGGTCAAGTGTTCGCATCAATTTCATCAATTTAATCCTGCAGCCTAGATTCTCACCACAAAGTGTATGGATCACTTATAAAACGGACTAAAGATTTTGTTGTTTAAATGTCTTATTATTAATAAATTAATAAAATATGGGTAAGACTGAATGGTTTAAAATAGCAACATCTACAATAATCGTAGAAAGCTCTACCTGGATTTTATAACTGAATCATTGTCAATCCAGTGAGAATATTCAACCTTATCATGTTCATTAATTGAGATTCAGTACTCAACAAAAACTAGACAATGATTTTTTTCGAAAAAAATATTTTGAAATATTTTTATTCTGCCATCATAGAGTTTCACTTATAAAACACCAGTTCAATTGATCGACAATGATTTTCAGATTCATAGGCATATATAACTGAATAATAATTTTTAAAACTTCGCTGCAAAAATCTGACATTTTCACTTTTGAAAATTTCAATGAGAAAAACATTTGAGACTTTTCAGCAGTCATAACGAGTGTAAAACACATACGCTTCGCTCGCCACGGTATTATGTAAACAAAAGTCTGCTCGAATAAATAGATAAAATGAAATGAACGAGTGTTGTTGGCTGCCGTACTATTCTGGTGCTTGCGTACTTCCGGTAGATTGTAGCCGTTGATTTACGGTTACGTTGCGCGGATCGTAGCACCGCGAGAAGCCACTACGCTGAGGCACCTGCATGAAGGAAGCTACGGCTCTACGCTGCTACGAAGCTTACACTCCTAAGACTCATACACTCACCGTCTACATTACGATAAAGAAGCTATCCGCGTTGAGTGTGACGGGTAATTTTTTTATTAATAAAATACTGTCGCTGTTAATATTATAGTTGATTATTTTATTGATTCGGCTATCACCCAACAATTAGGAAAAATATAATATGATACAGATGAAATTTTTTACCTAAAATTTCAAATACGTAGAGTATGAAAATACCCACTGGGTAATCTTTAAAATATGTGGATTAGTAAATATTCTATTTTTTACAACTTTTGAAAAATTATATTTTAAATAATTTTTTTTTTGATAGCATGATCTCACAATTATGTGTTCTGCAATAAAATAAAATTTTGCTTGGTAAAATTTTATCATTTTATTAAAAATATTTTTTTTTAAAAGAAGCTTATTGTAGAAAAAAACAGCAAATATACGAATTTTTCTTCGTAAGTTTCTATACCAATATTAAAGTAATAGAATTTTGTCGTTGTTAGTGAATTATTAAGAACAAGTTTGTTAACAAAAATTGTATATTTTATTCAAGTTTTTATTAGTTTCTAATATAGTCAACAAACAATATCATTAAATTCAATTCTAATTGAAAGTTTTACTCGAAATAATAGCGAAATGATAGCTAATAGAAAATAAAAGTCTTGTTAAACAACAACAGTTTGCTCCAAAAATTGCTCCGGCTCATTTTCGAGTCTCTTTCGAAAACCATTAAAGGAATGAAAAATTTTGAACTATTTTCAATGTTTTTTATTACTAATATCGGGACCAATTCCGCTCATTATCAAATAACTAAACTTCTATATTGATTTAAATATTATGCGTTTTCACCAAAAAATTTCTGTTATCATAATAAAATCGAAACAACTTAATGTATCTATTATAATTTAAAGTAAATGACACTTAATTTTTTTTTATTTGAAGCATTCCCGTATTATTTATTGTTTTTTTCAGTTTTCATTAAAAAACGTAGTATAGGAGTTTCGTGTATACAGAAAAAGTAAAAAAATAGAATAATAAAGTCAGCACATCACATCTAAGCCCAAAAGCTCTGGTATTCATGCTTCGCATATTTTATATATGAATATGATCAACGACTGAATTATTTTAATACAATAGGTTGATTATTCATTTCATGTAACGGCCTGAAAGTTAATCATAAAAATTAGACGGGGGTCGAAATTTTCGCTAGTTTCTGGGTAAACATAATATGTACCTTAAAGTTTTAATGGCTATAGCCCAGGTGACCTTAATTGAAGTGAATGGTTTGAGTATCATTAATAGCTGAGGCTCGGGTAACGTAAGGCAGTATTCAGCTCTCAGTACTCAGCTGGCGAGCCTCACCGATTATATGGAAATAAAATAAAATTGATGTCTAGATTCGCTTAAAAATTTAACGCTACTTACACATGTAGACTTGTTTAATAATCGTTCAACATTAAACAAGTCTACATCACACATCAATATCATCAGTTTTTTTAATGCTGTAATTAAATTCGAATATTGAATTGAGTAAACTTATCTAAAAATCTAACGTGGAAATTATTCTTGATGTGTGAAAAGAAAAAAAAAATAAAGTCTATCTAGCATTTTTTTCAGTTTTACTATGCTTGGAAAAAAAGTCTGCTTAAAGTGATGTTCTTCTTAAAGTGATATTTCGTGACGAGAACCAAAGGTCTAGTTTGTTATAAAGACATAATTTTGTTTTTTTTACATTATATTATAGTTCAGGCCATAAATGCTCGTTCATAAACGAAAAATTTAATAAAAATATAACATCAATTTTTATAGCTCTCTTTATAAAATTACATTATATTATTTTACATCAACATTGTACGATTCCACATGCTTTGTCACTAACAATACAGGTTACGCCTTTCGGCATCTTCCGACATTCTATCACATGGATGCAACAGAACTGACGCACAATAACCAGTTGGCATCGTCTATATACCAAAGGCTTAATTACAGGAAAACACAGACCCCCAAGGCAAGCACTAATTTGGCAACTAAAACAAATTAAATAATATTAAACTAATTATAATTTACACAATCGCCTGTGATAATTTTAAAACGATTAAATAAAAAACGTTTAATCTTGTTAATGTGTCATTCTTGAAAGGGTTTTATAACAAATAATAATCTACTATCATATACCTTGGGGTCTGTGTTTTCCTGTAATTAATTCCTTTGGTTTATAGACGATGCCAACTGTTTATTGTACGTCAGTTCTGTGACAAAACATGTGGAATTTCACAAAGTTCAAACAATTCAAATTTGATATCGAAATTCTATCAACGGATTCAGTCGAAATCAGAAATTAAGAAGTAAATGCTTATATGTAGTTTGCTAAGATGGGGCAAAGTTCTCAATAAATTGAAGAACATTATTGGAATTGAGTAATAATATATTTATAAGTAACGATGTCTTCTTTCAGAAAACAGATTTAATGATTTTTAAAGGATTAACATATTTTTATAAATCCTGACAAAATATTGAGATTAATAATTAAATATATGCTTGCCAGTCGTAAAGTTTCATAATTCGAATACTGTATAATAATATACAATTGCAAAATAGTGGTCTTCAGTCTCGTTACGGATATGTATTATGTTAACGAAAAAACTTCAAATATAACATATATGTTTATTATATTTTTGATGTGTGGTTTTTGAGTAGAGAGTATTTACTATTCTCTGTTAGTGTTTTAATAATGTATGGGATAACGATATATCTCTGTTTGTTCAGCTCATTGGATTACATGAATAATATATCGACAATGCCCTGTACCATAAACAATAAAAGGCGTAATGATTGAATTGAAAATTTATCGTGATAGCGTTGAAGCTGAAGAGAATATGGCGCTGGAAAAAAACGTTAATCACACAAAGCGGATGGACAAACAATCCGTGTTATGACATCAATAAATCTGCCACGTTGGCAACACCAATTCGAACAATGCGAAATCCAAGTTTTTCACTCTGGCAACAATATTTCTGACTGACTTTTCGTTCTGTGTCGTTCTAGGGCGCCATATGTATGCCGAAACAATCATTTGTCCATTTGTTACTCGAAATTTTGTCATAAATATTCAAATGGTGGTTTTGCTCTTTAAACTTGTATCTGTGTAGTAGTATGTAAAGCAGCTATACGTGCAAGAAAAAAATGTTTAACAAAATATACGAAATACAAATGTAACACTTCTGTATGATTGGCATAAATGATTTTAGATTAAAAATATTTGAACAAAAAATAATTAAATGTCACAAAAAAACGCTCAGAGATCATTCGAAATTATATTTTACTGTAGCATTTTTTTATTATAGCATTCTAAATGCCAAACGGTAACAACTCGATATAACTCACTCGCATACTCGCTTATAAATATGACTGTATTGACTTGTCGATTTTGACGTCCAAACAATAATTGTCCAATTTCTGACCATTTATCTATTCCGACTATAACAAGATTTTGAGTGAGATCACCGAAACCGGTCCTGGTCATAAATATCTAGTGTAAATAGTTCCAATATATATGTACATATTATTTATAAATTAACATTTTATTGAACTAATTGACGACTTACCTAGCAAGGTAATCAATATTTTCATTGAAATAAAAAAATGATTCAAATAAATAAGTTCACTACATATTATGTATCACTTTTAAGGTGTTAACTGTCATTTCTTGATGGAAATGCATGATATTTTAAATAATAAAAACACATTTTTTTAGTACTTATTTCCACAATATATTTTTTGATCAGGACCGGTTTCGCTCATCGCGAGCATTATCAACTGATAGAATACAATTTACAAACAAGTCTATTTATACAAAACAAAAAAATAATTTGAGTTAAAGGTAGCAGGTGTACAAAACCATGGGTTCAAGAACTAGGAAACTATTTATATAAAATCATACAATATTGATATAAATAAAGTAAATTAATATAAAAATTAAATGTTCACAATCACTTATTAAGAATTACAATTACAATTATGGTAAATCAGAAATCCATTAGGAGCTCTGAACAATCAATAAGGAAGTAAAGAGTGGGAAATTTTATTGACGAAAATAACCCACACTTACTACTTAATGGAAGAAAATGAATTAATATTAAAATTCTCATGTATTATTTAAAACATATTATGTACTTGTATAAATGTTCCTAGTTTCCTTCCTCTGAATTGGAAAATAATGAATTGTAAAATTTTGTGATAAGTATTTTTCATAGTTTTTAGCACAAATATAAAACATATAATTATAACTTTAATAAAGTCAACTCTGAAACATGAATCCTATAATTTCTTTAAATATTAACAGTTTGTTTCAGACTGCCAGCTTAAATTATTCTAGTCATGCGTTCCCTGCGCAATATTTGTAAAGTTTACTTTCAGTTTATTGGCACAAGATATAGAGGAGGATTTCTCAGTGCAAACTTTTGTAAAATACTATTTGCTCAAACTTTGCAATTAATAATATTTATTAAATGAAGTCGGTTATTGAGAAAATAATAACAAATTTACTGACATTTGGAAAAGATTCAATTAACACGCATTTTCGCAATCAAACATCAAAAGTTAAACATTTATAAAAATATTACATTTGGTTATTTTTTAATTTCAAGTGTAAAGCACATTTCTAAAAATCATCAATTAAATATGTAAGTGATACTGACTAAATGTTAGTCGTTCAATCAGTATGAAAGAAAAGTTTAAAAATATGAGTAATTCGTTCTGATGGATAATTAAAATTTTTGTGACGAATTGTAGAGCTGACATTATAATAATCAAAATTAATCTGATTAAATTTACATATGACCCCATCAATATTTGTATGGCTCTTTATAAACAGGTAAAAAAGTTTATGCTGTTTATAACTTTGAATCCAAAAATATTATTAGAATATGAATCTTACGAAATACATTTGAAGGAGATACTTAAGACGAAAATCTTCCAGGAAATTATTTTTCCACGAAGACATCATTCCATTGAACACATAAAGCTTAATACTGTTTATTTATTATGTTTATTTTGCGTGAAAAAAATATTTTGAAAGAAGTTTTACCCTTAATGAAAAAATTTCTAATTTTTTCCATTGCTCACATTTAATTTAATTTAGAATTTTCTAGTTTTTAAATCAGCTCATAAATCATTGAATACGTCTATTGTATATTTTCTTCTAGTTTCTTCTGGAATATTTATGAATAGTTTTAAGCGAATATTAGTTAGTTTTAAATTATAAATTTTAGTGAAACGAGATATTTTTTTTTATATAAAAAAAACTCTGCCAAATTACGTATTATTTTAATAATTCTGTGAAATCAATTAAAAGTACCTTTTGAGTTTTCTTTTGTAAAGTTTTCTCCATTTATTATTATAAGTCATGGAAGTGTAGACTATCCCGAGCAAAGGAGAAAAAATGGACCTTTCAGAGATTATAAATTGTAGCGCAGAATGTCGTAGAGCACAGGTGGGTTGGGGCGGTCCGCTTGTGCCCTCATATTTTTGGCCGAGCGAGCGCATTATTCAGTGGGTCACTTTGAGCAAGAGGAATTCTGAGTTGAGACCTCACTCTTTCAGACACATTTCTGTCGCAAAAATTAATATGTCTCGAAATTGTGCGAGAGATTTCACAATTTTCTTTTGACCGGGGCATTCTACCAAACGCTGACACTACAAGGAAAATTCATATAGGTATTTTACAAAGCTTGTTTCAGAAATATTTTATTAAATAACAAACACTGGTTAGGGTTTACATATACAAAATTCTCTTTGGCGTTCAACCTTTCTTTTGCATTTTCAATTTATTTTAAAGCGGAGCACACTAGATTTAATTACATTCGCAACCAAAATGTAAATATGGTCGTACTGATTTTCCTTATTATTTCGTTAATTGCTATTCCTATAATTGCATCAGTAATAATTTTGACTTTTATTGAATTATTATCAATATTAATCTTCAAAATATTAACAAAACCACCAAAAGGGCGTCTTTATTGTTAACAAAATCAAATCGACGTAAGAATTTGTCCATCTTGTATCTAAGAACATGTGATCTTAGGTCGTTTAAGTAATAACAATTTCATGAATTACACTATTTTCAAACAATATATGCTTTAAATTAATAACCCGTGATTTAAAATCTCTGCCATAGCACAAAAAACACCATACATAAATTACATACTGCAAGAATTTTCCTTAAAATTTTCATAATCTGTACAACAATTGACAGATAATTGATTTCAGGTATAAACGAAGAAGTTGTCAACCGTTTTCAATTAAGACGAATAATACGAAAGTACGATAATATGAAACTAAATCATGCAAAATAATACTGATATAATATTATACGACTATTTAGTTTCAATATTACACGGTGAAAAAATTGCAATTTATTTTAGTTATGCAAAATTTATAAGATACATAGTTGATAGTAATTTCGGTTTACGCCTTCATCAGAACTATTCTATTAGCTAGAATTCTGATGAAGGAGTGAGCCGAAAAATCAATCAACTATATATCTTAGAAATTTTTTAAATAAAATACATTGATATTTTTCACCGTATAAAAATGAAGTTTGACCAAGTAATCAATGACCAAAAATCTTAGTGATAAAACGGAATGTAAGTGCTATTTCAAGGGATTATCGCGTTATTGCATAATTGCGAAAGTTTTAACTTTCTTCCAGGCTATTTTGCCCCGACGTGTTATTTGTGTCTGCTAAAATTAAAATGCTTACGTGCAATTTCAAGAAAATATAATTTTACTTTTTGTTGAAAGTAAGAAAAAAATAAACAACAGTTTATCAAGTAATCACACAATAGCTAAATTTTTTTGTGTAAGTTTATAAAAAGGTGAAACTCAATAAAGTTTGCCTCTTTACCAGCAACTGCGATTTCGTTCATTTATCGAAGCATTTCCGTCAGTATACCAGCGAAGCTCTAAAAACAATTTTGTAGAACTGACGATATTTTCCGTTTTGTGAAAAACTGTTAGACTGTGCATGTCAAATCCACAACATTGCTACGTTCTTTCTTATTTGAAGACGTTTTTTGTTACAAAGACTTTTCTATAACGGTGAGTTATAAAACAAAATGAAAATTTCTAAGTCTCCTATTTATATTTTGTTTCGATTTTTTTTTTAAGTTTGAAAACATTTTCTTGAGACGAGCTATTTGAAATTATTTTAAAATAAAATCAGGCTATGCATTTAATATGTATTGCATATGTTTTTGTTTTGCTTTTACACGCTTTTAGTTTGAATTGTAACTCTACATATTTTGTCATTCACAACCCGGGCTTCGCTTTTCATCTGACATTTGTTCACTTATCTGTCAATCCCTTTCGTATACAAAAACAAACTTTTATAATTATACCTTTTGATTATTTTATTGAGTGAAATCGATTCTTGTTATATTTAATGTTTTTGTGATTATGTTAAATAAATATATGTATTGTTTTGAATGAAGAACTTTCAATTTTTCATTGAATAAGACATTGTACTATAATATAATATTTAGTATGTATATAATATAATATTTCTAAGCTTTCACCTAAACTGTAAACTGAGCTTGTAACAAAAAATCTTACGGATGATTAGAGTGATATTTTATAGATATTTATCATTTTAAAATGGTGACTGATTAGTGAGGTGTAGATACCCTAAGCAAACTTGAGATTTGCATACCTTTTTTTATACATGTTCAACTTCGTCATCTATTGTATATGAGTTGCTGATTAAAATCCGTAGTATGTCATCATAAAATGTTTCGAAGGCTTGACGCCACGAAACATAGCCAAAAAACCATAATTCCATTTTACCCAATGTGTTATATTCATTAAGCGCTGCAAATATACGAATTCAATTTTGTATTCATAACAACATACGTATAATGTATACTTTATTATGGCAGAGGGGCGTAAAGTGTAACATGAAACACTACAGATGACGGGTTTGCATCTCGTTCCAAATTCATGACCTAATCAAATTACCCGCCGCCCGCCAGCTGCCGGATGCGAATTGCTGACGGTTACAGCCCACCACTCTCTATCTATGGTTCACTTCTCTGCTTTCCGCCTACCACTGCTCAAAAGGAAATGACTGTTAATGAATATATTTCGTACACTTTATAGTTTAAAATAAAACATGTCAAATATATGAATGCTTTTCCTATTGAAACAATCTTTATTCGTTTGTAGAACTCTTGAAATTTAAAAAAAAAAAACTCAATGATACGGCTCTATTATTATTAGATAAAACAACCGATTAACACAGAGAACGTCTCATAAAATAGTCATCAATAATGTGATTGTAGTCGTAATTTTTGTTCTTCATTTAAACAGACTTTGACTAACTACGACAAACTTCAATAATTTAGATATAATTATAAATCAAACTAATTACAATCATAATCAAATAATACTGTCGATCACATCTTACTTACCAGATTGATATAAGTAGATATTTCTTTAAAAAAAGTTACAAAAAAGCCATTTATATTTTAATTTTAGTCGATTAATATTTGTTGTAAAACACTTTCAAGAATAACTCATTATCAAGATCGTTAATGAAAATAATCATAGGCAATTGTGTTAATTAATATTAGATTAGTATTATTAAATTTGTTTTAGCTGCCAACTTAGTGCTTGCCTCACCAAACCCCAAGGTCTTTGTTTTTCTGTAATTTATACCTTTGGTATATAGACGATGCTAACTATTTATTTTACGTCAGTTCTGTTGCATCCGTGTGATAGAATGCCTGAAGATGCCGAAAGGCGAAATCCGGGCTGTTAGTGACAAAACATGTGGAATCGTACAAAGAAAATTAAAGTTTTAACAATTCAAATTTAAAATGTAATAGTTTTTTTTGATTGAATTGGCATTCAATTGATATATCTCCATTATAACACGTTGAAAAAAATAGCAATGTGTTTTAGTTCTACAAGATTATTGAAATAGCTATGAACTATATTTTTAAAAATAATCTTATAGGGCTAAAATAAATTGCTATTTTTTTTCACCGTGTTAATCGTTTTTTGACTAAAAATGATAATGCTTACACTCTCGTAAATAAAGTGATGATTAAATTGATATCAACTTTCATGATGTATATGATCATAAAATTCTTAATTAGCATAATTTAGTAATATTTACACCAAAATATATTGGTTTTAGAAGAAAACTTATGTACTTATAATTCATAAAAAAATACAGAGTTTTGTGTTTCTATTCAATCAATAAATTGTTTTATTCAATAAAAACGGTCCTCAGTTTTTCTTAGTACAAATAACGTTGTTTATATTTCATTAAAGTTGCGTTACTACGTAAAAATAGTGGTTTTTTTTCAAAGTAAAGATCTTCCAGTAAATTGTGATGAAAAAAGCAACTAAGCTTCTATAACAAAATCGAGAATACTTGTGAGTTTTCTCTTTTCGTTTACTTACATTTAGAAAACATTCTTAAATGAGGAAAAAAAAGTGTTTCTTCTAAGAATATTGTTTTGTCGATAAACTCTGTGGATCGTTCCTGTGAATTGTGGTTATTTTTTGTACTATTTTTCAGGGATGGTTTCTTTATAATTTCGACGTAAATACATGGTGTAAAATATTTATCATAGACAAGGAAGTGACGACTTCGTGGCAGGGTGTAATGGTAATAAGATCAGGTAACCGTCGCAGGAGAGTGAGAAATAGGGAACGGTATGCGTCTGTTAATTCAGCCTCACTAAAGGGTGGTCGTGCTGGGAGAAACTCGTTATCTATATATCTAACCAGGTGATTAACTTACATCACCTTAAAAACAATTCGTTAAAAATGTGAGTATTAAATCATTGAAATTATAGAAAGAGCTTAATTAGACCTGCACTGGCTTGAAGAAAGGTGATATCATTTTAATATAAACTTTTACTTTTATGTTTCTATAAAAATATTTTTTATATAGTATGTGTATAATATATGAAGTAAAGTCTAAAATGCAATATTTAAGGATATAAAATCTGAAGTTAATTTGGACTATATTTTTGATATTTATACTACGCAAATTTATTTATTTCAAATATGTTTATATTTTTTTTATTTTCTTAAAAAAAATCGGTTCTTAAAAACCGTAAAAATATAAATGGGACAAACAGTGACACCTGAAGCAAGCTTTTTTTATATTGACTTATAATTTTTTTGATGACTTAACACGGTGTATAATATAAATACAAATTATAAAAAACAGTAACAGTTGTAAAGTGTGCGTTTGGTGATTATTTTCTTTAGCTTACTCGACCATGTAGCATAGTAATTTATTATTAGGGACCGTTGCCGAGTGACTTTATAATTAATATATAGCTTAATAAATATAAAAATATTTTGTTTAAGTTTAATTTATTAGTTAAGACATCAATCAAAGTTTTCATCTTCAATAATTTGGAGCACTTTTTTTTAATATTTTATTCAAATAAATTCAGAAAGAATTTCCAGAAAACTGTTTGGTAAAATCCAAAAAGTGCCTTTTGTGGAAACATCTCATAAAAGATCTGAAAATGTCAGCGAATTAAGTAGTTATATATAGAGCTTTTAGAAACGTCATCGCCATAGGACTAGATAAAACTTTGCCGTTACGCTTTTGGAGTGTGCCAAAGTTAAAGAAGAGCTTTGAGGATCAACTTTGTCACAAGTCAAAAGTTAAAGTGGATCATTAGTTGACAGAGGCGGGAGATGCGAGCGAATTTAGTTATATATATTTGTGTGTCACTTATAAATGATAATCTAACGTACGCAAATATTTGGCAAAAACTTTTAAACCACTTAACCTAAAGCTACTCGGAACAGTTAGCGCGATAAGCTATGTAAGTAATTTTCTGAATATTCCCTAAACAGACATTTTTTAAAACGTATCACTCACTGCATTTAATTGAAATAAAAATTAAGCCCTGCTTGCTTTTACACGAATTGCTTGCGTGTTTGTATTAATAAAAATGCTATTTTGATGAAGATGCAGTATATGATTATAGTATGTTATTAACGATTAATCTTTTATTAAAAAAATGAATATTGCAAAAATTATTAATAACTGATAACGATGAAAATATCTTACGATATCAGTAATTGTCAAAATGCTCGCAGTGTGCATCTTTGCAGCCAAAATATTTCAATTCAAAAAAAGCTTTTAATTACAATATTCGTGAGCATTCATTGCACAAAAGTTATTTAACATTTCTCCACTTTCATGCAGTATTGTTGGCTTGAGATTCCACTAACATGGTGTATCAGAATCAGATCAAATAAATCTCAGACGCATGTTCTTATAAAAAAATGCATAACAATACTTGTCATGACGAGTCTGATTGTAGCTATCAATTCAATATAACGACAAGACTCTAAAAATAAAACAAAAGTAAATGAAATATTATAAAAACGTTTTAAAATATACACCAATAGAGCATAAGTAATGTAATCATTGCAAATTCATAAATAAATCACCGATACGGTTAACTAAAAAATGATCCTGATTGAGAGGTAAGTGTTTTTGTAATTCTGTTAATTCTAAAGAATGAATACATAGACTTATTATAAAGAAATTTAACACAATATGAATATGAGATTATACAGATTCTGCTGTAATAACCAAAAAATTGAAGAAAGTAATCAGATCAGCGTACCTAGAAGCATTTTATTACGAATAATTTTATAATTATATTAATTATAATGTAATCGTTATTACTCGGGTGTATATATTTTTTTTATGTCCCGTAATCCATTCAAAAACACTACAAATGTAATCAAATATAATAGTATAACTCCATTAAACTATCTTAATTTCAAATAACCAATAAACTTTTCTTATATTTTAAAATGTAATATTTTCTTTTGGTGTAATTGAAAAAGGTTGGCTTTAGTAGCTGTAAAGCTATCAGCGAGATTTATATTTCATTTAAACGCCCATGATCACTGTGAAACCTCACGACCGTTTAAATAAAGCTCTCAAGTGAGCAACTCTTGCAACATATACTTAAAGAAGTCATTAAGTTTTTTATCCAGACACACCCTTCTTTTTAAAATAACCACTCTAAAGACTTTAATTGGGGTGATATTTCATCGCTGGCAGGGAAATACATTTCCTGGGGGAGGTAATTTAGAAAGCAATGTGAGCGAGGTGGCGTTATCCAGGTGTAGCATGTAAGAAAAGTCCGCGTGATCCATTTCTTCACGCCGCTAAATATATAGAAAGGACAGCTTTATATATTAAAAGTGAAATACTTAATAGAGGAAAAAGAATATATTTTTTTACGTTTGCAAATAAAATCATTTTAGATTGTTTTTTTAAGCATAACCAGTGCCAATAAAGATTATATTGCCGTTGAAACTGAATATACTGTGTAATAGAAAAATGTGTAAAAACAATAACGCATAATTATCAATCTCTAAAATATATTACAAATGGGTGCGTTTTACTCGACTTCCAAACGTTTGAGGCTTTTAAAAACGACCTTTTGTAGAATCAGCGTCGAGATTTTTTGGCGTGAATTTTTTCACTAGAATTTTCAAATAATTGCTTTACCTCTCTCTCTTTTTAATTGAGCAAGAAAGAACGGCAAGACACTTGTTAAGTTGATCGCCCCCCGGTTTCGGATCAGAAGAAAAGAAAGGAATTTCAGATATTACAGATATCACGTACGGTATTTATAATGCCGAATTCGAGCCCGTGAATCACCAAAGTCAATGGCGTTGAAAACTTAGCTTAGTTGAAAATTTCGTTCAATAACAAATATTTCATTAGGGGACTATTTTTATGTTAAAGATTTAATCATTGTGTTCTTAGTTTGTTGACCTCATTTTCACTTTAACATGCTATGTACAGTTTTTGTATCTTATCGTCATTTTTATGTTATAAGTTTGAATAATTTCCAATTATTATTATTTCCAAAATTATTGTATTTCTTAATTAAAGTATTTTTCTGTGAAAGCTTTTCATATAATACATATTAATATCAAGCAACTTTATTCATCATCCAGCCTTTTATTACAATAAATTAATTAAAAGAGATTGTTTTGAAAATGTTCATTTTTATTATTATGAGTATTAATTTAAAAAAAACGTTAATACCTAGAAAAATGATTGATGATGAGAATGCAACAAATAATTAAATATAACTACACAAGTGTTCAGAATACTATTCTAACTTTAAATTGATTTTGAGTTTAAAACTAGAATAATTTAATTTTCAGTTAATTACTCATTAATATAACTTTCGTTCAGCGAACAAGCTGTCAAAGACTTCATCATGTTAACTATTTTCAAATATGGTGAATCATAAATCGATTCCACTCGAGTCGTTCGGATAAATATTCAAAATATTCCCATATTTCGTATCGGTATGAACGGATTCCATTAATCATCTGTAATTTATTGAATCTCTCGCTATAAATGTTATACGGTCGCAACCACGACAAATGATTTGTGACGCGATTCAATTCAAAAGACTATGCCAATCTGATTTTTGACTCGTCAGCGAGGATTCGCAATAATGTGCCAGATATGGCAAATAAAATAAAATGATAAAGTTTAGCAGAACCACACATGTATTTTGCACACATTGTTTTTCATTTAATAAATGATGCGTTTTTATGTCAATAATCATAAGTTTACTTTTCAGAAATGGTTTCATTTTATTTATTTGATTTGAATTCGAAAAAAATAGTACAACAGGGCGTATTGTAAGAATTTGAATCGTAAGACATATTTCATTTAATAATACTGAAATATTGGCCGAAGGTAAAATGATATTTCCTTGAATATACGATCTTTATAAGTGATTCAATGTCCAACGCGTTGGTGATTGAATGTTATGTGTATGATATAAAGTGGAATCTGCAATTTGATCACCATCCTTAAACATCAGACGGCACCAAGAATAGAACAATGAATCAATCAATATATCTATATATTTGATTAAAACGTGAGCCTGATTTGTTAGCTTTTTTCCTCTTTTAGATATTATGTTATGTTATATTAAAAAAGCTTATTTCGAGCTTTATTTCTGTATTGCCAACATGTTTTCTTTATTTTATGTGTAAAGGAAGTAGAATCTCAATAAAAAAAAACACTCGTATTCGGTCTCATTTCTTTGGCATAACTACCTTATATACCGTGACGTGCAGCTTTTTAAATATCCATATTAATTTTAATATGTTAATGTTCATTTCTAGGTGGAAATGCATTTTTTAGTACTATTTTTACAACTTAATTATGACCAGGCCCGACTTAGTTTATCGCGAGTATTATTTAAAATATAACGTTTTTTGCTAAATATATTATATTAGAAAGTTATTATTATTTTTATTTACCATCAATTTTGCTCAATATTTTGTAATTTATTTCACCATTTCAATTTATACTAATATTTTCTTTTAAGAAATAAATTATATTTCCATTGAAATAATTTACGTTAAAATACAACAATAGTGATCTGTATATTGATTGTGTACCTATCATGGAGACAAACATTTTGCTATGTTAAATTGTTTTAACTTATACCTTGTGATAGATACATTTTTCTCATCTTGATTTATGTGATGCACTTATTTATTAGAAAGGAGTATTTAATTATAATAAATAAATAATGTGTACATAAAAACTAAAATTCATTTAGAATTCTCATAACTTTCAATACAAACTTGATATAGATGTATGAATGTTTTCGTTTATTGAATGGTGACGTTCAATGATTTATGACCTCTGTGTAATGAATTCGTGTAGATTTTCAATTGTGTTTATTTTCAGAACAAAGTAATGGCATGTGTTTATTCACCGTAAAACATACAATAATACTGTATGCTACTTTAGTTATTTGTCTACGCTGTAGGAAACCGGCGGCCGGAAATTAGATTTGTCGCATAGTTGCGCGTCGACGTTTTGTAAGCAAATTGAGAAGAACTCGACAGCAAAGTTGCACAGATGTTACTTTGTATTTTTTCCATGAAATGTTGCCATCGTTATACTTTGATTGTTATTTTGTATTATTTATATGCACTATTTTCTGTTCAGGTTCTGATAGCAATACGGAGAATTTGATTACGATACATACTTTTAATATTGATATTCTGTTTCAATTATACCATAACTGAATGCGAGATAGCCTTGTCAATATTCCGGTACTAAAAAGTGAGTGTTTTTTTTTATCAGACACTTATTACAGAGCAAATCTTTTTGATTAAAAGTTTGAAAACCTGTGTTGTAGAATATTATATTATTATTTTCATAATGGTTAGAAAAATGTATAAATATTATAGAAGCTAATATTGTAAATTAAAAAGTAAAATTAAAGGATTATCGTAGGTCGTGGATGCTTCAGGTTTATTGTTACAATCAGTTTCTGACACACGGAGTCTATATGACAACTTCGACTTTACGGAGTACAACATTATATTTCATTACCTTTTTTTTATTTTTATCAAAACAAACTAAATATTTAAATTATTTCACGTGAAATTGTAGTTTTTTTTTGTTTTGTAGCATGTGTAATAAATGATATTTGTCTTCCAATTTTTTTATTTAAATTTCGTTTCATTCTAAACTTTTATTCTTGTCAGTAAAATTCGTGTGTTGAGCGATTCAAATAGAAAAACGACACAAAAAATTATAAAACTTTATGAAAATCTTAGAATAGGGGAATATTTGACTAGCGACGTGACACTGAAAAGTAGGTATGATTTATTTATAAAAAGGCTTCTTTTTCATGAAATAAAACGGGTGAAAGTTTTCAACGTTGCAGAACTCACTTTTGAGCGTAAAATAAAAAAAACAGAAAAAGGGTGTCATATTTTGTGACATGACCTGGAATGATGAATGCGTTGGCACAATAGCGTGTTGAATTATTGTATTCTATTCAGCATAAATAAACAATATTCATTATACCAAATAAAGTGATACTGGACTTTATGGATTTCTTATTCTTTTCCATAAGAATTAATAAAGCTTTGTCTACATTTTCTCACATAGTGATTTTATCACCGCATCGAAAAATTGTTCAGAAAATTTACCACTCAATATAAGCCTCACCATTCAATCCGTGAAACACAAACAAAATGCTTCTCGAAGTCCGATCATTTCTAAAAGTTTTCCAATTATGAGCGATTCAACAAATCGAGACTATGTACGTTTGATAGAATTTATTTTTATCTCGTTGTATATAAAAATATATTTAAGAAAATTGTATTTTACAATAGTAAGTCACAATGAATGATTAAAGTCTCAGATCAAACTGTATATTATTTAACATGTGAAATATTACAAAATTATTAAAAGCAAATTTTAATCAAAAATATTGCTCGTAAATCAATTGTTTTAAATTGCATAAAACAATTAACATGTCAAATTGAAATAAGGAAGGACAAAAATGCTTGAAAGTAAAAAAAAAATATATTTATTTACAAAATAATAATTTATCAGTATGAAATTTATCGTCGCGTATTATGGTAAAACACAGCTATAAATATTACATTTGGAAAGTATCAAAAAAGTCTAACTTTTTCGGCATTTTGTGTTTATTTCAGGATAATTTGGAAAAATAAGACGTCAAGTGGTGGACTGGAGAAATTTAATGAAAAGTTTCCTAACAAAGTGAGGTCCATAATTGCTTTACCACGCTGGGCTTCGGACGACGTGTGCGAAATGCAAATACCACCATTATCTGAAAAAGAAAACTTGAAGAAAAAAGCTATGAATATAATATGAAAAGAATATAATAAAACAAACTCAATTTAGGATATTTTATTTTTGAAAGTGCCTGTTAATTTCTCAGTATTTTTGTTATTGTCTGCAAATGTCAAGTAACAAACAAACATCACAGTAACATTAATTTATTACAAAGTAATATTAACGTATTTATTTGTTAACAAAATGATGGAACATTGTATACTAATTAAATGCTCAAAAAATTCAGTTACTGCATATAGCAAAAAGTTAGAATATCACCAATATTTTTCATAATTAAAAAAAAATCCGAAAATCTTGCAGTCACAAGCAGTTACAATATCAATTGCTGTGAATTTATTGCAACGTTGAATGACCGCCTACCATAACGGTATCAAAATTGTGAAATATTTCTATTGTTATGTCGCTTAGACTGTAATAATTATTTCAATAAATTAGAACTGAAAAATCATTTCAAATTAGATCAATAGGATCGGATGTTAAAAATACTAATATAATGATTACTCAAATTGGAATGTTGATAATCGAATGAATAATACAGTTGAAAACTTTTGTATTTCAATCGAAAATTAATTCAAATTTTGTTTGCACGAAGTTTATGTATATGAGTCATATTCAAATAATGTTACTACAGGTTGATTAAAATCATATAGAATCATCTGATGAATACTTTCTTCGTTCGATATCAATAATTTCTTTGAAACATCATTTGAATTAGTGAATAAATATTTGCGACACGTTTTTTGATGCATGATCTATCTCAAATATATTGAAGTTTATTATCGTTTTTATCGTAAAACATTTGAAAGTTATAAATAATTAAAAGCGATTGTATTTTATATATACCAGCGCGTGGAGATTATCGTACAGCATACGAAAGTGAAAATTAAAGGATAAATCCCTGAAAATTTCTATCAAAATAGTACATTAGCTGTCCACATATGAAAAAACATATTATTGATGTATTCGTTCAATGAAAATCTTGAATTTTAAAAATATGATCAAAATTATGTGGAGAAATACGATACAAAAATATATTTTATAAGATGCAACATCTTTTCTACAAAAAAATTTCAATTTGCTTGTGAACTTTATTGATTGCAAGCGTAAAAAACCAAGAGCCATCTTTAAATGTTGAGTTTTATTGTCTATTATTATCAACAATTACACAAAGCCTTTTTAAACTTGTTACTTACAATCAGGGTTGTGGTGCCGGAGTGGGAGTCGTGAAAAACGAGCGACTCCCACTACTTTTTCGAGTAGACGATTTTGAAGAATTTATCAGATTTATTGATTGAATTGGCATTTACTTGGTAGAACTCCGTTAAAACAAAAATTATATGAAAAAGTAGCGATGGATTTTGTAGAAGTAAAATACATTTCTGTTTTTTCACCGTGTTAATTTACCGAATGGTTAGTTATTATTTCATTGAATGCACATAAATAGGAAAGGCAGGAAAAACTCTGTCAAAAATATTTTTTTTTAGTCGTGTTGTTGGTCATTATCGGAGTCGGAGTCGTGTTTTTAACGACGCCACAGCCCTGCCTAAAATAAATAAAAATTAGAAAAAATAAAATAAAAATCAGCCACCGTGTTCCAAACGCGTATAATGGCTTCAATGTACCTGCTCAGTTATTTTAATATGAGAAAATTTTATCATTTGCGAACCGTAACGTTGAGTAAATATTTCCATTGGTTTTATTTACTCATTGGATGAATGAAAACAAATAGCACACGTGTGTTTTCCATCTGTATGCCTATTTAAAGGGACGGGCGTTGTCAATGCTATCATATTTGGTCACATTTGCAATGCTATCAGGCATTATGCTAAAATAATCACTATACACTCTGTCGTAGATACGCAAAAATTTGACATGAATATTTATTAAATATAGTTAAAAAGGCAACAATAATTTGAGTTGGAAGCTGCTGCAAAATTATAGACTTCCTCGTTGGTTAGCGGATGAAATGTGGCTTTCGGTTCTTTGAAGGCAAATACGTTATTTTCGGTGGATTCAGTGGAACTAAGTGGATATTTGTTTGGTTGTTTCATAATTGTGTACCGTAAAAATGAATAACTTATTACTATTGGAAAGTAACAAGAAATTTATAGCACATTTGGCGATAGGTGAGTTCAGAATCTAATTTTAGTTTTCGGCAAAAAAATCATGTAATCCGCACTTTCTACAATGTTATAACTCTAGTAACTCTGATAAACTATTCATATGAATTAATGATCACATTGTTAATCATTTTTTTTTATAGATTTAGTTTAAAATGCTTCTCAAAAAGGTATTTTACACCATGGGTTGTGTTACAACCTTTGAAATAAAAAAAAATATCAATCACATAATGTTGTATAATATTGGTGAGAAAATAAATATACATCGGGTGATCGGTTAACGAACAATTCGGACTGTGAAAAAATTGGACAACGAATACATATTCGGATAACGAACTAAAACAATGTTTTTTATCCATTTATGTTATTTGTAAAAATCGATGATCGGTTAACAAGTGATCCAGATATCGAACATGGTCTTGGTCGTGATCATGTTCGTTAATCGATCGCCCACTGTATATACAGAAATTTAGCTTAAAAAAATAATCGGCTTATTTGTTTAAAAGAGCCACTTATTTAACTTATTATTATAATATATTATACTAAACTTCCCTCTTAGAATAAATATCCTAAGCCGTATGATGTAGTTTCTCCTATAGCAACGCTAAGTTTTAAGGTCAAATTCGTTTTTTTTATAAATATTTTTTTATAAATGCCAACGACCGTACCACGTTGTAAGCGCCGGCTCTCGTGCGATCACCGAAGTTAAGCAACATTAGGCGCGGATAGTGCTTGGATGGGTGACCGCTCGGGAACACCGAGTGCCGTGTTCTCTTGGCTATGGGAAGGAAAACCCAGACAGAAAACCGAACACCAACCCGCCTGGGCAGCGTGGTGTTGCTATGTCCAAACCCCCCCTGGAAAAAAAAAAAAAAAAAAAACAGGGGGAGGCCTTCATCCAGCAGTGGATCGACCCCGGCTGATGATGATGATGATGATATTATAAATACATATTTTATATATGAAAAAGTATTTGTGAGAAGCTGCTCGTTGCTTCACTTCGTTAGACGTATTATAAATCAATGACAAATAAAAGGTAATTTAATATATAAAAATAATAATTGTTGATTTTCTGATTAGGGTAATTCGAAAAATACAGTTAAAAAATCCTTCCATAAATTTTTGTATGAGTGCCTAGTCCCCTATATAGCATAGTTTCTTTCCATAATTTTATCAATTTTAATACTTTTGATTAAAGCATAATTTATTGAAATTTAGAAATAAACTTATGAATTGTAGATATCGGTGATATAATTTTTTAAGGTGTAAAGCATATAATATTATATTGTGAAATGTAAACTTGTTAGTAGCAGAATTATTTATAAAACTATTTCGAAATGAATTCTTGAATTACATACCGATGCGTCGCCACAACAACAATAGCAAGTATGCGTCGACATTAATTACATACTCTGATAATCTAAAACATTTAGTCAACGCATTAAATAATAACTCGCTGTTTGTTATGTAGAATTATCATCAGAAACAAAGGGACCCTTAAGCGACTCGATTAATTGTTAAGGCGGCTATAGACGGTGTGCAATTCATTCCCGGTGCTCCTGGCAAATGAATTAGTAAGGAATCTTCCGCTCTGCCGCATACCATTATATCTCGAGAAGTTGGAGAGAATTAAGCTACTCAAACTTCTATTCATTGTTGTATTGTGATAACGGAAAGAGTTTTCTCACTCGGCCAAATCGCTACCCATTAAGGAAATTCGAGAATGCGGCCTCTGGCTGGGAAATTCGGCTGCGTGTTTGAAAACTCTCTTGTTCCGCCATTAATAATGCGCTCGAGTTGCAAAAGCGGCCGGAAGTGAATGCGCGCCGCCATTGTGCGGGCATCATTGGAAACTGTTCTTAGATCTGCAAATTCGACGAATCCATTCAATTTCCTATATTTTCTGACTTATACATGAACCAAGCACTACAATTAATTTTGAATGCAGCAGTTTCAGTTAATTTACTTTCAGATTCCCCATTTTTTATATTTTTTGTATTTATTATATGATATAAAAAATACCTTTGTTGGTTTTTCAGCCGCTATTTTACCGTCCTTTGAATAACGATGATAAAATTACGTGGTTACATAAATATTTGAAAAAAGAAACTATTTATGTACTTGCATAGAAAATTAAAAATTTATAATGGTACATAATTTTTTTTTATATGTTGTAGAGTTCTCAAAAATAAATAAATATATTTTAAATAATAAAAACAAATTTTTTAGTACTTATTTCCACAATATATTTTTTGATCAGGACCGGTTTCGCTCAGTTGATAATGCTCGCGATGAGCGAAACCGGTCCGGATCAAAAAATATATTGTGGAAATAAGTACTAAAAAAATGTGTTTTTATTATTTAAAATATCATGCCTTTCCATCAAGAAGTGACAGTGAACACCTTAAAAGTGAAATAAATATATGTTTGCGTTCGTATTTCAATATCTTTATAAACTTTCAAATTGTATTCATATACCCGTTTTATTGTCTATTTATATTTAATACATTATATAGAATACTTGTTTTGTCATAGATATTCAAATTTACAGATAATAAAAAAACTCATCGCTTTAAAATAAAACATATTTCATTCCTTAAATGTAGCATTATTAGTTAATGTATTTAGAGGATATCATAGTATAGCGGCAGCTTGAAATAAATGAACTCTTCTTATTAATACTAAAATTATCCTATGCAGAGACATTAATGGTAGAAATATTAAAACTACAAATGTAAAGTAATTAATAAAACCTTTTGAGGAAATCTTGAAAGAAAAAAATTTTCGTGCAGTTTTATGATTAAAGCTAAAAATGTTTTCTGTATTCCACAAAGGCTTAAAAATCAATAGATATAAAATCTACAATCTACACCGAAGTTTTGTTTCACTGTTCGTATTTCGAATGATTCTTTTGTTTGTCAAATTACAACAGTCGCCAATCTACAGGTTGGTAAAAAGAATAAAGAGCCTTTAAAAAATAGCGAAACAGAAGTAAAGCAAAAGCAGGGAGGGCGTTTTTGCGAAACTTTAATCATCCACGCCAGTCGGTCGGGTGGCGGATATTATTTTTCCCAAGGTGGACGCGGGCCTTATTGTAATAGGCGCTTTTCTACTTTACAGATTAAAATATTTTTAAATAAAAGAAGGATATACTTATCTTTGAGATTTTTCATTTAATTTTCAAAGAAAATATAAGCTTTTATCGAAGACTTTAATCTGAATCATTAAAAGAGAAAAACATATTATAATGCTCCATTTCAAACAATATATACAAAACATGACTGTATGAATATCAAATTATTTTTTTTTATTCAGGTTATTTAAGGAGAATAAAGTATCATGTGAAATAAAAATAAATTTAAAATCAGCGACCAAATCTTTAAAATCGTAAACTTTGTGTAAGATCTTTTTTTTTCCATATTCCGAACCATTACATTTTCAGTTAATGATGTTTTAATATTGATCCAACAGCATTCTCTGAGATTATTAGAACAGAAAAAGTGTAAAATATTTTCCTTGACTGACATATCATCAATAAAAAGAGCGTTTCATGTCGACGTTTTCATTTCTTGTGTTTCACTTTCTGTTTCACTTTCTCAAGTGACTTCTAGAATTTTGTGTATCTTTTTTAAGCTATGTACACATTGTTTTTCATCGTGCAGATCAATCTGCATCGATTATATATTTTTTTAAATAATAAGAACATTGATAAAATACTATTTTCACAATATATATTATATGTTAATAATTAAGACCAATTTCGCTCATCGTGAGAATTTTTATCTGATATCATTGACTAAATTTATTGTGGAAATAATACCAAAGATGTGTTTTTATTATTTCAAATACAATTCTTTTTCATCACGAAGTTACAGTTTACATTCAACATCTTAAAATTGATTTGTCTAAAAAAATAAATTAATAATTTTAAGCTAATGCTATTTGAAAAAAAGGGCAAATTATTTTTTTAAGCTTTTATCTTGAGCTTTGTATTATATTAATTGTAATTTACAGTTGTAAATTTGTGATAGTAAATTAAATCAAAACCTATTTCATAATTTGAGCTTAAATTCTTTCCTCCTTGAATTTTGGATACTTTCAAATTTATTTTAAGCAGCTAATTAACGGGTGTTCAAAAATTGTGTTTATGATTACACTTCATAGTGCCAAGAACGTGGGGGGTATTTTGAAACGTGGTGGCAATGTGGCGGTGATGGGCGGAAAAGTAGGCGGCCGCAGACAGGATCGTCGAGCCGCTCGTAAATACGGATTACCCCTTCACTGCTACCGTATTATGGCGCAAGTTTTAGTTCAACGACCAATCCGGTTAGTATAGCTTTCAGTTCTACACCGCTCGTGGCCGACGCTTAATAAGTTTCAATATGGATTGTTTTCTGATAGATTCAAACGCAGATTGCAGTGCATTTTGCCGTTACTTTTAGCGAATGCTTTTTCTTTGGAGTTGAAAATTTATAATAAAGTTATATCTTGTAAGACACTTTCATTATAAAATTCACTCAATGTATCACCATTGATTCTAAAGAATAAACAAAATAAAATGAATTCTAAAAAAATTATCTTAGTACAATTTTTACTGTTTAAATCATATATTGTATGGTAACATAGTTTTAAAAAGCTTACCATTAAACAAAACAACTATGGCTGAAATCAGTGCCTGACTTTCAATGCTTACAACAAATAAGATAATAAGTGATAAAAAAATATTTTCCATATCATTTTGGCTTCGTATGTGAAACTAAAAGCATGCAAAAAAGTAACTTATTTAATTTGTCGACATTAATTGTATGGTTTCTTGGATGTTAAATGAAATCGTTTTTATTGTCCTTTATTAATTCTTTAGATTATGTTTGAAAACTATTCAAAACACGTAAACAACCAGTTTCTCGATAACTTGTTCAATACATTATCGAAAATTAATTAAATATATGCTTAATATTTTACTAAATTTATAGCAATATCGAATGAACTAAAAATACTTAGAAGTGAAATCTTTTTAAGAGTTTTTAATAATGTAACAAAATGATAACATAAAATTTTAAGAAAATCATAGATTATTTTATACAATAAATTCAATTGAATTCAGAATATCAGTCAAATTACTCTAATTTCTAAAGCACGCCATGAACAAAACGCGTCATGATCACTTCCAAAATTTTGCTTCATTTTCTTCATTACATACAACGTAATGCTGTTTCATCAAGAATCGACAGTTTGCACGATAAAAGTGATTTCTCAAATTAGAATTGTAAACTTAATAACAAAAATAACAGAGTCGATTCTGTAACTGATAATAAAGCGTATTGGCAATTTTAAATAAAGTATGGTCAATTTTGGTTACATCAATTATTATGCACCAAGAAAACAATCGTTTAATAGATTAACTTACAATTCTTGCCTGCAGTGCTCATAAATTATTTTTGTAGAGGATTAAAAATTTTATCTATTTTATTGGAGTATGAAATGAAAATGCATAGACTTTGTATATTAAGTATATTTTATAGCGATACCGTAAATTTCTTTTGCGAACCTCCACTTCACTAGAAATTATTTCTTGTCTCTGAAGCTTAAGTATCCCACGTCTTAACAATGTTGTGTTTACCTTATTTTGTAGTCATTAATGGAGAGTTCCTGCACATTTATAATCACTATGGCATAAAGTGCTAAGAGTAAATGTATACGTTTTAATGATATTTTTAAGTTCGCTGCAGATACTTACAATGCAGAAAAATACCTTAGAAACGTTTTGAAACATAATAAAAATATTTGAAAGTTTATAATATATAATATGTATGGTACGGTACGTTTAAAGTGAAAGTGCGTCTCAACATAAAAATATCGTGCAACGATTCAGGCAGTAAAAATTTACAATGACTATCAACGATTATAGTACAATGTTGTCGATGGTTTCAATTAAAAATTTTAAACTAATGTCATATCACTGGAAAATATTTTTTTAAGTAAAATTTCATGTGTAGAATAACATTTCAACTTATGATAATATGAGTAGGTATAATGGGAATGCCCTGGGATGTAATTTTACAGAAACATTAACATTAATATATATTAACTTGAAACACTACACCGCTATAACATTTGAATATATCTCATGAAGAGCACTTGGCTGGATTTTACAAATTATAATGTAGAATGTTACCGTAGTAATGTAATCATTTTTCAGAACGGTAAAAACACACTATTTGATTGATGTTAATGTTATTAATTTAACATATCATGTCTGACTTCGCACAATCAAGATTTTTTCAAACTAATTGTTTAGTTGCACAATGAAAAGATTCGTAAAATCCCAGCTTTTTTTCTGTATTTGTGTTTTCAATACATTTGTTGGGTTGGATTGAAATGTTGCGGTGTTACCATAGGCTAGAGAAGGAAAAATGTAAACTGCATTTATATCTCAATATAGTCAACTTCAAACGCACGAAAATTATTTAAATGATATTTTTGTCACTTGATCCGCTGTCAATATGTAAAAAATGGTCTACCAATGGTGATATCTTAACAAATATTTTTCTACAAAAACTGGAAACGAATTATTCAGTAGTTCAAACCCTATTGTATGTGTGAAAAGAATTTTAGCAATCGCAATTATTCATGCCTTCAGACATCGGTAAATCGATTGATAAAACCGCTTTTACTTCATTCAAACCACTAAGATCAGTAACAGAAGCCTACTTTTAACACAGACCCGACTTTAAGTATTACAGAACCCTATTTAAGAATAAAATATTTTTATAAATTTTCTATCATATTTAAAAAAAGTCGTTTTGTGGAAACATTTAAATAATGTTACTTGTCCGTGAAATTTATAGGCATTTATATAGTATTATGTAAATTAAAAGTAAATGTGACTTAATTATACTTTCTATTATTATTGGTAGACTATACAAGCATTTCGGCAATGCTAATGATGCTGATTAATAATGTTGTTTTGCCAAAAATTCTCATAACATTTATTATTTGAAATTGGTTAAAATTTATTCATTTGTTGTAAAAAGTATATCATGAGAGACCTTTTGAAAAAGTGGGAAAATATGCTAATCAGACTTGATTACTTATGTAACCATGTTTTTAATTAATATAAAGCCTTTAGTATTTTTTCTCGATTAAACGAAAATGAAAATAAAAAAGGGTGAATTATTATTTGAAGAATTTTGATACTGAAATTGCTTTTGTAACAAAGGAAAAACCAGAATGTCTTCAAAGTAAAAATAAAGGAAAATAAAATTGGATCATCATTGACATGGCTTATAAACGTTGATTAAGACGTGAATGGTTTTTCAACACAAGCTTTTATATATTCATCGAGAATTCCACCATTTTAGAATGCTGTTTGTTGTTTTCATATTTAATTGTTTCTTTATAATACGATAGAACCTATAAATATTTTTATTAATTGAAAAGCGTGTTTTTACGTTGCTATCTTGAAATATATTAAAAAAACAATTGATTTTACTTTCAAATAAAGGTTACAGTTCATGCAATGTATTCAAACCTTTTTTCACGTCGTAGTATTTCACTTCATGTTTCCTAATTTAAAAGACGACAGTAAAAAATATTTTAAGATTGAATAGTACATATGAAACATTTTCTTATAATAATTCAAATAAATTATTGCACGAATAAGCAAATATATATAACTAACTAATTTCATTCAAAATTCAATTGAATGTGAATGTTATGAAGTGGATATATTATAATATCAATACTGAGACATATAAAAATGTGTCACTAAAAACTTATTTTTTAGAATATTCCCATATTATATTCTCACATATATAGCTTTATCAAAGAACTATATTAGAATTAGCGGAACAGTTAGCTTCCGTTCAAGATAGTTAAAAATGGCTTTGATGTATGTATTAGAATAAAATAAAATGTTTACTGTTTACAATTCATCATCACTGGTAGTAAAAAGGATCATAAATAAACGACCCAGCCCTCGAAATAAATTTGTAAAAACATTCCGTGCGGCATGTCGATGCAGTCATTACAAGGTGGGAAATGGAAAAACCTTTATGGTCTATAAAAAAACGATGAGACACAGGTTATCCATTTTACGTTTGGAAAAGAGCTTTACGGAGTGGCGGGAGGTATCTCCTGGAAAACTGAAAAACATTAGTTGTTTTTCTTTCTTTGTTTCACTCCCCGGCATGCTCGTATTCCAATACTATCGCATATTGCCCTTTGTGGCTGTAATTCGTTTTTGATTTTCCTTGCGCTCCTGTATAAATTCTGATATTTTAATACTTTCTCTTTTTATGGAAATATTATTGCTTCATTCTTTTATGCTGATCTATCCTTGTGAAAATATAAGGTTTATGAGGTTTTTTTATAAATATAATTTTAGAAACTATCGAAGAAAATACAATGTAAGTATTTTTATTTCAAATTGTGAATAAATCAAGTATAATTCCACATTACGTGCTACTATGACTTTTGTTAACTTTCTATTTCTGTAGACAAAAACAATACAATAAAATAAATTATAATTTATTTTTCAGAACGGGATATATTAATAGAATATTTCATAAATGTGATAATATAGCCCATTATCCTGTTTCGTCCTAAAACTCATACAAATATTTATCTTAAAGTAAATAAATATTACGATTTCGAAAAACATCTCGATAAAATACAATTAATAAAAAATATTTCAATTAATAAACCAGTCAATAACATTATTTCTCCTTACGGTTTATGTGGGCTTTCATCCTATTAAGGATATTTATATAAAGTTATTTTCCTATGCATTTATACATATTTTTGACATTACTATAACCATCAATTGCCTAATTCTAAAACAGGGCGTAGCAGCGAGAATGACTTGTTAAGTAAGTGTTTTGTTCTGACATCATTTTTCTATTTTTACTGTCTCCGAAAAAGAGAGACTGAGTGGCTGGGTAACAAACAGTTCTTGTAAATCGATTTTTGCGAAGACAGTTCTATTAAGAGTTTATACATCACATGAGTTCCACATTGTCGGCAGATATGGCTATTATAAAAGAATGTTTTGATATTATATTTAGATTAATATACAAAAAAAATGTTTTGTTGTAAGGCTAGTCGTATACCGCTTGTAGACATGCTAACGACAAGAAAATTCACAGTAAATTTGATTAAATGTGACAGTGAAAAATATTTATTCCCTTTTTTCAATTATAAAAAAGTCAAAACTAGAATTTACTCCATGTCTAAAATGTAAACACTAATACTAAATTTTCTTATGTAAAATTATGTAAAAAAAAATATATTTTGAAACGTTCGTATTTCGTTGATGATATATCTGTCATACAAACCTCCGTACGTTATATGTGTGTTGTTTTAGCCAGGGCAATTTTCTTTACACAAGCTTTTGTGTAGGAGGTGTTCGCAGCAAAAAGAATAAACCCGCAGTCTTTATTCTCGCCAAATGTCGGGGAAGGGGTAATCCAAACAACCCAAAGAGACTGGTTCTGTCTGCGGTGTGTTTGTTACCTATCAGTTTACATTGAATGCAAGTGGAAAATCGCATTACATTCTTATGCTGTATTGGAAAATACGTTAAGGATTGGTGACAATACAACTTACATGTTTGAAGCTTAGACAAGACTGAGTATCGACCGTCCTGAACTCTGAACGAGTGAACAATAAAATTCGATAAGTTTTCTGTTTTATTTGTAATTATACAATTTATTAGATAAATTTACTCGAAGTCAATATGTTAATTGAACTACATATTTTATTTCTCATATATTGAAAAACATACAGTTTAAAAAGTCTGTGTATGCATTCGTATTTTAGATATAATCAATCACATTCTCTTGTGTGACAATGGTATTAATATAAATTGTCTTTTTTGAAAATGTTTTTATTTTATATTTCAATTGAAAACAATTTAACTTTTCAAAGTTTGTGATCTATTCAAGTGAATTCGAAAAATAAGTTATCCAACAAAGCTAAAATGCAGAAACCATGGGTAATAAAATACGTGGAATTAAACATTGTTTGACTAAGAGGCTCGAATTTCATCAAGCACCTTCATTAGACATCTAAACTAATCATTTCAAATCAGATTACATTTAATCAAAAATAGCATTCTTTAAAAAGATTCAAATATGTTATATATTTTATATAAAAAAAAAATAATATAACTGATATATATTGTTTAGGAAGTAAATTAATAATACAATAATTCTTTCAAAATTAATTTACAATAACAATATAATATTCGTTGTAAAACCGAAAAAGTCAACATTCATCGCTGCCCTTGTAAACGTAATTTATGTACTTGTTTGAATATTAATCGTCTCAAAATATTCAAGAAAACATCATGCTAGTTTTTGCAATAAACCATGGTATATCTGTCATGTATAAAATCATAGAAATGATTTCTTATAACATATACACTTAATAAATAATTCCTACCATTTTTTATAATATATAGATGATTATTTTTAAAAAAATTGTGAAATATAAAATAGTTCCGGTTAAGGAAAAATATTTTTTTCAAGCGTTTTTGAACTGTATAAATTACAAATAGTAAATATACGATATAACGCTGCAGAT
The DNA here is from genome assembly GCA_028555115.1 of Himalopsyche japonica. Classification (NCBI taxonomy): domain Eukaryota; kingdom Metazoa; phylum Arthropoda; class Insecta; order Trichoptera; family Rhyacophilidae; genus Himalopsyche; species Himalopsyche japonica. The sequence goes on along the minus strand of JAHFWJ010000018.1, from coordinate 1,693,478 downwards.
TTTTTTTATTCTTTGTATAAAATTTAAATATACTTTATTTAGAATAAACGGAAACTAATGCAAAATATTTCGAAAGCTTGACAGTATTTCCAAAAGAAAAATCTTTTCTCGTTTGTTTCACTTATGCAAACTTCAAAGCTCACTATGCTTCTTTCAGATCAGATAGCCGCTTGGCAGGTTGATCATAACATTCCACGTAACAAAATGTTGCTGGGGGATGTTGAACGAGATATTATGCATAGCTATTTCTTTATTATTATTGCAATATTCTTTATCGTGGTGTTAATTCCAAGTTGAGTTTCCGAATACAACACTGTATTCTTAATTAATCATCGCTTTTAACATTTAACTCATTTCAAATCAACAATACAACCAAATGGTCTTTTAAAGAAAATATCTTTTCTTTTTATCGTAAAATATTGAAACAAACTTTTACGGTACAAGACTAATTTATTAAAAAAAATCATTTTCTAGTTAAATAGTTATTAGTTATAGTCCCAAAAAAACAAAAGCACATATTTAATGTCATATTTATAAAAAAATATTCATACATAGATATCGAAACGAATTATAAAATTTCGAATATGACGTAGGTTTTATGCTTGGTCCATTGAGAATTCATTCATATGCATTACCTTAAAAGGACTAAAAGCTTCCGATATTAGTATATTAGAATAATTCAACTATAAAGATAACAACTCTCAATATTTTTTAAGACTAAAATAATAAAATCAACTGATTTTATATAGAAAAAAGATTCTTTTACCTGATTAACATTTTTTGATTTTCTTGCTAGCTAAAATATGATTTAAATTCTGTATTTCTCAGATATGATATAAATTTTTCAAAGCATCCTCAATGGTTTCGAATTGTTATAAATATTTTCAAAAATATACCCATTACTTTAACAACAACCCTTCGCAGAACCGTAGCATCCGACATAATAAAAGCGACCATATACAAGTATGCAGGTATGATTTATGACGCAAAGCAGTCGTGCTGCATTAGCATTCTCTTCCGCCAGGCAAGATTGAATAGGGGATGGACTATATGACCAGGATACACATGCATCCCGTTTCAGTGAATGTACATTTCTGTATTTACTCTTCAGTATGGTAATATATTATTGCAAGAGAATGAAAACCTTCGGATGGACAGCGTTGATGAGAACAAAAATTATGAATAGTCTCTGAATGTAATCGAGCAGTATAAATAGTCACTTTCGGCTACACGGTATCGTTATCAAGACAAATTATTATATTTTGTTTATTTATGTACTTTAGGTTGATTTAATCATCATTTATATTTAACAGTATTTGTTATCAAATTTGAATTGTTACAACTTTGTACGATTCCATATGTTTTGTCACTAACGACCCGGGTTTCACCTTTCGGCATCTTCATGCATTCTATCACACGGATGCAACAGAATTGTCGTCAGTTCTGCTGTTGTTGCAACAAAGTTGTAACAATTAAAATTCGATATTGAAATTCCATCAAGCATTTTCAGTCGATATCATAAGCTATCTGTTATGTAGAATATAAAAATTCAACTTTTACTCACTTTTATAACATACCACAATATGTTGGTTGCTTAATTTTAAATTCAAATTTTCCTGACCGTTAAAAAATGAATGTGTTATGTTTCAAAAATCAAATCTGGTATAAAATTTTGTCTTATACTTAAGACAGCTAACCCTTTAAAATTTATTCTTTAGTATGTCACGATTAACCCGTTGAGTAGTGAGTTATTTTTTTACGAAATAAGTTTTTTGGTTTATTTTAAATATTTTTTTTACAATTCATATAAAATTATACGGTTTTTTTGTGGTTCAATCCAGAAAGAATATTTTTTATTATATCACGTAGTAAATAAGTTGTACAATTGAGAAATGCATAGAAATAAATGTAAATAGATTCATTCACTATGAATTTTCTAGATACAATTACTTTAGTTAGAGCCTAAAAAAATAATTGCAGTCTGAGTTAACATAGTTCGATATTGACACTGATTCCTAGAAAGAAAGCGGTTGAACAGACAGTAAATTTTATGATACATGATTAAAAGTGTAATTTCTTTGACTTTTCTTTTTCGTAAAATTCTTTTATTAATTTGAAACAAATAAAAATGTAAGCCCGACTGCTTAAAATTATTGACAGATATGTGCAGCATGAATATCTGAATCAATTATAATTAGTGAACAAAAATACGGAACTTGCAATTGATAAAAGACATCACAATATTTGGACGTACATGTACGGCCATACTTCCCAAAGGTTGATGAACCATGTATTCTTTTATCGCTTATATATTTCTTAGTTTTGTTGAATGATTATATATTATGTATTACAATGACCAACCTTTTAGAGGAAAATAACTTGAATTCATCCAAAACCGTCCAACGGGATCAAACAATTTTAAATTACCTTAATTCAAAGGTTTGAATCTTACTTGATAAAACAATGATTGCGGCGAAAACGAACACGATGTCTAAAAAACACACATACCTAAGACCCTCCCCACAAATTTGCTCTCCTGCGAAAATGTAAGTAAGCCTGTCGTAAGGTCACGTACACGGCGTGCGTAATAAAGGTGGATCGTGCAACGCGCCAGATAGCTAACAGCTCTCCACCCTTGCCTCCACCCATCTAATGGCATATCCGATCCATTTTCAATGTTACATTCATGTTCTGGTAATACTGTCGTGGCTCGTATGCACGGAATACAAGAACCATTTTGATTATATTCTTTTTTATGGTCGCTTATCAGTGGCGTGCTTTGCATTCTGTAGACATGTTTAAATATCAGCAATGATGACGCTTCGTTGCCTCATTAGAGTTTTGTGCTAAATCCGCTTTTCGAAAAATGTTTCTTTAAAAGATAGATAAGGGACAATACAGGACGTTCTTATAGATACACAAACACACACAAATTTACAAAATTGAGTTGTGTGTGCGATAAACGAACTGGAACCTGAAAAATATTTTACTATATCATTTATTTTATTTTAATATCAAATTTCAGCTCTATTGCATCCATTCTATGGAATGCGACACAACAGAAAATTTAAATGAATTCAGTAGGTATGTAAAAATATTATTGGTTCAAACGAAATGATATTTCATTTGTTTTATGTCATGTAATCCAGCTGTAGATAGAAAAATTTCACTTACTAAAAGTTTGTGAATTGCCACTTGGTACAAATCAAAACTGACCTGACAGATGATCTACTAAACGCGCTATTAAAATCCAATTCAGATAATACTTATTAAAATTAATATTTGTATTCTCATTTAACTAGTATTTTCTTTCATCATATCTACGTGCTTAAAAAACATAAAAAAATATATTCAATCATATCACTTCAACGCATAAAAAACCCTTCTTTACCAGCACGAGTACCTTTTATGTCCACCGAATGTAAGTTTTAAGTTAAACATTTGGTTAACGAAATTGAGTATGTATGCATATATGTGTATGCTTATTAAACAACATATTGTGAAAACTATAAAATCTATCGATGAAATTTTTAATTATAGTATATTAATGTAATCTTTACTATGCACACAAAGACCACCACTGTCTCACAACGTTGGGTATGTGGTGTCACAATCCACGTTTTTTCTTTGTTTTAGGCGAAGGCTTTTTCTTTTATGATCATTGATTTATTTGATTAAGCCAGGAGTAAAACTTTTACGTCAGATGTCAAAGCCAGCTCGAAAGCCCCAGATTTTTTCAGAGTCAAATAGATTATGAAGCAGTCTGTAACTTCGTACACAAATATAAATATATTAATTTATATCAAATAAAAGCGAAACCTTATCTTAGAAAAGAATCAAAAATATAAATCACGATCATCAAATTAAATGCTAGTTTTTTGTTTATCTGATAAACAATTATTTATTTTTTCATATAATATACTATATTTTTAACTATTTAATTTCGATATAATATCGTTTTATCTCTATCAAAAAAAATGATTCGATTCGCAGTAAATTGTAATTATGTAAAAACCACAAAATTTACCCTTTTACAAAAAAATCTTTTAAACGTAGTTGATTTTATTGACACGCCGTATCTTGACAAAGAATCATGAACCAATTTGTTTGAAAACCAAATCACTCTATTTTCTCAACGAATAAAAAAAAATATTTAAATTACTTTCTCTTAAAGTCATGTATATATGAGTAAAAAATGTAAAAATCACTTACTGCAAATAAAATGATCATCTTAAAAATTGACGATACATTATAATATAAAATAAATTGATTATCTATTCAAAATTTTAAATATTATATAATCTCTCGATCGCTTGAATGATGAAGCAAAAGGTAAGATTTTGTTTTCAATTAATAGTTACTTCATTTATCGTCTCATTGTATTTTAAATCATTTATGTTACTTTTCAGACTTATTCAATAAGCTTGACGCTTGCCGTGCAGTGCGTCATTTACGAACCCAGTTATAAATTATACTATACAGCATATTTGACTGACGAATTCCACATCACTTGTGAATCATATATATGTCAATTTAGCCAGAAGGCGACAAAATGTTAATCCCATATACATAAAACTTGAATGAGAAAAAAAATTAAAAACGATTGGTTACCAAAAAAAGAAACATTTAACAATTTCCCTATTTTTTCATACAATTGGGACACAGCCGACTTTGACTAAAAACTGCGACGTAATTAAACAAAACAACTATTTTTTTATAATTCACAATGTTTCACAGCACATACAATGACAAAAAGGCTTAAAATATTCAAAAATAATAAAAAGTATACAATGCTAAAAATAATTTTAACTCAGCAAAATAATTTATTTGCATACCCTTTTTTAAATCAGCCTTTTTTATCTTTTTCAAAAGACCATTTTTTCACTGTGTATTAGAGAATAATTTTTACAAAAATTATTTCACGAAAAAAGATACAAATGACGTGTAGCCTTTTCATCATTACGTCCTTTAATAAATCAAATTAATTATGGCTGTCATTCTATTAGTAACATTTTTTTTTCATTATGTCTCCACATAATCTAGGATTATTAATGTGAAGCTGGGTTACGACAGATAATCCTTTTTGTTGTGCGTCAGAACTAAGTTGGTAATTGTATGAAGAAAAAAAAGTTATACGATTTTTTTTGGTTTTTAAAACTTTTTGTAATTTTGGAAAATGTACAATTATATCTTGCTTATTTTTTTTTTATTTACTGAAGACCTTCAGTCATTGAAACGTGTGAATGTATGGTTTTCCGTATGTTAAGTATTAAAACATGCGCTATAATTTAACCTATATCATATTAAGTGAAAACTCGATGTATTATTTTCATGTTCATCGTTCTACCGCATATATTATTCTGCTTTTTATGTCCCAGCCTTATATACCAAAACAATGTAAAAATAAGTAGTCCTGCAATTTTAAGAAATATCCTTCCCTCGATTTATCGATTAAATATTATGGTATTGACGTAAATATTTCCCTAATTGATAATTTTGCCGCGTTCATAATTTCACGCAACTCCAAAATATCCGCCATTTCTGTCTCGCTACACATTTTATCTCGATTCATTATTTTAGTGGAAAATTTGTCATCCGGATCCTAACTACATGAGAACCCCACTTAACCACTTTAGTAAAAATAACGAAAAATAATATTTCGCATAGTAACATCTTTTGGTTATTAGTCAATAACGTTTCCTCTGATGACTCGTTTACTGGTCATTTAATTAAGACTCGTCAGAATAAATTGTTACCTCGTATTTTGCGTCGTGGTTTTATTTAAGTCAAAATATAAATTATTTTTTTTTATAAAACAACACTTTCAAAAAAGGTAACTTGAAATAAGTTATAAAACAATATAAATATAATACATGATAAAACAAATGAAAAACAATAATCTGGAATTTTCTTTTGTCATGTTTATGTTATTGTGAATGATTGCACACAATGTATCTTTAAACTGTAAAATGTCCCAATAAGCCTAGCCAAGATTTTTTGGGTTGATTAATTTTAATCTCTAGGTAAATTTTAATACATCAAAATATAAATTAATAATAGAAATACTACTACGATCAAGAACGGTGCATTGCATTTTTTTAATTAAAATTCTCTTGTTATCCCGTTAGCAAAAAGGGAAAAAAATTAAATAATTTAATCGGCGGACAATTGATTTAATGACAATATAAAATAAATAAAATATCTCATTAAATTCGTGCGAATGCTTGTTCCAAATCTGTTTTCTATGAACAATATTTTATATAATACGATGAATGGTTTATTTTTTTAAAATACATATATATTTCCAAAAACACTGATTAACAGCAATGCTATGCTTAATGCATCTAAATAATCCACTTTAAGTAAGCCATTTTTAAGTATTTGAATTTGAAACTTCTCGAAATTGAATTTGGAGTACATTAAGAAGACAAAGTGCCTCAGCGGCTGAAACTTTCTTGACTGCGGTAAGTAAAAGAACTTTTAAAGAGTGTTTGATAGTAAGGGTGTTTTAAGTATTTCTGAATAATATAAAATTGAAAAGTGATGCCTGGAACATAAAAACACTTACTTTAAATACAAAGAGACTGTTAAGCTCATGAAAATATACGTTTATAAGGTTCCTTTTTAGTTGCCAGTTTTACAAGCCAATAAAGGAAAGCTTATTTTAAATTTGAGACTCTTTGCAAGGAAACGCTTCCATTATTGCTTAGAAATATCCACTTTCCCGACGTTGGGTTTCGTAAAATGATCTCTTTAGTTTGTAGGACACAAAATAAAAGAGAGATGCAATCTTCTTTCAAAAACTCTACGTTTATTTTTATCGTGGACTATATTAACTCACATTATTGCGAAGTCTGACCATTTATATAGTGCATACAAGTACCAAGAAATGTCAACACGAATCTTTTATGCTGCTTAAAATATTCGTTTAAATAAAATTTCTTTCGGTAAAATTTTCAGGTAGCTAAGGCATAAAATAATATATATATTCCATTAAATTCTATGAAACTTTCACTAGAATTCTAACATGGTACATTTCAGATTTTTCAAACCAATATATCTTCTGTAGACTGAATAACGAGCGATTAATAAATGTGCTGGCATACAATTTTGATTAACACTTAAAATCGTTTTGGATTCTTGATTTACATATCACTGCGACTTTTGTGTGATTATTATAAATTTAATCGTAGAGATAGCTTTATAAATAATACTTTTAAGGTTTTAACTGTCACTTCTTGATGGAAAGGTATGATATTTTAAATAATAAAAACACATTTTTTTAGTACTTATTTCCACAATATATTTTTTGGTCAGGACCGGTTTCGCTCATCGCGAGCATTAACAACTGATGAATGCTCGCGATGAGCGAAACCGGTCCTGATCAAAAAATATATTGTGGAAATAAGTACTAAAAAAAATGTGTTTTTATTATTTTAAAAAAAAAACAAAATTTAAATAGTACTTATGTTAGTTTTATAAACAATTTAAGATTACTTTTAAGGTTTAAACTGTCACTTCGTGATGGAAAGGCATGATATTTAAAATTTTAAATAATAAAAACACATTTTTTAGTAATAATATAATAAACAATATAATTTTTAACAGGCCGGTTTCGCTCATCGCGAGTATTATCTACTGATAGAATACAATTAACAAGCAAGTCTATTTTTACAAAAAAAATGAGTTTAAGGTAGCAGGTATACAAATCATGGGTTCAACTAATTTTTTTGTGTAAATGGACTTGTTTATAAATTGTATTCTATCAGTTGATAATGCTCGCGATGAGCAAAACCGGTCCTGATCAAAAAATATATCGTGAAAGTAAGTACTAAAAAATGTGTTTTTATTATTTAAAAAATTAAAGATTATTTTACTAATATCCAATATATCATGAAATATTTTTTTTTATTTCGTGATTTTTTTATTACATTTTTGCTTTGTACTAGAAAAGTTTATAGTTTTTTTGGTTGGAAGGTTGTTTATTGACAGAATCGATTTTGCTCATCGCGAGCATTATCAACTGATTAAAAAGGAGCAGTTTAAACAAAAAATAATAATTGATAGTTCACAGGTAAACAAATTATGCATTTCCGCCAAAAGGTGGCAGTTTACACAGTTTTTAGAACGTATGGGTATATATCACAGATATCCAAGCCTTTAACCACAATTTTTAAATTTTCTCTATAGTAACCTTCATCAATAAGCATTGGATTGCATCCAATGAAGATTACAACTCGACAAATTCAATATTTATTTTTAACGAAACTTATTGTAATTTAGTTGATATGTTTTTAAGAGCTTATTATTAACAACCCGGGCTCATCTTTTCGTTTTATATGAAACTTTTCACTCCCAATTGAAGACATAAAAATCCCGATGAGCAGAAACCGGTGTTATTTGTTATGAATTTTTATGTTTGGCTTACATATACAACTATATATGTGCCAAAGTCAAAATATTCACTTATCTATTCTTCCTTCCCTTTACTCCAATCATTTTCCCGTATTAAATTTTTCTCACAATCCGAGCAAGTAAAAGAAATACTTAGATCGCGCATTGTGATTGAATAAGCTGTCATAAACAGACAGTGAAGGTGTTGGCTTTCCGCATGTGGTGTAGTACCACACCACGCCGTCGCGTCGCCTTTCCACTCTACTCATATCGACATCTCGTCATAATTATTTACTCTCAGAACATATATACGCGGCGCGGAACGGAATCGTTCCCCTAATTGAACTTCTATGTGCTGAAATATTGCCGCAAATCAAAAAAAAAAATCCTTATTCACGAAACGGTGCAAAGAATTATACAAATAATATGCCTTTTAAAATAAGTACTGAATCATTAATGTGGTTCGCATAATTATTTAATTTTCAAGAAAGAAGAATGAATATCACTTAGTTTTAGAAATAAATTTTGATTTTTAATGTCTTATATTAAAGTGAAATTTCATATTTTTCAAACTATTTTTTTTCGATTTTTTACTTTAATTTTTAATAATCATGTATGGTTAACAAAGGCTTAATATTATTGTTTTATGCAATTTTTATCCGCAGCTAAAAACTAATACAGCCAGTTTCAGGCGCTTTCAGCATGTTCTTCAGAGCCTCGCATAGAGGACCGTCTCAAAAATACTGTTGTATGTAATTAAAAACAGTCTTTTTTTAGCGTCCATAACATTAATTTTAGGTAATAAAAACACATTTTTTAGTACTTATTTCCACAATATATTTTTTGATCAGGACCGGTTTCACTCATCCCGAGCATAATCAACTGATACCCGCGATGAGCGAAACCGGTCCTGATCAAAAAATTTATTGTGGAAATAGGTAATAAAAAATGTGTTTTATTATTTTAAATATCATGCCTTTACATCAAGAAGTGACAGTTAACACCTTAAAAGTGATTAATGTTAAGCTCGATTCTCATTGTTAGTTTTTTTTTTTTTTTGTTTTTGAAAATGACACCAATTCAAATTTCCGAATTAAACTCAATTCATTTAAGTTTTTTAATAGAGTATTTAATCTAATTTTTTTCATGTATCGAAAATTTAAATAAAGACTATAAAATATATTTGCTACTGATAAGTTTGTCAATTCAGTTAAAAAAATGTTCTAGAGTTATTCCATAATAATTTTTAATGTTTGGCGTAAGAATATCTAAGCGTGACTGAAGGGTACGACTAAAAGTATTTTTCACAAAACATGTTTTTTATTGGCCACTGTAGAAGAAATATGTTATCGTGATGCTTTTTAAATAAGAATTCAATTTGATTCGATGTTGTGTTATATCTGTATATGGATAAATGGAATCAGAACTAAACATAGTTCAAATATTCAACGTTTGTTTTCTGAAAAAATGCTGCAGACAAGGAATATTTCTTATGGTATTTATAACAATCATGTTCGCGTGCAGGGTATGGAAAATAAAGATCCTGTAGCGGCAGTGGGCACGTGTCTCCGCGAATCATAAAATTTCATATAAAAGTTACATTCAACTCTTATTTATTTATGTCATTGTTTTAGCAACGTTTTATTCTAACATGAACAGGGATTTTCAATGAATAATTTAACATCTATTTTTACAAAATTAAGTTATACAGTAATAATGACAATAATGATAGCAAATAGATTAAAATTTGGATTAGGAAAGTATATTTATTTGAAATCTTTTATTTTATTTTTTTGTTTGATATTATTAAATATACTAAAGCATCATCCAATTTTTTGAAACATATCCTTAAAAAATCGTTTTTTAGATTTACTAAAATATAGTACAAAATCTTATTTTTTTAAGATAATTCAAAATTTTAACTATGATTACATAAGTATGTGTTAAAAGCTCTAAAAATATTGGCAAATATCGTATATTTGATGCCATCAGATTGTAACATATCAGATATGGCTCGCTTATATATTAAAATTCATATACACCTTTCAAGATGGAAGCTTTTTTTAAATACTGCCAATTATTAAAAAAATGCTTTAAGAGAAACCGTGTAAAACGACGAAACTTTGTATGCTTTCAAGGGTACAGACACGAAGTTCTAGAAAAGTGTAATGGTGGTCAAATAATAAAACTATTTAATATTTATTACAAAGAGTAGTTTTATAATAACTTACTTAATGAATGTATCAATGATAATAAACCGTTTTGCCTTTTATTACCTCTGTGATAAAATTTTAACCCTCTGGCATATTAACATTCAGGTCGTGTACGCAATTCAGTATCCCAGACTTTTAAAGTTAAATAAGAAACGTCTTTTTGATACAAATAGTGTTTTGTTAGATACGATACAAAACGGCATCCATTTTTTACCGCCAAACTAGACATGGGGTCGATCGTAAATGGCTACGAATCAATCTTTTAGAGAAAGCATTTTTAATATTGCTTGAACGTTACGTTTATATCTCGGCCTTGGAGTAAGTGAACACATAAATTTTTATATTTCAGATGAATTTCAATTTCAAAAAATATTCAATACACTTTTTGAAATCACAATAAAACATGAAAATCCAAATAAAGAAACATTTAACTAAATTACTTTAGTATCATCTTAAAATGAAAATAAATATATTTTATAATATAGACGTATTATTAAGCATTATTATTTATCAGGCAACCCATTAAGTCAATGTACACAATCTTCATCTTAGTAATTGAAATATCAACATTGTATTATATCTAACCAAATATGTTTTTGCTCAATAAACAAGCGATTAAAGATAAGCAAAATACATAACATTTTCAATCACTAAAACCAATTTATAATATATGGAAGAGCTCAATAAGTGAAGAATGTACAACACTTTACGTACAACGAATACCTATTAATATATAAATTATAAATTCAAAAAGCAAAAGTATACGTAAATTATATTTTAATGAAAATTGTATAAATATATAATATACACATGAATTCTTAATCAATTAAGTAAAAAAAATACACCCTACTTCAGAGCTTAAACATATGGAAAAACACATAAGTTTTGTGAATATCCACGTAAAAAATAAATATGATCAAATAAAATAAAAAATACGAAAATTTAAAACTGTATTGTCATTTTAAAAAAACATATTTATTTGATCATGTAGATATTTTTGATGAGCAATATTGGCAACCTGACGGGGAAAATACCGAGCATTGGCGCTTTTCCAAAAGCCACTGATGCAAAACAATTAAGCGCAAGAGTGAAATGGGTGTTATCATCCAATATAAAGATAATTATTGAGTTCAACGAATATCTCATCGGGTATTTTTGTCCGTTTTTAAAGAATGGAAAAGTTTTAAAGAAAGGAACTCTAAAACCCTTAAAAATAAAACTAAGATATAAATATGAGCTTGATAAGAATGAACATCGCATAAAATGCTTTCTATAAAATTTCCATTGAAAATTTAACAATCCGAATACCAATGTACTTAGAACTTTCCATTGCTACGCACTTTTGAATACATAGAAAGGATAGGCTGAAGTCGCACGGGTAAAAATGTTCATTTAACCGTTAAGTCATTCAATCGTTTTAAACATGCGTCTAGCATATCACATTCTAATGAAGGTAATCATCGGTCTTATTTTCAAATGTATTTGTTACTGGAAACTTATAGAGTAAAAAGATACATTTAACATTATACATTTTTTTATTTTTGTAGTCAATTGTCAGTTTTGTAGTCAATATTTGATGATATTTTACGCTTTTTCAATACAGTCATTTAAAAAGCATTCGAATTTCAGCCTAATTAAATAATTCACGGTTAATCGAAATAATACAATGTAATGCAGTGCTTAGTATTCGTATCAGGTCATCAGTTGATAATGCTTGCGAATAGGGAAACTTGTCCTGATATTATATATAAAAAAAATATAGAAATTAAATTGCACAAGTAGTTTTTTTTGTATTATTTCCTTTATTCGGATAACGTAATGAAAATCTGAATAGTCTGTGTAAATATAACATTATTTTGAGCATAGTTATTGTGATACAAAATTATATTATGTAGAAAAAATATTATACTATTAGAAGTGCGCTGTAAATTTAAAACTTTTTATTTCAATTTTCTACAGTCATACGCTTTCACTCAGAATTTTCACTCCAACCATAAGCGGTATGATTATATGAGAGATGAAAAAAGCTTCTTTGCTAAGTAATGTAAAGTAGTTGCGTGCTAAGAATCATTTAGTTTTTTTTATGAACAGAACTCTTCAAGAGCTATTCGTCACGCTTTATTTATGACGTTTATGGCTTACGTAAGTAATTAAGAGTAATTATACAGCAATTGAACGACCGTTTTTGTAAAAAAAACATAAATTCGTCACAGTAAAGTTTTCCATGATGGGCAGCAGTATTTTTTTGAGTAGCATAAATTTTGTCAGGAATAGTAAAATAAAGTTCCGTCGGAAAAATTACTCATTTTCGAATAATTATTAACTCGATTGAAACTAAAACGTGATGTTCTTAAAGATTCATTAAATAATCCTTGCATCACCATACGCCATATTTTAAACGAAAATTAAAAAATTAAATTTGAATTTATTAAACCGTTTACAATACCACCTGTTTTGTCACTCACAACCCGAGTTTTGCCTTTTAGCATCATCAAAAATTACATAAATATAATAAAAAAACATTAAAGGCTAGGATATTATTAAATATCTAAAATAGTTTTAATTACTACTGATTTGATTATAATTACATTATATTAAAGCAATGCAACGTGTTTACAGTCTTTGAGTTATATCGCATAATACCCTATGATGTCAAATTGTAAAACCCATCTCGCAACTTATATAACAAGTGTTTCAGTTAATATCATTAGTTTAAAGATATTTTATGCAAGTAGAATAGTTGTCGCAAATTGCTTAAATTGAAAATAAAATGAGGCTGTCTTTGTATAAAATTGGATAATGATAATATTAGAATATTTTCAAGTGAGCGACACATTTTTAGGTGATGCTTAAAAGTCGACATTCCCAATTTATTGAATGAGAAAAAATATACCAATAAAGAATAATATATAAACAAAAAAAAATAGCATGTTAGCCAAAGAGCTAGATAATAAAAAATGACTATGTAAGATCTATGAGATGAAATTGTTTACAACATTACTCAAAATAACACGTATTGGTTATTGACATGCAATTTAAGTCGATATTTTTTATAAAGTTTTAAAAGCTCCATAAATTGTCTTTGAAAATAATTTGATTACATTGACAAAATTACACGGCTTCCCGATGCTGTCCAAGATTGACAAATTTCACCAACATTAATATAAAAAAATTACGAGGTATTCTCATAAAAGTCCTTCATTAATTATTTCTGTAACATAAATAATAAAAAACTTTAACAATTTCTCCCGTACCTGATAAAAATTAAAAACAAACGTATTTAATAAAATTTTCTTCGCAGGTAAACTCAAACAAAAGAAAATTAAGACCATCAAACATTAAACTTAAATACCAGTGTCAACTTTGCGAAACTCCGAGTTTGAAATTGTCGGTTCTCGATTGTGATAAAAATCTTTCGCGAAACTTTCTCATCATCTCGCCTTGAACACTTTTTATCGAGATAATATCTTTTCATTACAAGTTTCTTATGCTTCAGTAACAGTGGCGTGCAAAGACGTTAATGGCAACGAATACATTGTGAATGTTGTTGGTAAAATAAACGTTTAAATTGTTTTATAAAATTATTAATGATAAACGAAAAAATCTTTTAGAAATGATGCTTGAAAGCTGCGAGTTATGATCTTTGTTGCGTAACAAAAAAGAAATCGGATAGGTCACAAAATGATCCAGCACAATTAATAAATTGTCCAGAAGAATGAAATATCATTAAGATTAATTCGAATAACTAACATTGAAATAAATCACCCATTTAATTGTTCATCTCAAATGACAAAATCATTTTTTTTTGATTACTTGTTTATAGTATATATAAATTATATGCCGTTGATAGTAACGATCTATGTAAATTGTAATCGCTAAATGAAAAATATTTTTTAAAAAAACTATACACATCTATGTGTATATATAAAATTTTCCTATGTGGTATCAAACATGTACCTAATTCTTTAACTGGAATAATATAATATATTATTGTTTTATATGTTGCACGGCCGGGACCAAATATTTTTAGCTGTATTCATAAACAACAATTAATCTGGTATATGCATCTATTTTAAATATAATAACTGTTTATCTATAATATCAATTTTAACACTATCGTTAAATTTACAGTGTAAATATTTAACGCTCTCTTCACGTTAAATAATTAAATCACGAGAAAAACTTTTATGTAAATGATTCCTTCAAATAAAATGTACAATCTGTAGTAAACTTATTTTAATGCAGAAAATGCTAGGGGCATTCACGCAAATAAAAAGTCGCTCCATTCTCAAAAAGATTGACAGAAGTGACAGATTTTCATTTCAATTAGATATCAGCAGCGCTTTCCAAATAAAATGTTTTAAATTTATAAAACGCTACTCATGTTTATAGAGCAGCGAGGAAAATGGCTTCTTTTTTTTGTAATCCGCACGTCTCTGTTAAGGGTATAGCCGCTGACTCATAATATCAACCTTTCCCTGATAGAAAACTTTGTTATTGTTTGAAACCGATAAGTAAACAAATATCCATTATTATTGTTTACAATTCGATGTGAAAAACAAACGGTCTGTTGACTCTGGCTCTTGTGAAACTCGATTGAAGTTTAGCCCCGCCACCTTCTCCAGAAAATGCTATTTGAAATCAATTCGAAAATGGAAAATCCTATATACTAAAATAATACGCTACACGAGTACATTTCTATGGGAATATGGAAAGAGGTTTTATATTATGCAGACGAGGTTTTTATTATTCGCTTACAATTTTATTTGAAGTTGCTAACGTAACGTGTTATCTTCTCGCTCAAAATATCCATATGTCATCTTCTAAAGGCTTTTTGCTAGCTGTTTTAATATGAATAATATATATTGAAAACTTTTCCACAATAATTCATGAAAAGTATTTATGAGGAGCTGAAAAGCAAAAATCAATGTGTCCACCTAGCAATATTAGTATAATATTGAACGTCGTTTTTATATAATACTTTACGCAAAAATTTTCGGTTTAGCAGTAATTTATCATTTTCGTCGTATTTTATTTCCATTGAAAATATGTTTGCATATCATTCATATGTTTCCACAGAACTGCTTATTACAAAAAATATAACTGTATATATCGGCATTGGATTGTAACGGAAACTTATCGAACTCTGGAAAAAGTTCAAAAAGAATGTTCATACGCTTTTGACATGTTTTGCAATTGGTTTGTAGTTAAATATTGTGTGCGATGATTTAACAGTATATGTATGTATTTTTCTTAATCCTTGATTAAATTCGAA
Source organism: Himalopsyche japonica (assembly GCA_028555115.1). Lineage (NCBI taxonomy): Eukaryota > Metazoa > Arthropoda > Insecta > Trichoptera > Rhyacophilidae > Himalopsyche > Himalopsyche japonica. The sequence continues at coordinate 1,677,596 of JAHFWJ010000018.1, read as the reverse complement.
ATTATTGGTTTTCGCTTTTCAAAGTTTTATATGCTCACGGACACGAAAGAAGCTTTTAAGTCTATTAAAATGTATATTTGTATGATCCACAATTAAAATAAAGTATTTGAATTATTTTTAAATTTGCCAGATATACCTTGCATGTAGTTCATAAAAGATAAAAAAGATTATACATTTAAAGATTTACCAAAAACTTTATTTGTGTAATATTATTAGTAAGACGAAAATCCGCCAAACTTTCACATTTAAATATGATAGATATATCTATTTTTTTCGGTTAAATCTAAAAATAAAACACGATCTAAATATTTTTATCAAGTCGTAGTTTATTAAATATCTGCTCGTTTTTTAATATCATGAAAATTATCTTATTTCAGAGGATAAAAATATATAGTTACAGATAAATTTATTGTAATATTTATATCAAATAAAGTATTGAATTTCTTTAAGTTCTTCTTTTCCTTCCTGTTCTTTCGTCAAAGCGTAGGCTTTTTGAATAAATCGAATTGGAATTATTTGACAAAAAAATATAAAAATAGAGAAATATTCCAATCGTAAAATTATAAATCGTTTGATAGTGTTAGAGTAAAATAATATATTCCGTAATTCGTTACTTTTGTTATCAGAGACATGGAGCTTTTTGCAAAGACAGTCATTTTTGAGATTATTTTATCTCTCACCCATACCTATTCCAATCCTGGAATATTTTCTGTTCAAACACAAGTATACTTAAGCCATCACTTAAAAGAAAAGTAAAATGATTGAAACACAACCTATTCTTCTTAAAAAAAATATTTTTAACATGCTTTTTATGCGCATATGGTCCGAATTATTAACGGCAACAAAAAAAACTACCAAGTGTAAAACATTTATTTTTACATAAAAATTTAAAAAAATATATTTACCGAAAACATTTATAAAAAAAATATACAACAATAGATTAAATGAAATATGGAACATGTCACACCATAAGCTATATATTATTCATATGTGGTAACGACAAAAATCAATTTGAAACTGAAAAATTATTTAATATTTTTATATCATTAACAAAAGAACCGGATTTTTTAATATATTCTATACTCTACATCAACTGCAGTACGACATCGTGATGCAGTCGCGGAAACGGTTATATCGCTTAAAGTTCTCTTGTTGAGTTTCAAACCATGACAGCTGTTTCGGCAATAATGGTACCAAATAAAAAGCAGGAAATAATGTCGCATGCATTTTTGTCAGCAAAATTATAAATCAGACGAATATGTCGGCAAAGCGCACAAGCCAGAGAAATTGAAAATGTTGTCATTGTTTCAAAAGGGAAAGCGATGGCCATATTTCAACTTTAATTACATTAGAGTGCAACTGTGAACGCTCGCTATGGGACGCTGAGACTAACAATCTCTGCTTTTAAAACAACCAAGCCAAGGTAGAGCGCACATAAATGGAATATAGAACAAAAACATAAAATAACACTCAGTCATAATGTTGTAATGTAACAATACCCAGCGGAACGACCGCCGTACAGTATGTTTAACATCATAGTTTCTCGGAAAATATCTACATTACAGAGAAAATATTAATGTTCAGATATGGATGAATGAAACATTTTTGTGAAAATTACCGTCTATGCTAAGAGGTATGTTACCATCTAATCGGCGGGCTACGTAAAACATCCTTTTTTCTATATTTATTATTAGCGGACCACAGAATTTCCCTCGTTTCAAAATTGAAATTATTGTAGAACCCAGATGTTTATACGAAGCAAATTTAAGGCTATCCTTAAAATGAAATATTTTTTTATAAAAATGCAATAATTGAAATCAAATATCACGAATCTACTAAACATTTGTAATATGTCAATAGATATTTTCATAGCAATATTTTACTGTTATATATGATAATTTTTGACTGAATTGAAATCCGATCTAACGTGTAAAACTATAAACGTTTTTGTGTATATTAAAAAAAAATACAAAAATTCGAAAGACTTATTTAATTGAAATATTTTATAAGCTTTCGTGCTGTTGAAACATTGATGTTTCTATTAGTGATCAAAAGTTACACAGGAACCTCGTATCACAAAATGTGAGCTTATGTTTTTACATAAAATAATTTATAATTTATACAAATCTTTTTTGTCCAACGTTGCTAATTTTATTTCCACAAAAAAATGATATGGATGATGTTTTCATTTTTATATCGTTAGAATACAATGATTTTCTTTTTTAAATTCTTCAAATCATAAAGTAAAACACAAGCTTGTCACAATTTATTTCAAATAACAACCGTAAAAATTCTACCAATCAACTTCAATCCGTAAATTCTCTGGTCTTTCAATCAGATGATTTGGCTTTAATTTTCCAATCTCCTGATTTTTTTTCAATACCATTTTGCTCTCTGGTCTTTAAGGTTTTTTTCTTCTTAAATTTCATTTTAAAGTGATCTATTTCCTTTATGATTCCATTACAAAAGCAAATTATGAATTTTCAGATGGATAAGTAATCGTTTCCTATATGCTCCAATTACATAGCTTCCCAAATATGATAAAAGCAACCTAGCAAATATAGTTTATTTTATAGCAGTAATTAAGCAAGATTACTCTGTAAACTATCAAAAAATATAGAAATAATAATTCTAAGCGAATAAAAAAATAAAAATTGATTTATTAAGCCTATAAAGCATATATATATATGATTTATATGTTATCATTGGTCTTTGAATAACTGTGTAAAATATTTATTTCTATGAAATTATGTATAAAGATATTTTTATATTGAAATCAATTATTAAGACGAAATTCATTTATTACAAATATAAAAGCCAATTCTCCGGTCATCAACAAAATGTTTGCAATCTTAAGTTCATAGATTTTAAATATAATATATAGTATCAAGCTTATTAATTTACATTAAAATTATTGCCCAAAATTCATTTAATGTCGAGTATAATTCAAATAAAATTTAAAGTGAAAATAAATATTATAACCCATTAATATAAATAATGTTTAATAGTCGTTCATTGTGAAATCTCTACCACTGGTGTGGTGGCATACCGAAAATCTAACTATAGATTTTCAGTGAATCAAAGCCGTTGACTGTCAACAGTAATTGAATTGTACCGAAAAGCGGAAGCATTTTTCGTTTTAAATAGGTATACCTATACAAACACGAGCACTTTTCACTCCGTACGCGCTATGTCTCGAGACCGCCGAGCTCGGGCAATAATAACGAAATAATTGCGTCGTTACGGCCCCGACAGAGGAGAGTGGAGGTACTTACTGAACGGCTGTTACGTTGTAAAGCAACATTGACACAGTGTGAAATATTGTACATTTCAAGAATGAAATACTTGATAGGGTTTGGTTTTTGACGTGACAACGTCTTATAAATCGATGAACGCCCGCTGCACGCACGAAAAAACATGACTCTTTGTCCCGTTTGTCGCGTTACGCCGAAGGCAAGCGTGCGAGCGAGAGCGCGGATAAGCGATAGAGAGGCACGATCGGCCTACCGTTCGGATTGTGCCGCATCTATCTCTCTTCCACTCGATTGGTCGATGCGTCTGAGTAGAAAAGAGACAGCGGCAGCACACAACTTATACACCTACAGTACCTACACGTGATCTGTTTACAACTGTTTATAAAGTGAAGTGAAATGTTAATGTGGTTTTCATTGTTTATATTACAACAACAATTGCGGCAATAAAGGTAATTAATTCTTGCATATTAAAAATCTGATTAACGTATAACAAATATACTTTTAACAATAAATTATCAACGATTTCTTTCAGAAAAAAATTGTAGATTTCATTTCAGTCCTTCTTCGTATCCATACAAAATAATGATAATTCAATAAAAATGATTCCATTTTATTCATAAAAGTATGCAATCATTTCATCAATGTTTTCTTATGACGTTGTCACGTTAAACTATCGTCCGTAAACCGACTTTACAGACAACCAATTTTTTTTTTAAGTTTTCTTGGTTTCATAGAATGTTCATTTCATATCTCAGCTATTAATGAAGCTCAAAATATTAATCATATATTCATTATTCGTCAAATGAAGAGATCATCTCTACACTCTAAGCGACGGATATCCCAGCAATCGTTATAATTATACCACCCTATCGCGACTTAACAAAACCTTTTTTTTATTTACATTTCACACAAAATATATCATAAATTATTTTTAGTTTCGAAAGTTTTTTTTTGAATTTTTGATGTGCTATTGCAGGTCAAAATACTTTAGATTAGGTGCATAAATAATCTTTATTTAATTTAAAACCCTCCGATAGAGATTATTATGAGCATAATTAATATAAGAATACATTTTCACATAGAGATTAACATTTTGAGATAGTTTTTGTTTCATGTTTTATTTAAAAGATGTTTAAATTTAAAAGTTTCTGATGAAATATGCATTAAAATTTCAAATATTTTGTTTTTTTCAAATTCATTCTTTCATCCGACGTTGAAATATTTTTTTTTTTGAATTTCAATCAATGAAAGTACATTTTCTTTTGCTCTTTTTCAAAAATAGGAAACTTGTTAATGCTTAGTGCGTAAATACCTCAAAATACCAATTCTACCCAATATTAACTTCCTTATAGCATTAAATATTTTAAGCGATATATTCTTTTCATTTTCGTGCGGAAAATACTTTCACCCCAGCGATGAAATAAATCGTGTCGTGTGATAGCAACACTACATTATAACGGTCGTCTGCTCTAACTGCTCGACTCAGAAGGCATAACGATGGGCGACAGGGGGAAACCCTGATGGACATGCTTTGTCAGCTCTTAGAATGACTACAGTCTACTGTTTATGACACTAAATATACGTGATATGAATTGCACTTTTCATGATCTGTCAAACGGTATTAACGACAAAAATTTATATGATTTGTCTTAATTAGGCTGATAATACATCAAATTATTTGCTTAAAATTTACACATCTAATAGCTAAAATATTCTTTCACTGATTTTTAAGTCTACGGTTCCCATAAGAATATCTTAAAAAAAAATTATCACAATATATTCAACTCACTTGAAATAAGACATCGTACAGAATTTCCTATAAAGCAAATAAACCATTTGTTTGCTTCAAAGTCATTGTCTTCGATTGTTGTGGTCACGAGTTTAAATATCGGCGCAGAATGTTTCATAAATTAATATACAGACACATAAAAACACAGATTTCTTTGATATTTTCAATTATCGTCCACCAATTCTATCCTATAGTAAAACGTAACGATAATAATTAGGTTACCACGAGTCACGTTTTTGTAAGTTCCTTATAGCATGAGAGATTTTAGGCGACTGAGTAAAAAACTGTTTTTATAAATAAACTTTTGTTAAAAAACCTCAATTAAGAAAATATATGATTCCTATTGAAAGTAGTGATGGCGAAAAAAAATATACAGAACATTTAAATAGGAATTTAAAAAAGAGGGAAAAGCCAAATTCATGTAAAAAATTCATCAAAAGTTTATATACTTTTCCAATATTTTATAATGATTTTAAGCTAAAACTTATAACAAGGTTGTTAAGTTTGAGTTCACAGAAATTTTATTAGTCACAAAGAAAAACTAAAATCAAATATTTTATCAGTTTAGTTTCAAATTTAGGTTATTCTCAACTCTTAATAAATCTTTTAGAAATTGAAACACTATTCTATTTTATGTAATATATTGTTATTTGATCAGTTTACAGTATTATTGGTAAAGCTAGTTTTCGTAACTGAGAAGAAAAGTCAAAAAAATGATCTGATTGTAATATTTAGACGAATTTTTGTAACATAAAAATTTATTAAAATCTGTGATTTATTTTCATAAAAAATAAAGTTTTTTCGTCAAAAATTAGCTTTGAATTTTTCCCAAGAGTCTAGTTCAAGTACATCTTTGTAGACTCGTTAATATATAGTGGTGAAAATCTTCTATGGGATATGTGCACACATCACTATATAAGTAATATGTGCAAACTTCAAATTCTTTTAATACGTGCTTTATTACATTTGACAGAGTCTGCATTTTTCCGTTGCAAATAATTCCTAATATTTGACGTAGTGGGTACACAAGTGCGAACACTACGTCTACGAACGTGGCACAAGTCTTATAAATATATGCGAGAGCGTACTTGATATTCAACATTGTTCGTCGACGTGTCATATATATGTGTACATGGGTAAACATCTTAAGCGAGCTTGTAGACATGCAATACTCGAGGGCTTCAACACCCGTTCAATGATAGAGCACGAGCATTTGAATAATAAAACTTTCTGACGCATTTCATAAAGCTCGTATACATTACATAATACAAATATAATTCTTTTATGATATGCGGCCTTGTTTTGTTTAACATATATGAATAAATTGTTTACGTTAAGCATACAACAAAATATTAAATATAATCTCTTTAATAATAAAAATACATTTTAAGTACAATTTTCACGATATATTTTATGATCAGGACCAATTTTTTTTTAAATAATAAAAACATTTTTTTTGTATTTATTTCCACAATATATTTTTTGATCAGGAGCTTCATCAGTTGATAGTTCTCGCGATGAGCGAAACCGGTTCTGATCAAAAAATATATTGTGGAAATAAGTACTAAAAATTGTGTTTTTATTATTTAAAATATCATGCCTTCCATTAAGAAATAACGGTTAACACCTTAAAAGTGATCAGGACTAAGCCAAACCGGTCCAGATCAAATATTGTCTATATTTAGAAAATAATACTTAAACTTTGTATTTATTATTTAAAATATAACGTTTTTTCATCAAGAAGTGACAGTTAACACCTCAAAAGTTATTAAACATAATTTAAAAAAATAATAATTGACGATATCAACTCTGGGTGCCGGCTGGAATTTTATTATCAAATTTGAATTGTAGAAACTTTATATGATTCTACAAGTTATTTTACTATCAACCCGGGTTTCGCCGTTTGGCATCTTCAGACATTCTTTCATGAGGATATACATGAGCTGAGATAGTTATTCATGTCAATGTCAAATACAATATTTAAATTATATCAAATACCTTCAGTTACTATTACAAATATATCAATGTAATTAGTTATAAAAAAAATTGACATGAAAGTTAACGACTATCGTCAGAACTATGATTAAACTAAATTAAAGTTTAGCTTTATATATTTCCTAATAAGAGAAACACAATATGTCGTATCGTTTATTCTAGTACCGGTAATTTTTTATATTTACAGTTTAAATACTATATATGCCTTTGTTTTTCCACTTGGTTTGTCACTCCTTACTTTATAATAACCCAATAATTTAATGTTCGTTAATTATGATTAAATGTAAAACTTTTCATCAAAAACCTATTAATTGTATAATTATATTACGCACGGTGGAAAAATAGAAATGTATTTGAGTACCACAAAATTTGGAAATATATTCTATAATTTATACATTTTGTAGGACTAAAATACATTACCATGTTATAATGGAGTTCTATCAAGTAAGTGCTAATTCAATCAATATTTTGTTATAATGTTTACAAAATTATAGTAAACAAATTTAATGTCATTGTAATCAATTCAATGGTTATTTCAAATATATATTTGGTATCTAGCCTTATGGCTTATTTTTTTCCTGTGTAATTTTGTAAACGGATTCAACAGAACTTCATCAGTTCTAGAATGCCTAAAGATGCCGAAAGGCGAAACCCGAGTCGTTAGTGATAAAACATGTGGAATTATACAATGTTTTAACAATTCAATTCAGGTGAAAATGTTTCGATTAGGTGGATTTCACGTGACGGACAGACATGCTAATTACTATATACTACCTATATGAGATATTTGTGAAAAATGCAGTTGTTTAATGTTCTACGGATAAAATATAATAATAATGAAGTAACTCTTTGTGAGTTTATTCTCTAATAGTAAATTTTAATAAAACCAATTCTTATTGTGCATTGCTGTAAAAGACACCTCAAGTTTACAGCAAAGCTTAATAAGTTATAAAAAATGTCGGTGATTCTGTTTTTATAACGCATAAAAGAAATAAAAACTCCTTTTACATGATGCAATATGGCAAGGCATATACTTCAAATATTAAAGTTTCTTGAACTTTTTTTATCACTTTACTGTTGAAAAATCTTTTCATGATAAGTGTACTGTATAACTTGAATTTTTCGTTTTAATACACACTTAATTTCATAAAATATTTTTTTTATATAATTGGTATATTTAACTTACAGCATGTTAATATTGCTGCAAAAAAAGTTTTCATTGTAATGTTATATCGCTCTCGTAATAAAATTATATCATTTTACAGTTTTTACACAGAATGAGAATTTTTGTTACCATAATTAAAAGCTTTTTAACAATTTATGTAAGTTGATTATTGTACATTAAATTTAGTAAATACACCCACATTCAGAATTAGGTTCAGTGAGTAGAAAAAGATTTATTTATACATTATTTAAATAGCTACTTGTTTTGTTGAAATTGAATATCTTTATTTATCATAATCTGAAATAATAAAATTATTATGTTTTTACTTTAAATGAACATTTTGTTTTCATATCTAATAACTATCATTTGGCAGTTTTTTTATAATTTATTTTTGATTTAGGAAAAAATAAATATTATCCAAAAACATCTAGCTGATGGATCTAAAAACAAAGAGTTTTCGAAACTATTTCATTTCGTTAACCTGTATTGGAAGTTTATATGTTTCACACACTTTGAGATGTATTATATATGTGAAATTATAAATATGAGTTGCCAATTTACGCTGATATAGTAAGCATTAAAATAAAAGTATGAATTGATCGAGAAATCGATTTATAAAACAATTCATCTGATCTGATTTCAGCTTTTAACTACGTGACTTATTAAACTATTTGCATATGTTACCAACTAGACTAGATTTAACCCTTTGTGTCACTTTGGACACTTTTCACGTACTATGCTAGTGATTATGTTATTTAAAAAAATGTTTTTGAAGTATCTACATACAGTTTTAGTAATTTTGAATACAATCTTACGTCGTTTCTAAGGCGAATAGCATCCGAGTTTATACTTGCAGTACCAAAGTATGCATGTGAAACTCTGGTTCTCATTTCAATTCGGGTCAAAAACTTTATATATACTTTTGTTATACTTAAATTGTTGAAATGTTATTAAAACTTTATATGTACTTATTGTTGTTATGCAAATTCATAATTAATTATCTTTTCTATAGCTAGACAATCCTTTTGGTAAAAAAATATAATGGATTAAATAGTAATATGTCACTATTTCTTTGATATTTTTTCTTCTGTTTACACGGCATAGATTAAACATTTCTCAACATTCTTAATGAGATAAAAAATGTAGCATTGATATAACAAAAAAGGAATATTTACAATTTGTTTCTACTAATGAAAAAGAAATTATAAATGTTTTATAGAATGGAATTTAGCGATGGATTTTTTTAAAGCGTTTAATAGCCTTGAATAGACATTCTTGATTCATCGAAGATATAGGACATAAATAGGATATGATATAATAATATGAATTACATGTAAAATAGGTCTGTTTGTAAGTGACTAGGTCTGTTTTCATTATTCAAGTAAGTCGTAACAATAATTCATACGGTTGGATGTTAACATTGATACAAAAGTAGGCAAACATAAAAATGCAAAAATGAAAAGATAAACAGTAAAGTCACTAACTGATAGTTACTGCAATGCCAATTATTATATATTATTTCTAATCATGTAAAATTTTTAGCTTTTTATCTGATGAATTATAAGGTTCAATTAAATTTTTTCGAATCGAATTTATAAAATTTTGTTTGAGTGCATATAGCTTTTGAACATTAAAAAATATGTAAAAAAAAATATGTGCTCTTGTAATGATATTTCTAAAAATTTTAAATACAAAAAATATTTAATTTCTTCCATTATATGTAAGATTAATAAAGTTTTATCAATATGAAACAAAAGAAATTATCGTTAGATATACAGTAGCCAAGAATACGAGTGTGTTATACATTTTCATCGTTACGAAAGTCGTTATGGATATCAAAAGTAATAAAACACAAAGAAATATAATTTATTAGATTGCAACACAACGGGCTCTGAAAGTATTACAAAGAAATATGAGAAGTAAAACGTATTTCTTTCGAATATTTTTAATATTGCCAAAGTTTTGCTCTTCAATATACTATTCTTATCTTTAACGCTATAACGATGGGATGCCGGATAAAAGGGATGCTGTGTAGGGAAAACATTCTTATAACGAAAAAAATATGGATTTCATTTGAGGAAAAATGCTTCTTGATTTTCAAATGAAACTTATTATGTAACAATATAGGTCTCGAGAGACGTTTGTAAATTTTGTATGTATATTCGATGGGCATTACGCAACAATAGCTATAATTCTGCATACATTTTTATTATTTTCTTTTATTTATTTTGGATATAATTTTTTATTGTCATGTAATTAATTCTATTGAAAAAGAACCACTTTCAGCTGATGGCATTTTTTTATTTTTCTGTAATAATCTAATAAAAATATTTTTAAACTTTTCTTATTTATAACTACTTCTATCTAATTGGAAACCTTTTTCAAAACATTTTTGCTCCATTAATGATTTTAATATTTTGCAATAAAAATACTTTGATATTTTTAGTTTATCACTAGAATAGATTTAAAGGCCTTCAAATTTGTTTCTTTGGTTAGCTTCTAATTTGAAAAATGCCTATAAAAAAGGTATAAGGAATGTATAAAAGAGTTTTACAAACTTGTCTTCAAAGATACGTGAATCTCATTCCTTAATAATCAATATTTTTATCACAGTGAAGTATTAATATGTTGGGTTCTGAAAAAGTTCACCTTTGCCACCTAGTCTATCTCTCACGTGTTTTTTATTTGATGATTGATTTATTAACTTTGTATCTTTAAATGATCTTTGGTTTTAGAATAATTTAATTAAAAGAGTATTTTTCCATAAATTAAGACAAAGAAGAAACGAGGTAGTTTATTTTACAGAAAGGCTACCACGCAGAAACATATTATCCATAAACGTGAGGAATGAGGTCTGCACAATGACAAATTATTATTATTTAATGATGAAATATATATTAAGCTGATGAATTTATAATTTATAAAAAAAAATGATAATATTTTGCTGTGAAAAAGTAAGATACATAAATAGTAGATTTTTTCATTTCTTCGATTAAATTTTAAAAAATCCTAGCGTTAGTAAATAAAACTAGAAAACGATTGTTGTTTTATCTTTTACCCTGTTAGTTGGCTTACTCAAAAAATATTTAAGATTAAACTAAGCAAATTCAAAATCGAGATAACAGCACTCAATTGAAATACTATACATAACATTGTATTGCTATATGAAATTTTCTCGTAAAGCGTGAACGGGTATTATATTGTCATACCAAAGCCTCATAACAATAACAACAATTATATCGTTAGTCTGTTTGAAAGTACTCGCTTTCTTTCTTGAAAGTCGTAATAAAATAATGGGATATTGGTTTAACATATTATTTGAGTATATAGACAAAAAAAAATATTCAGAGATTCATAATCATATTTCCGCCTGTCGACAAGAACGAAACACGTTTATAAGCCAAATAAAGGAATAAAAATAATAAATCATATATATTTCATATCCCAGTATCTACCTGACGCGCAAATATGCTATAGCACACGTTTCATTAAAATGAAATAAAATGGGATTATTTAACAGGAACTGAATAAAAAAACTTGTTGCGTTCGGGATATTATCTCATCACGCATGAAGAAACTGCTTTATTTTCACGTTCCTTTTTTCATCCAGGGTTTATCTAAGCATAATACGAAGACCTCTGTTGTTTTATCTTTCTTGCAGCGTCCGCCGAGAATTTTTCATTCCTCCGATATATATTCTTTTTAACAAAGGGCGCTTTTAAAGGCTATCTGGGTGACGTTTTATTACTGCCTCGCAAACAAGGCTGACATAGAGGTTCTGTTTATATTTTAGACATTATCTCAAGCTTGATAAACGACGCACGGTATCGCGTTCTTGGTTTTTTTCGCGAGACGAAACAGAAAAATGGACGTCCGCTTGAGAAAACAATGTACCGGGGATTACTGAGATATTGAAAACATGGCTACCTACGAACACTTTATTAATTTCAGTCACTCTACTTTTTTGCCTCGATTAAGATAATTCATGAAATAAAAATAGGTATTATTAATCACGCAAAAAGCTTTAATTTACGATTGTATATTTTGCTGTAATAAAAAAGATTTTTTTTTTTTTTTAAATAATAAAAACACATTTTTTTAGTACTTATTTCCACAATATATTTTTTGATCAGGACCGGTTTCGCTTATGTGGGTTATTTTCGTCATTAAAATTTCCCACTCCTTACTTCCTCACTGATTGTTCAGAGCTCTTAATGGATTATTGATTTACCATAATTGTAATTCTTAATAAGTGATTGTGAACATTTAATTTTTATACTAATTTACTTTATTTGTATCAATATTGTATGATTTTATGTAAATTGTCTCCTAGTTCTTGAACCCATGGTTTTGTACACCTGCTATCTTTAACTCAAATTATTTTTTTGTTTTGTATAAATAGACTTGTTTGTAAATTGTATTCTATCAGTTGATAATGCTCGCGATGAGCGAAACCGGTCCTGATCAAAAAATATATTGTGGAAATAAGTACTAAAAAATGTGTTATTATTATTTAAAATATCATGCCTTTCCATCAAGAAGTGAACATAAAAGTAAAAAAAGTTTCTAGTGTATTTAAGCTTTAGTTGTTTTACCGTTTGTTACTTACACAAGAAAAGCAGACGGATAACGCTAATACAGAACAAGTGTTTAGCTAATCGCTTTCCACACGCCTCGTTTAAATGATCGGATGAGTTTAAAAGGATTTCAACATGGCAAACATCAATTCCTTTGAAGAAATTTCAATAAAAATATCGAACCATCTATTTTGTAAGCCTTTTGTGCTGTTATTTAAACATCGCGACGTAGCTTTGAATTTTTCTAGAAAGTTTTCTTAAAGCAATGAAATCAACAAATCATGTAAGATCGTGATTCATATTCATATATTCATAAAAAGTTAAAAAAGAATGCCGGCTTACCTACCAATAATTTATAGAAATATTTAGTACGTGCATAAATATCTACCAGATATATTTGTGACATGAATATTTGAATAGTTATACTAGAAGAATATTATATATTTTAAAAATATTGTAATAGACTAATGCAACAACAGCACTTGCATTTTCAGGTTTTTGAAGAGTGATTAGTGTGCAATTTACGCCACCGTTAACGCATAGCTATAATTAAACTGTTTTTTTCGACTATATAATTAAAAGCGTTAAAAATCTAACTTACTGACTGAAGATATCAACTGCAGATCATCACTGGGCATTCCCTTATAATAAATTATTCAATATTTTAAGAAAAAGATTTTTTTATGTAGGCTTTATATTATTTGTAGAATAAATTTAAGTTATTAAATTCATTATTAACCGTTATATAAACTGAAAATACGGTAGAAATTAAAATTATAATATCAGCAAATCAAAATAATCAATGTTATTTTTGATCAAAATATCATAGAATCTACGTCTTGGGCAGATAACAAGGGGATATTAATCAATCAAAACTTACAATAATATACCCGTTAGATCAAAATGCAATATTTTTGTTACACCAACCCAACAACTCTGATTAGCATTGTTTTAATCAATATCGAGAGTATCCTAAATAAACTTGTTTCAGCTATTTGGTTGTAGCATAACTAAACTTCATAATTTAACGTTTCATGTTCACGTGTAAAGTTATAACAGGGTGTTAAACGCTGACTGTATTAAACAATGTAAACGCGTGAGTCGTAGCTCGTAGCTCTCATCGTAGAAATGCTACGTCCCGTAGACCTATCACAGGATAATAATTAACTGTCGTTGTTTTACTAAACTGAAATTAGAAGCATCATGAGTGCCTATTTGTAAAGCGTATTTTTTTAAGGTTTAAACAGTATATAATTGTTTTTATTTATCTTTGTAGAAGATATCAATTCATACATGAATAGATTTTATTATTGAAAATAAATTTTACCTACATACCACCTTTAATTAATAAAAACAGTGAATTTGTACTCATTAGAAATTTTATCGAAATGTATACGTTTATTTTTTAACTGTACATTATATGGTCACTATTTTTATTCATATCAAGATTCATTGTTGTAACTGGCTGTAAAGTTCGAGTTCACTTCTTCTAAATAGTTATGTTAAAAGACTGGTAGCAAGGAAAGACTAACTCCTAACCAATATTTTACTGTTTTTCAGATAAGGGAGAATAATTCAAAAAAATATATGGTTATGTATGCAAATTCAATCATTTAAAGTGTAATCTTTCTGTCATACTTTGGATTATTTATAATAAAGGTGATTTTTTGTAATCAAAGGGGATTACCAAAAGTAAAGTATTAAAGCTTAACAAATAGTGAAAGTATTCCACTAGGTTTTTCAATATTATATTATAACGATAATATAATCGTGAATATCTAATATACAATTTAAAATAAGTAAATGTTATAAGCCTGAATATATTACAGTTTCACAAAGGACGGCAAAAAATCTATGGTAACTTTAAATCACATTATTTTTTGTAAAATTCTTATTATGAACGTAATAAAATATTATTCATGACTTTATGTATCGTATAAAAGTTTTTTTCGTGAGATTGTTTCGCTCCTTACGTTGTCTTGACTACACTGGTTATAAAGCCGCTAGCATGAAACATAGCTCACAATATTAGAGCATCATATAAATCGTTTTTTTATCACCGTTAGCGGATGAGCTGTGGGGATCTGTTTTGAATGAACCAAATGGCAAAAGAAACACGAATTTATGCATTCGAAGCTATAAAATGAGTAACCACACTTATTATGATTATACGCATAGTAAAGTAATTTTCACAGAAGAAAAACACTTTTCCAATCAATTATATTTTTTAAGCCAATTTGAAATTCATAATATAATATATTATATTGATTGAATTGGCATTTACTAGGTAGAACTCCATTATAACACGGTGAAAAAAATAGCAATATATTTTAGTTCTACAAAATTTTGTAGAACTAAAATACATTGCTCTTTTTTTCACCGTGTTAATATATTATACACATATTGTGCGGGCAGAACAATGGAATATTTAATCAGTCGGATTGTGCGAACTAGCAGTAACAACAGTAGTCTATTGTAATAGTTATTTTTATATAATATCTGAGTTCTTTTTATGTTTTTTATTTGTGTTATCTATTCTCTTTTTGTTGATTTTGGCCATTCTCTAAATATGTTACATTAAATAATATATTATATGTATATAATTTGTACCATTGCAAAAAGTGCAAATTAAAAAAACAATATAGAATATTTGAGTGAGTCCCCCTATTTTTTATTAAAAAGAAATAACATTTTTTTATTTAACATGTATTTATTTCTATGAGAATGTAAATATATCTTGTATTTTTTTTTTTGCTTTTTTCTTATGTTAGTACTGTTTGTGACATAGAAAATATATAAAATACTTAACATGTACAATACTTAACATTATTAATCCATTGTCGTAATTTAAAATTACGTTATGTCCGAAAATAAAAATACTGTTTACGGTTTAAATTCGGATACAGAGGAAGACAAAAATATACTTACTATATTTTTAATAATTTCAGTCGAAAATAATTAAAATATTTTTATGTTTTTTTTATAAATTTACTTTTATTCCAGTATTAAATGGTATACTTAAATGTTCAGCTTAAATCAAAAGTTAAAAAAAGCCTCTCTGAAAATGTTTCTACTTTCTTCGTTTCATTTTTATGTTATATGCCACGAACATACAAACTTTTGTAGATACTTTGCCGAATGAGATATCCCAAGCAAAGGTAAATTAAAAGCCGACCTTGCTTGAATTTCATTATAGCTGCCCTCTGAGCCTCCCTCATCCCTTCCTGCCTGCCCCTCACTCTCGTTCTAGTCAATCTCTCACTTATTCTCTTGGCCAAACTTTACTTCGTATCTCCACCTTTTTGAAACTACCGTTGCTTTTGTTAGTATGGTCTTTGCCTCTGTAATCGTCTTCATTGTGTCTGTTGAGTGCACAGAAGCCTGATTTATTAAAATAAAAATAAATATACGTGAAAAACTATGTTCAAAAAATATACACTGTTTTAAGCTTTAAGCAAACTAGGTATAACCTTACTTCTTTCCTTTGTATTGTATCTTCAATTACGATTAGTGTGTCTTTTTTTTATCTAGTCAGAAAAAAGCTTTTTGCAATAAGTGTAAACGGTAAAAAATTAATATCAGAAGGTCAACAATAACTTAACTTAGGTAGATATCTTAAAAATAGTAAAGATAAAATCAATACACTGGACAGAAGCGGTATTTATAAAATGTCCTGTGGCTCATGTTTATCCATTTATATCGGACAGACAGGTAGAAGTATATCTACTAAGAGCTAAGGAACATGTAAGATCATTCAACAACAAAAAAACAGATTCACAATTCGCTAGTCACGTTATTAATGAATCACATAATATAAATTCAAGCTCAGCCCCTAAATTTTTGCATCTTTGTAGTAAGGGTCGGAGAATGGCGGCTTTGGAACAGCTGGAAATCAATAGATACCAATTATCACAAAGGATTCTTAACGAACAAACTAACATAATAGTATCGCCACTTGTCCAGCCATTGCACAAAGGGGTGGTCTGATTTACTTCCAGAAGGATCACTTCCGTCCCACTTATAATCTTATTGTCATAGACACCTATTGTTTCATTTAGAATTTTGAAAATTTAGTGTCATTGTGTTAAAGTAACAAGCTAGGCCGTTGGAACAGGAGAGAGGATGTGTTGTGCGCCTTTTCTGCACAGCTATATATAGATAAGCGAATGTTAGTTTTAGCATAGTTCTGACGATGGCGTGAGCCGAAATAGCTATCAACTAGATTTGTTAAAAATAATTTTGTAGAACTAAAATACATTGCTATTTTTTCACTGTGTTATAATGGAGTTCTACCAAGTGAATGCCAATTCAATCAAAAAATAATATCAGCATTGAATTTACCAGTTTTTTTCTTGTGACCACGGCACAAAAATAAGTATTTTTTCTCGATTTTTGTCGGTTTAAAATTAGGTTTTGCGTGAATTGATTTACATACCACTTTCTATTAGTTGAATTTTTACAACATAAGAACACATCATATACTAGATAAAAATCAACCATATTTTTTTGTATAAAAGCTCACTGATTTGAAAGTACTTCTATCAAAGATATATACGATTTCCTAACTTGGTAAATGCGTCAATATATGGATTTTTATTTTTTCATTGCGTTCAACACGTGCGACAGTAAGAAGTCAAGTTATATAATATACTAAATGGGCTACAAATAAAATATTTATCAGGCTGTTATGAATCATTTGTAATGTTATTCCATTTAGAATAGTAAAATTACCTTAACATAAATATATCATTTTTATTTTACTAAAAACAACCTTTAATGGTTCGGTATCGTCAATTTTTAAATAATATGGCGTCATAAAATAATTTTTATTATATTAAAAACTTATATATTCCTTATTGCTTAAGACAAACAATTCCTCAAATGTAATATATTTATGCTGATTTCATTTCGGGAAGCATATCGCTACTCGCTACTCGCTACATGTGTCAGGGTATATTCTTCGTTATCGCGTAAGTTAAGAGACCAACCCCGGTTGTAGCTAAGCTCTGTCGTACAGTTTGTTTAACAAATCCTGGGATTTGCGCTTCGATGACAACGTTCCCAGCATTCGCTCCGCGGAATTTCATGGTTGAGCGGTATTTCTCCGTTCGCTCTGGAGACAAATTCATTCTGCGATTCGATTTTCCTTTCTTCGCGAAGCTTTTTAGACTTCCGGCAAGTTCTGCAAACTGCGCTCTGCGGTGAAAGTTCAATATGCACTCTGATAAGAAAATAATGCATGAATGCATACAAATTGATAGTTTAGCGAGCTGCCGTAATAACTTTCCTCGTCAGCCGTTTTAATATTCATTATATTTCAAGTAGTCTTTACGTAGTAGATTAAACATAAAAAATTAGATGGATATTTACTATTTATTAAAAAAAATATGATGTTCAGACGAAACAAACAATAAAGGACTTTATCTTTTCCTAGTCCATATTTTAAAACAGTAAAGAAACACACATTTTGATTTATTATACTGTATAAAAACAATTTGAATATATTTAAAATTATCGAAAATTTCTATTATTTTTTACATAACTAATTATTCCAGTTTAGCGTTTTCAGTGCTTAATCTGTAAAAAATACTCTTTTTACAGAATTACTTGATATTTTGTTTATAATAATAAAAAACTTGAATATTTTACGGAAAACGTATTTTACAAAATATTTAGTATTCCGAAAATTATCTAAAACCTTTATGAGTTCGTTAAATTGGAATGTGTAATGAAAGATTTTTTCAGGTAGCTCAATTATCCTAGAAAGTGAAAATTCCTTTCAGTTAACTAAGATATCTAAAATTAGTAGGAATATTTTTTTCAATACAATTATTTTTATTATAGTAAAATTCGATTTGCATCTATGATATTACATTTACAGTGAATGCTTGATGGATAGAAATAATTAAAAAAAAAAAAAACGAAATACAATTTGCTACTGACTGTTTATTTTTTTACAATATTCAGGACTGATTTTTCTCATGGATGGTAGTATCACACGAAAAGAAATCAATGTTATTATTTTTTGAATTTAAAACATCATATTAACCAATAATATTTAACAAATGTTATAAAAACGATAACAAGCGTTAACGGATATTTATAAAAATATTACATAAATTTTGTTGTATATTCTTTGAGAATCTCTAACAAATAGTTTTCTACTATAATCAAAAATTCAGCCACTCCAATCGTCAAATATGCAAAAACTAAACCATTGATTACCTGATATAGCAAATAGTTACAACGTTTTCTTTTTAATTTAATATAAATTAAAAAATACAATAACATCAATCGAGAGAATATCAATGAATTTCATCAAGTTGTTGTAGATATTTCATCGCTATCTTTAATCTTCTATATTTCCCTCATTATGTGTGCAGCTATCTCGGTATCCTAACTTTAACACATTCCTCCTTGAACATCTTAGCTTCCTTTGGTCGGCCAAAGTTAAATTAATTTCTAAGCAACCGGTCTGGCCGATGCTAAGATTAATCTTCCCAAGAAGTTAGTGAGATCAATGATCAGCTGTATTCAACTCAATTAATTACGTTCACATTGTTAACATTCATTTCTATTTCCTGACTAGTGAATGTCGACGTCGCTACTGACTGTCCATCCATCTTTGATTCGTCAGAATATTCCAAGCTCAGAGGAAAACTAGTGAAACATAATCTTTTTAGCACACACGTAGATTTAACGGTGTTTTTTTTTTAATAAATCTTTTATTTAGTGTCATAGCAATTGAGGGTGCTGCAGCGATGTTTTAGGAAAAATTGTTAGCAATCATATAACATAAAATCAATTGATGAAAATTTTGAAGGAGCCCAAACAGTTCATTGTAATTCATAAATATACACTCAATAGTGAAATAAATTATAATAAAGCTCACCATTTAAAATCGATAATATAAATTCTGTCCACCGCAGCTGTAAAAATATCTTACCCCTTTGATTTCAAATCAAACAATGGTCGTCTTAGAAAAAACAAATCCTATACAAACAGGAGCCCCAAAAGGTTCATGACAGTGGAAAATCAAAAAATCTCTAGAGAAAATACTTTTCCGTGGTGGCATCATTCAATATCTGACTGATTTAAAAAAAATATCTACATTTCTGTAACTCTACTGACTAAGCAGAGGGTGAAATTAATTTATGTAAGCAAAATTTATATCTGAATAAATACTCTGGATAATGAATGATATTGTTAATAATCATTTTTTATCCGGAGAGTTGAATATTTCTGTGACAATGAAGACTGCAATTATTTTATTTCAGTTACATAAATAGTGTATATACTGCACTAAAACAATTTATCTAGTTATCTAAACAAACATTAAAAAAAGCGATTGAAAAAATAAAATTTATAATAATTGGTAATAAGTTTATATTTATTATTTTGTCAATAATTACAGATTACCTTTTCTGAGTACATCTCTTTTTCTTTGCGGTTCTAAAGTTTTTTTATTCAAATTTTATTTTTCAATAACCAATTATAAAAAAAAGTAGCAATGTATTTTAATTCTACAAAATTATTTTTAAAAAATATAGTTGATATCAATATCAATTTAAAAATAATTTTGTAGATTGCTATTTTTTCACCGTGTTATAATGGAGTTCTACCAAGTGAATGCCAATTCAATAAATAAATATAAAAAAAAAATATTTGAAAATATTCGTATTAAATGAAACTGTAGCCATATTCAGGTTATTATTTGTTTAGTTGGAACGATCTTTTGTTAAATATTATTCAATTAATACTTGCCAGAGTATAAATTTTTTATTTGTTTTTCAAATAAATAACTTGATTTTTTCCTTATGTTTCCTTATTCTGTATATTTTCTTTATTTGAAGAAAAACTCTAATTCTATTACATTTTACGTTTATATATTCGTTTTGCCTTGAGTAATATTTCACTTTGAAGTTTTTTTTTGTTTTGAATCCATATAAATATTTTGAAAGCATATACTCAGAAAATTGGGAAATATTTTTATTACGATCCATAAAATTAAAAAATCTTAAAAATAAATAACAAAATATCATAAATTTCTAGTTAAAAAAATTCAATTACTCAAATATAAATCAAAGGTTTCTTAGAAATATTACGTTCGTTTGTTATTTAAAAAATTCAAATATGATACTTTACTTTATGTTTGATATGTTTAATTTCAATTCTTGGTAGTGAGATAAAATATTTTACAAAATGTTAAATATATTTCGAGTTTTGATCATCGCAAATATTACCAAAAAATGACATATAAATATTAAGAAGTAATTAAGATTAAAATTTTAAAAACAATTATTAAATATATACGATTAAAGCAAAAGACCTCTTAGAGATAATAAATTACTTAAATTTATCTAAAGTAAGCTTACTAAGATTAAGTTTTTAAAAATTATATGATAAAAATGAAAATTTTTCATTACTATTCATTAACAAAATTGGGAAATAGGAAATTTTTTAAATAAAATTTATGACCATACGAAATTTATCACAATAAATCAACAATTTTTCCATATCAATGAGGTGACAAACAGTGTTTGTAAGCGTCGCAGAGTTACTTGATTTTTTCCGATCATATAGTGAAAGATATGTTATAGACAAAATATTGATAAACCAAGATTAAAAAGCTTTTTATAGCAAATCATATAGTATGAAAATTTATATGAAATCAAATAATATAAATTTGAAAATGAACGAACAGCGACAAAAAGAGACTACTAGTAGATGTATAATAACTAACAGAGAATGTAATTTATGATATCGAATGAAGATGCTTAATGGAATTTCAATATCAAATTTTAATTGTTACAATTTTGTACAAATCCTGATAGAATGACTGAAGAAGAACCCCGGGTCATTAGTGACAAAACATGTGGAATCGTACAAAATTGTAACAATTCAAATTTAACAGAAAATGTTTCTTGTATATTTTTTTATATTTTTCTTGCTAAAACAAATCCTGAAAACGTATTCTTTTATTTGTTAATACCATATAAAGTCATATAATTAAACGAAGTCTTTGATATTTTGTGGTCGTTATCGTAAATAGTAGCATTTACTTTGTTACGAAGACAAACATTCAAAATGATATTTTCACATATAATATTTTACTGGCCTATCCGACAACAAAACATGGTTTATATCTAAACGCCACTGGGTGGAGTGTTATGAGAAAGTTTTCCAAACATGTCTCCAAGGGCTGCTGATGTCACGTGAATTCGTTACTTTATTCTGTGAAACTTTGCGACTCTTCATACACACATCTGTATACGTACAAAAGGCTCTCGTATCATACGTGTCTGTATTCCTCAAACAGTGGATTACGAAATAATTTTAATTTATGACGCGTGGGATTTTTTACCGACCATAAGAATATGCTTACAGAATCAAAATCCAGATTTAACAACTGCGTAAATTTTATGTTTCATACTTTCATTGGACATGCACACGTTATTAATTGTACAAAAACATTTTATAGTACAATCTGTACTGAATTTCAAAAACAAAATTGGGATTTCAAAAAGATATACAGTTTTGTTTCGACACGTTTTGAAAATAATGTTTGACGCTAGAAAATATAAGCTATTGGAAAATTAGTGAAAGGTTATAATAAAAAATTCGCCGATCAAATGAAAAAAAGTTTCCAAATTATTATTGCTGTAACACTAAGAAACAATTTTCACATCTTTTTTGTCAAATTAATTGTCCTACAAATGTCTTATTTCTATGAAAAATTAAAAGAGTAATTCAAGTTGAATATATGAGCTACAAACACATACGAATGGAATAAAATTTACGTTCATGGTGAAAACTTGACTTCCAGTATTTGATTGCCTCATTTATAATATGGTATTTTAACCAACCATTTTTATTCATCACGTGTCATACGTAAAGATAGTTTTTAATTTTTCAAGAATCGAGTATTTTTCATTTAACTTTTATATGGGAAACCATTTCGTTCAACATCGTTGGCATTCACGCCTCACAGTTTGCGGACTAAAAATTGTGTATTATGATCATCATTATAAAATATTTAATAAAATAACGTTATATTTCAGATTACCAATATTAACAAAATAATTATAAAACATGTTTTTTGTAATAAACTTTTCAGTTAACCTCGCCATCACTACTGAATTTTCACGAATACTATTGTGACTGTTGTTTCCAAATATACCAAGCGGGCTGTGACCTTTTCCAATTTACCTAGAATTATTGTCATTAATCAGTGAATTTTTCTCAATAGTCTCAAATGCCCTTTGTGCCGTCTTCTTATTCAAATACTGTTGTTCATGAAAACAATTATGAATAAAAAATTGCCGGTCGTTTCAATACTTTGCCGTCGATTCGCACAAAAAATGAACAAAGAACTCTCGTCTACGGCCAACTTTTTATTTTCCTTAAAATGGCGTTCAGTAGAGTATGGCTAACAAGAATTTTCCGTTAAGATCATATATTTACATCAATTTATTTACAAATACTAGTTTTTATGGCTGGAAAAAAACATAAATAATTATTATATTATAGCTTTATATAGATACTCGTTAATTTGAATAGTAGAATTTATATATTACTAGGACCATACCTCCTCTTGTAATACTAATAAAAATGATCCGTGAATTCACAACGATGTTTAATAATTATAAAAATTAAAATATCACAGTTGACTGAAATGGCACTGAACATGACATGTGCAAATACGAGCCACTACTGTTAACCGTTTTTGAAAAATTCTTGTGAAAGAAATACATACTGACAGATTGGTACATATTAATTTTAAGCTATATAATAGATATGTGTTTTTTCAACCACTTTTTTATCGCGGATCTCTTCAAAATTATTTCTGTATATAATAAATAAAATTACAAATGTCAACGTCATCTGCAATGAAACAATGTTTTTGTGAAGACTATTCACATATGTTTTTAAATATTGTTCTTAATTGTGACAAACTTCAAATTAAATAATCCAAATCTAAGTGAATTTGGTTTTTCTTGGTCATTAGATTACTTGTGAAAACTATCCATCTACCGAACCTTTAACTAATGCTATATTGATTTTGTGTCCAGTGATAATCAAACGAGTACTCTTAGCGTATTCAGTGTGAGATGTAGCGATAAAGATTTATGATGTATGGTATTTTTTTTATATCTTTTTTGATCGTCACAAGATTACTTATAATTCTTCGAGTTGAAGTGGGTAGGTAAATGTTAAAAACAGAATGACTAATGGTTCAGCTAAAAGACGGTTCACTTTATTTTGCCTTTGTGAGATGGAAAACTTTCAGTTTGCAAAATTGTCAACTGCAATTTTCGTAGAAAAAATATTGAAATATTTGTATTCATAACCATCATTTGAAGAGTAGTTTTCATTTTGAATAAATAAAATAGAATAATCTTTCAATGAACTGATTTTTACAGTTTATGCAATATCTTTGTGAAGAGCACGGAATTTTAAAGAACATGTTCAATAATAACTTTTCTGAAATAAGTTTAATTAAGTTAAATGATTTTGTAAAAACTACTTTTGATTCTTTTTAAATCGAAAGAATGTCATTCTTCAGTTCAATTTATTCGTAAATATTTAAAGTAAAAATTTTAATTAACAGTATGTTTCGTTTTAGTTTGTTTAAAACTTTTAGAAAAAACAACTATAACTTTATTTTGTGGCGCAAAAACTATTTGTCACAAATAATTCTAAATAGTATTTAATTACATTATCAAATGTATTATATTATTAAATATTTAACTACAGTTTTTAGAGAATTTTCGTCACTTTGCATACTTTTTCGCAATAAAGACAAAAATCATATCATAACATTCATTTTTTACAAAATAATATTTGTTTTAAATAAACCGCAATCCTTCGCGGTACAAGAAAGGCAGCTTTTTATAATAAGTAAATTTTCTTCAATCAAGATCCGACAAGAAAATTATTACACATATAATAAAGTTATTTCAATTTCAGCAAAAAGTCAATCATTCGGTAGGATATGAAATTATTGACTGCACGTTAAAGCAATCACGATGTTACCATTTCGCTGCCAGCAGTCGTGTTGTGCGCTAAAATGTTTTAGATTAAAATTGTTGGCGATTGTATGTAGCATCCGTTTGTTTTGTTGTTTGCATTATTCAATTAGTTGACAATGTATCTGCATATATTCAATGAGACAAGTGGTGTGCTTTATGTAATTTATTTGAAGGGGTCAAAAAGTATACTAAAATCGTAAATTGATCATAGCATTTATATATTTTTGCAAGCAAATAGCCAACAACATTATGTAAATAAATACTACAATTTATCATCCGATTTCGTCCAGAATAGATTTGATTTCTTATTTATATTTAACGGATATACCACGCTCACTATATATAATACCAAATCATAAATGTACAAGGTCTTAATATAATACAGCATGTGATATACCACTTTCACCAAAATCATATATTTGGATTTAAAAAATCATGTTTTTTCAAAAATTTTAAATAGCACATTTGATAAATAAAAACTCAACATTTTTAAGCGACCGTGAGGCAATGAGTTAACAGTAACTGTAATACATATGTATGTACAGTTTTCATGTTGTTACTATTCGCCGTTTTCGAGTTGTTACGAAAGACAGATGAACAAACAGGCTCATAATATAATATAAATCATCTCTTGCTTAAAGCAGTATATCATACTATGGTCACAAAAAACACTTTCATGTAGACAAATAGCGATAATAATTAACAGCAAATGACGAGTATCATATTCACATTCTTCAATAATATTATATAATGACTCTCTAAAAAAATAACTCAGTCAAACGTCACGAAGATTATTTGATGATCATTTTATTTCATATTACTATGTTCCAATTTTATCGTCTTAATTTTTATGGCCAAGTACTGCCACTGGACACAAAGCAACATAGTCATTCGTTTGGTATGGACTAGCCTGCCCACAAAGGATACATAGCATTTGATGGCGATCATCAAAGAGCTAGCCACACAAGTGTAAGCTTAATAATGGTGCAAAATAAACTGCATTGTGTGTTGCCTTGTACCTGAATACAAATAACGGCATATAACGCCACAAAACTAACCCGGCCACTTCCAAGCGGAACGCTCATTGACAATGTTGATTTATTTCGGCTGTCAATCTGATTAGGATTTTTTTGAATTAATTTATACAAACTACCAACTTCCTGAGTTTGACTGCGCTGGTATTAACATTTCAGTGCAACAATGCTGATTGTTGTAATTAATCTTCTAACTTGTATTACACGTTCATAATTACTTTATTTTCTGGGTATACAGATAATATTGGCATTCATCACAGTTGCCAAATGTATCAGATATTACATTAGAAACATTCAGCCATTGATTTCTAAGCCGATTTATTTGTCTTCACATATTAATATATATCACTTAAAACGGAATGTATATATACCAGAAGCGAACGACTATAGATATTTTAGCAACCCACTCTTTCTCTTGATACTCCTATTATTTTGCTTTTTCTTAAATCTGGAACTAAAATTTTCATTTTAAAACACTAAGCTATTATTATTAAGTATCGTGAATTGACCTCTCAATGATTGTTTTATGATGCACTGTTTCTAAAACAATTATTAACTCAATTAATACGAGAAGAAAGGTTTTTTAGTTTTAATAATATCGTTTCCATCATATTCTCTTGTAAAACTGTACATAATAAACGAACAAGATAAAAATAACCTTGCCTTTTCTTTACTTGATAATATAAATCTTTGATACTTATTGTTAAATTTAATTTATATGTGAAATAAATTCATTCTTAGATATACATATTTAATCTCCTGTACATAAATACAGAAATCCCAAATATTACACTAAGTTATCTGTAACCCTCTGGGTTTTATCACCGAAAGTGTGAAACATTCTAAAAACAGTTTCTTCGCATCAACCCTATAATTTAAAGTTTTCCCATCTTCTACTCCTGCTCACGCAAACACACATTCACCCATCCATTCACCTTTACACACGTGCCATGTAGATAGATCCATACACTGGTCCAGAAAATTTATGTGACGACGATTCTTCGCCAAGCGAATCTCCACAAGTACAATATATTATTGTGTATGACTTTTCAATTGACGTCTTAGCCTTTCTTTTTATGTATTACATTATACAGTTTGTGTAGTAAGGAAATTACATAGCAATCGAAAAGTTTCCTTGCCTTTTTAAGTAAAATATTACAATGATTTTTTTATTTAAATTTTGCTTTGCTTTTTTATTTAACCCAAATCAATCACCCCGCTGAAGCATCAATTAAAAGTATGCCTAAGGTATATAATGTCTAAAATTATTTTTTTCAGCAATGAATGAATGAATTATATATGTAGGAACATGTAAGATTATTTAACAGTAAAAAAACAGATTCACAATTCGCTAATCACGTTATTAATGAATCACATAATATAAATTCAAGCTCAGCCCCTAAATGTTTGCATCTTTGTAGTAAGGGTCGAAGAATGACGGCTTTGGAACAGCTGGAAATCAATAGACACCAATTATCACAAAGGATTCTTAACGAATATAATCTTATTGTCATAGACACCTATTGTTTCATTTAGAATTTTGAAAATTTAGTGTCATTGTGTTAAAGAAACAAGCTAGGCCGTTGGAACAGGAGAGAGGATGTGTTGTGTGCCTTTTCTGCACGGCTATATATAGATAAGCGAATGTTAGTTTAAGCATAGTTCTGACGATGGCGTGAGCCGAAATAGCTATCATCTATATTTGTTAAAAATAATTTTGTAGAACTAAAATACATTGCTATTTTTTCACCGTGTTATATATGTAGGATTTTTTTTTTTTGATTTAATTAACGTATTCCATGAAACAACTTCGAAAAAAAATATCACTAAATGTATGTTTAGAGTCTGAAGGTTGTAATGATAAAAACTTAAAACGCCTGTTTTTATTGAAAATTTTACTACCCAGAAAAACAGTAATTAACGAAACTATCATTGATGCGTATTCCATAATTCAAGTTGTCAGGCTATATTTTTTTTTTCAAATTAACATAACAAACCAGGGTTACTGGTGTTTTTTAGATCCGTTTACAGTGTTGAACGTTGTTGGCTTTTTTACAGATCTCACGTAATCGATTACTAGCTGGTAGAGTTTTTTTGAACCTATCTATGGATTTCTGTTCATATCTAAAGGTGTTTGTGATGCCTTGCAATTCTTTCATATGTGTCTATTTAATTATTGAGGAAGGACAGAAAGATATATTCTTAATCTGAATTAAAAGATATTTAGCGATGACTTGAATCGTTTTCAATATGTTTTGAAACCGAAACCATCGAATTTTATGTTTTAATTCGTGTTTCAAGGAAAACAGAGCCTGATTACTATCTTTACTTTAAATATAAGAGATAGACGTGACCGAAGTCAAGCCGCTCAGTAAAAAAATGAATGTGGATAATGTTAAAAATATATGAAAATCGAAAAAATCGAAAATTTTCGATGTACAGATAATAAATAAAGTTTTATCGTAGCATTCGGTATGAATAGCTCATAAAGATAGTGCTGGTGACGAGCTTTTCTGCGACCACCCTCGCACATAGGCGCAGGGAGTTCACAATGGTTGGGCGCTGTGCCATGGAGCTTTATATTGCCAATAAACTGAACGTTAGGTTTGCAAATATGCCACGACCGGCCTTCTGACACTGAGATATTGGTTTAATAAAGCAAAGTGATAACGGAGTTATAAATAATAAAGTAGAATATCAGAGTGCTATAAACAATGATGCCTTCGATTTCGAGCTCTTTATGTGCCGAGGCGACAATTTCTGAACACCATCGTTTCGCTATTTAATAGTGTAAGTAATAAAACATCACACTTTCAATATTATTAAATTTTATCACTGAATATTAAATTATTTCATGTAAGAAATCTTTACCACATGCCAACTATTGTATATGAAAGTAATATTTGTGTTTTTGATTGTACATGTGCCAATTCAAATTTCAAACAGAATTATATTATATTATTCCATTGAGCATCTAAGAAGTAGTTTTTATAGTTATATTTTATAAAAATAAAAGTTGACAATACTCCAAATGTAATAATAATAATTGCAATATGCAAAACATGTAGCAAATGCACCTTTGTAACGATTTCAAGCAAAGGCTTAGTATGTTTTACAACTATCATTTGATTATATTGTTTTTTTCCGTTGTTAATTGCCATATCTTGAAAGAAAGGCGATACGGACTCACATGAAAATGGGATAAACCTACTAACTGAACGTTAAATTTGCACTGTTAGTACTTAAAATAGTCGAGTAATATTTTGATACCATCTCAGTATTCATGTTTGAAAAGCTTTTTGCCAGAATGGATCCGAATGTGAATTTTCAAATTACTGAATTGAACCGATTTGAGATCACAAAAATCACATTATAAGACTTTTCACAATTATGTTACCTTAATTGAGCCATTAAATTACTCAATTTAACCTAGTTATAATCACGATAATTTTTAATTGGAAAGCTTTTCGTCAGTATGTGTAATCAATTGATCATTTAAATAACTAAATAGAATCGATTTATAATAACAATAATGACATTTAAAATGCTTGTTGCTTGCACGTGAGCTTATAACATTCTTTAAATAGGAAAACTTAATTGTTTTATTATCAAAACTATAGCATTTAAAAGGCGCAATCAATTTTCAAGATTAATATTTGGTTATATAGTCGCGAAAAGCCTTCCAAATGTGATCACAAATCGCAATGGTCTTGAGATATTGTGAAGCTTGAAAGAGCTCAAAGCCTTAAAGCTCTTTTAAAAGTTTCTTTCAGTGATTCTATGTCGGTTCCATTGAGTTTTTCAAAGGTTCATTTTAAGTCACACACTGGCAAAAACTCTTTAAAATGTAATACTTTTGATTAAAAATCTGTTAGATCTTTAGATTTCAAAAAATACTATTGGACTCACGATCGTTAAAAGCATTTGAAAATTCATTACTTTATATTGCAAATCGCTTCAATTCAGATATTTTAAGGTTCACGTGAGGTCAAAAACAGGCAAAAAGCCTTACAAAATTAATAATTGTAATTATAAATAAGTTCAATTGAGGAACTTGAGGTTCATATCAGGTAACATATTGGTACTAAACAATGTGTTTTGTTTGAAGACTGTGTACATTATCACTTGTTTTGTCACTCACTCTTCGGGTTTTATTTTAGGGCATCTTCAGGCATTTAATACTTACAGTTGAGTAACAAAAAAAATGTAAATGTACACACATTTAACAATTTGAATTCAATATTGAAATTCCATCAAGCACCCACTCTCGGTTGATATCGTAAATTGGTTTCATTATTAGGAAAATATAAATATAATATTTTAATACGATTATTTCCCAGCTTTTAGCTTCAAATGAGGACTCCGATGGCATACACGTATTAAAATATGTATAAGTCAAGACTAATAAAGATATCAAATAACGGTTTTCTATGCTTTTAGAGGAAAACTGTGTGGGATAAAATTAAATATTTTTTATGGAAATATCCGGTATAATTTAATTTTTCATTCATTCAATGAAAATTTTGACAACGAGAATATTACGTTACACAATTTTCACTGCCATCTACTTCGTGGGTGGTAGAAATTTAATAAACTTGATTAAATATATTTCAAAACTTATAATTACAATCAACCCATTTTAAAAAATACAATGTGTGTATAATATAAAGCTTTGTTTTTCCACTTATTTATTTTATTATTATTCAACTTTGTTCGATTCTATGTGATGCAAAACACTAGCTTTGGTTCACTTTATATAGTTTATGGTTTATAGACTTTGTTGTTAAAGCAGCTAGATAGTGGACAAGGGTTAAAAACGACTGCAAAAATACAACTTTTCGTGATCCATTCATTTCACCGTGTAGCTTTTGTTTGTGTCAATTAGCCACAGTCGACAAATTAAATTTCTTATTACTTTTTTAAATTAGTAAAAAATTTTGTGTACAAAATACTGTTTACTAGGGCAATGATTCATACATTTCCCACGCTTGCAAGTTATTGATTGGAAAAATTTTAATTGATCAAGGAACTTGTTCATTGACTAAGAAAAATTCTAGACCTTCGAGCAAAACTGGATAAACAATCAACACAACCTGTGCTTCAAAAAATCTTAATTGTCAATCTATTATATGTATATTATTGAAAGGGGTTAAAATAAAAATTTATTAATTTCTAATGTATAATAAATAATGTATAAAAAAACATCTTTTTTATCACTGATGACTGAAAGTTTACTGACATACTAAACAAATTAAATCTCTTTATATATCAAATCTCTTCTATTGATATAAACCAAAACACCTTAAATCATATTTCATGTTTTTTTTTAATAATGGAAAATATCATTAAGTAAATTCAGGAAAACAAAAATATAATTCTTCACATTATACACATTTTTCAGTTGATAAATCACTTTAGAATTATTTTTTCTTTTGAAATATATTTTACATTTATTTTACAATCGTTCCATATAAAAATTGAAGTTGTTTTCTTGTTTGTGCATCTTACCATAAATAGCACGTTCATGTTATTCCTGTAGAAATCGTATCTTTAAAATACGATACGCAATTACAATCTCAAAATTCACATAATTTAATATTAAATATACTTCAATTGTTCAAATTAAAACGAAATGTTGCTTATATCCCATAAATTTGTTGAATTATTGATTAAAATATTTATTACTTAATTTACTAACTTCATAGAAATGCTCTCTAAGCGTAGTAGGTGATAGCATACAACTGAGCCCACTAATTGCCTGTTTTACCAATTTTGTGATAAATAATTTCAGCTGGTAGGCATAATAACGTTTTCTTTGTTAAAATCATGGAGAATAAATTTATAATTGAATCGCAGATTTTGTGAGCATTCTTGCAGCTGTTAAATACATTCTCAACTTCAAAGAATGAAGATTAGAAATATTACAACGTGAAAAAATAACAATATATTTTAGTTCTACAATTTTTTTTATTAGATATAGTTGATAGTTCTGACGATGGCGTGAGCGGAAATAGCTAAAAAAAATTGTAGAACTTAAATACATTTCTATTTTTTCACCGTGTCATAATGGAGTTCTGCCAAGTAAATGCCAATTCAATCAATAAAGTTTGACATTTTTTATGCTTTAAAACAAAGAACGATCAAAACGTCGCAGATAAAATAATTTAAAAAACATGCGTGTGATACACGTGTATATGTGTTAATCATAGAGTACACTAATTTAACTAGATGATAATTTCATGTTTGAATTTTCATATTATATAATTCATTTATCAATATCATTCATCCTTCTAATTTTGAAATCATTAAATTAATCAATGTCCGTTTTAAATTTATTGGTAATCAAATTCAACAGCGTTTTAAAGTCTTATTTTTTTATACAGGTACAGAAAAGTTTTAAAAAGTCGACCGTGAAGTAGGAGTGTGCATAAATTTTTGCAAAATTTCTTTAATGCGCCGAACACAAGGCGGCAAATTTTAATATTCCTCCAAGAACAAAACACTCGTAAAGAGATTAACTTACGCAAGCGGCGCCATTATATTAAATATGAAACAGTTGCGTAATTTATATCCATGAATTTCTTTCTTACTTTGTGTAAATAGCGTGCCATAAACTGTTGAATTTCAGCTTATTTCAGGTATTCATGATTTTGTCTCACGTGCCTGTTATGGTTATAATTTTAAGTGTAAATGATTTCTTTACTCACGCTTAATGTTTTCTTGAATTTGGCTCTAAATAAATTATTTATCTTTAAAATATTTTAATTTTCGTAGCTTCAAAAAATAGCTTACTTACAGCTAAAATCAATAATCAAATAAAATCGATCAATATTAAAAAACACACACAAAAATCTAGCGAATAGAAATATATGTGCCTATCTCTTGTCAATATATATTTTATTATCCGGATGTTTCTTTTTCCGGACTACCTTCCCTCCATTAATCCCTTACTAGTCGGAAAATCAAGACTATAGTGTAATAACATTATAAATAGCACTTTATTAATTTACCCCCATAGTTGTGGCATTCAAGCTTAAGAAAATATTGCCATTTTTATGGTGGCATTTATTTTGTGTACTTTTAGTTATTTTTCAGGCACAGTTTCTCGCCGTATATTCTTTTCTGATACACAATTTTACGCCTGACAGTTATTTGCCTTCGGAATAAGAGTATTTAAACAACTACGATTGAAAATGTAGATGCAAGGACATCGATGGCGATAATTTGAGTGAAGTTAGTGCCCCTGCATAATAAATTTAATTCTTTTTTCCATTTTACAATATAATAGTGATGAACCTATTTAATTGATTTGAGGATTAAGCGCTATGCAATTTATTTATATATATACTTAGCACACGTAAAAAAATTACAAATTATAATTTTGTTACTTATACAACGTATTAAAGATTTATAAAAGGTTACACTAAAATAACAACGACGACAAGACCCACAACCAAGCAACAGTTAAAAATATAATTTAATTTAAAAGTAGTATCCTTCTGAAGTCACTCTCGTACACGAGAAATAAGTCGATATCCGAAGCAATACTGTTTAATATCGTAAATATTCTTACCATTGGTAGACCGGTTCTACATATAAAAATCCCATACAGTTCATGTCCATGCCTTTAGAAAATTATCTGGAATATAACATTTGCTGAATATAGATATGAGGTGGTGATGAGTAAAATTGAAGTGACGCCAATTGCCTTAGTCGAAGAGTTCAGTAATATAAAATTTCATTGGTAATATTCCGCATCATCACTTTATTACGATAGATTGCACAAAATCAAAAATGTTCAATGATATTTTATTTAAATTATTTACAGCTCTACTCTAGATCTACAGCTTTTTCCACCACTAACATGTCAATGTGATGTGCACTATGATTAATTTGTTTTTTAAAACTATCATGTGTGATTCGTCATATATAGATATATCATCTATGTGTGATTCGTTTTATGTGCTTTATGCATCATAAAACGGTTTCACAAGTCACCGGGGTATTCTCGCTATACGCACAGTCAGCATCGATAATCATAAAAAAATTTATAACTATTAAAAAAATTACATTCAACCAATAAATTTACTATCTTGCGTTAGTGCAATGTAATAATACTGAATCGTGACTCATTTTTTTATAAATCTTCTTACTTTTTAAGATTTCTTTGTACAATTAATAAGTATATAATTTTTTCAGTTCTGAAAGTCGTTAGAAATTAAATCGTTGAAAAAAATAACATTACTAACTAAACTAAATTTTTTAAGCGTTGATATTTTAAAAAAATTAGGTAAATACAGCGAAAAATATTTTATATATATATTCTATTGTTTAAATAGAAATTAGACTTTTACAAAGAGTGGAAGTGTAGTGAAATTTTATGCTCGAGTAAGAAAATTAAATTTACTCACTAACCATTGCATTCGATCTATTATACATTTATTACTTAAATAGAACCAAAAAGTTTTTATATTCAAATAAAAATGTGACATTAAAAATAAAATCAGACAAAAAAACATTTTCACTTTGCAAAAGCGTCGTTTTGACTGGCTTTTATGGAAGACAAAAGAAAAAGAAAAATTCATAACGTTTCCCCAAATAAAATTTACGCATTCAATTTTCTTTCCGCTGCATGACATTGTCTTTAAATTGAGTATATTGAAACTCACGTCCGAGGGGCAGTGCGCCTAACTTGTCGAAGACTTTTTATCACCGAAAGCGTCCTAGACGCCTGACAGATGTTGCCACCATACGTGTGCCATCCGAGGACCTTTATTAGATAACTTGAGAAACTATTCTCCTCCAGGTGGGCTACAGCATGTAATAAAGAATGGACATTACAAGTTTCATAATTTGGAAGGGTTTGCTGTGCGGCAGTGGCTGAATTTATGCTACCATAAAAGGTAGATGATTTATTACTGCTTATTAGTTGTACTTGAGTAAATCATTCGAGCATTATCTCATACTGACCTCCGAACAGTCCAGTAGGCGTGTGAAAACGCAACTCGCTATTAAATATCATATTTTTTGCAAGTGAGTTAAATACAGATTGAATTAATAGTATAGTACAACTATTAAAGTCTGTTCATGTTATAACACTTGCATCAATTTAGGATATATAATTTCATGTATTTTGTCGGTTAAGCCCAATTCCAAACTGAAGTTATATATATTTAGAAGATAAACTAAGACTGATCAGTCAATCTTAATACTTCATAATTTTAAATGCGAAATTTAATCGTCAACACGAAAATTCGAGTCTTAATCGCAAAAAGGCAAAGAATCGGTACAGGCAATCTATTATACACGTGTTTATAAATTTATTAAAAATGCATACAATATAAACACACGCTAACTAAATAAGCACTGTCTTCGATTCTTCGGAATTCTGAATTGATACATAGAGTTGAGAATTTTATTTTTGTGTATTTTTTACGCTAAGGAATAATTCCAAAAAATTTAATCATTAATCTAAAATAAAAAAAAAAATTCACGACATAATTTTTTTTTTAAAACCAACTTCAGTTCACTGTAAAACTGTATTTTATATATAAAGATAATACTTGAAATTCATTGAACCAACACTCCTATTTCTAATTCAATCATAATGATTATAAACTTATGTTTGTCGTTTTTATGAAGACATAGATAATTTCTATCAAATTTCGCTTGTTACAATAATAGTTTAATAATGGTGTTGATATCTGATAATCTATTTTTTTTTCTAATTAAAAAATGAATTTTAGTCAATAAAAGTGAATCAATTACTTTTATTTATTTTTTGATAAATTTAGGAATCTTAAATATTTTAGATAAAAGAAATCTTGTATTTTTATTCAAAAGACATATTATTCTTTCGGATATAAACAAAAGCCTCTCTAAAATTTTGTTTTATTACAATCAGTAAAAGAACGCAAACGACCAAAAAGATAATAAGTGTATTTTACAGCGTTGAATAAATAAGCACTTTCTCTAATCGACCATTATGTGGAGATAGAGAAATTCACACTTATAGAGTTTGAATTCAGACATCCAACTTTATTTAACAAAAAAAAACTGGAAATAAAAGGTTCGCGTCTGGAATAGAGAATTTTCCCAACGGCTGAGCGGACGTTTTCCAGGTAAAGAATCTCGCCGTCCGAGCGCTATTCTGCTCTCCCGCGAACGGAAGTAAATGCTAATGTAGTCGGCGAGGGCAACATTAAGCCATAAATCATATCCTGATCTTTGTATTCGTTACCTTTTATTTGTTTGGATACTCGTTTTATGGCCATAAATTATGGCTTAGCCTGTGTAGATACGTGCTCGTAGTCCCTTTTTAAAGAAGTTCCGGCTGTAAACACTATACATATCGCTGCTACACATATTATTGCTCGTACATATCGATTCGGTGCGGTATAATGTCACGGTTGCACGTGAATATGTGGTTGGATACTGTTCGGCTATCAGTTCAATGTAAACCTTTTTCAAATAGTAATCTGAAACAAAATATTCTCTCGATAATACCAATATTTGGTATTATTTATAACCTTGTAGATATTGTAGAATTTCCTGTCAGCAAATCAAAGAATCTGGGTCCGTAGTTGAGTGTGTAACGCACTTGATCCAGGCGTGGTACTCAATTTATGTATGTCTATTCGAAAGCATAATTATGTTCGTGGTGTTCTATCTGATTCAAAGAATAAGACATAGTAAGAGCGATTAGCTAAACAATGGCGGTGTATTGGCTGTCTTTCTATCCCTACATATTTTGAAACGAATATATTGAACCAAAAAGTGAATTAACATTTATTTGTATTTTTTATATATATCATGCATTTGACGTTAGAATAAAATAATTATTTGGTTAAAAATTAATGATTTAATAAGTAATTTTAGAATATACACGCTTACTACACAATGGGACATATGTATAATTAAATAATACGTACGAATTTCTTTAGCATAAAGAACGTAGTTAATTTAATGCATTAACTATACTAGTAACTCAGTTTGGCCCTAAATTTATAGTATTCACATTTGTGCGTTGGTATTATTATGGCGTAATTTCTGTGTAAGAAAATTTTGAAAATTGAAAAAATTGCTATGGAAAGTATTTCATTTCACATTTTTAAAATGTATAATGTATAATAATTCAATTATTTTTTCAAATTCTTCGTTGAAAGTATCACTGTTGACGTACTATTGTAGTTAATAATTATATTGAAAATATATAATTTTCCAGAGGCTTGACGTATATTATATATATATTAGTTAGAAAATATACTAATAATAATTATAATATGAAAAATGTAATGTTAAAAATAGTCGGGATGACTTGGACTTAAAAATGCGCATATATTACTATTTGCCGCTTAGAAATAATTTTTGTAACAGACAAATCGACATATTAATTCATAGATTTTATATGATATAAATATACATACATTTCCACGAATTCTCTATTGAATCCATCAAAAGTTATAGATTAATAAAATTAAAACAAAACATAAAAACACATTTTTTTGTACTTATTTCCACAATATATTTTTTGATCAGGACCGGTTTCGCTCATCGCGAGCATCAGTTTATAATGCTCGCGATGAGCGAAACCGGTCCTGATGAAAAAATATATTGTGGAAATAAGTACTAAAAAATGTGTTTTTATTATTTAAAATATCATGCCTTTCCATCGAGAAGTGACAGTTAACACCTTAAAAGTGATTAAAACAAAACGTTTATTTAACATAAAATTGTTATTTATATTGACACAAAAAAAAAGAAGCAAATCAATACATTTATTATATACATACAGGAAATCGTTTTCAATTTAAAAACAGCTTGAAATTTTGACTAAAATATTGCGTTACAAAGGTACATATACATACGTATGTAAGTGTTTAGTAAAAGCATGGAGTATATTTTTGAGATCGTTATTTATTTCATACAAAAAAGCAATTTTTTCTCTCGTTTTTCGTATCTAAATAGATTTTTTTCTTACAAGTACTGCTTCAAAGAAAGGTCAATTTCAAATTGTTTTTGTTAAAAAAAAATACGAAATTCAACAAATTAAATAAATGTATCTAAACATGCACTGTGATTTCATCTTTTACGTATTTTTAACATTATTCATAATCTTTCAGCTTTCGGATGATATATGGGATAAATTCATTTTCCGATAACAATACGGGCGAGTATTACTCTTTTGCAAAGCAGAGCCCGGAATATTGGAGTAATAAATAAATAAATTCAAATAACAATTTCGGTGGCGAATGAATCGCTAGGGATCATTTTAAGCTTGTGTCACTGTTACGAGAGTTTACAGCTCCGCCCGACACCGAAAAACAATATTTTAACATTGTATATGAGGAAAAGTGCGGTCGCCCGCTGCGGCCCTGTCGGGATAAAGCAGGGTTTAGCTTGCATGCAGTGGTGTTCGCCCCGAAGACCGGTATGTAAATTTTTGAATGTAAAATAAAAGCACATGTATTTAAAATATTCTAATACGTCATATTTGTAATTATTTAGATTTCAGTATAGTAACTATCAAAACATTTTTATGTGAATATTTTTCCCAAATCATATTTTTGTTAATTAAATGAAATTTTGTTCATTGCGATATCTTCAACGACTTTCCGGTTCACTCACTATCCATACCAAGAAATGTTTTTTAAAACATCTCAATCATTTTTCTTTCCAGATAGAAATTTCATTATTTTATCACTTTTAATATGTTAACTGTCACTTCTTGTTGGAAAGGCTATTATATAATAAAACACAATTTTAAGTACAATTTCCACAATTATATATGTATATAGATGATAAGGCCTGGTTTTGGTAATCACGACCATTATCAACTGTATATTCTTTATATGAAATCTTTACATTATAAGAAAGCCTATAAAATATTTATTATTACTTGTTCATACACTATTTAATTTATGATATTGACTGAAGATGCTTGATGGAATTTCAATATCAAATTTGAATTGTTACAACTTTGTACGATTCCACATGTTTTGTCACTAACGACCCGGGTCTCGCCTTTCGGCATCTTCAGGCATTCTATCACATGGATGTAACAGAACTGACATGTTACAACTAGAATTGCAAAACATGTGGAATCGTACAAAGTTGCAACAATTCAAATTTCATACACTATTTGTTTATGGTATCTTAATGTATATTTCTTTTTAACTAAGCATGGTGACTATTTTTTTTCTACCTTTTGTAATATGCCTTGAGTGAGTGAATATCATCACTACATACAGTTTTCCAATAATGCATCGCAGATATAGTTCTTTTGCACTGCACTGCAATTTACCCTGGGGCTTTCTCGGTGGGTGAAATTATTATAATCACGGTATGATTTTCCCCTCACAACTCCGCTCCGACAAGTCGCTTTCCACCGGCAATCCAAAATCCCACCGCAGTCCTCGACTAACTCCGATCCGTGAAAAGGTGACTGCCGTGACACAACGGATTATGTTGCGCAGAAATAAAAGTATTCTCGTCGTCTTTTGCCCTGGATGAGAGGATTTGCCAACAAGCACTAATAACGTGAAAACAACGCATAAGTTTTAATGAGGTTTCCAAAATGTCGTTACACAGTGTTTTGTATTATTTAAATTATTATATTTTCCATCCATTTGGTGTCTTTGAGCGAGTAAATATTTGTACAACACGTTGTAAGCATTCGAAGCAGTGCGATGTTGTAGAGTTAACGCTATCTACAAATCCAAATAAAAAATAATGAGAATGTAGCCAAGTAGAATAAGTAAGAATTTCGTGCATTTACACCTTTTGGTAATCAAGGTTTTTTCATCCCTCACCATGTTGATAAGCATTGTTTTAGTATCTGAAAATTTATATCATATAAATTGATATAGTAAATATTACATCATGACATAACTGAGAAGCTTTTAGTAGATTACTGGCACTATGAGGCACTTTTTTTTTATCATATAATGTTTATCGAATCGTTGGATGACAAATAGGTAAGTTTCCACTAAACTTACGAATGCTGGCAATCATTGGTTGGATTGCGGGAGACTGATAATGATGGCCAACGTTCACCCTGAATGGTAGAGCTTAAAAAGAAGAATATGTTATTCCTCATTCACTTTGATGGAACATTCATTAAAATATACAGTATCTGACATAGATCTTCAAAATTACGATAAAACCAGTATCAAAAAACACTCTGGATTGTGTCTAACGTAAGTAACGAAACGGTATTGGAAGAATCGTTCTCAAGTTATATTGCATTTAGTTTTTAAACAAAAATAATGTTTTATAGACAAATAGTCATCATATAGCGTAAATATCGTAAGTGAAATAAATATCAATTTCTCGTGCTTGAGTAAATTTACAAAATAATTGGGCTTGGCGTGTTTTTCCCATATCGCTGTGTATCTTAATAAGTCCAACTAAGAGAAATCATACATATACTAAAATAGAGAAAACCTTGTATTACAACATTTTTAGAGCACTGCTGTAAAATAAAAGGATTAATAAACATTAATTCAACTTTTTATTTACATTGCTTTCAAATATACTATCCGGATACTAAGTGCGGATATAAAATTAACAATCAATTTTAAATAAGTCCTTCTATGTCAACATTATAAGGATTTGGCGGAAAGTGTCAAATTATCACATTCAGTAAATATATATATTTTAATTGCCATTGAATATTTCAATCCTTTATTAATCATTTAAATGAAATCAGCTGAACCCAGAAGAGTAGCAGATGAATATCGTTACTTCTGTGACAAATAGATTAATTTTAAAACTGAGTTTACGTATTTAATAATATATTATGTTATTAAAATTTTAAGGGATGCTATTCAAAAATAAGCTTTGGTGGTTGATGTCATCATCTGAACTATGTATATCAAAAAAGAGGGCATCATCCTTCTATTAAATTTTTTTTTTATTTTTTACTTAGTTATAATAAAAGCATTGATGACAAACTGACTCTCAAATTTGGTTGAAAACATAATAGTTTTTACGGCGCCAACCATTTTATAATCTCGTTTACATGGGATTTCCGGTAGCCGTATCCGGTTTGAAGGCTTAGCAAAGTAAAGCCTCAATGCCTCGCAGTGTAATGGCTGGGATGGCGGCCGTTCATCTCAAAGTCCTCTGTTATGCTTCCTGTGGAGGAGATTTTATGAGCCACAAAAACTTCCGCTGAGCTTTTTTCGACAGGAATTTTCCTTCGCCGCTCCTTGACGCATTCACCCAGAGTGGACACGTTTTCTCCATTACTGTGTGTTTGCGTTTAATTTTTCCGCGGGTTTTATTTTAATTTTCACGTAAAATATGAATTATTCCCGTTTTATTTCGTTACTTAGTCATTAAAATAATTGTTAATTAGTTTTAATTTATGGACATTATGTTATTTTTTGAGCTTGTTTTACATGTTAAAACATTTTATTGCCTCGTGAATTGAGCATAGTCAATTAAAAATGCCTACATTATGACTAAAGGAAACTGTACTTCATAAAAAATATATATATTTGTACAATTCATTAATTTTCTCATTAGCGACAGATATTTGCTTCAAATATTAATTAGCTTGCCTTCTCCGCAAACTTTTGGTTTTGTTCATTAAAATAGATTTATAACAGATATACACCTTTGTATGTTGATGAAAAATTACTGTAGAGCTTACGGCTTAAGCACAAGAACACCATTTTAATGAGATAGGAAAAAGTATGTGATTAATTATATTTGCTTTCGGTATAAAATAGTTGCAAGCACGACGCAGTCATTAATTCAGTTCTAACAGAAAAATTATCAAATGAGCATCGAATATGTGATTAAAAATATTTTCATCTCGAATTTAATTATTATGGAATGAATTTATATGGTATTAATAAATAATTATCCCATTGACAGTTAAATATATAAAACCAATACGAAACTGTCTAGCAGATACCATGGGATATTTAGGTATTTTACTTCGCAATTTACTTTAGAAATGGACTTCAAGATTACAACGCAAACAATGTTGAAGTCGTATTGTTGTCGTTTGTCAGCAAAATGACCCAAATTACAGTATATTTGATGCAAATTTGCTTTTGTCGTCAAAACTTGCAAAAAATACTGAAAAAATGTCATCGTGTAAAATATAACTCGTTAAATTATCTGACATTAAATAAAAATAATTTTATAGGCCGAGACCTCAACAAAATACAACCAATATCAAAAACGCATGCTTGCAATTATGTTCTTTTATGATAATAACAAATTCCATATGCGCTGCCCAAGCGATTGAACTTGGGTTAGTAAAATATTTAAAAAACACAATTTAGTACCACAGTAATCATAAATACAGTGAAACCTCGATTTTACGTTTTCCAAGGGACCCTGAAAAAATAACGGGAATATATAATATATAATAGCGGGAAACGGTGAATGCGGGAAAGCTTCAAATATAAATAAACAAGTAAAATCGTAAAAAATATTTATTTATTATTTACTTGTACATACTGTATATAAAATTTATTTTTTAAAAAAAGTCTTTTATGTTAGTTTGCTTCTTTGTTATTTGGCACTTTAATCGGAACAAAGACTTGTTACTAAACTTGTGACTAAAAGTTTGTATGTACAGGAATCATTATTACCATGAATTTTAAACAACTCTACATTTGTATCATAAACAATAATACGCGTGTGGTGGATTTCAAACCAAAAAACAACACATGCGTCCAACGCGTTACGTCTAACATGTACAGCGGATTCCAACTTGTCCACACATAACACCTGCACTCGGCTGTGTCAAACTTGCTTGCCGAGATACGGAGAAATATGCAATAAAAACGGTCAATCGGGATAATATTTGTGACGGGACCAAAATATTTAGACGGTTTATCGAGCAAATCGGGGAATCGGGAAACGGTCAATGCGGGATTACTTAACATGTTCTTATGGGAGTTTGACTATAAAAAATAATCGTTCCACCCGGGAAAACGTATTATGCGAGAACGGTTGATCAAGGTTCCACTGTATTTAGAATCAAGAAAAGACGTCAAGAAAAACACTTTGCAGTGTATTTCCATCATAAAATTAAGTGTATTTTAGCTACTTGGCTTATTTTTATCCCTGGATCCCTTTTTTGCAGATAACTACAAACTCTAACGGATAACGATTCCTCATCGCCGTGACTCAAGAAGAAAACACTTATACTCTGCGAAAACAATAATCATAAAATAATGGAAGTACGAAGTACCTTCTTGGTGAAGTATCTCGAGAGTTTGAGATTAGATTTCAGCATAATGGTTTTATTTAGCTAAGTTTTACTGTAAAATTACAATGAATCTGATTTTGTTAAAGTCATAAATAAGACAAGTAATTTAGTCTAGCATGGATGAAGCATTCTAAATATATATTTCTATCCAATTCTCACTACTCATTATTTTATTAATTGTTTACTTAAAGTAATAAAACTTTTTCTTTAATAATACTAAACATATTAACAT
The DNA here is from genome assembly GCA_028555115.1 of Himalopsyche japonica. Taxonomy (NCBI): domain Eukaryota; kingdom Metazoa; phylum Arthropoda; class Insecta; order Trichoptera; family Rhyacophilidae; genus Himalopsyche; species Himalopsyche japonica. Next base: position 1,634,282 of record JAHFWJ010000018.1, on the reverse strand, counting down.
AATTCTTTCCAATTTAATTTCATTTTGAGTTTTGCAGTAAATTGAGGATTAAACTAATATATACTAAACAGATTCGCAAGGAATATAAAACAATAACATTCAGATGTTGATATGTGTATGGATTGTTTTTAAGCTCATGTGGAAAGATGGAAAAGGAAAATACTGATATAAACTATTCTGCATATAATACCTTCATTAAATAATACATATTTAATCAATAATCTTAAATATATCTATAAAGAATCAACCTCATGTTAAACTCACACAATGAATAACTTTAATATTTGAATGTTGTAAATATCAGCGTGTGCCATAACAAAATATGTTCCATCAAAATTTTAAAAGCTGAATATTGAACGCTGAAACAGGGGCGGAACAAGCAAAACAAAAATAATAAAAAAAGTAAAAATGTATTGTGCTTTATTTTACAGCAGTAATGGAAAATATCTCATTAAATTCCCCTGTGCTAACTGAATATTAAAAAGTGGATATTTCGACGGTCATATTCCCTGTGTAAAACGAAATTTCTCAGCTCATGTCATAAACATGTAACCCACCCCTCCCTCTTTCTTTATCAACAGTTTAAAGTTTAAAAGCACAGTCGACCTAGAAATGGCAGCCAGGATGACAGCTCAATAATGTTTTGTGAGTCACTTCAAGACTCTCGTCTCTCGCTCTCGCATAATTTTCATTGTTTTAACTTCGAGTGGCGGATTCAATCGGTATTGGCATTTTAAAGCTTACTTTAATTTGCAGTCCGGCGTTTTCCAAAGCTATAAATAATCGTACAAAATTAACGATTCGAAATAAGTGCTGTTTATGATTCGTCAAAAATATGATTTCAGAATTGAATAATGATCGATCGTTCTTTCGTCAAATTACAGTTTCTGATAAACAATTTCAGCTAAATTCAACAATGTTTATCTAGGATATAGCGACATTCATTTAAATATTATACTATTTATTAATACCATAATGCACTCATAATACTACGTAAGGTTAATTTGTATTTTCTCACAAGTATTTCGTTCCTGTTCTACTTAAGATTTATTATGATTACTTAAATTGTGCAAAATTGATGGAAAAGTATGATATTTCAAAAAATAAAAACATTTTTTCAGTTCTATCTTCTCACAAAATTTTATAATCAGGACCGATTTTTCTTATGGAGAGCAATAAACACGGTGAAAAAAAATAGCAATGTATTTTAGTTCTACAAAATTATTTTTAAAAAATATAGTTGATAGCCATTTCGGCTCACGCCATCGTCAGAACTATCATTCTGTATATCGTTCTATCAACTATGTTAGTTCTGACGATGGCGTGAGCCGAAATAGCTATCAACTATATTGTTTAAAAATAATTTTATAGAACTAAAATACATTGCTATTTTCTTCACCGTGTTATAATGGAGTTCTACCAAGTGAATGCCAATTCAATCAATAGAGAGCAATAAATATTTGATCAGTTGATAATGCTTGCGATGATTGAAGCCAACCCTGATCATAAATATATTTTGGAAATACAACTAAAAATGTGTTTTTATTATTAAAATAATGGATTATAGTATTCTGGTATGTATCAACAGATTTTAATATAAAAGACAAAATTATTAATTACAGATTCTACGCTCTATTTACTTAGTATAAGCAAAAGACGCTTTAAGGTTTTTAAATAAACGAACATATATTATATTATATAAATCTAAAAAATTTAAATCGTAAAAATTAACACAATAATAATATGGTAAGATTATATTCTCGATATAACTGTCATGTCTATGAATTATTATAGCTTCCATAAGATGAATTATTATGCTCACAATATTGACAAATGCTTTTGTATCGACAGGGGAATTTTATCGAAGATCAAGAGGTTGCTGATCCAATTTCATAAAAGAATATCAAGTGACGAGAAAATTCTGAAATTTTATTTACGCCTCCATATTCGCACCAGAGTATTTTTACCCCTGGGAACGTATGTGAATATTATAACAGAAAAAATGAAAGAACTAAAAATAGATAGATAGCCAAATATGTATTTAGGTAAAACTTCATAAAGAAAGAATAATGGTACAGTTTTATATTGAATATTAAGTTGCACAGCATTGTGGGAATAAAATAATAACCACTGATGAAATTTAAAGGGTTTTTCAATTAAACAAACAAACAATAAAAAATAACAGATAGCAACGCTATCTGCCAAAAATCACAAAATACGGTTGATGCGCAGACAGAGATCTTGAGTGTGTGTAGAAAAATCAAGACAAACAAACATTATAATCAATTCAGTAAGAATTTTAATCGACTGACGCTTCAGACTTAGGCCTTTCCGGGAATCTTTTGGAATTATAAAAACCCTGAAATATGAGTGTTGAAATAATGCTAAGTGATGTATTATATCGATTGAATGTGCTAGATGAAATTTCTACATCAAATTTGAATTGTTGATAGTATGCCTAAAGGTGCCAAAAAGCAAAACCCAGGTCGTTTGTTACAAAATATGAGGAACCATACAAAGTTTCAACAAATCAAATTTTATGTCAATTTAGTTTATACAATCAAATCTAGTATCAGTATTATTTAGGAAATATATATGTTATATGAATATAAATATATTCAAAAATTGTATGTTATTTCATTCTGAAGTTTTTTGAATATATATTAAGCAAACACCGCCTTTATTGAAAAGATTAATATACTAATGGAATGTAACGTCAAAAATTAGAGAACCAGTAAATATTTTACCAAAGATAAAAAATGTTTTTGATATATGTGTAAGATTGGAACCAAACATTATGCAGCTTTAGCACTTTCTTCACGTATAAAAATAGCTGTATTTAAAATTCCATTTCAAATACTTTAATCTAATGTTGAAAATTTTGCGGTGCTAATTCCGTGCTTCAATTTATTAAGGTAGATAGTAGAGAAAGAAAACTAACGATGTTTCTCAAGGGATTTCTATAAGGCTCTTCCAGAATATTAAATCTAAGAAATGGAAATACGTAGTCAAATGAGAAAGCTTACGAATATTTGCATACCATCTGATCGCGCAATATTATGAAAGACTTAGACTAAAATAAATATATTATTCCTATCTTATAATGATTGGTGAGTTTCATATTTGTTTTAACTTTATATTATGAAAAAAAGTCTTTGCGATAAAGTATCAAAAAAAGCAGCAATAATTATTCTTTATTTTGTATGATGTGTTAGCAGATAGTAAAGTGTATTTATATTTTAAGTTAATTGAAATGTTGTAATTTTTTATCGAGTATTTTAGTAGAAAATTTAAAAATTATATATCCAGTGAACGTAAAAGTCAATGTTTCTATTGGTAAAAAATATATCTAAAAGAGATTATGATATACTGTTGATTACAGAATAGTTATTTAAATACATGTTCATTAAAATACTATGTTTTCTTTCCTTTTCAACTACCATTGATATAACGAAACACCAACAAGAATACTTTTAATTCAGAAAAGTTATCTCTTAGCGACTCGAATGACTTGACTTGACAATAAATTCAGCAGAAGTCACAGCTGTTTTTTACGCAATAACGAATCAATTAAAACCACAATACATGGTAAGTTTGCGTCAAGAAGAAATCGAAATAGTAACTTGACTAATATTTATTGTAGTAAACCTAGATGGCACTGTGTTTATTTCGAAATATAAATCCTTCTGACCTTTATTTACAGAATGATAAAAAGATAACTATTTGAACACCCTTTTCGGGAAATTTAGAACAACCTATGTCAAAGTATTGTAGTTTCTTTTTTTGCAGTGACACGTATTTTGTTAACTAATTTTTGTAGATTATGATACAATAAATTCGTATATGTATGAGATTTAGATGTATAGTTCTCCATCAGAGTTAATTGGTTACCCGTGTCGTGCAGAGTGACTGACGTTTCGCAAACCTGACGGTCCGCTTCTAATGAATATGGAATGAAAATTTCTTCCGACGCCATTTTCAGTGGTAGGCCGAAAAATCATCAACAACACACTACGTTTTTAATGTCGTTTTACCACTTTATACATGGTTGTATTATTCATTAAAAGGTTTCTATATATATATATATTTATTACTTTAAAGAAGTTTGTAACGCACATCAATATATTTCTAGAAGAGTCAGCTATTCAAAATATACAGATTACTAAGACAACATTGAAAAGGTCGCATTATGATTTATGATTTATGATTAAAATTCTTATTTAAATTATTCTTACTTAAATTTTATGTATACAGGCCGATAAAATATTTACATTTTGTATTTATATTTGTCAGTGAAAGCATACGTTCTCTTTTAAGATCATTCTAAAAACCTTTCTCACCATTTTTAAGGAGTTAAATGTCATTTATTAGTGGAAAGGAATTAGGTTTAAATAAATAAAACACAATGTTCCGTACTATTTTTACAATTTTATATTGTAATATGATATCACTCGCGATGAGCGAAACCGTTGCTGGTCTTAATATTATAAGATTTTGGAAATACTTCTAACTATTGTATTTATTTATTTCAATAAAGTAACATCTAAATATGGAGAATAGCTTTTAAATTATTTTAAGACAGCAAAGGGTTATTTATAAATAATCATATAATGTGTCATTCTGTTTTCTTTATTTTTTCTCGGTCAAATAATACAACCAATCGTCTGAAAACATTCTTGAAAACCAATCAATTCAATTTGTCATCACAGTGAAAAGTCTTTGTGTTTTGTATCAAAAGTAGAGTGAAGACTTAAATAAAAATATATTCGAATATATTACGTCTACAACATATGCCGCCACTGACTACGGCCATTAGTGAATGAAAGGAGAGAAGGAGAGCGAGAAAGAGGAAGAGGAAGAGAGAAGACGTTTGGACAAAGGTGAATAGTTCCAAAGGATTACGCATGGATGAACGCGGTTTCGCAGAAATGTGAAAATTATTGATGATAGAATCTCTTCAGAATCCTTTCAACAGATTGAGCCAAATGAATTCTCTGTATAGACAGAAATAATATGTATTCATGTATCATGAAATTTCGAATGAACGGAAATTTAATACAAGAATAGTATGTTGGTAATATGATGCGATTCCAAGTACAAAGCTTTTAATCGAATTTAATTAAAATAATTAGCAAATGAATTTTTAACTAAACTAACACTCGCAACACATTATTGTACATTGATAAGAATAATTGACAATCGGTGAGAAATTGTTTTGTTGGTAAGCAATATTATCCAAATAAGCGAATAAAAATTTTTAATAGAGCGACAGAATAAACAAACCAATAAATAAACAAGCCAGAATAAATGAACCAACAAATTAAAATCAAACATAGCGATTGATCTCTCAAAAGTTTTTTCTCAATAGTATTATTAATATACATTTACTATTCACATTTTCAAATTTTTGAATTTCGATGAAAAGCATACTGTAAAGTCTATTTTACGTTTTGAATTGTCCATTTACGTTCTTACATAATCCCTTAAATATATATAACTACACTGTTAAAATATTATATCAGATACCAAGTCGCCGTATGTGTTTTTGAATAAGTCAAAAAGTTGCCATAAATCGTTGAAAATTTTCCTAGATTGTGCGCCTTACCTGAATGAAATTTTCAGCAAAAAATATGCTTCAAGTACTTCAGTATTATTAGATATTATTAATTAAAGATGGCGGGTGGTAAACTGCTGATTTATAATTTCCGTCGCTAGACATAATTGAGTCAAACTCATTTCATCATTGCAGATCGTCTCATTATATGTTGTTTATATTTACATGTATTGGCAGTGCAATTTTGTCAGAGAGTAGCCCTCTTTTGGAATAAAATGGAGAGGGTATGAATGAAAGAAGACAAACATAAAACAAATAATTGGAATCAAAAAACTACCTTTACTGGGTCACCAAAACAGCAGTTTTTTCTCATGAAAAAGAATCCCCATAAAATCAAATAGCGGATTTCAATACGAAATGTAAATAAAATTTCCTTTTTTCCCTCTAGGATCGTATCTGTTTCACTTTACTGAAAATGTTTAGCGGTCAAACCTTTGGGTTTAATGTAAATATGCCCGCCGTTTCCTGTTCCGTGAGCTTTTTACTATCTACCTATTGTTGCATACGTTTTTATCTCGCGTAGAAAAGCTTTGATCAATCAAATTTTATCATTTAGCTTTATGGTAAAAGCTGATTTAATAACTCCTCAATCAGATTGATTGTATTTTATTGGATGTGAATGTAATTTTTATTACTACACAGTCAAATGCACATTTATCATCGTGTGAGTTTTCAAAGAATAATATTGCATCATTATAATATATAATACATGCAATACTAAGAAAAATGTTCATCTTGTAAATTGGTGTCGAAAAAAAATTGATCATTTATATTTTGCATTGTAATAAAGCGTTTTCAGCCTAATTGTAGTCGCGGGTGCATTTCATGTCGAAGAAACTAGTGTCGTATAAATACTTAAATATTATTAAAAAACAACAAATTCAAATTAGCATGTCTGTATTTTGTTATTATTTAACAGTTATAAATTTTCATCATGTATTCTAAAGATCTGATGTAACTCTAGTTAATAAAATTCTTAAAACTAGTAGTATCCAAAAGTATTACATATTTGAAATGTTTTTTTTTTATAATAAAAACACATTCTTAGTTCTTTTTCTACAATTTATTTTAAGATCAATTGATGGGATAAAAATTACAAACAAAACTATTTATTCAAAAAAATGTTAATAATTACCGCATATCCAAACCCGAAAGTTTTTTAACTACGAAAGCAATTTACATGTAATCATACACTGTCTTTCTTAAATAATTGAATAATTTACAAATAAAATGTCAAGGCCCTCTAAAGAGTCATTTGTAATCAAAATCAGGTCAAATCAACAATCCGTTAAGTTCAGATACAATCATGAAAATGTTATTACGAAAAATAAAAAATAGAGTATTTTAATAAGTTACAAAAAATGCTCTAGTGTTGTTCAAGTGCATTATGCAATTTATATGACAAAAGCTGAACAAAAATCAATTGAAATCAATTAAAATCAAAACTCTCTATGAAAAATTAATACTTTTATATTGAATAAATTAAAAATAAGTCAATTCTCGTAATTTCAATATTCTATATCATTTTTTTCATAACTAAAATAAAAAAATGTTCCTATTTATTGCATAGCCCCTAACGAATTAAATGGTTTTAAAATATTACAAGAAAAATATCCCTCAAAAGAGAACAGCACATACGTTATATTTTCCACTTACATTCTACGGTGTCTAAGATTTTTACACAACTGTCTTGTGAAAAAATATGAATACTTTTTGATTTACAATTTTTTAATGAATCAAGATTTTTTGGAAGAGTGTTTCAAATGACAAAGACTGGATTTGTGATAAAATTTTTTGCTGTCTATAATAACAACAAAAGATAATGTAAGTATTGTAACGAAGTATTACAGGAAAAGTACGGACTCTTACTAAATAGACCGAAAGAAACAAAAAAAATGTCACCCACTTCGTCGCTTTTGTCGCAAACATTAATGGTGTGTAGGTATGAAAGATAAAAATGACAAAAGCTTTTGAGAAGAGAGATTTATGCGAAGCTTTTCGCACCCCGACCATCGGGAGGTTTTTGTTGGTAGTAGCGTCGCGACGGTCAGCTCTGGGCGTCGGTCGTAGCTTTACCCACTTCCGTCTATACCAGGGATTTGTAAAGAATCTTTAAGTTTGTTATCTTAAATTGACTGATTATTCGTTATTTTTAAATGTGAAGTTTTCTTCTATCATATTTTTATCATGTAACCATTTCAATTTTTAATTAATGTTTCTACAATATCTTTTTAAATAATGAAATACATTTTCTTATTATAAAATTGTGTTCATTTTCGGACAATAAACAGGTAAAAAACCTTTTACACAACCAAAAATTAAGCCTGGAAACATTCGATCATTCGTTGAGGTTTTTGTCGTAAATCTACAGATCCTAAATTACCGGTAAGACCATTTTTCATCCGGATTTATCAAGTTTATTATGAAACAGATTACTAAATTAAAATAAATGAAACACAAATATTGATATTAATTTCAAGCGCCACATATTGGTAGACCCTGAGGTATGGCTATTCTAGCTCTCCCTCGCTCTTTCGTGTCCCCATAAGATTTATCCGGATTTTGTATGGATGCCGAAAAGCAAACACGGAAACTCTCGTGTAAATTGTAATTAAATATTTGCTGGTAAAGTTAGCTCGCTGCGTCAAGTCTAAGGGCATACGTTGTCATATATGCGTCGACAGGATGTAAATACATATTTAGTTTGACTTGCGAAGAGAGCTTTATCGTGAATCTTAACGCAAACTTTCAATTATTTCACACATTAACCGATAATAGAACATTGCCATGTTTACTCAGATCATTCTATTAACTGATATGAAGACTTTTCATTCACTAAACACCGATTTTGCGTTTTGGATTCCTATGTCTTTTTTGATTTAAGTTTTTTTTTCCAAGAAGTCGTTATATCCTGTCCACGAAACAATTTAAGGAACAAGTACGGATAAGTTAATACGAGAACTGTAGCTTGTTTTTCTCGCTATGCACCGGTAATTTGATCAAATGGATGTAAAGGGAAATAACAATCATACATTCATTTTCACACAAAACCGTTATTGAATTTAAAAAAAAATAATTAAGACAATTTCATTCGAGACAGTGGTGCCTTGATCAAAAAATCAATATTGGTCAATCAGTCACGGGCTGAAATATGATACTTTTTTAGTTATAAATAAATATTATAAATTGAAAAAATGTGAAATAGAACTGATTCTCATAAAAATGAAAACACTATCTCAGTTCGTAAAATTTTTAAAATTTATTTATTTAATCATCAAAAGTATTTAAACCATTATTACTTCATAGTTCTTAATGTAAAATGAGTAAACTCGATTATGTGTATTCAAACTTTGGGGGTCAATAAATTGTAAAATCAATGTGATAAGAATCGTTATCCCTAAATCATTTAAAATTTATTCTATTTTCTGACACTTTCAAAAGGTTTCTATCCAGTAAAACTTATCGAAAGAGAAATGCGCGAACTCGTAGTCGGGGTAAAAAAAGCTTTATTGCCATCACCCAAGCAGTTTTACTACCAAATATGAATCAATTATGTATCTTGAATATTTCATGCCAGCAATATAAAGCAATTATATATCACTTTTAAGGTGTAGACTGTCACTTCTTGATGGAAAGGCATTATATTTTAAATAATAAAAACACATTTTTTAGTACTTATTTCCACAATATATTTTGATCAGATCAGGACGCGCATTATCAACTGATCAGTTGATAATGCTCGCGATGAGCGAAACCGGTCCTGATCAAAAAATATATTGTGGAAATAAGTACTAAAAAAAATGTGTTTTTATTATTTAAAAAATGCAATTATATATGTTGAATTTATTTTTTCTGATACAACGATCTTGAAGGATCAGGAAGTAATCTGTAATTTTTTTTTTTTACAATCAAACAAACTGATCAGTTGATAATGCTCGCGATGAGCGAAACCGGTCCTGATCAAAAAATATATTGTGGAAATAAGTACTAAAAAAAAAATGTGTTTTTATTATTTAAAAAATGCAATTATATATGTTGAATTTATTTTTTCTGATACAACGATCTTGAAGGATCAGGAAGTAATCTGTAATTTTTTTTTTTTTACAATCAAACAAACAGAAAATTTTTAAAAACTGAGGAAATATCCATTTAAAAAATCTCTCAAAACAGTTTTTCAAAAGAGTCAGTTTAAAAAAATTATTTTATCTTTCTTTTTGAAATAATAAACAATTATATTAATAAATTAATGGTGTAGTTGTTATTTAATCGTTCTTATCAGACTATTTTTTTTATGTCAAGATTAATTTAGCGAGAAGTTAAAAAGTATTTTTGCTAGAGTAACGAATTTGAAAAATTATAAATATAACTATCGACATATGTTATCATTCAAACTTCGAACTCTTGATATCATGTCCGAGCAAAATCTCTTAATGTTACACGCATAGACTAATTTGCACACTTCAACTATTTATTTAAATTTTCTTTATTGCGATTACAAATAATGGGTAAAAATGTATTGCTTATAATAATGATACATTTGATCAATGTAATATGACGAATATAGAAAAAATGTGGTGTTAATTAAAACTAATAATAGCAAAAGAATTGCGCCAATAGTTCAATGAAAAAACTACGGGTACTACAATTTACAGACATGGTACTGATTTTTCAATAAATAAAGCTAAAAAGTGATTCTCTAATATATAATACACAAACAACTGTTGTAAGACGCGATATGCACAGATGCGTCAAAGTGCTACAAGAAATATAAATTAATAAATTCAAATATTCTTAAAAATACTTTGTTTTTGTGGCCGTAACTCTTATGAGCATGACTTTTTTCAATTTAGGAGGTTAGAGCCTTTTGCATTATAAGCTAGGCACAAAGCAAAAATTTTATAACCAACCATTTGAAAACTATAAAATAAGTTTATTTACGACATATTTTTACGCGTGATTAGGTACAGAGTGCGCAAGGGAGATAAGGATATTATATCGTAAATAGAAGTTGGCATACATATATATACGAAAGAATTCAGTAGCGTTACAACTTTTTAAAATTCTAGCTGTTTTATCGTCATATGTCAGTGACGTGATTAAAATTAATAATCAATTTTATTTTTTTTTGGGATCCAAAGCTAAGTAGTCAACGTTGCTGACTTCATTTACAGTCACTGGCTTGAAACCCGTACTGATAGTATAATAAAGTGATTTTTAATCGATTTATGAATTTCTATTATAGGGTATGGGTTTTTGTAATGTGTAATTCCTTATCACTCATTCAATCATACATGTTGACCAACTGAGTAAAAAATAGTTAAGGCCTGGATCAAGATACTGTTTTATTTGAAATCATTCAAAATGATCGGTAAAACAGAAGACATTTGAAATTGTACCACTGTAATTTATTGTAAAAAAACGTTCATTGTTTATCTGCTCCTAAGGCACTCATGATAATCATTTAAAAGGGTTTTATTTTACTACTATATGTGATACACTCATTAACTTGACAGAATCATGGCGACGGATGTAAAATTGAGTATTCTTAGAAGATCTCATTTTAGAGGCTTAGAGGCTCATTTTAGTGAATATCGAGTTTTTATTAATCTCAACTGCAGAACTCATTGCGCATAATGATATAATTAAATATAATAGTAAATTAGTTACAAAATATATTTTTTACAGAAAATAACCGAATACCCAATCATCATCAACGAGATATATGATAAGTACTGCCCTAACCATTGTTTATATTTCAGTCTTAGTACGCCACTGTGTATATATCGTGTATTATATGATCATCGTATATTATCGCATGAAATACGTATGAACACGAGCATGTTTTATGAGATTTTCCTCCACTTGTTCAAAGGAAAATTTTTGATGTCCAAATACCGGATGTGCAAAATGAAAACGTATATGGAAAAAAACTATCTACAAAGAGTAAACATATTATACGATTCGAGGAAATAATATATTTATAATTAATATGAGGAGGAAAAAAGCTTCTGCGAGAGAGATAAAGTTTATTTAGCTGAGTTCTGGTCAAAGCTGGAAACGTTTATGTAAAAAATATAATTCAAACAAAAACGATGTTTCATAAAATGTAAGGGCAATTTACGCGTCAATAAACTTTCGCGTTACGCTCAGCGTTAGTTGTTATATATTTTTACGTCGAACATTTAAATATACATGTTACAGAAATAGTGTTTTTCAAGTGAACAAATTTTTTTGGCGTTTTAGTAAAAACACATCATATTATCGTCGGTTGAAATATACTACTGCACTTGGAAACATATTTTGATGGATACTTTCTAGTGATATTATATTCGTATCAATACTTTCATTGAAACCATATAGCGACAATATCATTTGACTATTCTTGGCAATTTTAGTACATTTTCATTGTCTAAATTGGTAAATCAGACTTTCATTAGTGAAAATAAATTTTCATCTGAAATGTACTTTCCCCGTAATAAATATGAAGCATAACTCAACTAATTTCTTCACGTGCTCAAAATTTTATTTTTGGAAAAACTGAAAAACTGGAAAAGCCATATGAAAACTAGTGATAAAAGTTTCAATAATCGGTCTCAAAGATCTAGTGATGACAATATTAGTAAATACGTATTGTCCGCGGTAATCGACACTGCTTTTGATTATTTTAAACGAAACGAAAGCTTTTTCAATTTTCCCCATGCAATATTTACTAAACTCAATTATACTTTTTTATATATAATTCTTCGTTATGAATGCGTAAAAATATCTCTGCAGCCACAGAGTTGGGAAACTCTGGCCAAAAGATTAATGTTTTGTATCTGAATTGTTAAGAGTCAAAATGTTAATTTATACTCTCGAGCATCTGAATATTTTGCCACTTTTAAATTAGAAAATCCCTCACTTCTAATACTAGAGAAAACATTCTCGATTAACTGTAATTAGATTATTGTTCCCAATACAACGTATTTGTAGGAATTAAAATTTTTGATCGTGCCTTCGAATACAAATCGATTGAAAAATCAGTTTATGCAACTATATTTTCTGGTATTTTAATCCTTGAGACTCTTGGAGATGATGGTGCTTGGAAAAATTAGGCTTCAAAAACAATAAAAACGGTCTCGTTATGTATCCATGTACCTTCCCTCAATAATTATTCAATAGTTGGAAACATTGCTTTTTTATGGGTAATCATCCCATTAAGTACCCTTTTACAACCGTAAATGTTTTTACTCGAGACTGTTTGCTTCTATAATAAAAGCAATATTTCATGTATACTCATTTTCAAGATATATGTGTTGAATCAGAAATCCAACACAATGATTGCTTAATTGAAATGTTATGTTTTCGTATCCAGAGCGAGAAATATTTTTCTGAAAAGCATTATTTTGTTTGTGTTGGGTAGAAATAAAAAAAAACGTTACCTAAGCTGAAATATAATAAGCCTGTGCGTATTTTTACAACATTTCATAAAAGCATATTGAACTCCAATGGAAACCTTTCACAATACCCTTTTAATGAAAAGAATACTTAATCAATTTCAATTAAAATCACAACATTGTAATGAAAATTTTTATGTACAATAATTCATTCATAATTGTTTAATTAAAACATGTTAACAATTATTCAATACACGCCTAAATTTTTTGAGATTTTGAATTATTAAAGAAATGCCAAATGTTTGATTATTTTTTTAAATATTTTATCTTTCACTCACTAAGCTGACTAACAATATATATTGTAAAAAAAATACCTTAATAATTTTAATAATAGTCCAATAACTCAATTTACTCTTGATGTATCCCAAAAAATACACAAGTTGAAAAGAAACTTAAATTTTTATTTATATTAAAAAATAGCTGACCCGTCGCACATTGCTGTGATTTCAGAGTAAGGAAATTTAAGGAGACTCATTATAATAACAAAGAATAAAAATTTTAATAGTGTAAATAAATATATTTTAGTTCTACAAAACTATTTTTACAAATACATTATATAGTATGATATAGTTAATAATATACAATATAGTATGATATAGTTCTGATGATGGCGTGAGCCGAAATAGCTATCAACTATATTTGTAAAAATAATTTTGTAGAACTAAAATACATTGCTATTTTTTCACCGTATTATACTGGAGTTCTACCAAGTGAAAGCCAATTCAATCAATAAATAATTGTTAATAGTAATAATATATATTGGAATATACACCGATTTTTTTGGCTTGCCAGAAACCTTCGCGGGAGTGTACATAAGAAGTTCGTAAAGTTCCATATCGATTTTAAGATGAAGTTAAGGGGAGTAGTATGACAAAACCTTAGCGAGAGTGAACTCATGAAAATCAGCATTATACAGTTCATAGCGATCGGATGAATGGTGTAGTTATGCACAAAAGACAAACAGACACACATACGTTGATTTATATTACAATATATATATATATATATTAACACAGATCGGCAGCCGATCTCATCTAAAATATACAATATGTTTCTTTCATTTTTTTTTTTGGTTCATGGAAGTTGTAAGTTGAACATTTGGTACATTTATATTATATTATATCGAAAATACCGTATGTTATGTGGTGCAGTTTTTTCTCACAATGGGTTTCTTATTCTGCAGGATATCCATCGATATGCCTCTACGACACTTTAACACTTCATACATCAAATCCACAATATTAATGGTATGGAATGCTCTTTAGAGAAATCCGACACTTCGTATAACAATCCGTCTCTTGATTTGGGAATAGAACAGTATCAAATTTATTTTGGCAGTTGTGTACAAAATTAACCAAATGACACCTAATTGCGTATTCGAGAATTTCAATATACGACCATTTTTTTCAAAACTGACATTTTTCAATTGGCCTTGATATACAATATGTGGTCAGTATTTTATTACATATTTTTGTCATTATATTAAATTAATTTACTATATATTTCTATTTATGTGACTATGATTATATTGGGAACGCTAAATGGTAATTATCTATAATGTTCATTGGTTCAAAAAAAATTCGTAGAAAACCTAATATAACATACAAAGTATAATATTATAAATAATATTAACTCATTTTTTATATTATTTCCAAAATATGTTTTGTGTTTAGAACTGGTTTCGCTCATCTCGAGCATTATCAACTAAATCTTTGATCACTAGTTAAACTATCAAGTCTTTCCATCAAGATGGAGAAGTGTCACTGACACCTTAAAAATGAAGCATTAAATATCAAAATGGTGTTATAGAATATTCATTTCCTATGACTACAAAATTTACTAGATGCTGATGAATGAGGAGAAATTTCCTATACTTTGAAATTTTTTAACATATACGGATAGACTGAAAAACGAACGGTTTTAAATGAGTCGCTTTGGTCGGCAAACAAAATAATTATAGTGATGGAATATTTTTATTTTTTTAATTACAAAAATTCTTTTTATATGTTAGGATTAGATAAAGGAAATATTTTTTCGATAGGAAAACATTACTATTTACAACACAAAAATAGTTGTAACTTCATTACATCATAATTGTAGGTATGGGTTTATTTCAGATGTGATGTTTTTTTATGTCGTATGGAAATATTTGTTCCAAAATGTTTATTCTAAATTTTTTACTGCACTTCAGCTAAGTACGGAAATCTGAAATATTATTGTTTCACTTAGTACCTATAAACTTCCTAGTTAATGAAAAATAATGACAGTTTTCGCTGTGTTCATAAAAATAATTTCCCATGAGAGAGATTGAATCCATTTTCTTATTTGGATGTGTTCCTCAGTGGGGCCGCTCAAATATTTTCAAAGCTTTTTTCTTACACACGTATTTTATGGATTATTTCGAAAGGTATTCAAAACACCTTCGTATATTATTTGATGGAATATTACCGTGTTTGACTTTCGTTATCTTCATTCCTAATATTAAATATCGTGTACCCAATCTTCAAAATAGCTTTAAAAGTAATTAATATCGTCTTAAAGCATTTATGAATGATATTTTTATGTATATATTTGATTGACTTTTACTTAAATTCAAATTAGAGATTTCAATACCGGTATTAACAAAACCGCGATACTGGTAATTTGGCAATTTCAACAATTTAAACACTGACATTTCAGTATTATATAATACAATAGTTCGTTAATTTTTTTTTTTTGAACAGAAGGCTTTTGTTCGTATTTATTTGTTTAAAGATCTGATTCAGTTTGACAGTATCTAAGATCAACTGACAGCCATTTTTAGATTAAGATTATATACAAACAAAGAATAAAAGTAAATCTTAAATCAAAAATAGCTTTTTTCGCTCATCTCATTTATACTTGTAATACCGATCGTGGTGCTTTCAAAACTGGTGTTCAATATAAAATACCGATGTTTTTATATTTATCCATTATTTAAATCTCTAATCATAATTGGCTGTACAAAGATCGACATCAATTACCACCAATAGGTTAAAAAAAGCTCTGATAAAGTTTTGCGGAGCCGTATTATTATGAAGCTTTGGCAATTATTTCAACCAATTACTGCAGCCTACAAATATTTCTTTTGTACAAGTTGCGTAAAAAAAGATCATAAAAAGTTGTTATACGAAAGAATAAAAATATATATCTTAAGAAATACCATAATTATCAATTTTACAAAAATCTTGTTCGGTTTAATAAATCTGCCGGTATTGTTTATCTGATTTTAATGATACTTTGCCAGTAAACTTAACATTGTTTTTTTGTTAATCATCTAAGCGGAGTCATTATATTTCATAATAAGAGATATGTTTTCTTAATAACGTTATGATGTTTATTTGACTTGCATTTCGTTGTCCCAATAGCAAAAAGGCCCTTGTAAAGTTTAGGCTGTGCAGTGGCTAATGCAGTTGGGTTGCTATATAATTATGCTCAAAGTTATAGACAAAAAATAACCTATACACGATATCTATTAAAAACAAAATCAATAAATAATATTGTGTATTTGAAAACCAATTTCAAATACATATAGGAATGGCAAAAAAAATAAATTCACTATGATATAATGAATTGAGACTTAATTCAAATGGATTTTCAGTATTAAAGCCTTTATAGTTAAATGAAAAAATATTGAACCTCACAAAAACTAAAAACTGAAGAATTATACAAAAAAAATATAAATTGCATTTCAATTTTAAAGTTATATCACTTGCCGTCCAATTTTTATTTCAAAATTCACAATTTTTTTTTTTCACTTTACAAACCCATAATATGCGCTTTATTGATTGAATTGACATTTACTTGGTAAAACTTCATTACAAATGGTGAAAAAAATTGGAATTGATTTTAGTTCTTCAAAAATTAAAAGGTACAAAATTGATAGCTATTTCAACCTACACCTCGTCAGAGCTATTGTTATTTTGTAAGTTTGGACGAAGGCGTGAGCCGAAATAGCTATCAACTATACACCTTTTAATTTTTTTTAGAACTAAATACGTTGGTATTTTTTCACAGTTTTAATATGCGCTTTTCTTGTGGACTAGTGTCTTTTTGGTTTTGAGTTGACGGTTTTCATATATCATATATATATTAACCATCATATCGTGTACCTGTGAAAATATATCAATATCTATTAATTACTGAATATCCATTATAACCTTACTTTACTTTAATAATTATGCTATTTAAAATTACTTATTAATAATTTTAAGTAGTCTGAGTGATTGTAAGTTATAACACTTACAATCATTCAGACGATTTAAAGAAAACACAAATTTTTACCATACATAGTGTATTTCAATAAAATCTGTTCTACAAAAAAGAACAATTCGATAGATGTAATTTTCCAGTAGAAAATAAATTGAGTTCATTTATCTCATAATAGTAAGTAAACACATTCCTATCATCGTATCTTTTAATCGAATGACTATATATAAAAATATTTTTGAAATAAAAGCCTTTGGATTATTGGCCTCAAACAACTAGAAATCAATCGACATAATCATCAAACGAACATTTACTCGTCACCCTTACTAAATTTCAATCCCCTTCTTCAAATAATTTATTGTTATTACTAGTCGGGTTCATTAAATTTTTAAGAAAAGATCTTTAGCGCAAAGACATGTTAAGTATTTAAAGTATACACAAAATTGTCGATATTAGAATAAACGAGACGACATATTGTCTTTCTCTTCTTAGGAGATATATTAAGCTAAACTCAAACTTAATTTAATAATAGTTTTTAAGATAGTTTTCAACTTCTATGTAAAAAAAATATAACTAATTACTTTTATGTATCATAATACATACATATTTGACATTGAATGAATATTTAAGTTCTGTTACATCCGTGTGATAGAATGTCTGAAGATGCCAAAAGTCGATACCCGGATTGTTAGTGACAAAAAATGTGGAATCGTACATAGTTTCAACAATTCAAATTTGATATTGAAATTCCATAGAGCCCTTCAGTCGATATCATAAATTATTATGTATTTCATTCAAAGTAATGGAATTCGGAAGCATTTAAATCAAAGTATGTTAAAAAATGTAGTACCGTTCTCTCAGGGCTTATCGTGAAAGATGATTGAAAATATTATAATTGTAGCAGAAAATCTACAATATTAAAAAAATACAAAAATTTTGCATTATACAATGGAGCTCTACTAAACAGATCCGATTCAATTCATATAATTTTACTTTATATTTTAATTAAGTAATCTTAAGACATCTAAATTCATTGTATTTACTATAACTTATTGAAATTATTATGTATGCAAACTTTTTGAAGCGTATGCAATGCTTGTTTTGAAACTTTCGTCATTCGGGCGTAGGAAAAAAAATAAAAAGCAGTCAGTAGTGGAACTTTATCACTCGAATCCATCACTTGCGAGACGAAAAACTTTTTCCACAAGACTCTTGATAAAATGCGAACGGGTGGAAAAGGCTACGCGGGAAAAAAGATTCTACGGAAAACGAAGAAATAATTTACTCTCGGGAGAACCGTTGAGTTGTTCAGGTTTGCAAGTTAAATTTGAATTATACCTATTTAAAATGATTGTGAGCATTCTGTTTCGACTGAAGTGTTCTTTTGTGGACTCAAATAAAAACATATTGGATAAGTTTTCTCGTCAAACGAATAATTGATTACAACCTTTATCTGTGTTTCATGTACATTTTTCGGACGCTCGTATACGCTTAATATTCGATAATTCACAACATTAAAAACAAAAATCAAGTTATAAAGTGCATGAATATAATCATTTTTGTTTGAATTAAAAGAAAAAATAATAAATTCTTATTATTATAATATTTATTGCATAAAAAATCGTAAAATTTTCATTCTTTAACTTTAGAGAAAACATCAACAAAGAATTCGAAAATTGTTATAAATATGGTATTTAAGCGTTGCATATAGTCTCTGCATGATGACTCGTAGAGCCTCTATAGAACATACCAGACCTCATATATAATATATACATATAAGAAGATATTTCAATAAAGATGTTCGTCATAGGTAAATTTAACGATTGATAAATTTTACTTCGGAATATATTGCAGAAATATAATTGTCTGTGTCTATACATAATTTAAATGCTCTGAAATGCATCAGTCAATTGATATTTAAAACACAGAATAAACATTTATGTTTGTCGTAGAGAATTTTTTTATTACGATGCGCTTTTACCGTCTAGCAAAGTCTAAGCACTTGAAAGAACCTTTTTTATTCGGGTCAATGAAGATGTTGAACCTCTCGTCCATGATTTTCCCGACAAACTCCACTTCGATAGAGTGGTGTACGTATACAAGAGTAAAGTCATATCGACCTTTCATATTGCATACTTGGGTAAATATAAGTAATTAAGTATATTATATTAAATGAAAAATTAACTAATCGCACAGTCTACACTCCAACTAACTGTCATATACAAATATAAAATAAAATTGATGGCTAAGATAATTCCACGTGGTGTTATAAGATGAGACACGTTAGACATCTCCGTATAGCGTTTTACTCATTTCAAATGTAAACAATGAATGTTATTCTTAACTACAATAAAATCGAAGTGTAGAGTAGAATCATTTCCTTTTAATTGAACGTGAGAAGTGGGTTAGACACAAATAATAAAGTACCAATTATCATTACACTATCTGTTACTCGTGAAACATACCCAAGGGAAATAAATTTAATAGCGCTAAGTCACTTGTTATATTTAAAATGTTATACACTTACACCCAGTCCTTTTTTTACGCGATACATGGTTCCAGAAAACGGCGCGTAAAAAAATCACAACTTTCATATAATTTGAAAATTTGGTTCCAAAAATTGAAATATCGTGTGAAAAAGTCCCAGAAACGTATGAAAAACTGCCGTCCAAAAAATCGCGTATAATCGAATTCGCGTAAAAAAAGGACTGGGTGTATAATTAATCAATTTAAATGGTTTTTGTAAATTTCTACGAATTATATTTTAATCCATCTACCGAATGAAGCAAAAAGGTTATCAATATCGATTTTATATTAGAAACAAACGTTCATAAAATTGCGGTCGAATCCATCGAAAATATTACCATAGACAATAACAGTAAAGTAGGGTTTTGGTTATTTATCGATGTATAGTACAATATTCACTTTGTTGGAATTGACTGAATTGAGTGACAAGTTAATATTCGCAACGTCATTTGTCGGAAAAAAAACATTTTCTTTTTAAGGTGATCTAAATATTGTTAGTTATTGAATATCTTCAATTAAAAGATCATATCTCAATATACTCTGTGCCTGATGAGCATATACAACAAAATGAGGTTTAATTATCAAAAAATATATCAAATTAAAAGCTATTTAATTGTGTAGTAAACATCCTTTATTATTAATTCTATCATCAATGTATTCACTTCATTAAGTAGTTAGTAAGTGTGGACTAAGCGCAGTTTTCAATCGACATGGCTGTGATAATAGAATTGGCATCATATTAGTGGAAATATTTCAAAGCTATTAGTTAATGGCTATCAATTAAAATTATTGGTTATGAAGAATTCGTTCAACCGTTTTTACATTCGGAAAAGAGTGGAGATCAAGAGGCTATGCGGACTTTCCATTAACTGTTGATTTGAGTTGGAATTTTTCCTAACTCCGTATAACATACAAAACGAGTATGATTGGATATCTCTCATATATCGACCGTATATGTGTAATGGCTAAGATCAACATCAGATTAAAACTCTTTAAAGGGAGTGCTTGTAATTCTTTTAATAAATAAATATATTTTAGTATAATACCTAAAGTAGGGGTCGGCAACCTTTTTGGACTCACGGACCACCAAATAGACTTTTGTGTTAAATATTATATATTTAAATAAAAGTAAACAAAACGAAATAAAAGCATTAAAAAATGCGGCTAGTTCATGAACTAAAACAGTCAATTATAATTACATTATAAAACTTTATTGATTTTTAATGCGAGGATTGTTTTTGGACATTTTAAATAATAAAATTTATATTTGGCTTCAATGATGTAACTGCAAGACAAAAAACTGAATGGATTTCAAGTCGAGGTCGATAACGTGTTTTGATTGCTGTGACAGATGAAAACGCCTTTTTGCATAAATATGTTGTGGAGTTTTCGCGACAACTCAAGTGTGACATCATGTAACCGTCTCGTATATAGTGGAAAGAGTCCGAGAAGAATATAAAACAAGTTGAGAGAGTGAGACAGGACGTGCAATGCATCAAGAAAAGTATGTATGTGTTACGAGATTCAGTTGATTTTTTTTTCTGGTGATTAAAAATTGAAATAATGTCAGATTTCTCTGCGGACCACCAGTTGTCGACCACTGACCTAGAGCACACGGTCTTAACTTTATATAAATCTACTCTGTTAAAAATGTACTAAGACAGTAACTGAAAAAGGGTAATTAGGATTAAGAGTGTTGTGATAAAAGCTTCCCATTATTTGTGATATAATACTTCTCTCCCTTCAGTGGTGTTACTACAGTTTAAATCAACCTCACTGCATTATTTTAGGAATAAACTTGCTGGTAAAAATCTAATTTTTGCTAAAATTTTGCCATGATATTTGGATTATCTTAAGATTTAATTTAATAATAAGTCTTATACCGGGAAGACTATCTTTAGCGTTAATTTAATTTTATTATATATATAGAATTTTAAGCAGAAATGTATGCTTCCATTGATAGTATAAACAATTAGAATTCACCCACTCATTGTGAAATATGAGTTTATTTTATACACAACCCTCATAAGCCCAGTTCTGGTGAATGAATCATAGGCCTGGGCGTTCACATACGCAATACACGATAAAACATGCACACGACAAAATGTTCACGGATAAAATGTTTACACGACATGTCAACAATTTTTGCGAAAATATCGTTTAAGAATTCCATGAAACGTATGGTTGACAAAGATTTACATATTAATTCTTCGTTCACTGATAAATAAATATGATATTTCTAACTGTTGCAATTTTAAACGTTTCTACATGTTTTGTCAGTCATGACCGGGGTTTCGCCTTAGGTCATCTTCAGACAGATGCAGTAGAACTGACTTGCACTGGTGTGGAAGGATGCTTGAGATGTCAAAAGATGAATCTCGGGTCACGAATGAAAAAGTAAGTGAAAATATACAAAATTTCAACAATTCAAAATTGAATTGTTTTAAATTCCATCAAACACCCTCGGCCAACATCATAAATTAATGAATATATGCTCAGACAATATATAATATAAGCAGTCTCACCGTTTTTTTTTACCATCTACAAACTTCGTCACAAGATATTTCTAAAGTTTAATGTAGAAACATAATGAAAAAAATATTATTTTTCTAATCTTAAGTGTGCAGGATTTACTTATTGTTTTTTCTTAAAACATTGAATTAAAAAAAGTATCAAGCACTACATTTTTATTTAACATCGCGTTAAATAATAATTGCTTCTGAAAATCGAAAGAATTGAATAAAATAATAGCAAAGCAAATATATGTTTCTAAAATTCATGAAATAGGTATTTTTTAATTATTTTATTTTATGCTAGTAATATAAATGATAATTGAGATTATGAAATATGTTTTATAGTGCTAAGAATGTTTTATGTCTTTGGAATAAGTTTTTTGAAAAAAATTAATATTTTTATTCAATGTTGTATTTAAAAAATATTTAATGTCAATAGATAATGGTAGAGCACAGTGTGAAGTGAAAGAGTCTCATTGAGGGTGGATCTTAATGTCTTTTTATTTCCTACTGTATTGTTAATAATTTTATGTCCCAATGTATTGTTAACCTACCATTTTATTTATATAACCTTGGAATTCTTTACATATCAATAAAACAGTAAAAAGCTAATAAATTTCTTAAACCATTCACAGCAATAAACAGTATAATAAAAAATGGTATAGACCTGCAAAAATTGTGCAATTATAGGTGTTATAAAATTCCTAAAAAACTATATTTTCGAAAACAGCAGAACATCAATAAATCTCTTATAATACTTACTGTATTGTAACCTTTCGCCAACTCATCACTCAAAAACAATTCTCAAATATTCCAGTATTGAATAGTTTAACATGGGATGAATTTATTTGATTATCAAACATTAAAATATTCAATAGGAATCGCTAGACATCAGGAATATAGCACTCTGGAAAAGTTAAATAACTGCAGGAATTGTGGAAAATGCGGGACAAATAAAAGAAGTAGATTAATTAAAAAACAATTTATAATATAATTAATATTGCATGAAAAGTACAATGAGTATTGAGCGGAACTTTCTTTACAAAAAAAGTAATTGTAGAAGAAATATGTACACAATTTCAAATACATATTATAAAAAAAAACATAATACTATAACAACTTACATCTATTTTTTGGAATTATTGCTATCACGTGTTATTGTCTTTGTTATTCTGCAAGCAGTTCTGTGGACTCGGATCTTCTCAAGGGATACTTAATTACAATTATCAGTCCGATCAGAATTAACAAAGTTCCAACAGCTATCACTACGTAGAGTATAATATTTACAATATTAGGAATCCTTAAAGCGAAACTGGCAAGAGACACATACTCTTCCGATATAGTGACTCTTTGGCTGAACCACAGTGTAGGGAAATACACCTGATCTGGTAAATCATCAAAAAATCTGAAAAAAAAATAACACAAACATTAGATAATTTATGATTTCGAATGAAGGTGCTTGATGGAATTTCAATATCAAAGTTGAATTGTTACAATTTTGTCCGACAGCAAATGGTCGTCAAAAGGGACACTCGTTTGACGCAGATAAGGGGTTCAATTATTCGATTATAACACAGGGACCATAAACTTTTTTATCAGGAGATTCTAGAAATTACTAGAGGCCAGTTTTTAAATTAAAACTTCATTCTCAATGATCAGCTCAATCTTCCCAACTCCCTCTTGTTGTACCCTTTACGTGAGATCGGTTCAATGAATCGACAATCTCATGACGTAAATTCTTATGTTTCATCACCAGATGTTTGATAGTAAGAAAAAAAAAACCCATTTATATTTTAATGTTACTTGATTGATATTTATTGAAAAAATTCCCTTTCAAGAATGACTCGTTAGCAAGATCGTTAATGAAAATTATCACAAGCAATTGAGTTAATTATTATTAAATTGATATTGTTAAATTTGTTTTAGCTGTAATTTACTGCTTGCCTATGGGTAAATGTTTTCCTGTAATTAATAACTTTAATATATATACGATGCTAACTGTTTATTTTATGTCAGTTCTGTTGCATCCGTGTGATAGAATGCCTGAAGATGACGAAAGGCGAAACCCGGGTCGTTAGTGACAAAACATGTGGAATCGTACAACATTGTAACAATATATTGATTGAATTGACATTCACTTGGTAGAACTCCATTATAACACGGTGAAAAAATAGCAATAAGCGTCAGAACTACGATGGCGTGAGCCGAAATAGCTATCAACTATATTTGTTAAAAATAATTCTGTAGAACTAAAATACATTGCTATTTTTTCACCGTGTTATTGTAACAATACACTAGAGTTTTTAGATTCTAACTGAATAACTTCACCTATGACTATATTTTATAATTATGAAAATATCTTTTGCTACTTACGGAATATGTGCAATTTTTTGCGTGAGGATGTTAATCTGGAGCTGTGCTCGCACTTCTAAGGGAATACCTGTGTCGAGTTGCAGAGTCATTCTGAATTCATCCGATTCCCTACAGTTTGATAAAAAAAAACACATATATCAATAACTAATGTAATATTAGGTGTAGTAAAAAGTCCTGATGTTTTTTTTAAATGAAACCCAGTATTTTTTTAAATTTTTATTTATAAAAAGTAATCTCCCTGTCTATCTATAACCTTCTGCTACCTATTAGACAAGTTTAAAATCCATTTAGTAAAAAACTCTACTGATTTGGAATTAAAATAGTCAGAAATAGCATTTTTCACGTCATTTTTTGTTTGAAATTTTTTATATCTAAAAGTTTTTTATATTAAATGGAATAAATGGTAATCCGATTGTGCTAGATCTGGTAAATAAGGTGGATGCAATAAAGTTTTCCCACCCAACTCCTGGATTTTTTCCCAGGTCATATTCGCCACATGCGGTCGCGTGTTTTCGTTTTGCAGTTTATCGTTGCGTCCATTCATCCTGCCCAGCCTCTTTCTTGTCTAAGCTGCATTTAATTTGTTTAATTGGTCACAGTATACTTGTGCCGTCATGGTTTCACCATATTTTAACACTTCATAATGAATTATTCCTTTGAAATCCCTCCAAACACAAAGTAAGAGTTTTTTTGGGTGTAAACCAGTTCGAGGGGTCGGAATTGGTTGTTGTCGACGATTTAGATATTGTTTTTTCTTCGATATATTCGTATATAACACCCACTTTTAATCTCCGATAATCAGGTATAGAAAAAATGGTCGTAAAGTGTGTTTTTTTTGCAGCAATTGGCACGCGCTTAATCGCTGCGCCTTGTTCCGATGGCTCAACGCGTGTGGCGCCCAAATTCCTACTTTTCGAATTTTTCCCAGCCTTTTCAGGTACTTTTGTTTTATGGACCATTTAGTACGGACTATATTGGACAATTCCTTTTTGTTAGCATAGGATTTTTTCTGCCTTATATTTCATTTATTAAAAGTAGGTCAGTGTTTATTGTTGCCTCAGTCAGCATTGTAATTTATAATGACTATAAATACCCCCTAGGATGAAAGTCAGGACTAGTTAAGAAACTGAAAGATGCATTCGCAATATTTTCAATATAAGATCATCCCGTGGAAAATGAAGACCGGGGTTCCGCTTCATGTGTATAGCAAAAGAAGTGAAATAATTTCTTACGTATAAATCTGATATTTTTATGATTTAAATGAAACAGTTTTACGTAAATTGAAACATAAAAATTTACTTGTCAGGTTCAAGGCCAGTGATATTGGTGATGTAAGAAGAGTCGGCGAGGTAGAAATGAGGAAAAGAAACAAAGGCAGGAGCTCCTTCGCGACAAGAGGACACGTTGCGAGTACCCCAGGGTTGGCACGCAGTCGAAGGCGGACAGTAACACGCTTCGTCTGGCCAATTCCATCCACTGTCAAACACGGAAGCGTCCCCGGTGAAAAGTGTACCAGGTAATCCGGCCACTTCTACTTCTTTATCCCTCTTCAAGGTTACTGTTCTAGAAATTATCAAAAATTCTTATTAAAATCATGTCTGTCGTATGAGCAAATACTAAACATGGATATGAAAGCAATAAATGGATGCTGACAAAAGTTCTGTTTGGCTTACGAGCAAATATCAGTGGCGAAAACTTTGACAGTATCAGGATTTGTCTGCGGCGGAAACAGTTCACCGGCTACTCCATTGACAGTTCCACATTCTCCATCATAATAGGGCACTTTTTGATTATAGTTCCAGAGATCCATAGCGCCCAGCAAATTGATATCAGTCGTTCCTGTATACATCGATAGAACACCATCATAATCATCTGTCATATTACGCTGCAATAAAGAAAAAACGTCAGAGGTCATTAGGTCATTCACCACATCCCATCTCATGAAAATACTTTCAATTAAAATGTTTATTATTTGTTATATATGAATAAAAATAACATATATTTCTTCCAGTTTACCACTTGACAGTAATTTAATTTATCAAATTTAAAATTTTTGGGCACTCACACCGTAAAACCATCCAAATTTTTTTGGTATATTAAAACCTTCAATGGGTATAAGATTAAGAGCATCCATCAATCTATCTGAGTAACCATCAAAAAGAAGCTCTCTCGCAGTGTGGGTGACGATGGGTTCAGCGTAGATTTTCAAAATGGCTTGTGCACCGAGGCGTACAATTGTTGACTGATGTCGTACAAAATACCCGATTGTCTGCAATATGGAAATATATTGTTAGTGCATTACAATAGGCCATACAACGAAATTTATTAATAAGGATATATTTTTCCTGTTTTTTTACAGTAATAAAAATAAGAATAATACCAGAATGTGAGAATATATAAAAAAGTATTAAAAGATAGGAATGCTTGGAATGCCACTTCATACACAAAAAGTGTTACTTCTAATTTTAAAAAAATGCTCAATATTATTTTTTAAATTGAACTTCAGATGTAAATACACTGAAGTTGTGCCTTATCTGTTCAACATAAATAATTCTTGTAATTTTCATTATATGTATATTATTGTGTAAAAATAACATTCATTTAAAGTAAAATTGTTTTTTTTTTTTTGGTTATATACTCCTTTTCCTATTTACAATTCTGTTAAGATGTCCTCATTTAAGGCTGCTCCATTTATCATGTAAGAAAAATAGTAAGCATTGAATGTGGTTTTATTGTATATGTTAAAAAAACATATTTGATATTGTCAGAACCATTTTTGTTTTTAACTCAAAGCATTATTGGAATCAAAGAGAAACACTATTTGTAATTGAGTACACTGAGTAATTTGCAGATAGTGCTGTGCAAATTTTCAACCACTGCTTCCAAATTATCAATTAGCTTTACAAAAATAAGTATGAAGCGATAAGCAATCAAAACAATAACCTAAATGCGTTGAACTGCCCGCACTGCAGATGGTAATGCAGATGGTAATGCAGATGGTCTGTAATGGTTTCAAATTGACAGATAACATTTATTGAAAATATGGGTTGACTTACAGTGGCGACAACATTGATATTAGTTATATAATCGTCTAAAGAGCCATTTGACATTTCAGGTTCAAAAAACCATGTCCGGCTTTGCATAAACGCAATCGTTCCATTATCGTGCCAGTCTTCGCCGACCTTCAAAATAAAAATAAAATACATTCATAATTAATCCTTTCCACTCGTATGTCCCCTCTGGGGAAACAAACAAGAAAAGCGTTCTACTCGTATGTCCCCACTGGGGAACCAAAACTTTAAGCTTGAATATTTTCTATGTACCACATTTTATTGATTTTTATTGCTGTTTATCATATTATATATATCGTGCAGATAATATTTTCTCTATCATATGATTAAAATGTTTAATTTGAATAGATATTTTAAAGCAAAAGTCGAGGTTCGATTTTCGTTTCGAATTGGATTGTACCTTATAATTATTATTATTAAAGAATTTCAAATGTCTGTTTAACTTTAAAAATATGAGTTTTATAAATAATCGTTATTAAAATAAACGATATATGTGATATTCTTTATTTATAATGTTTTTAAAGCTTTTAAAAATATCATGTTTAAAATTCATATACTCGGATTAAAACTTTCGTAAAATAGAAATTAAAAACTTTTTACAATTGTATTTCTATAAAAATACTAAAAAACAGTATTATAAATATAAATAAGTAGATAAAATCCGTTGAAAATACGGTTTATTTTCATTTTAAGTTTTGATTATGAATCCTGGAAAATGCGTGAAATTAATTACGAGTTGAGGCTACCATCACCCAAAAAAAATTACGAGTGCAAAGGGTTAACCTTTAACGCCCAGCGGTCCCGTATGGGACCTGTGATTATGGTGCATTTCGCTATCGAGTAACACTGATTTATGAGAATAGTATTCAAAATATGAACATTAGCTTACATAAATAATGTCTTTGAGATACCGATCAGTAATTTTATTTTCACTTTCGACAAATATTTTTACCATGATGAGTAATATTGTATAAACATCTGTGTTATAATATCGACTCTTGGTATATGCGTTGTGTTATATTAGGGGGACCATAATAAATCAGCTTTATCTACACTATTCAGTAAGTATATTTTGGGATACAGATTTTTTTTCATACAATACATAGAAATTTTTTCTTTGAGGCAGTGGCTCCCAATCTGGGTGCGTGAACCCCTCAGAGATATTTTTATTCTTAAACTGTAATGTGTAACTATACATAATGTGAAAAATTACATATAAAGATTTTGTAAATTATAAAAAATCTTTTATTTTGTTAATGCTTCTTATTTTACCCAAATATAATGAATGGTTTTAGAGATATAATTATTTTTAGAACAGCTGGGGTCGCACGAATATTTCACAAAAAATGCTCAGGTGTTAAAGATAAAAGAGAGCAATGAACTAAGTATTGTATTCTTTCAGGAAGTATAAATAAATAATATTCATAATTGAAAAATTTTATATCAATGTGACTCGGGACCTATTGTTACTTTTTATCACTTATGTGAAATGAAAAAAAAAACTCAAAGGAATTAAAACAGTGCTTCATTTTATCAATCTTAATCTACAAGTATCTGTATGTAATGTCTGGTGTCATCTTACTTTGTTACATTGAATTATTTTGTTAACATTAAGGTGCCTGATTGTATTTTATTTGACATTGTTCTACTTTTATGTGTATTTTTATAGACCAACAGTGTATCAAAGTCGAGGTCTTTCTGTTATCTATTTTCCAAGCCACACTTCATCACTATTGAAATTTATGAGTTGTATTAATAATTTCATCATTTTCACATATTAGGAATTTACCAGAAAAAAAAGCCAATCAATCATAATAATTTGACGCAATGAAGAACAGTGTTGTTAATCAATTGCTATCTGGATTACATGTTTCGATTAAAAATGACCATCTATGCGATAGGTGAACATAATAATTTCAGGGAAAGATGAGATTAAAATTCAGACACCCAAAAAATGTATATTAGTATACTTGACAAGAGAATCAACAAACCTTCAAATGGTATTCCCGAAAGACATACGGCCCACATTGTTGAAAATTTGGCTTGACCGCTCGATCAGCCAACAACTCTTCGCTGTTGGTTAAATTATACAGGTAAAGATCCAGATACATAGGGATCGGTGTGTTTTTCCATATTTCATAGCTCTGCGAAGTGTTTGTCAACATTAATCGCTGAAAATAAAGACAAAAATATGCTTATTATAAATTAATTATTACAAGATCGTAATAATAAATATAATATTTGAGTTTGCTTTCCAACCAACATAAGCTGAATAAATGAATTTATTTAAAAAAAAATTATCTGATTATGTGTTTGGTTAAAAAAATATTAGTTCAGTAGACTGGAGATAGTAATTGCGATGCAGTTTCACAGGACAATTACACAATGTATTTCTTTCCCAGCTATCATCTAACTATCTTAAACCAAACACCTCATATATTGCATATTGTCGTAAAAGGGTGTACACTCGGGCCTCGTATAACACGGTTTTACACTACACGGTTCTGTAAATTGTGGCATATTTTTATACAATACGTTTTATATAACACGGTTTAAGGAAAGAATACATTTTTTATTTGTACGTCTATGGAACGTGCCATGACAAACCTTATCTATTTTTTTTATTTTGGAACCTTTTAAGGAAATGCATAAAGACATATACGCTAATAGCTGACAATTGTTTTGAAAACTCACAACCGATCTCGAAAAAGAATAAAACATATAGAATGCTAAGTGTTAGCGATGATCATTCATAATGGTATATTATGTTATTAAAATTTCCCTTAATAAATATGTAAATGTATTATGTACTATATATTTATCATGGTAAAAAAAAGTAATTAATTAGCTTGCTATTTCGGCTCACACCTTCATCAGAACTAAATTCTTTTAAAATTTTTTAGAAGTAAAACACATTTTTTTCACTGTGTTACAATAGAGTTCTACCAAGTGAATGCCAATTCAATCAATACATATTTATATTATATAAACTTTCCTCGATATTTTTTTTTTGGAACGCAAACCCTAATTTTGTATGAACACATCTTGCATAACACGGATTTGTATTACACGACATTTTTGTGGAACCATATAACTGTATTATACAAGGCCCAAGTGTACTCTATTTTTCAGCTTTATGAAACCTTAGAACAGTTTTCCAACATACGATAATGCAATATATGTCAAATTAGAAAACAAAATTTTCACTTCATATATGATGTACTCCAGAAATCTATAGTGATGGGTGTAATCTTTTAAATATTTGTGAATTAATAGCAGCTCCAGATTCTGACCACACAAAGCTTTTATAGTGAAAAAATTTTATATAAAAATGTTTAACAACAATCTACAGTTACATACCACCGACAATTGCCAATTACCAGTATACAACTACTTATTCAAGTGGATGAGACTATGATCTGCAGTGTTAACCATCTTCCTAAAATCTACCAATCACTATATGAGAAAACTATTTAGCAGAGATGATTTGACAAAGAATAAAAAGGACTATTACAGGACAACAAAATATATCATATAATAGAGAAATTGAAAATTCGCAGTTTTCAACCATTTTAAGAGATCGTATTACTCTAAAAAATCAAATCTATCATGAAATTCATTACCTAAGACTTGTTTTTTATTTCACTTTCTCACAAAATATGGCGTTGCTGGCATACCCTAGCCAAAACGTGACTGCAATATCTGGATGGACAAGGGAGCCGTGTCGGACGCACTGAATGTGTTAAGAAGTGTATATTATAAAAATAAAAAACGATACACTTGAAAAACAGTGTGTAAAAGTCATAGATGAGAATGATTGTATTTTTTCATTATTATTCACATTAAGTCATTTGCAGAGACACATTTGTAAAATTTAACAACAAATCAGTTCTTACAAAAATAGGTATAACTTTAAAACTGTTTGACATTTTTAAAAATTATATGTACGGCAGTTGAACAAAACTTGGTAGCATAATATTTTATAAATGCTATAAATAACTAACGAAATATACTCATATGCTTCAGTTCTTACTTCCCAAGCTTTTTCATACCAAAGCCAAAGAATCGAAAAAATAATCCACGACCACCTGAACAAAAAACATGTTGAATTGTAAATTTTCGCAGTCCTTGAAGAAAACTATTTTGACTAGCATTTTTAAGATTGATATGTTAATTTTGATCTGTCAGATTTTTATTGTAACTTTCGATTGAATTTCAATGTTTAACCGAAGTATTTCTTTCAGGGAGATATAGAAAAATGAAATCTTCAAATGGCTCACCTGTAGAATTTACAAGATGTCAATTAAACTAGTTCTGCATTCAGCTAGCGTAATTGAAATAATAATACTAATTTTTAGTAATCAATGAAACAATTGCCACATGAAAAATTAAACAATCACTTTTTATTAGTAATAAAATGGACTGTATATTTTTTCAGAAGCACTGAAACACCCCAAAAATACCAAAAGATTTTTACATAATTATTGCACAATTCATTAGTATATAAAAATCTAATTTTATATTGGAAATTATTATATTGAATGATAAAAACAACTGGGTCAATGAGTAATAAAATCAAGTGATAGAATGAACTCTTATCAGAATAATAACTAACGGTGACAAAATCAAGATCATTGCTATTGTCCTATTGACTGTTGTTTAAGAAATTTAACATTTTTTCACGTAATGACCTTTCAACACAAGTAGCTGACTTGATATATTACATATCAATAAAATTACCTCTCATATGAATCATCTTCCTCAAATGACTAGTTGATTATGACAAATTGATACAGGACATAATTATATTCAAAATAAATGTTTCAAGTTCGAGATAAATACCATACAATCAATGAATGATGTAATTATATATTGAATGGAAATAGCTATCGAACCATTAGAATTTTGTCATGAATTCATTAACCAAAATCAATTGTACCGATATATTTTACAAGTAACAAAAAGATTCTGCAATACTTTTTACATTTATAAGAAACATTTTAGAATGAACAGTATTATCAATACTTAGGACATTTTTTGTAGGATTTGAACAATGTTCTTGGGTGGACACGAAAGTTTTGTTCTGCGCATGGGGTGAATGTTTGTAGGGATAAAAAAGGCATTTTCTCAGTATGCAATACAATATTCTAAGTGAGCTTTTATTGTCACTCAAAATAGTGGTAGGAAGGTTTGAGAAAAATATTTGATATGAATGAATATAATTAAACTAATATCACAAAACCGTTTAAAAAGTGGTTGTGTTATTTGCATGTCGAAATCAAAACATTTTACTTACTTAGCCTTGATGTTGTTTTGCCCAGAACAGAGAAAATTTCATAGAAATATGATTTTTCCTCTGATGGAGATATTAATAATACTTCATAGAAGAATAATTCGAAAATTATCTGTTTAAACAATGCCGTGGACATTATATTGTATGAATCACTTGCATATTGCACAACAATGTATTGGTATGCTTGATAGGTATAAGTAAATATTGGACTTGGAAACTTGCTCTAGGAAGTCAACTATGTAATTATATGCACTGTAAAATATTTTGTGTGGGAAGTAAAATATCCAATTATAATTTATTGCCATCGCTTTAGACATTGTTAACATTTGCCGTAAATGAATGGCTTTTTATTTAACCAGCTTCGAACCAACTATTTGAGCTTCAATTTGCAAAAATTAATTATCAATAATATATTTAATGTTTTGGAATCCATTACAAAAAGTCTTAGATTTTAAATCAATTATCCATGACAGCTTTACTAGTAGGCTTAAAGGCAAATGATTGTGAAAATATAATTGATTGAATAAAAAGAAGAATTTCAATTCAACTCAAAAGTAAATTGTTATTCTCTTTTATTTGCATTTTAAAAATAACTACTAATTAAGTAACTGTTTTTTTATCATTTCTTTAAACTTACCAATCAATAGATACATCACAGTTAAGTTTTAGAAACTCTGGTTAATAAATTGATTTTCTAATTGATGAATTCGAGTCAAAAACTGAATAAATAAACCCTTTCACAGGATGTTAATGAAGCTAGCAGTTCACAAGGTGCAGTATGATTCATTCCATAATTCATTAAAACTCAAGTCTAAATGTCAATAGCCATAATGACACATGATAATAAACTATGACCAAGACAATTTTAAAACTTCAATGTTCATAAACAAATGATACAACTCAAGGTGGACTCTATATGGGAGGCCAAAATGAAAGACAAATAAAGTGATTGCGCTATTCAAATAATGAGTCAATATTATTAGAAGCTTTCAGATGAACATTGATCTCATGCTTGTTGTGAGAAAAAACCATTTTACCACAAGCCATGTAAACAAATATTCAAAATAATTACATTTTAATCAAATATAAAAATTTTAATGAGAATTGTTTGAAATTATCTGGATGATCGCATATTCCGTGTGAATGTGAGTGAATTGAGGCAAGCGCTATTTTTTGATCAATTCAAAATTTATCACAGTATACTAAGGTGACTTCCTCGCCAAAGTTCAATGTTTGGAAAAAGGTTGTAGCTATCAAGGAAAAATATATTTAAAAAAAAAAACTATTGAATTTAAAAAAAAAAATATTTCCATCCAGTACATTACATAATATGATCTTATCACATTAATTTAAAACAAGTAAGTAACTTAAATTTATTGATTATTCACGTTACTTAATGATGGATGATCCTTTCAGCGTACTAAGTTCAGATTCATATCAACTACCATTCAATATTAAGTCTTGCTCGCAGAGGTAGTAACATGTTATCAAATGATAATCAGACAAGAAATAATACACCAATAGATTAACTGATAAAATCAATAATAAAATTCCTTTATCAAATTAATAAAATTATTTATATAATAAAAATATCTTGCAGAGTAGAGCCAATGATTTGATTGATCAAAAGTTTTTTTTTAGAATTCACTTGTATCGCATACAACTAGATAATGATCTCATCTGTTTCTTAGAAACGTATTTCCAGTTTTCTAAGAGGACAAATGAATAGCTTATTACATAAAACTAGCAGAAGATAAATAAGCATTTAATATTTTTTTTTTTTTTAAATAATAAAAACACATTTTTTTTTAGTACTTATTTCCACAATATATTTTTTGAGTTGAATTCAATTTATCAGTTGATAATGCTCGCGATGAGCGAAACCGGTCCTGATCAAAAAATATATTGTGGAAATAAGTACTAAAAAAAAAAATGTGTTTTTATTATTTAAAATATAATGCCTTTCCATCAAGAAGTGACAATTAACACCTTAAAAGTGATTTAATATTTTACTGATCCGAGCACTTAAAAAATTAAAGGGAAGCAGGATATCAACAACAACTACTATTCCAGTACATACTCAGACATGAATGCATTTAATGTATATATACCTCCTTAACTCAAATAAAACATAAAAACAGTGGTCAAAAACATCATCCATTTAACAACCGATTCCCAATCCCATCATCCTTCTATCTGTACCTCTAGAATGTTAACCAGATGACTTAAAACCAATTTATCACTGTGTGCTCTATTAGGATTTCATACGCCTAATATTGAGAATCAACAGGGGACAAAGTTTGCAGAGAATATCTGACTTTGAGTGAGTAGATTGAACAACGGATGACAAAGATAACTGAAGATGCCATATATCGAGTATATACTCCATCAAGAAAGTACTGATGGCTTAAGATTACCTCAGAGGAGTCTATATCGCACCTACATCTTCTTCTTAAAACCAATTGTCACACAGTTAAATACCCAATTTGAAAATGGGGTATGTGGACTTCTAATTGATAATATTGAGAGAAGATAATCAATGAAATCTGAGAGTGCTGAGAATAAAAGGTAGGGTCATAAAAAAACTAGTTATTGACTAATCACTTCCTCTGTGCACTGTCTGTCATGTTGCGAGCATTTCGGATAAGCCCTTTAAATATATGTTCGAAGCTTCCTTTCGGATTCCTCGATTGCACTATCAATGAGCTCTCTACAAAGTTAGAGAACACATATTACCAATACCAGATTGAAATTTGTGAAATTATGTAATGCAAATATCAATGAAATGTTTATCAGTTCATCAGTACACATATGATTTTGAAAAATACGATAAATTATATAACTCCCCTGATATAGAATGTAACAATTTTAATTACATTAAATACATCAATCAATCACGTTTTGACAAAACAATAAATAAGTTTGACTGACTTATTTGTTATCATGCCAAAAAGATTAACGATTGAAGCTACTTATAAATAATACAAGATTACATTTGCACTTGAAATCGAATTTATTTTTGAGAAGGTACAATTTCAATGTCCAAATCAGAATATAATCAACAGGGGATCTATGAAGAATAGGTGCAATCATCAACTATTCTGCTCACTAAGCGATTTAGCCTTTTCCTGGCTGAGCTATATAAATGATATTTCAAGACCAAATATTTCAAAATTTAATTCAGTAGCGTTACTGTTAACCGAACTTTGGGGATTATCAGGAGAAATTAGGCTGTATTTCAATAAAAATATTAGCTCTTACACAAAAGTTTTGACACTGCTCCGCTCAACTCTCTTATATTTTTAAGTGTCAACTTTCCACACCAGACGCATATAACTGCAAGGACCGAAGTAGGCAGGCCATATTCAACATAAGCCAGAATGATGGATAGAAAAAATGTCTCAAAGATCACACAAGAAAAAAATGTAGTCAGGAAATTGCGGGCGAAATGAGGGAACAATATAGTGATAGCTGTCGGCAGACATTAAAAATCCGAAGAAGCACCGTGGACTGGACAAAAAGGAGAAAAGTAGTGGAAAAGATCTACGCTCCACTTGAGTTGTTGTTAAGAATTATGCAGACTTTGTTCAACACTCAGAAGAATTATGTTCTTGAAAAACAGTCAATAATAGAAAGTAAAATTTCAGCAAACAGGATTGACAATCGAAGACTGGTATTTCAAATGGACCACATGAGTCTGAAAAAATATTTAAATGTGTGAAAGGGATCATGTGTTGTATTTCAATACCGTTATCGCAATACAACTTAATTTTGTAAGCCATTAGATATTAATAAAACTGCATCTATTGATTTATTTCTTTTTTAATGAATTCCCAATCACAAGCCACTGCACATGTGTCGATGCGTTCTAAAAAAGAGCAATTTGTTGAAAAAACAATTTAGCATAACCTGCTATACCGCTTAATTGGATTGCAAATCATAGTTTGTGATACTGCTGTATATATAATACAACATAAACCTCAGATAAGACTTTATATAGCTACTTGAGTGGCATATTACATGGGTTTATATGATTTTTATGTTTGGCATGTCATATATTTTATATGGTAGTGAGGAAAGTATGACAAGTATGTTCATGGTGAAAAAGAATATTATATCCGAAACGATTAGCATGATTATTAATGTAATTGTATAAAATAACCAACAGAAATTCAGTACCATATTTTAAAATAAAAGAAAATGATGTTGAATACGCATACAGAAGGAATATACAAATTTCAACATGGTGAAAAAATAACAATATATTTTAATTCTACAATTTTTTTAATGAGATATAGTTGATAGCTATTTCGGCTCACGCCATCATCAGAGCTATAGTTCAGAAGAATAGTCCGGACGATGGCGTGAGCCAAAATAGCTATCAACTATATCTTATAACCAAAAATACATTGCTATTTTTTCATTGTGTTATAATGGAGTCTACCAAGTACATGTCAATTCAATCAATAAATACTAATGTCACACTAAATCAGGTTTACTCAAACTTTACATGCGATGGAACATTTTGCAAATTTTAACTGAACACCGTCATGTCACCATCACGTTATTTTATCCCTCGTAAAATAGGTTAAAAACCGGGCACTATACGTTTGAATGAATCTCAAGCAGTACTTTGATTCGTAAGAGGAATACCTAACTGACAACGGTTTACGTAAAACACAGACAGTCTGTAACTAGTAATATTAATTGCTCTGTATTCACTCATTCCACTAAAATACTGATACAAACTACTGTCATGTATGAGTAAATGTGCCCACCGATTAACAGAAAATATGAACTCTTCTGGTGACTTGACATTTTGAAACATGAACACTCTCAATTTCAATCCAAAATGGCAATAGTGTGAATCCCACTTCCCGGAGCAAATTTTTTTTGATTTGGTATCAGACAATACATTACGTATTCATTTAAACTTATGGGTTTGATTTAAATTCACAGTAAATTACTGGTTGTCGAATAATTTTACCGTAAATCATAGGAAACAAAACTAACCTATTAGGTAATCCCGAAATTAATGTCGTTTTTTACAGTAAAATTTAAATTTGATTTTTTTAATTATTTATTATTTTTTTTAAACAAAATGATTACCACTGTTGTCTATGACTCTTTGCCATCTATTTTCAAGATCTAAGATTACTTTCTCATAAAAGGTCTTCGGTTTAAATTCGAAGAACTCCGAGAGACCTGATTTTAGGTTTACAATATTTTCGATTTTTTTGTTCCTTAATTGCGTTTCTAAAGAACGAATCAAGTGATAGTCACTCGGTGCAGAGTCTGGAGAATACGGCGGATGTGATAAAACATCCCAGCTGAGGTCCTGGATTTTTTTTTGTGTAATGTCGGCAACGTGCGGACGGGCATTTTCGTGTTGAAGAACAACATTCCTTCTTTTCATAAGAGCCGGTCTAATTTCTTGTAAATTTGTATTTAACTTGTCCATCTGATCACAATAGAGAACTTCAGTAATCGGTAATCGCTGCATCTCCGGTGATAAGGTCGCAGAGAAATGGGGAAGAATGTTGCTTTTCTTGCAGTATTTTGCATATGCTGAGGCGCTGTGGTTTGTTGTGATCAGTTAGCGCGTGAGGAACCCAAATGCCTTCTTTTTGAACATTCCCCATTTTCTCTAGATAGCAGTGACTATTCAATTGTAATGTGTGATGATTGATCAATGGTCATCGTCGGATCTGCTTCAATTTCCACCTTTAGGGCTGCTTCATCCAGTAAACTGCGCCGTCCACTTCGACTCATTTTTCAAATTGAGATTATCCGATTGAAATTTTCTGAACCATCGTTGGCACTTTCTTATGTCCAGTATATCACCATAAATCTCACAAATGGATTCCGTTGCTTCTGTTGCAGTTTTTTTTTTTGAATGAAACAAAAACAGCATATGGCTTCTTAAATGTGTTTCCAAATGACACGTCTCTGCCATTTTTGGTAGATGGGTAGAATTGATTTTATTTGTTCAAAAGAAAGGTAAAGAATCACCAAAGAAGAGAAGAATAATAACACACGTCTTTACTGGTAAACGGACCCAAACATACTGAGTCAAGGTTGTGTATTGAAAAAAACGACATTAATTCCGGGATTACCGAATATGAGCGATATGAAATGTTGGTATTCCTCAATTATAAGACTACACTTGGGCCTCGTATAACACGGTTTTACACAACACGGATTTATACAACACGGTGGCAAAAATCGTGGTATATTTTTATACAACACGCTTTATATAACACGGTTTCAAAAAAAAATCAAATAATTTACATGTTTAATTTGTATGCCAATGTAATGTGCACATGACAAATCTTCCTGAGCGTGTCGAGACCTGTCAATTTTGTTTGTTTCGATACATTTCAGTTGCACTCTGGCAGTCAATGGTGCAGTGCATATTTCTTTGTAATCCGTGGATTATTCTGACTTATTTTTTGTATGTATACACTTTACATATTTCATTTTATCATTACGTATGTACATACATGTACATAATAACCCTTGGCAGTTCAGAAGCATGACGTACATTCCCTACTACATTCCACTTGCCTTGCTAAATCCTTGGTTATTTGAAAAATATTTCAAATTGTGTACTCAAAATCAAATTATAAATAAAATATGTTGTGTATAATAATATGTAATATGTATTTTATTTTTGTTTAATTTTTTTGTGCGATTTTTGGGTATATTTTGTATGGCTGTTTCAAAGTTATGCGGTTTTTAAAACCTAATAAAACCTAAAAAATATCTGCATTCGAGATTTAATTTGCACGTGTGTGATTGGTGAAAATAATTTGATTGATGCAATACATTTACTTATTTGGAAAAATAACGTCATCATATGAGAGATAACTCAAAAAAATATGTACCATGCAATAAATAATAACAATTATTTAACCAGTTTTATTCTAAAATGTTCTCATGTACCCATTTTTACTTTAAAATAATTGGAGTGCAAAGGGTTAAATATATGTACATACGTAATATAACGCTTGATAATTTATACC
This sequence comes from Himalopsyche japonica, assembly GCA_028555115.1. NCBI lineage: Eukaryota > Metazoa > Arthropoda > Insecta > Trichoptera > Rhyacophilidae > Himalopsyche > Himalopsyche japonica. The sequence continues at coordinate 1,594,204 of JAHFWJ010000018.1, read as the reverse complement.
AATTTTATAGATTTAATCGTATCAATTTATTATTTATTTGTAGATGAAAAATATTTAGACCCCAAAATGTCGACAGTTACGGGTAAAATTAAAAAAAAGAGAAACTTTATTTCTATTGAAAAAAAATCAATATCCTAGATTGTCTTAAAAGGGGGAGAGACCGTCATCCCTTGCTAAAATTTTCAATTTAAATGAAGCAACAATTAGGACGATACAAAATGAAAACAAAATTAGACCTATAGCTTTAGCAGGATCGTCTATCAGTGCGACAAAGATTGCCCGCATACGCTCAGTAATAATAGAAAAAATGGAAAGAGCTCTTATGATATGGCTAGAAGATTGCAATGACAAAAACATTTCTGTGGACAGAAACATTATACAAAAGAGGGCACAAGAAATTTATGATAATTTAAAAAGAACTGAACAATCCTCATCGGAAGATCAAAACTCATCTCACAATTTTCCTGTTAGTAGAGGATGGTTTGAAAATTTTAAGAAGCGATTCTCACTACATAATATAAAAGTTCGAGGAGAAATTGCGTCAGCTGATTTTGAATCTGCTAAAAAGTTTGTTCCAGAATTCGCAGATATTATAAAAAATAAGGGCTACACACCGGACCAGGTTTTCAATGCGGACGAAACGGGATTGTATTGGAAGAAGATGCCGCAACGAACCTACATATCAAAAAATGAAAAACACGCTAAAGGATTCAAGGTGGCGAAAGAAAGAATATCTTTACTATTATGCTCCAATTCTTCAGGAGATTCCATAATGAAGCCATTATTTATTAATCGAGCCTTAAACCCCCGAGCACTAAAAGGTTATGATAAAAAGAATTTACCTGTTTATTGGCGAGCCAATAAAAAGGCTTGGACCACAAGTATTCTTTTTAAAGATTGGTTTTACAATTGTTTTACACCTGATGCAAGAGATTATATGAGAAAAAAGAATCTTGATTTTAAAATATTATTGATATTGGACAATGCACCAGGATATCCTCTCGATTTAAAATATCCTAATGTTGAAATATTATTTTTACCACCAAATACTACGTCTTTAATCCAGCCCTTAGACCAAGGTATAAATTCAACATTTAAAGCCTATTACATTCGTCGAACATTTGAAAAAATATTAGAAGACATTGATCATGGTGAAAATTTAACACTTCCACAGGCTTGGAAAAAATTTTCTATTCGAAATTGTGTCAAAATTGTTTCTGCATCCGCTAAAGAAATAAAACAATCCACTTTAAATTCTTGTTGGAGAAAACTATGGCCAGAAGTAGTCTGGAGAAAATATTTTACCACCAATAGAAGATGAATACCAAAGGACAATAAATATTTGTCGTGAAATTGGTGGAGAAGGTTTTAATGACATGAATATTCATGACATCCAAGAAATATTGGAGGATCGTACGTTGAATGAAGAAGAATTAGTCGAAATGTTAGATGAACCCACCACAATTAACGACTCAGAAAGCAGTTGCAGCGAAGAAGCTACATGTTTCACATTAAAAACGATAAATGACGGTTTGGAATTGGCTACAAAATTAGAAAACTTTTTAATTGAAAATGAAATGATGATGAAAATGGAAAGAAGTTGGAAATTTAAGAGGGAATTGCAACAGATTTTGGAACCTTATAAGAAAATACGTAAGGATTTATATGCTAAAAGCAGACAATCGCTTATTACCGAATTTTTGAATGCTAAAACCACAAAAAATCCAGAGTCCTCCGATGATGAAAACGTACAACCGATTTCAAAAAAGAGTGAAACATATAGAATTATAAGTGATAGTGATGATGAATGATTACCATTTTATGTTGTTAAAGTTTTTTTCACGAATATGTAAATAATATTTGTTTATTTATAAAAATAAAGTATATATTCATATAAATTATTTTCGTTATTTTTTTTTTGGAACGCATCCCCTAATTTTGTATGAACTTCAAACCTTGCATAACACGGATTTGTATTACACGAGGTTTTTGTGGAACCATATGCCCGTATTATACGAGGCCCAAGTGTATTAATATTTTAAGCACCAACAATAAAATATCTAGAAAACCTTGAATAACCATTAAGATCCCTGAAGTCTGATTTATCAGAAGTTAGATTAGGGCTTTCAGGTTAATAGGTGAAGTATATTCTGGCATTTATTTAGAGCTTTCTGATGATTGTCAGAGTCTGAATTGTTTTCAAATGAACCCTCTAAATTTAAATTGTCATTATTTCTGCCGCAAATTCTTTGGCGGCAACATAAGAAAAACCATGTGTCATCTAATTTCATTTTATTTTTTCAATTTAATCGAGTAAATTTAGTATTTCAAGGAAACATAACTTATTTTTTAGTGTACAGCTGAAAGTGAGTTTTTATTATTTGAAATATCATGTATTTCCTACTAAAGTGACAGTTAACACCTTAAAAGTGACAAAAGTGTGTTGTTTGAAATCAATTCTCACAACAAAGAATTAAAAAAAGATTAAAATGAAACCTGTTTATAACATTTATAATTTTAATTTATTAATAAGCAAAAAAAAAAAAAAAAATACTAGTGTTTACTTAGATAAATAAAATGATAATAAAAAAATGTTTTCATTAAAATTATAATGTTCAATGGCATTCCTCCAAGGATTGAGAGTAAACAGTATTTAACATTACAAACAAACATTAGATATGAATAGTCTTATCAATAATATATTAATAAATAAATAGGCTACTCACATTTGAAATAATTCCATAATACAAAGACGGCCACAGAATCACCAGCACAATAGATGTTATTAAAAACACAATCCCAAATCCAAATTGGACATACAGTCCAACTTTTGTGCACCCCATCACGGTGGAGTAGAAAACTTCAAATGAATGAATCAAATCTGTGAAAAAGCGAATAAGTAAAATAATAAAATATCAGCTAGCGCACAGTCATACAGTATATAGATAAATAATGTTTATGAAACAAAATATTATGCAGGACAGTACATAGATAAAGGCGATTGAATATATTTTTTTCAATACAAGATTTACTGATTTTATGTAAGCCAGTAATCAAGTATGCTTGCTTCATAATTATTCATTGTTTACTTAGTACTTAGTTATCCCAGTTATTAATACATTTATTGATAATTTGATCCACCTGTATTGAAATTAACCTTCAGACTACTAATGTCTCAACTTTTGAAGTGGGTAATTACTGCGTTGGTAGTTGGCATTGAAAAATATAGGAATGTCAAGTGTCAAAACTTTTGTGTAATATCTATTTTTATACTCATTAACAGCCTGATTTTTCCTGGTAATCTCCATAAGTTTGGTTGACATTAACTTTACCGAATTATGTATTGAAATATTTGCTGTTAGAATATCCTTTATTTAGCTTAGCAGAGAACAAGTGAACAGTTGCCTGGGGTTCATAAAAACTGTGTCCATTCAGACAACTTTAAAGAGGGACATAAAAACAATATTTTTTCATATATCAGGAATATAACAAATTTCCTAAAGTTGAGAAAGATGACACTGTCATAATTTTAAAAGATATCATTATTTCTGCATTTAAGTCTTTTTTACAACAATGATTGGATACTTTTGGAATACAGAAATAAAAAAAACAATTTTTTCATCAGGATGCATCGAGTTAGTGTTATTTCAGTTTCTTGCAAAACGGACAAAATAAAATAATACACTGCTTGCTTGCTACCACTATCCAGGTGATGAATTATACACAGTACAAAATACACAAAGAACAATGAACAATGCAGTATGGAACAAATTTCCATTTCACGGCAGTTCCTGCTTTATTTTTTTCATTTCTAACCTGTCCTACTGCTTTTAAAAAATGTTATTACAACTATTTGTTTGCCTTTTGATATGACCACACTTGCGCATAGTCTCTCAAGTCGACTTAATATCCTTAAATAATCCAGATTATGAATGTGGCTAAACCCTGTTTGTGCTAGTTATGGAGCCTATGACATTTGCCATGGAATCCATTGACATAGACACTCCACCACATATCCGACAATTCTAAACTATATTCTGCAGCTATATATTTTGTTATCAGGATTTTATTAAATATGTTATTTAAAATTTTACCATGAGAGCGATATTTGCAAGTAGATTAAATAAATTGGGTTTAAGTGCTTCAATCTATATAACCGCTATTATTATTGCCTAAATCCGTGTCCTACTCTGCATATATTGTGTCTACAGTCACAACATGTATTCATCAACGTATGGTAAAATTTGACCAACACATGCACACTCCACAATATCACATACATAGGCAAGTAGATAATACACAATAATGCTCAACGGAACAAAGATAATATTCTGAAAGACATATTTATGAAAACCAATTTTATATCATTATATTCTATCTATAATCATAAACCGTTTACTGTATAATATCAGAATATCAGGAAAATTTACATTACAATAATTCATAAATCAAGAATAATTCACTATATCACCGTTGTATTACATGTATGATCTGTGCCTATAAGAAATTTAACCCAAATATCTGTTTCCAACATTTGTCCGATATACTAATTTTGAGTAATTTTTTTTTTTTTGTATACAGTTTACAATGTTTAATTGCAAAGCCTATAGCTGAATGGTCAACATTGTGCTCATCGGAGTCAAATCCCATCACAGTATAATCAAATGATTTTAAAAAAAAATGTGATGCAAGGTATGAATGAATGCCTGTGACATCTAAAAGTACCTCTCACCCACTGGATGAGGGAGGAGAGTGATTAGCTAGCATGTAACCTTTTCCTAGCTCCATCTTTGCTTACTCTTAAAAAAGATTGAAAAAGATTACTCTTAAAAAAGAAAGACTGGGCCACGAAATTACAGGCACATTTCATAGAAAACATTCTGTCAAGAATCTTCCAAAAGAAGTGCATACACTCTATGTTAAGTGAAAGTTAATATTATTTAAATTCATTTTAGTATCCTCCAATCTACCGCATGATAAATCAAACTAAATGACATAACTTTCATGGCATGCTTAAGCATATAACATAAATATAGTTTTCCGAGATTTGAATGAACAAATTAATGTGGTTAAAAAACCGGTTTTCCATTATTTCATGAAACATTTAATATTAATCAAGAACTTTTATTGTAAATTATTACCTATAGTTAAACATTATTTTTTCTGTCTATTTCAAAAAAGGCATTGAAATATTTGAATTGATACAAAAATAAACAAATAAACGAAATTTTTAGTGTATAACAAGGATGTTTTCCTGTAGCATATGAAAAAGAATTACTAGCACGTTTAAATGTCCTTTAAAATTTTTGAAATAATCTTCAATATGACGCATCACTTAACCGTCTAGTACCGCAGAACCGATGACCGGCCCCAACTGGTGTATGCCAAGAATTCCACAAGACCAGTCTCAAAATTTCAGATTGAGTTTTAAGGCAAAATATTTTTTTAAAAAAACTTGCAACCCATTGCAAATATTGCATATTGAACATCTGTGTTTATAAGATTTTTTTAAGAAATTTTTTTGAGAAGTTTCATAAATTTACAAAAACAATGTTTACAATTTTTTTCTTTTATTTGTTCATGTATTAACTGATATATGAAAATAACTTATTATTCGCTATACCATAGATTACAAAAATCAATATTAACTGAGATATAAAATACTTGGGACTTTTTGCAAAATAGGATGGGACTAAAAGGGTTAAATTACACTTAAAGGTAAACAAGATATAATGTTTGTTTTAATCTTGTTGGGAATAGTTTAATATATAATAGTCAGAGTATCTAAGCTGGCAAAATAAAGTAACTAAAACATGTCAATCTGCATAACAGGCATACGGATTATTTAAAAGCATTCAGGTAAAAATAACCTTGATAATTGCACATTATAACAAAAATATCAGTAAAAAAGCAAACTCGCCCAAAATAGTATGTGTGATATGCTTAGCATTATATTATCTAAAACTGGTTAAAGTGCTTGATGTTATTTGTAAATTTTAAAGGCTGTGTTTGCATATATTAATTATGCATTAATCAGATTTTTAGATGTAATTTGAGAGCCAGCTGACGCCAATAATTGAAATAGTTATCAATATTACTCATAAAGAAAATGATAAAAATATAAATTTCTTCATTATCTGTAATTATATTTCATTTCATCCATTCTCCCTTCCAATGTAAAGCATATGGTCTATTGTAAAATGCCTTAAAATTGAAATGAAAAAAATAACTAATGTAACATAACATTAAAGCTACCAGTAGGTGTCAGATATTTTAACATTTTAAATGACATGAGTCATCTCAAATGACAATTTAGTACTCGAGATCAACTCAATGAGAAGAGACAACACAAACACCTAATGCAAGATTGCAAATTTCAATTGAAAAAATCCTAATTTAATATTAATCTTGCATGGAATTCAACCCAGACCAATGCAATTGTGAATATGAAGCTCTTACTGATAGATCACACAGGTCAACTAGCAGAGCATCTCTATAGAATTTGTATTACAGGAAATGGTTATTAAACTGTTTAATTTTTCTTTTCAGATATGGTAAGGATAGAAGAATGAGACTCATAGAAAGTCTGTCTACACCTTTTTTAAGATCACTTAGTTGGGAGGCAATTTCAGCATTACTGACAATACTACAATTAAACGAAAATCCATAAGTCGATTAAATTTTTTTGTATGAAAGTGTCTGTTTGGGGATTCAAAACTATGATTGATAAAACTGAAAAGCAAAAACTTCCAAGAGCATCGACCATCCAACTGCAAGACTAGGAATTTGGTGGGTATAAATTAGTGCATTATGTGAAATGTATTAGAAGTATGTTATTTGTCATCTGCAGCACTGCTGTCTAAGGGTAAACTCAAGAGATTTTTTTTATATAGACAACAGTGACGTGCTATCTATACAAGCATTAGATGCACAACATGTCTTAAAATTATAAAATGAAAAGGTTTTTCCCATGGTTGTAAAGTGATGAAATTTTAATTTTATGTTATGTTTATGTACTGTTCATGTTAACGGAAGATTTTTTTATTCAACTGTAAGCATTAATATAAACATACTGCATCTGACAAAATTCGTTTGGAATACATTAGACAATATGCAGGCATGAAGTTTTAGATTATGAGTAATCAAATTTGCATCATAACTTTCACATCACATTTAATATGACTGTGGGTTTTTGTTTTCAAACATTTCATCTTGTTTGATTTGTTCCTGCCGTCAATATGGATTATTAAAAGCGAATCAATAAAAGGGATTTTGATAATTGAAACATGGCTTTCGAGTATAAGAGAGAATATCAATGGGATTTTAATATATGCATTTTACTGCTATCTAAAAGTCTTTATATAAAAATTTATATTATCTATTTCAAATAAGTTATACTTCCAACATTCCTTTGATATGTCTGTGTGAGTAATAGAAATAATTGACTTTTCGAAGGGTTGAAATGAAAAAGACAAATAATTTCATTCTTACTAAGTAAAGATTACATGAACAATGAAGCCATACTTACAGAAAACACATACGGCTCTTGTATTGGTGGTAAGTGAAACCTGTCATGTACGAATAAATATGTAAGCCACATTAGATATTTTAGTCCGTACTGCTAATACTAAATATAAATTATGGGTACACACGATTTCTTTTTATTACACTCCGCATAAAAAACACACCAGTGATGCTCAAAGGTTGTTAGCACAGAGGAGTTACAAAATACAAGCCAAATTTAAAATTACAAAATACAAAAAAAAACACTTTGTATGGCATGGTCCTACGCATGAGTCAACATTTGAGTGGCTTATTGTCTATTTCCAGGCTTGCATTATTATAAAATTGTCATGTATAAACACTGTAAATACATATATATACATTGGTGATTTTGGGCTATCAAATTATTGTTACTATTTGATTAAAAAAATGCAAAAATACTGTGAAAAATGGTAAATAAAAGTATTATTCTTGCCAGTTTGATAGTTAACATTTTTTTGCATATCAATTTATTTAATGAGCCATAAACAAAGTTACTCGTGACTTATAGGGTCAAAAGCATATGCGGAGCTGGCATCAGACGCTTATTGTTTTAGAGCGTTTTAATTAATTTCATTGTTTAAAATGAACTTTTCTCTCATGCACTAGTTGAGTATTTCAGCAGGAGTTCTTGGGCTCTTTCAAGGTGCTCTGCAAACTGCCTCAACTAATCTTATATTTCAAATTGAATATATTTTAATTTTTTTTTTTTTTGAGAAATTCAATGAGCATGGAGCTGTAGAAGAAAAGAAAACTTTATCACCTGAAGAGTGATGTCTTATGAAATCTAGTATGGATGATTCTTCTATTTGTTGAGAATATCCTTTTAAAGTGATGTAACTGCCAATTCTCGGTGAGAAAGCATTATATTTAAAGAATAAATAGCACTAAACATGAATTTAATTATGAAACATGTGTTTTATTACATAGAAAAAAAAGACAATTTCCTTCACTGAACTAAAAAAAGTTCTGCAACTATTTCTCTCTACTATCATTTGTATGAAATAATTATTTCATTATCAAAAACAAATTACTTACAAAATATTTAAGTTTTAGGCACCTTGTACATTTAATAATTATATGATATTTTGCTTGTTTTTTTTTATTATTATTTATCCCCATTATTCTGATGCTATAGTTCAAACAAATAATGGTTTGAATATTTAAAAAAAAACATGAAAATAGTAACAAAAATGCTCAGCAACACTGTGCTATTTAGTTGTAATTGAAAAATCTAGATTAAACTTGAAATACCAGTATACACCTTTAAAACAAATTTTGGTTCCCTTGAATATACTGGGTATGGGGTGATTACAATAAAGTAAAAAAAAAACATAGTATACAGGTTAATTTGACCATATTACAGATAAGCTTCCCATGTAACACAAAACTTAGAACACAAAGAAAATACCGCTAGTTGTCATTCTGTGTTAGTAGACAATTTAGTAATAAAAAGTAGAACAAGTATAAGAACAAATCATAATGGAAATGGAATATATTCATAGCAAGTTACACTTAATGTATGAAAAATTTTACCAATACCAAAACAATTTGATTTTAAATAAATCAAAAAAATCAGATACATTTATAATTAACATCTTTTACATGAAATATTTTAATATATACTGAAAATAAAGGTATATTTCGTTATAAAAAATACCATTTTTATCTACAAAACAACGGCGTATAAAAATATGAAACTAATCCAATATAAAATAATAATAGTCCGAAACAAACAGATTTAAATGAATTATAAATTGTACCTAACTTCTGATATGTTTTGTTATTGAAAGTGTAATAAAATATTAACAATAAAATGAAATACCTTTATAGCTTGCAGGATTTCTTAACACCTAAAATTTTATTATATTGCATTGTAGATCTGAAACTCGTGCATATTTATTATATACAACTGAATTCAAATACATTTTTCACCTGACAGCTTGAAAAAATGAAATTATTTCAGAACACTAGTGTAACGACATCCATAATTCATTACACGGCAAACGAGATTCTGATGTCTAATGTATATTTACTGTCTCTCGTCTCACATTGATGATTCATAATCGAATTGCTTTACGTTATACTCATATATAAATTCAGGTCCGACATCTCGCAAATGCGTCCTTATCATGAGTCAAACTTGAAAATAATGTTGCCAGGCTGGTGAATTATTCTACTCGTCAATAGGTTGGTATTACCATAGCAGTCTATAAAATATAAATATTGTTCGTCATAAAAAATATTGTTTTTTTCCATTTGATGAAACATTTATCGAATAAGCCTTTTGATTTACAATTGAAATAGATTTTTTTTATAATTGCTGCAAGAATTAAAAGAAATTTATCGTTTTTCCAAGACGTACTCAATGCGAACAGGCAATGATTGCCAGACTTCAAAATCTTCCAATTTATAGGATTAATTTATATGCTGTATTTATAAAATATGAAACTTTTTATATAATAATAATAATAGAAAATTTATTGGAAAGTTTTACTTATTTTCAATCATAATGTACACAAATGATTTTTTAGATATTTTTTCCATGTATAAAAGAAGAAAATATTTTTCACGGAAGAATTATACGAAATTGTTAAATAGTAATTTAAAGCTTCACTTTTCTTAAATAGTTCACATAGCAAAAAGAAAAACAAGCCAAAGCACATCATATCTTTTTTGCGTGACAAGTTGGCTTCAGAAAAGGGCACGTATAAAGAAAATCGTGTAAAACGAGGACTGGGTGTACTTTTAATAACCACTGATTTCTTTTTTATCTTTACTTAAAATTAATGTCCTGTAAGCATCTATCTTTTATAGATTTATTTGATTTTTTATATACCTGATCAGAGTTAGAATAATATTTTCCAGGCTTGATTTTTAAATGTTACGAGGCCGTCCAAAAAATGATTTTGTTTTATAATAAACGTTATTATTTATCAAATAATATTAAATTTGGTATGGAAGCTTCATCGCGCACCTTCAGTCGATATCAAAAATTATATGAACAAATTGAAGAGCTCCCAACCTTTCTTGGTTAAATTGTTTTACTTAGTTCAATAGTATTATTACTAAATATGACAAAAAGAAATCTCACCTGAACTTTACAATATAAGTTTTCATGCATAAACATAAGTCATTGAAAAACATAACTGAACGACAACCCTTAAACTTGAAATAAATATGTTTGCTATTGTGAAGAGTATTTTTTTGCATGTAATGTGTTATTAAAAACGTGGGAAAGATTTGAGGATAACACTAAATTCGCTTAAAGTCGTTTCTGTTTCAGCTGCCATGTTTCATCTCGTCAGTGATTTAATTTATTAAGAAACATGTCGCAAGTTTAGTAACATGCCCGTATTGTATGGCTATCATAAGTATCTGAACCGTTTCCAAAGAACATTGCTATAAAATGAAGTCATCTGTCGCTCTTAGTACTATATGGCATAAGCAACATTATACTAATAAACTCAAAGAAATTTTATTGAGCAAATAAATATTCTTTCCATACAAATTTCAAAAAGCCTGTTCTCTGATTTAGAATAAGAAAAAATAATATTTCGATATTTCATAATAAGAAAAATAATCGCAAAAATATTTTTCATCAAGATTTGCATATTCATAAAAAGAAACGATTGTTGATATGCGGCGCAATGAAATTAATTTTGGGTAAAAATTCTTCATAGCTGACAACATTATATATTGATATTTACAGCATTACGAACATATTTGGTATCAGCTGACCTCCACTGACTTGACAAGTCATATACTGAACAAAGATTGTTGTTTAAAATATTCCAGTGTTGTTGATTCTTTCTAGTTAGTGTATGCATGAAGTAATCAAAAATGGCAAATATGAATTTTATTTGCTTTGCGTTATTCGTCGTTAGTTTCGGTAAGTTTATTTTTTTTATACTATTCAAATTAATTTTGATTCCCTAATGCGTGCCGTAAATGCGATTATCTTTTGACGTTTTGCGTCGTACGTTTTTTTTGTCTCAGTCGCTGTCACTAGCACCCCTCTCTGCCTTTGTACTTCTTTTGTTATTGGATTTCTTCTTGATATCTTGATAGTAAACATGTCATCAATTACGCCATACGGAAATGCTAAACTGTATGAAAACCGAATGAAACTGATTTTTTTTAGCGTCGTTAAATCCATATAATTCGTAATAATAATTTAAGTATACAAAGCCATGAAGTATATAGAAAGTCTTAAGTTTTTTTTAATTAATTCCTTTTTTAAATCTATAATTTGAAACCTACTCTACAATTCGATGAACTTGTATTTTACTTTGGATTTCAGCTACAAATTATTTTATTTAATTAGTAAAAAAACGTCTATGAGGGTTTTATTTATTTTGTACTTTAGACGATTCCTCTTCATGTTGTTGGTAACAATAATAGCAACAATTACATTGTAACTCATGGAAGAAAAAAACATCTAAAAATATTTTAGTAATAAAATTTCTATCAAACTTTTTTTGTGAAGTTTTTTGAAAGGTTGTAGTCAGTATTTAATTTGTCATTAATGTAGAATATTCAGCTTGTCGTTGACTGACTCATTCAACCATAGCATATGAATATGATCTTTTCAACATTTATAATAAAGAATTATGAAAATGCTATCAGGCATTGGTACTGCAATGCTTAATCATTTTTATTTTCTTTTGCAAAATAAAAGACATTTTTTTTACAAATCATGGCATTTCAGCTGCCGTTAATACACAGTGGATTCAATGACTTTAATATTGACATAGCGTGAAACATTAAATTAATCTATAATATTTCAAATAATAAAAACTGATTTTTTTGTTCTTATTTCCACAGTATATTTTATGATCAGGACTGGTTTCGCTCATCGCGAGCATTATTACTATCAGTTGATAATACATGTGATGAGTGGAACCGGTGCTGATTATAAAATATATTGTGGAAATAATTTCTAAAAAATGTGTTTTTATTATTTAAAATCAAGAAATGACAGCAAACACATTAAAAATGAATAATCAAACATAAAATCAAAGTTCATCTCTGAATATATTAATTGTCATAGTCTCATGATCAACATGACCATTTTTTGTAATATGTTATCCTGTAGCCAATGAATTAATTTTGATGTATGAATAATAATTGAAAGAAATATCTTTTAAAAGCTGAAATTCTTCTTTTATGATTCATATGCATATTTCTATGTGTTTTATTCATTTGGTTTGATTTATAAAAAATATTATCATAATTACTGTCCATATTTTTTTTTTTGTGTAGCGAATCTGGTTACATGTGGGTCATGCAATCCTTTATTATTTTTTTTATTTGGATATTAATGTTTACATTTTGATAACAGTAGAGGTCATAGTTCTTCAAAGACTGGCTATTTGTGAAGTCTTATTATTACAGATTAACATTGCTATGTTATTAGTTATTTGTTAGTTATTGGGTAATTGGATTTTTATGCTGATATGCTTATGAATTGTTTTGTTCAATAATATAAGGTCTGAGAATATTCATATATGCAATAGTATTCAATATAATGTTTAAAAAAAATTGCATTTAATGAAACTGATAAATTAAGATTCACAAGAAGGAACACTTCCATAATTTTTTCCTTTTGATATCTTGAGACACTCAAGGACACGGATGAACTTGAAATCATATCTAAAATTTATATTTGTTACAATTTTTAAATCTTTGACCACAAAATACAAAATGTGTTGTTTTTCATTTCATTAGTATTTTAAGTATTTTATCGAGAATTTTCTTCACAAGTCTTATATTGTTAAAATTTCATGGTTTCATCATTTCAATTTCATATTTCATTTTATAGTTTTGATTAGAGAAAAAATATGACTGATGTATTTTTTTAATTCTTGATCAATTTGTTGGCCTGTATTTATACAAAACACTTTTGATGTGGCTGATTTTGTCAGGGCTCCAAAATCTATTTTCTTTTGTCAACATTACAATGAACCCAATAAAAGCATTCACAAATAATTTAATTTTAAATGACTTTCTTCCTGAGGGCTGTGACTAGTATAAATAAAAAGCTAATTGAATGATATTATATATATATATGCATGCAATGACCTAATTAATACCACTCAAAATATTATCTTTAATGTTTGTGTTGTTTTAGGTGTCTCGTCAGCTTCCCAATTGTTAGGAGAACACCATTGTACATGGGGCCCAAGTTACTGGTGTGGTACAATTAAGTAAGAATCTTTTTTCAATATAAACGTCTAGGCTATAAATATTATTTTTCAGACAAAGCTTCTCAAAGATGTGAAACACGTTTCATGTGTGTTCAAGATCAGTGAGAAGTTTTTTTTCCCTGTATTTTTTTTAAATTTACAGTATCAACTTTTTACCAAGCATCGTCATAGATTCTACATCAACCATTTATTCATACTACTGTGTGAATTCTGATATGAAAAATTCTTAATTTATTTGGTGTTTTTTATTTAAGTAAATTTAATATAGTAAGGCCAAATATTCCTCAGCCAGTCAAGTGAAGGAGCAAACATTATTGGCTTTTTATTCTATTTGGTTATTGGATCACAGGCTTGAATTCTTGAACAGAAATTTTATCCAATTGATTCCACATGTTTTATCACTAACGTCCCTGGGTTTCATCTTTCGACATCTTCAGGCATTCTATCACATGGATGCAACAGAACTTTCAAACAATTAACATATTTGTACTTTAAAGCATGAATTTTTTATTATTTTAAAATTCATTCATGCCGACTTCCACCGCATGTCAAAAAGTGGAACGTAAAGCGAGCAGTTTACTAACTGTAAATCCTTTCTTCGCCGCATCCTTCTGTTATGATTCGCCCAAAATTGCAAGGCTGTGCCACTAAATTGCTATTTAATATTGTAAAAACAACATCTTTTGAGATGATCCATCAGAATACTTTACATTTATCATGCAGCACATTGGTTAAAAATGGGGTTTTTAAAAAGTTCCAAGAGAAATTCATTTACACCCAGTCCTTTTTTTACGCGATTTTTTGGACGGCAGTTTTTCATACGTTTCTGGAACTTTTCACGCGATATTTCAATTTTAGGAACCAAATTGTCAAATTATATGAGAGTTGTGATTTTTGTGATTTTTTTTACGCGCCATTTTCTGGAACCAATGTATCGCATAAAAAAAGGACTGGGTGTATTCCCCTATGCTGTCAATGTATCAAATATTCCTTAAAATGTCAAAATAAATATCCAGTAAATATACTGGAATATTGTATATATCTGTTTACATTTGTTGATTTACAATGCAAAGGCAATGCAACTTGTAAACTGATCACTTTCATATCAATTAGTTTTTGTACTGAAATACTAAAATTGACTATTTGTTGTGAATTATAACAAAAATCAATACGGCTGATGATTGAAACGGCATTTACTCATTTATTGTTACATTTTTATTATATTGTACAAAGATTTAAAATCAATCTATAGTACTGATGATGAAACCAAAATAGCTATCAAGCAATTATTATAATCATAGTTGAACTAAATGCTATGATATTTTTAACTTATACCCATCTACTTCCCAAGACATCTCTTATAAATGCAATCAGTAATTCGTTTACGACTAAAAATATACTTTCCTTATTGTATTTGAATACTCACTTCTTGAATTAATAATTTATGGTTGGTACAACTTCCCATTGCTTAACGTTTTTGCGTTTCATAATTAGTGTTGGGGGAAAAATTGTTTTGCATATTGTTGACGCATCCAATCGCACTAAATTAATATTTACAACTTTCTTGGTATGTGATTACAATGCGATTGAATCCGTTAAAGTAATTATTGCATCACAAATAGTTTTAATGATTATCATATCTGACAAGACTTTGATTCTGAGTCGTAGGTTTTTGTTCCTGTATAACATGACAATATTATTTCTCTGTATTTATGAGTCAACCGATGCTTATGTATTGGAAATATTCAAACAAATATTTATCAAACTTGAATTATTAAATGGTTATAAGTTTTCGAATGACCGTGAAATTACTTTAAGCGTCATAAATTATCATGCCCCCCCTCTCCTGCATGAAAATATTTCCGTCGAAATCGTTTTTACACTTATCATATTTATCATTCTGTGCAAAAATGACTTTTTTAATGGAAATATTACAAATGCGGAAGTGTCTGTTCAAGCATTTTTCACTCTTTTTATTTTGTGTACTCGAATGATGGGTGACGATTGGTATGGTGAAGACTGGAAAGCCAAATATATTAAACATAAAAATTCTTTTCGAATCCAGACATTGACAATATATTTCATTCCTACCATCAAATCAAAAAATCACTTATTATCTGGAATGACAGCTTAAAATTTGAATAGAAGTAAATATTTTTAGTATCTCATTTGGTTGCTTATTTTCTCAGTATAATTGTTTCATATTGTCCCTCGTTGTTTAAGTTTTGAAATACAAAGTAATTATTAAAATGTATCGGTTAGATTAGGTTGGTAATATTTTATTTGAAAAATAATTATAGTGATTGAAATGAGTGATTATGAACATCATTATTTTATTTAGTAGGTTGATGTAGATGTTTATTCTAAAGTTTAATAAAATTATGAATCCAGATGGTATTATGGTAGATGGTAGTTTTCAATTTTTTTGATTTAACATGCCCATTTTTATAGTTTTAATTATTTCCTACTTGGAATGAGAAATGAAGCTGGTTTGAAAAATATTTCTTTACACTCAGTATTTTTTTAACATTTCTTTTTTTGTTGATCAATAAAATGTCTCTTTTGGGACTAAATGCCTTTGTTGATTTTCTTATCAATTATTTAATATAGTTGAATCATAATATTTAGTTCTGTTAGTACAATAATAAATGGAATTTTGATTGATTATTCATGGCCAAAAATTATGCACTCTCAGTGATTTTAAATTGAAAAACTTTATACTGCAATGATAACATGTGTAACCTCCATTGCTATTGTAGATTACAATCAGAAAAGTAATTTAACTACCAACACTTTGGAGCAGTGCAGTGCTTGCTTAAATTTATATTTTAGAATGACTCACCAAAATTTATATTTTCTTCTATCTCAATGTCACTTCTGGTGAACATCAAAATTTCTATAAAATATGGTTTATCATTTTTGTAGAATGCATATTGTCCTGCTCATGAGTACGCAAGGCTCCATTGAGTAGCTATTGTTGTTTTGTCACACATTTTATACCAATCAAATTTTTCCTTTATGAATATTTTTCATAACCATATGCAATCCCATTCAACCAATATTGCAAAAAGACACGTTTCTGCTAATGAATCATCTACCGAGTACCTCATTTAAATATACACCATTTAGTTACCTCGCGAGTCCGATAGTTAAGTATTATCTCATCTATGGTATAGATATTTGTATAGGTATTACCTCACTGTGAATTATTTAACTTGCAACTAAAATTTACCTTATAAATAAAACTAAGATTCTAGCAGCTGAAAGACTGAAATAATTTTTGTAAGATTCATAATTTTCTTGAAGGTACCGTTATTTTACAGTCCCTTGAAAAAAAATTGTCACAACTTGATAATTAGAGTTCCTATATCTATGTATCAAATAATTAAAAATTAAACTAAGAATACTTATGGCATTTAAGGTTTTGTGCATTTCAAACAAAAATATTCCATTAAGAAGCAACTCCTTACAATGATGTTCACATTGCAATGACAGCTTATCATGTGTTTTTCTTTAAATTTAGCCCATGAAATATTTTATTTCCATAGTCCATTATTTAGAAATATGTTAATTGGCATTTCTTTTCAGATCGGCAAAAGAATGTGGAGCTGTACATCATTGCATAAAATCTGTATGGGAGAAACAAGTGGTACCTGAAGATACCGACAGCATCTGCCAAATATGTACCGATATGGTGAAGCAGGCCAGGGATCAGCTCCAGAGCAATGAAACTCAGGTAATCATTTTCTGTGTTATAATAATTCTCCCTTATCGAAGAGATTCAAATAAAACACTAAAATTAAAGCGATTAAAAGGACCGATTGTCAACGGTTTTAAATGGTGGGGTTGCAGTAAAGTCAAGAGAGCGTTTGAAAAGTTTTAAGCAATTGGCGAGATAAAGAATTTGTTCTCTCAAAGTATAGTGATCATTTGGTTAAATATTAGGTATTATTTCAAAAAGGAAATATAATTTTGAATTGCATAGCCAAAAATGTAAATTAATTATTTATTATCTACAAATTTTTAACTTCCAATTTGACCCTAGATTTCTATTTTTTCTTTCTCTATTGACAATTATTCTTTGAAAGCAGTTGAAACGAAATGAATTCTCAGGCTCAACATTATATGCCCAATGATTTATTTCTAAATCCAAATTCTTCTATAACTCTGTCATTACAGGAAGATCTAAAAGAGGTGTTTGAAGATTCTTGCAAGTTGATACCGCTGAAGATAATCACCAAGGAATGTATTGTATTGGCCGATGAATTCATCCCCGAGTTGGTAGAGACTCTCGCATCTCAAATGAACCCCCAAGTGGTGTGCTCGGTCGCTGGCCTGTGCAACAATGCCAAGATTGATGAGATGCTCGCCAAAATTGAGGTTAGTCACACATTTCAATTTTGTCATTGCAAAATTGAAACATAGTACATTTCCACATGTTTTTTAACTAACAACACAGGTTTCGTCTTTCGGAATCCTCAGGCTTTCCATCACACGGATGCAATAGAACTCACCCCTAATCCTAAGGGTGAGTTTCGTTTGAGGTGAGTGGTTGTCAATGACAAAATATGTGGAGATAAAATTTATGATATCGACTGAAGATGCTTGATGGAATTTCAATATCAAATTTGAATTGTTAAAACTTTGTATGATTCCATATGTTGTCAATAACAATCTGTGATGAACTGTCAGTTCTGTTGCATCGGTATAATAGAATGCCTGAAGATGCCAAAATGTGAAACTTGTTAGTGACAAAACATGTGGAATCATACAAAGTTTTAACAATTCAAATGTGGAGATGTATTAAGTTTCAACAATTTCAATTTGATACTGAAATTGCATCAAGCGCTCTCAATCAATATTGTAAATTAGACATTCCAGAAGAAGTTTATTATTTTTTTAAATATGATTATAGCCAGGGCCGGCCCTTAGCGTGTGCGAGGTGTGCGGCGCACACAGGCGCCGGCTCTCAGTAGTGCGCAAATTTGTGCATCGCTCCAAAAAGAAGCAAGAGCTCATTGTTCTTATTATTTTACTTTAAAATGCATCAAATACTTGGGTAAATATTTATCCCATTTTTGTCCTATTTTCTAATTAAATCTATGACTCAATCTGGGAGGCGTGGATTACTGCATATAAATTTACAACTATAGACCCGCAAAGGCGCCAAAAATTTTCGATAAAATATATTGAACATATTAATCAATCAATTCTTAAATGGATATACAATTCTAATCTCAATGAATTATTTCCAAATATTTTAATAGCTTTAAGAATATTAATAATTTTGCCCATTTCCGTTTACACGGGAGAACGCTCATTTTCAAAATTAAAACTAATCAAGACTTATTTACGTTCGAGCATGAGGCAGGAAAAATTGGTTTGGCAATAATTTCAATTGAAAATGAAATTGCCCAATCACTAGATTTGGATATTTTACGAATGGATTTCGCTAAAATTTAAGCCATGCGAATTTCTGTTTAAAACTTAAATTTTTTTCACAAACTTAAAAAATGTTATTATTTTAATTTTTTTTAATGTTTGTATTTGAATAAATAAAAATTATTTGCCGCTGAGTTTTGGTATTTAGAGGCGCACACTCGCACACAGGCGCAAAAATCCACAGACCGGCCCTGATTATAGCACAAGACCACTATAAAAGTTTGCCCATGCTCGATGTAGATAAATGAATGATTGAAAAAAACAAATGAATGTTTTTAGAGTTAATACAATTTTATCAAGAAGTTGATATGAAGGCGATACACTACAATTGTTGTATGTATTTTTTGTTTCTTCATCTGACCGCATTTGTAACAAGGAATTATTTTTGTACAGCATGATTCAGATTGTCACCCAACTGTTATCTATTATTATGAAAAAATCTATTCATTCGTTACTGTAGATTAGTGAATCATTAGCTGTATACATAAAATGATTATACACAGTAAGAAGCCTTCAACTGATTCACAATTTTAATTTGCATATCTTTGTTTACAAGTATGGTATCGTCATCTGGCAGTCTGATGTGCCTGCCATAGTTAAATTTTTCTCTGTGTAATTTCACACAAATATTAAAATATTATTGAGATGTTTAAATGAAAAAAGGACTTAGCATAGAATAGCCAAATTCACAGGACTTAAACTTTATGCTGACTAATCTATGTAGGATCATTGCTTGCAATTTTTCAACAACTTTAAGTATACTTGCGAACGTGTAAATAATGATATTTATCTTAGAAACTGTTGTTTACACTTAACACATTGTTGTCGGGTGATTTCGCGCATTGTTTTAAGCCTGGCGCGGGGCATTTTTTAGCAGCCGCGTGCGTATTTTTACATTTTCGGAAACTCGCCATAACTTTTATACTATACAATATAAAATTATGAAATTTTAAACACAGACTAACCATAAACAGTACTATCAATTGAAGAAGAAACATGGAGGATGACAGTTTTATATTCACTGGAAACTTCCGTTTATTTTGCACATAAAAGTTTTATAAAAATGTATGTAATAAAAAATCGAAATAAACACTAAATAAAACTAAAATATGTCACAATTTGTTTTTATGAATAATTTTTCAAAGTGTGATATTTCTCAAAACACGTACCTCTGTGTAGAGGTATACCACAAAACTTGCACATAAAGTAGGTCTCACTTCTTTTGCCGCTCGCACCACACACTCGGCATTGTCTTTGAACGTATTTATTTTTTCCCTTTCCAAGAATTCGTTGCACCGTATGGGCTTTCATATCCATAGAAAGTCTTCCTGGTGGATCAACTTTTGAGGTTCGCCGTGTCGGGAGTAATGCTGTTGTTTCTTGGGATGTTGATGGTCCTGGTTCTTGATTTGTGTCAATTTCAATACGATCACAAGCTATAAAGCATTTGTAGTTCGTTATTTAACTTTTGTGTCATTTTTTAAAAAATATTTTTGTACGGTATAAAAATTCAATATCAAAATTAGTACAATACATTTGGTGGAACTGTAATAAATGCGACGACTAATAAAAAAATGTCTTTGTTAAATACCAAAGCAGTGACATCTAGCTGCTGACACCAAAAAAAAATGCAGTTCAAATTACACTAAATACGTGAGCCAACTTCTAGCAACAGACCACAAAACACGGATTTTTACGGGTCCCGCAATCCATCAGCAGTTCCGCAAAAACGGAAAAATCCGTGTCCCGACAACAATGTGTTAATATATATAACGTCAATAAAGCTAACTTATCCTTCATAAAAAAAAATTATATCTCTTTTCCACTTATAGACATGGAATTAATTCATTAAATTAATCATCTACATTTTGTTTCGATAACATTGTTTATTTAATCAAAAGTTTTATCTGCCGTGTAATATATAGTCCTGTAGCCAGGTGGTCAATGCTCTTGGCCTTTTATTTTACAGATTCTAATCTTTTATTAGCTTAAACTATTATTATTTTAAACCATCCACCGATTTTTTCATGGGATTTCATGACTTCTTAGTGGTTGTTTAACTATACTACAACCAGTTCAAAAACATTTTCACATAAATACTGCAAGTTTTATAACGAACTTTTTATTTAAAAAAAAAACATGTAGAGGATACAAAACAATCATAATGTAGCATTTTATATGCTGGTTATATTAGCGCCTAACCACTAATAAACATGAGAAGATGACCAGAAGTCCTGAACATATATATATGTAAAATTATATTGACGGCAATATTATATTTTAACCTGTCACAAGTGGTTATTTGGTTTGCCAATTAAATTTATCACTGTGCAAAATTTTGTGTTCCTTATCTCATACTGCGATTGGATTATCTTCTTATTATTTCTCAGTCTTTTACAATATTTGTGCCAAATGTGTAATAATTATAGCTTAGTCGAATATAGATTACTCTCGATCAAATGCTGATCGCAGAATCTTGATGTTGTGTGTTATAAATATTATTTTTTTATTTCCAGACTGAAGAAAAACCTAAAGCTTTACCAGGCACATGTGATGGATGCCACACTGTCATCGGCCTAATGAGGAAAAACTTTGACGACCTTTCTTACACGGGATTCTTAGAAGCCAGTCTTCGTGTAAGTAATACATTGATCGGCCCATGTATCATGTTAATGATGAAATGTTATAAATAAATCCACTGATAACATGTGCTAATGGTAACTGAACTATTGCTGTTATTTTATAATTTTTTTCAGCAATTGATTTTTTCTTTTCTTAATAATAATATGTATATAATGAAGTATGTTTTGGAACATCACATATTTGAGGGGTGAAGTATCCACATAGAGTATATGTTTCTTAATAAAAAATCACTGAAATTTTAACTGAAGAATATCCTTAAGAGATCTGAATGCATTTTTAAATTCTTAGTAAGATCTTTTTTATTATTATACAAGTAAATCTTTAAATATAAAAACTACAACGTCATCAACAGATCCACCAAAAATCACCGACTTGTTATATGGTCCCAGCCAACCTGAGACTATATGCTGTTTGAATATTTTTTCTTTCACATTGATGTTATAGAAACCTAGCCTTTATTATTGTAAGATCATGTGTTTCACATGTAGTGAATATTTCAGTTTTTTTTTTGAAAGAAAACCTAAAATTATAATTAAAATACGGTGAAAAAATGGAAATGTATTTTAATTTTGACAAAATACATTGCTATTTTTCCACCGTATTATAGTGGATTTCTACCAAGTAGATGCCAATTCAATTAATATAAATAAATTATTTTAGCATGTACTCTAAATAAAATATTCCAATTACTTTCTGTTGCTATAGGCGTGCGGTAAGCTGGGAAGCTATTCAGATAGTTGTGCCACAGCTATATTCTCCCATTATGAAGATTTGTATTCCCACTTGAAAGAAAATTTCCATCCCCAATCTGTTTGCCACGATGCTGGAGCGTGCACAGAAATATTCCACCAGCACAAACCCGAAGGACAGAACGTTCCGAGTGTTGTTGAGATTACCCCAATGGGACACGTTGGTGTTGTCAAAGCCGGGTATGGTTCATTGATTCATGTTTTTGGTTTGTTCAGATTAAATGTGATAATAGACTTTAAGTGGGTCATTATGTTTCATATAAGCTTACTGTTAAATGCGGTGTGAGTTGTACTACACGTTATATTAGAATAGTGCAGATGGCTGTATATATATTTCATATCTGGAACAAAACAGAATTCCCTGGTTTCATAATTGTTTCACATATTATGAAAACTATCAACATAACATGTGTCGCTTATATATATATATGTATTGTTTTCCAGAGATGATATTCCTTGCCAACTGTGTGAACAACTCGTGAAACACCTTAGAGATATTTTGATCGCCAATACAACTGAAACTGAATTCAAGAGGGTGGTTGAAGGTAACAAAGCTCTCTTTGCATGAAAATACGTCTTTAAAAGTCAGTTATTTAAATATTAAACTAATTTAAACCTTATGGACTATTTTTCCAGGGCTCTGCAAGCAAACTGGCAATTTCAAGGCTGAATGTTTAGCCGTCGTTGACCAGTACTATCCAGTCATGTATGAATTCCTCGTCAATGAGCTGAATGCCAACTCTGTCTGTTTCATGGCTGGAATCTGCCACAAGGGCAAGAATGTTCAGGTGAATATTTTAACAATTTTTTTTTAGTTTTCCAAGATTGCAATATGACGGAATTTTGCATCTTTCTCTAACTATATACTTACAATACTCAGAGGAGTTTTGTCTTCATTTAAGATACATTCATTAGTGAGTGATTGAAGATGTTATTATATTATATACATAAATTATAGTATTATAAAAATACTCGAAATCAGAATTTATCTGCCGACTGTTGACACAGGTAAATCAATTAATATATCTCAAAAATAGACACACATAATATTGCTGTAATATTGATTATATCATCCTGTCGGCTTATATAAGGTAAAATGTTGCACCGTACTGTAATATTGTAGTGTGTTGCTACGCTCTACAATTCCACATGTGTTTATTGCCATAAAAAATTGCATCTCATATCTCGTATGTAAATATGTATTATTGACTTTCAATTTATGAACAAAAAATTTTAATTTTTACTCGATTTGATATGGCAAATAAATAATAAATGGAAATAAAAAAATCCAATATTGAATTATTGCGTTTGCCATTTTTATATTTTTTTTTATTTATTTGAAATTTTTCAATATTCCAGGATGGGCCAATTGCCCCACTTGTGCCAGTTAAGACTGCAGAATTAGCCGTTAAAGTCATCAAGGCATCACCTGATAGGCTTATTGGAAATGATGAGTCTAACAGCTACAAGGTGAGCATTATTGATTCATTTGACTTATTATTGCATAACTAATAACCTGAAATCCAATTATGTGTCAGGTGACAGAATGTTAAATATCATTGGATAATGATATTGCTGTAGTGATAATTGTATAATTTTGTACAAAAATCCTGTATTCAACATTATTGATCCATTTTGAGTTTCACAT
The DNA here is from genome assembly GCA_028555115.1 of Himalopsyche japonica. Classification (NCBI taxonomy): domain Eukaryota; kingdom Metazoa; phylum Arthropoda; class Insecta; order Trichoptera; family Rhyacophilidae; genus Himalopsyche; species Himalopsyche japonica. The sequence continues at coordinate 1,569,971 of JAHFWJ010000018.1, read as the reverse complement.
CTTCTAGTCAACTGTTTAAAATTTGGGTTCAGGATTATAAAGTCTAAATCAGTGTTTCATTAACATTGAAATTCAGAATGGTGCTTGACCCAAGAGGTGTATATGAATCGCCAGTCTGCATATTTAAAATGGCTGATGAATACAAGTCCTAAAGGCGCAACACTCGCTTGTGACTTAATTAAAATCAATATGCTACATACCGAGCTGGGATTTGTGTATAATATTTTTTTAACGTCTGCTTCCAATGTGGAGCATGAAGATTCATAATAGTTCATCCTCCCTTCTTTATAAGCTGAAAATATATATATTTATAGCTTGCATGAAAGAGACTTGGTAGTTAGTCACTATCCATAGTGTGAGTGAGGTGACTGTAAACATAAAAGACAGACATGTTGGACAAAAATATATGAAATAAATAATAAGAATGTTAGTTAATTTTTACTTCTTTTTTAGCATCATGTTAACATTGACGAAAAGAGCCAAAGCAATCTAGAGGTTATTGACCCGCTCTTCAGCCAATTGCCCATCGAACGAATGACGATCACCCTCCCACAAGGCAAAGAAGTTTGCACGTTCTGTCAATACTTCTTGCATTTCCTGCAAGTACAGATTAGTGATGCCAACACAGAGGTAAGCAATCAATTTTATTGCATTTTGAACATATTTATTATGTGAATGGTTTCTCATTTTCTTTCTATGTTGTTATTTGTTCTGAAATATTTTTTTGGTTGTGTTTTTGCAGATTAGTATCAAGACTACGGTAGAGAAGGCTTGCAAAATGCTACCGAGCTCTATTGAATCTCAATGCGATGCATTTGTTGAGGCCTACGGAAATGCAGTCATCGCAATGCTGGTGCAAAAAATTGATCCCGCCCAGGTAAATAAAATATAAATGATCTGCATACATGATATATAGTAAAAAAAAATGATTTTAAAGCTGACACTGATGCACTCTGCATTTGAAAAATATAATTTTGTCATTGCAGAATTAAGAAAAACATAATATACAAAGTGATATTATTTATATATACAATAAAATTATAAACAATACAGAGATCTTTGCTTAATGTGTCCATATCTCGAGACAACACATTAATTAGCCGATCAACCTTTGCCACTGCCATTTTATAAGACAATTTCAAAGAAAAATATTTCAGCTTATGGCTCTGTACAAGAAAAGAAAATGTTTCAAAATTAAAAAGTTTACTTGGCTTAATCCCCATGTGTTTAAAACTCTTTCTAGGTCTGTCCAGCTCTTACTTTGTGCCCGAGGGAAATGGAGGTAACGAATGTTGAAGTTCTCATGAACAGTGGAAACGGAGACAAACCCAACTGCCCTCTATGTCTCTTTGCTGTTGAGCAACTTGAATCGATGCTGAAAAACAACAAAAGTGAAGTAAGGACTATTTTTTTTTATTAGATTATTCCAATTGTTTTATAACAAACAATTTTTTGATACAGGCAGCACTAAGAGTAGAATGATATTTGCAGAAATTCTAAGCCAAAAAGTAAAACTTGTAAATTATAAGCATTTGTATCAGTTTGAAAATATTGGACAGTTTTGTAGTTTCTTGTTAGCTTGGAAACATTAATATGATGACATCTTTTATCTTTTTAGGCTTCCATTAAGCAAGCTTTGGAAAATCTGTGCTCTCATCTCCCTACCAAACTGAAATCAGAATGCGTTGATTTTGTGGAAGCGTACTCGAAGCAACTCGTGGAAATGCTCGTCGCCGAATTCACCGCTCAAGAAGTTTGCGTCTATTTGAATCTCTGCAAGGACAACAAGCCCGATGTTAGCTCTTTGAATATTAAGCCTAAACCGTTGTCTGCCATTGAGGCCTTCCATTCAAATAAGAAATTAATGGCAGATCATAACAACTTCAAGAAACCGATGTTGCCAAAGCATATGCTGGTCAATGAAAACACCATCAGAGAAACTCAAATAGGTTTGTTATGCTTTGTGTTTACAAATGTAATCTGTTACCACTTAGCAACACCAGTTATTGTGTATATTTGACAGTATTTGATGACAAATGTTTGTGACTGATTAGATGTACTCACTCTTCAAACGAAATTAATTTTTAATGATGATTTTAATAATATTATATAATTTTAGGATATATTGAATATGTCAAAGAAAGCTCACAAAATATTAGATCCCCCCCATGTTTGCTCCCATCGTTCAACTAACTGATTCCTAATAGAATAATGCAGCAGAAGGTATTCAGCAAGAATTTTCAGAGTAGGTAAAAATTACAGGTTGAGCTCCATTTTCATAATTATATGAGTGGGAAATTATGGAAACATTTTAGGTGTGCATATCTATTTGGATTAAAATTTTTAAATCAATCAAAAAAAAATATTTGCAATTGTTTTTGGACTTTAACCAACCCCTTGTTGTGATGATATCTTTATTGTATTGCTTCACCATTGTTTACAGAAATCAATGCTATGCATTAGGTAGGAGATATTTATAATGTTACAAAATAATACCAACAGTGTAAATTTAAACTATTTTTTATGCTTTTACTTTCAGCTACAAATGAAATTCCTGATGATACATACAATGGAAAGCCATTGATCTATGCCGATGTCAATGAACACGGACTTTCTCTGAAAGCATCACCGCAATGTGTTGTCTGCGAATTTATCATGACTCAAATTGACAAAGAATTGAAAGACAAGAGTACTGATGTAAGTTATGCAAAAAAATGCTAATTTATTTCAATGCACGCATGCCAAAACTACACACATGACTTTAATTTAACCAAAAATTACGGAAGAATCCAAAATTTATTTTGCTTAAAACATATTGAATTTTTTTGACAATCTCAGCGATTAATAACAGCGATGTGATGAATATCTATTTTTTGAAAAGTACTTTATTTTTTAATGTGTCAACTGTTGATTTAAACACCGTCTGTGTTTGATTGTGTGAGGATTAGACGCTTCATACTAGATAATCTACTGGTATTCAAAATAGAACAATCAAAAGTATTTTTTTGTTTATAAGAAGTATTGTTTTTCAGGATCAAATCAAGAAAATTGTCCACAACGTGTGTTCTCATCTGCCCAAAAATTTTGGAAAAGAATGTAATGATTTTGTCGACAAATATGCTGACTTAGTGATTGATATGCTCACCGAAGAATTGGCTCCTGAAGATGTTTGCTCCACTCTTTCATTCTGCTCCGGAAAAGCTGTCGAACTTCAATGTAATGAGTTGAAAATATGATTTGATATTTCTATACCTTACATTTAATGAAATCCTATTTGCTATGAACAATTTGACTATTTTATATATAATTTTTTATTTATAATGAAGTAAAACACGAATGATAAATTGAAGAGGAATTATGTTTTTTTGGAATATATGTACCTAACTTACTTAGTTAGATTACAATTCAGTTACATAACCAACTAACTGTTGAAAGCAGATTACTGTGTGTCGATTGTTGATACTGAAAAATATAAGTGTTATTAAAGTGTTTAAATTTTCATGTAAAAGCATTTTTTTTATGAAAAAATGCTTTTACATGAAGCTTAACTCTAACTCCACAAAATTTATCTAGCTCAGCAAGGAATGGGTTAACATCATTTTTCATATTGTATAATATATAATTTTGTAATTTTATTCTATTAGGACATTCTTAATTTGTGCTATAGATTGATTTAGGGGTTAATGGAATCATCAAATTTATTTTTAGGACACAGCCCAAATTACTATTTCAATATTTCACTTTCTTAAAAATAGTCAAGTTATTTATGTTCCCTTTGAGTAGTTTTACGAATCCACTGATAATTACTGTTCAATTAAATCTTTCCAGCTGCGATTATGGAATGTGCAGTTTGCGAGGAAGCCATTGACATTGTGGAGCAAATGCTGAGTAATCCTAATGTTGATCGTAACATCGAGCACATTGCAGAGAAAGCTTGTTATGCTTTGCCTTTAAAATATCAATCCAAAGTATGTATCTATGTTTTTAAATAATTTTTAGTGATTGATAATTGGTATATTATGAGAAGACTGATTTAAAAATAAGTTTTATAGTAGATTTTTGAATATCTGATTGGATTAAGTCAACATATTCTATATATATATTAAATAAAATTGGGAAACATCCATCACATTTACTCGTGAATTTTTGACAGAATAATCATTTTTATTATATTGCGCATTTAAAAGTTTAGTAATTATTTTATAAAAACTGTTGAAGCTAAATAAAATAATTTTAAAAAATCTACACACAATTGAATCAACTGCATCAGCGATACCCTTTCTGAATTCATTAATTAATACTCCCATAGTATTTGTGCAGTGTCTCATTTGTGTGTTGACCTATTCAGTAGCCGGCCAAGGTCGAAGAGCTTTGACAACTAAACTATATATTGCTCTCATCGTATGTTCATTTGGACCATGTTTTTTTTTGTAGTGTTTCAAGTTGATGGCCTCCTATGGAGAAAGCATCCTTCATCTAATTGGATCACTCGCTGACAGCGGAAAGGTTTGCACCGAGATTGGCATGTGCGGTTCAGGAAACATGAACTTCTTATTTATGCAAAAAGATTCTGTTGAATCTCGTGTAAGACGGGAGACAAAGGAATTATTGGGCGCCAAGAAGTGCACTTGGGGACCTTCCTACTGGTGTGAGAACGTCAAGCAAGCTAACGAGTGCCATGTAAGAATATTTGATTCTATTCATACATACTTCATTTGTAAAAATGTAATATTGTATGCAATATTCTTTCATTGGAATAATCTGGTTTTTGTAAAACATGACATATGTTTCATTGGTTCTGGAAAAACATTGATATAAAATCATCCACCCTTCGCCTACGGGCACCAGCTACGGTTTCATACCCTTAATACGAGGTGGATTCCGCAATGTGACAATGTTATCTGTGATTTTTTTTTGCCAAGAATGTTACGAAAATTTCTAAATACTTAATATGCAGTTTACGGCCATTCTTACTTAAAAGGTTTCATCTCAAGAAAGTTATCTTTTGAAGTAAATACATTAATGGTACTGGGTAAATTGTGGTTTAATGGTTAATTGAATAAAAAGTTTTTACAAGTTTGGACTAGGGATTGCAATTTACCGTCAAATTTCAATAACCGGTAAATGGTAAATAATTTCAATTCTTACCGGTTTACCGGTTATTTAATGGTAAATGAAAAAAAAAAAAACTGGATTATATCATTTAAGTATAACTATATGTTGCTACTTTCACTAAAATTGGTATCCTGGATTGAAACATAAATAATTTAAAATACATTTCAGGTAAATAGTAATGTCATAAAATGTACTTTAAATATGTTTCAGGTGAATATATGTATGTTTTAAATGTACTTTTTTAAGTAAATCAGATTATTTATTATTCGCCACATAAAGATTGATTAATTCAAATTACGACTGTGCAATATTTGGTTTACCTGCCTGTAAGAAGTTCATACTGTAAATTATTAGTTTATCCATTAACTTATTGATGTAGTATATATATATATATTATACATGTATGCATAATTTGTATCTATTAATATAATTCATGTATTGGATTATAGAGTTTATTAATAAATGAGTTATAATATGCCTGTATCTGGCATTACTTTGCGATAAAAGCGTTTCCGGTAAAAACCGGTAAATTTTTTAATTTACCGGTAATTACCGCTAGTGCATTTTGGGCCATTTACTGCTTAATCGGTAAACCGGCAATGCAATCCCTAATTTGGACCCACTCACTTTACATGTGATGCTTTGGAAGTCTATGAATGCTTTATAAATTGATCTAAATGCGACTAAGTTGGCATGAGTGACGGAGCCAGTAGCGTAGACTGATAGTGGTATGGTCTTGAATAATTTTCCTCTCTTCTTATCCATATTTAGCCAATCCCAAACGATGTGATCACTGAATTATATTGCTCCATTTACACGCCTAGCTATTGCTTAACGTCTCTTAATGTTTTTTTCTTTTGTTTCAGGCATTGGATCATTGCCGCACAAGAGTATGGAAAGCAGATCAGCCTAGTGCATAAATGCACTAGATACTGATATTTTATTTTGTACAATGTTTTCCAATAAAATTTTAAACCCAATTAAAATTCACACATATATATCTATAAGTTGGCTTTATAACTTTACCACAATATTACATATTATATATCTTTAATAAAATTAAAATATTGACAATCCAAAATATATGATAAATCTTGTGAATCAGACATACTAAGTTTGCCATAAATTAATGCAGTGTGTACTTCTATTATTAAGTTTTATGATAAAACTATGTTTTTTTTTTTTTTGAAATAATAATTCTCATTTTCTCTTTTTACATTAACAAATTAGTTTTAGTTTTTCTTATCCTTTTAATAGAATATTTCAAATAAAAAAAGCATTAATATGCTTTATTCACAATGAAAATGTGAAAAGAGGCACGAACCACAATCTTTTCGATATCGTTTGAATATCATCATTATGAATAATCTCAGATATTATTAATGTTAAGTGAATTACTACTGAGAGTGCAAGCATGTCTCGATTTGTTGATATGCAGTCCTTAGCATTTTCATTGGCTACTCAAATATACTTTTTAAATCATCTGTGCAAACTAGCTGTTCACTATCCTTAATTATCAACGATGAATTTAGAATAAATTGATTTGTAACATTGAGCGGTGTATTATTGCTGTACTGTGATAAGTGAATTTCGTATGACAGATATTTACAATTTTTAGTTTGAGAAATAAAAATAATAAAATTTCAGTTTTCTTTATTTCTTTCAGAAATGGAAAATAACAAGTCTATATTATGTTTCATACCCGTTTTAGTATCACTATAATTTTCATACATATACAGTAAAACCTCAATATGTCTGTCCAAAAGGGGGGGGGAGGTATGCGTTAAAATCGAAAGGCATGTGAATTATCAAGTGCGTTTTCTGAACCAACATTTTTCATCAATGAATGAAATTATTGACACAAAAAATGTATTTTATACACAACCCTGATAAATTTCTACAAAAAATATTTTGTCACTTGTAAATCATCAACTACCATGCACTTAAACTGCTACAGTTGTCTAACACAGACAAATATTATAATCTTGAATATAATATTGTTTTCAAACAAGTGATAACCCTTTGATCTATACCAGTAACAATAATCAGGTAACAGTTAAAAATTTTCTCTATTAAATCTGAAGCCTGTATATCAAATTCTGTTATATAGAGATTTTAATTTATTTATTTCTTCTACAGGTGCTTTTCAATTAAGTAATACGAGTTATAATCATACTTGTAAAACACATTTCAACAGCCATCCAAAAAGTGGATTAGTTGTGAAAATTCCAAATTCTCTTCTCAAATTCAAGTATACAATAAAACTCATATCATTGGTGCATTAAAAGCATTTCATGGGTTCAGCCCCTTTCCTGTTGAGCCATAAATGACATTACTACTCTTAAATTCCAAGTCAATTTTGAAGCAATGACAAGTTTGATATTCATATTAAATTGTTTGCCCAAAATAAATTATTCTACGGCAGTTATTTTCTAGAAAAATGGAACATTTAACTCATATCAATAATAGAATTAATAACGTGTGTTACTATATTTTTCTTAATGTAGTATTCATCACTACTTAACTCGTGTTGCTGTAGCAGTGCATATACTCAATTAAAGGTTTATTCTAAATGAGAGATTATTAGTAGTGAGACTGACATAAAGAGACTATTTCATATTATTTTTGAATAATATGAAATAGAGGGGGTGGTGTGGTGGATGTTTGTATGTACGTCTGGCTGTGTTGCTACCTATAGTGAAATGCAGGGACAACTGTGAGCTGTCGAACTAACAGAATTTTGCTTATCAAAACGATTTTTGATGACTACATCCACCTTCGTACAGTATCAGATTGAGCACTTTAATAGATCCAGGTGCAAATAAAATTTGTATTTGAAGTCTTGTCTTTACCTCAAATATTATAAGCAACATCTCTAGAAGATTTTACAATATAATAAGACAAAACATCAATTACCAATCACGTTAAGTTTATTTATTCTAATTTGTTATTATTTATTGCTCTTGTAATAAATACTCTGCAGAATAAAAATCCATTTCAAGGGAAATAAAAATAAATCTTTCATTTATTTAAATAGCTGAAACATGTCAATTTATCTGGTACTATCATAGCTTATGTTTGTTTACCGCTACGCTTGATTCTAAGCATAAATAGTTTCAATTGCAAAATATGAAATCAATATTCAAAGATCAACAAAAATATAGAATTGATATTGAAGATATTAAAAATTTCGATATATATTTTTAATATCAGTAAGAGTAAAGGAATTTATTCCCATTTACATTAACTTTCAACAGTTTGCGCTGACGGTCTGGATGATAAATCGACACACGAAGAGTTCGCATCCGGTTCGATGATATCTGGACTGTTAGGATTATGAGTCAACAGCCAGTCGGCCAACCAAACTACCGGATCCACTGGCTTCTCTTTGCACAGCTCCGAAAGCCCTTCCTGCAATGTTGGATTAACATTTCCTTGAAGATACTCGCTTATTTGCCAGTCACGCAATATAGGACCGACTATAACTGAAATAATAAACAACACATATTAGCAATAAAGAATTAGAAGAAGATAACAAAATTATCATTACTGTATAAAAGGCTATTTTACATTGGTAATAATTTTTTTTTTTTAATTTGGAACAGAATATGGATTATAGTTTCTTAAATCTATGACCATTGGCTGATGTGAAGCATATAATCCTGTAATGGAGGTATATCAACAAAAAAATTTCTACAGGAGTAGTGAAATGGCGATCTCCACTAGCTGTGAAGATTTCTGCATGAAAATTACTGGTCTAGCTAGTTCGCTCATTATGTTTCTTATAATTGGATGGGTATTTTAAGACATGTTGAACATTCGTGTCTTTGAACAGGAATTTATAAATGAACTGAAAAGAGCTGTTTACATTGGCACTCAAGCCCAAACGATATGCAACAGAAGCATATGATGCAGATCGTTGCATAATGGACTAGATAATTTGATTTATTAAGTAATTTTAATTAAATGATTAAAATAATTCGTCTCCATTATGTATATTTAATTTTTGGGTAATACTGATATTAAATCGAAAGACGACATTCTTCATTTTACTATTATAAACTTACTTTTTATATCACTATGTAAATTTTGTAATTTTTAAGGCCTTCATTTTTTAAATAAAAATTGATTTTTAACTCAAAATAGCTATCATTGTATTCGATTCCCTCTGTATTTTACTGAATGAGTTTAGAAACAAAAATATTTTTACTGTTTGGTGATGTTGCATTCATACTAATACCTATGGAATTAACAAAGCTAAAACATACTTGTTGGAAAGAAAAAATGTATTTCTCGGAGTGAAGCTGCATGATTTTGGCTTCCATGAACTGCATTGAAATAGTCGCCTTCTTCTTCCTTCCGTATTCCATATTTGGCTCTGATACTCTCTGGCCAATGCGCTTGAGCTTCTAAAACACTTGAATTATATAATAATATTAAGATGATAATGCAATGAAGCAAACAGCAGACAGAATTGTTTTCGAATGCATGTCGACTAATGTAGATTTCGAATGTAATGAATTTTTCTACAGTTTTCTATTACAACTGTAATTATTTATGTAATCAAATTTGAATTGTTACAATTATGTACGATTCCACATGTTTTGTCACTAACAACCCGGGTTTTGCCCTTCGGCATCTTCAGGCATTCCATCACACAGATGCAACAGAACTGACACTGACTGAAGATGCCGAAGGGCGAAACCCGGGTCGTTAGTATTAAAACATGTGGAATTGCACAAAATTGTAACAATTCAAATTTGATATTGAAATTCCATCAAGCACCTTCAGTTGATATCATAAATGATTAATGTAATCATTTGTAAATAAAATTTATATTTTTATGCATTTTGATTTTAAATATACTTTGATTTGGTTCAACAGCAAAATCTATTTCTGGTCAATGGATTTACAGTTGTCAAATTTTTTAACTTTTCTATTATCTTTATTAATTTCATATGAATATAATATAAAATCCTTTTTGAATTGGATACATAAAATATGTTATCATTTTTGGAAAATAGTCAAAATATACACTTATTAAAAATAGTCAATTTATAATCTAGGTATTTTTTCTGTTAACAATTTGCTCTGTCAAATTTTATATTACTAAAAGTAACATACTTTGCTGGTCCAATAAGCCTAGACCAATCTGCGATGGCGTTTACTTTGGCCAAGCATAGGGCGACTATTGGACTATTCGCCATATGGAACACCAGGCTGGGGAAATAGGGCTGGCCATAATGTTCAATGTACAGTTCGGCAGCTTGTTCTGGTGCAAGTCGCACTGTCCTTTTCTGACATAAAAAATAAATATATATATAATATATTACTCTTGTATTGGTTATATATTATGCATTGATTTATCTTATGATAATTTGTTATTATTTCAAAATATTACTTGATCATATTTATATAATTATTTATTTAATGTTAGTAAGACTTTCAAATATTTGCAACTCATCGCTTATTTATTTTTTCATTTTCATCTATCTCCCAATTCTTATCGCTTTTGACATTTTGACTGCTTCGATGTATTTTTCTAATATCAAGAAGAAATTCTATCATAGTTATAATAAAAAAAAAACTTAAGTGCTTTTTAAACACCGCATCTTTCTAATTAGTTGTGTGATTTTTTTATTTAATTTAACAATGAGGTAATTATTTTTGTATTGTTATTATTGTGAATTTGTATTATGACATTTATGTAGAGCTAATACAAATTGAAAATATATCACATTCACATTTTATATATATATTACTTAAAAAAACGATATACAGTGGAACCTCGATCAACCGTTCTCGCATAATACATTTTCCCGGCTGGAACGCTTATTTTTTATAGTCCCGTCAAACTCCCATAAGAACAATGTTAAATAATCCCGCATTGACCGTTTCCCGATTCCCCGATTTCCTCGATAAGCCGTCTAAATATTTTGGTCCCGTCACAAATATTATCCCGATTGACCATTTTTATTGCATATTTCTCCGTATCTCGGCAAGCAAGTTTGACACAGCCGAGTGCAGGTGTTATGTTTAGACACGTTGGAATGCGCTGTACATGTTAGACGTAACGCATTGGACGCATGTTCTATTTTTTGGGTTGAAATCCACCACACGCGTATTATTGTTTATGATGCAAATGTAGAGTGTTCATGGTAATAATGATTCCTGTACATACAAACTTTTAGTCACAAGTTTAGTAACAAGTCTTTGTTCCGATTAAAGTGCCAAATAACAAAGAAGCAAACTAACATAAAGGACTTTTTTAAAAAATAAATTTTATATACAGTATATACAAGTAACTAATAATTAAATGTTTTTTACGATTTTACTTGTTTATTATTATTTGAAGCTTTCCCGCATTCACCGTTTCCCGCAATTACCGTTATTTTTTCAGGGTCCCTTGGAAAACGTAAAATCGAGGTTTCACTGTATTTAAATACGTCGCGTGGTATACAAAAAGAAATTCATTTTTATGAAATATAAATTAAATTTTTCATTAATAATATCTTAAAATTTTCAATCGAAAGCTGGAAAAAAATATAGTTTACGATTTCGCATTATTCAGTTGATAATGTTTGCGATGAACGAAACCGCGATAAAATTGTCAAAATAGTACTGATCATTCTGTTTTTATCTAATTATCATTTATTATCTAAATACGAATTGAATTTTATGCTGCTGTTAATTAAGACGTTGTGTCAGTTAGTTTAGTTTGTCATAGAACATTATCTTCAAATCTAGTTTAATATGTGATTTTTATCTGATGAGTGCTGTGAGAACTAGGACCAATTTCGCTCGTCGCAAACATTATAAAGTGATAAATAGGGCGATTTATATTCGCAATTAAAACCAATATGATGTGAAACCATACCCGTTATGACTCTAATTTGTTATAAACCAGTGTGAGACAGATCATCGAAACATTTGTTAGCTTCAGGTAGACGTTCACATCTTGGGAGATGGTAACACAAAGAAAGAATTTTTTATTTGCTTATAAATAGTTGTGGTTACATTTAGTTATATACATTCAGTCCGGTAAATACAGCTTTACACGATTAAAATCAAATGCAATTTATTTAAAGCTTGCATTTTATCAGTGTTTCTTCGCCGTAGCGAATCATGACACCTGATAATGATTCAGAAAACTTTATAGTGATGACTTCGAGATGAATTGCTTGTGTTGGAAATTGTGGCTGAAGAAATTTGACTTCAAGAGGAACTTGAAGTTTAAGAAGCGTAACAAACAGCGCCCTCTTACATCAGTGGTCATGGAGATGCGTTGAGACTGTTTCGATCACGTACTGCGGTTTGCTTCGGAGACCCGCAATCTTATTTGCCCTTTTTCGGACTGGTTAGATTCCAGCGTTCTGGAAGAGACTATTTTTCTATTTTCTTGACAGAGCTGAAAGATTCAGGCATATCATAGGACGAAGTAATAATTTGTAGACGACTCGTGGTGGTCACAAAACGAATTTGCTCTGAGAAGATATTTATATATTAGACGCCTGTATATTTGTTTTCATGAAACATTAATGACAAAATTGTTACGGCCTCGTAATAACACCGAAACAATATGGTAAATCGAATGATATCGAATGATTGATTTTTAATAATGTATATAGTCATCGCTAATGTAAAGAGCAGCTATTCATTTCGAAATTTATTTAATGGCTACATTATCGGAAAGTGATCGTTTCTCGATACATAATTAATATCGAAGCAGTAACGATAGATAAAAGTAAATATGCGAAAAACATTTTTATTATTATTAAGTAACATTTCTTTTAACGAATTATTTGTTATAACATACAATCTATCAATATTTGGAAAGGGCAGCGACACAATGAGAGGATTAGCAAATGATTGGTTGTTGCTAACCCTTAAGGGTAGGAGGAAAAAAAAAATCATTTGAACCCAAATTCATACATTCAAACCCGTGGACACCTTCACCGAATACTATGAGTGCATAAAAGCGTTGATCACTCGGCTACAGGATGGGCGATAAATGTACACATTTATATCAATTAATACACCAATTTAAGTACAAATTGTTTTATGAAACCTAAGTTTTAATGTTCTTTGTGGTGTCATTTTTAACAGCCTTGTCTTAGAAATGTTTACTCGGATACTCTTATATTGTTGACAATATTACAATAATAAAAAAATATTTTTCATGAACGTATCGACAAAAATTATTCTGAAAACTAAAATATAGCTATTACTAGACATATATATATATTTTTAATTTAAACGGGACTGAAAACTAAACGAATATGAATGTGAAGTTAGATAACACTTTTTTCTTAAAATATAATTTTTGATTTTGGCACGTTCACCCTTTTGCTTTGAAGGTCGAACATTTGAAATAATATTAGATTTATAAATTGTAATATTTTCATAACACTGACCGATAATATTTCAAATCCGTTTTCCGTTATAATGGTTTCAATTTGAGATGCGAATTTCACAGCCTCCGGTTTAATCAGGGCGAGTGTTTTCTCGAGTTGTAAGTCTTCCACTCCGGCGGTAGCCATTGGAGAATCGTCCATTTGATTTTTTTAAATAATTTCAGCTAAAAAGAAATATTTTCAGCTAAAACTAGTTTCTTGTATCACAGCACGAAGCTTAATGAATCTGAAATCTGTATTTAACTATTACGCCACGTATAAGTAAGCTTTGTGCTCCAAATACAATGAATATTTGTCAAAATCACATAAATATGGCTCAGACACTGAAATTTGTTTGGCCACTTTGTAAAGTTTCCATGGAAACTGAAACATAATACTTACAACTTTATACATATAATATAAATAAACATAGAGCTGTAACCCTATTATAAACTTGAAGCAAATAAAAAACTGGACTTAAAATGTATCATAAACTTTCAAAGTCAGTAGTAGGTAATCAATACGTTGATGACAAAATTCCATCATAATACGATAGTTGCACTCATTTTTTGAAACTATTTTTAAACGATATGTCGATATGCTCAATGGTTGAAAATGATTTAAAACAAACGATATTAAGTGTTTTCTTGAATCACCTTAAGGGTGAGTGTAGTTCAGATAGTGACACCTTGTAACGAAAGAATAAATTAATCATATATTCACAAATATTCACTTAATTCCTAAATAAATCTTATGTTACTTAAAAAAATCTCAGTTGGTTAAGAATTTTTTTGTTATATTCGTTCGTACATATTAATGTATAATACATATGCTGGGCAATTGGTCGATCGCGATGCAAAATTCAGTCGCTCCCGATTGCAAACGAGAACTTTCAAAGCTTTTATAATTTTCATGTTTTAAATTTACAACGACGTTGAGCAAATACGAATATATTAAAATTATATTAATTTAAAAATATTAAACAACCTAAACAAGAATAAATAAATTTTCTTATATGATCCTGATTGAAAGTCGATAGCCGTGGAAATTTAAATTTAAGAGTACCTCTCAATCTCAAAATGGTTGTCCACTTAACCAGTTATATATCTATAAATAACCTAATCTGCCTTCTTAAATTAACCAGCATTTGTTTTCATTAGCATCTTCAAGTTTGTATGGAATAAATATATCATATTGAGCAAGAACCTTTAGCCAATAAAACTTTAAAAAATAGTTGAAACAGTCTTGTTATAAACGCTACGCGGTGTAGTACAATTAGCAGAGAAATTAGTTTTATGTCTTTAGACCTTAACAGTCAGTGTATAATGCAAAAGCATAAGTTAATAAAGTATTCATAAAACACTGATCTGACCTCAAATATTACAGAATTACATCACAAATTTATTTAATCTTAATAGTTATTTTGACTTCAATTAGTTATATGTTATTATTTGTTCGAGAAGCAGTACCTCAAATTAGCCATATCGGTATATAATGTTCATAAGAACTTAAAACCTTTTTATAAAAATATTTTCATTATTTGTTCGAAACGTATTCCGTTTTCTGATAAAATTGGTGTAATTTGAAGTGCGAAGTAGTAGTAATAAAATAATATAATATATACAACGAAAATATATTCGGATAACGAACTAAAATGATCTTTCTAATCCACTTATTCTAACTGCAATACAATAATGATTGGTTAACGAACAATTCGGATAGCGAACATAGACTTGGAACAAATCATGTTCGTTAACTAATCGCCCACTGTATTTTAAGCAGCTCTATACGATTCTATGTAAAACTCTATGTATAAATTTTGATATGAAACGCTAATGATTTTTTTATCAGCAATTGATTTTTTACGCTCATGTCGGCTCATCGATTTCACATTAATTTTTAAATCGGTGAATCAATCAAATTGGGAACACATTAGGCTCGGATAAAAAATAAATCGTTAAACTTATAATAAAAGTAGTTATATTCGATTCCTTAGAATGAATACAAGAACATTAATTTTCCTCAAAATACTTTTCCTGCGTAATTTAACTATTTACAGCCAATAAAATTGATTGAAATCGATCCGTCGGTAATATTATTTATTGATAGCTTCTTCAAATATAGTTAAGAAAGCGATTTAACGAACAAATATTTTCTTTGACTATTCAGCATTCGAAGAAATGATGCGCCTAATTTTTTTAATCAAATATATATTTCCGTCCGCGATGTTCTCAAATATTTAATTTTATAAAGCATTTTGATTTTAAAATACCAATTCTTGGGTTAAGGACACTAATAACGGATTTGCAGGCGGTCATCGGATATTTCATCGAATTAAGTTGAAAAAATATTTAAATCACGTCACATTTTCAAAATTCCGTTTACTCTTCATAAAAAATAATCACATCATATTTGACTTTGCGGTTTTTATCATGTATAAAATTAAATACAATGTAAGTAAGTTAAAGTGTTAAAGTATTGCTTTTATACAACATCATTTCTTGTATTTTATTTTTTGGTCAGAGCATTTATTTATTAGAAAAGGATGAAAAAAAATGTGGTAACCTTGATCGGATGAGATTTTCATTGTTTTTTCGTTACTTAACAGCCACAAAGGAGATTGAACTCCTCCCCAATTCCCGCATTTCCAGGACGATAATACCAATACCAAAATATATTGATAAATAGGTGAGCACGATTATTGTAAAATTACCATATTTTGACTTGACCCATTTTAACCCCTCCAGTCTCAATATAGTGTGTTCCAAGACTTACTGGGGTTTAGTAACTAAGCGAGAAGGCGAAAAATCTTGCAGAGTAGAAGAGAATAAATGTAGTTTGCCTAAAAACTGTATTGCCTGTAAGGAGTAAGAAATACGTTTCGAAGTGGACACATGGATGTCGCTATAAAGGTATTTTTTTAATTATTTATTTAATACTTATTTCGATGCTTTTTTAACCATGACTGCTCTCTTCCATGAAAGCTCTCTGTTCAATTGTTGAGCCTCTCTTTGGTGTTGTTGTATAGAGCAGCGGTCGGCAACCTTTTTGGACTGACGGACCACAAGGTGGATTAAAATGTCAATATTTTGATACGGCAGACCACCGAATGGACGTTTGTGTTAAATATTATACATCTAAATAACAATGGCACACACTGTTTATAAAATTTGCTTATATGTTATATTATATATATATTATATATAATTTATATATATAGTTTATAAAATATGCTTATGTTATATTATATATATATATTATATATATAATTAACACTTTTTAAAACGATCATTTTTATATCAGAATCGTGGCATTTTTGGCATATTTATTAAAAAAGTGTGACAGCCAAAGGTTGAACATAACGTACAAGTATTAAAAAATGCGCCAAATAAAAAGAAAACAAACAAATTCCACCTTCATAATCCACCTGATATATTGAATATATATATATTATATTGAACTCAACACGTCCGCACCTGCCTTGAAAAAATGTCAGATTTCTCTGCGGACCGCCAAAATTTTCTCGCGGACCACTAGTTGCCAACCGCTGGTATAGAGTACCGATACACGTATAGAAGTCGCACAGAACTATTGGCCAACTAATCTCAAATGGATGGTAGGTGATATCAGACGATATTTAAAACGGGTGAACACAGTGAGATTTTACCTTTCGAAAACAGTAACAAGACCCAACGACATTAGTCAGCTGACCACAAACTCGACAATTTTTAATTTAAACAAAAAAAATCTTAACCCTTTGGGCTCGCGTTATACTGGTTGACGATTTGTGCCCTAATTATTAAAATGTGATGAACAAAACACGATTAATAGATTAAAATAAGTATAGAGTTTTAGTAATGGTATTTCATAAATATATTTCATATACCCATTATATTTTGGAATATATAAATTAAAATCTCCCATAAGCGATACTAATAAGTGGATATCGTATGTGATGAAATATGTTGAACGCTTTCATTAGCGAAAGAAATTGGAAATATAATAATAATCGATGTTTTTTTGTGTTAATTTCTGTATGCATGCATTAATGATTGAATAAAGAGTGTTTCAGGCATATTATGTATATATATGTAACATATACCCAGTTCGCATTAAGTCCCCAATTTCCATGGACATCAAAGTCACTCACAATCATACACCCTCACAGATACAAACTCATAATTTCCACACAGGAGCATAGGAACCTAAACACGCATGCTATTCGAGAACGTGAACGGCCAGTCCGAACATAACCCTGAAGTCATCAACGTAATATTCAATCAGTATCGAATGCTGAAATGTTTTTATGAGAAAGCAGTGCGAAGTCAGTTTTTGATAATACAGCTTATAGAATGGTTAGGTTCGGACAAAGCGCTCTGGCGCGGTAATTTGAAGGGATATCTGCAGCCGTAGAATGCCACCCCCGGCGGATATTGCATCGCGCGTGCGAGAGGGAAGACCCTCACGGCGTCCCGCTCACCCCACAGTCGATAAGGGCGCCGGGGCGCGGGCCGACGCATGCGCACCCTCCGCGATCCACCCCATAACTACCCCACCTCACAAAAATCCCCGAACCCACTGTCACTCATGTCAACACGCCGATGGCCGATACCAAATACGCGCGTGAGACGACGTACTTCCAGTATAGATTGAAAACAACACGATAGGAAACATCGCGACCCGATGAATAGTATTAAGTGAAAAGTGGACGTGATACCGAAGGCGTAGTTCTTTTTCGTAGTGTGGTGGATAATAAACTCGCTGAAATCATAATAACTGTCGATCTATGGACAATTCGTGTGTGCTAGATTTGCTCATCAGGTGCTTTGCCATGACTGAGCCTGAGGATTTGAACTTCACAGCCTTCACGGACCTCTGCAGGCTGTGCTCGCTCAAGAGTGGGCCCAGGCTTCACATCTTTGACAAGGATGGGGAACAAAGGCAGATTCTCTTCAAAATCAGATCCTGTCTGCCTACCATGGTGAGCAAATATTCATAAACAAGTTGGTATTGATTAAAATGTCCACAATACGTGACGTCAATTGTAATAGCTAGGCAATGATTGATTCATAATGCAAAACTATCTACCAGTTATTTTCCTTTCATAATTTCCAATGTGTAAAGAGAATATTTAATATTATTACATAATATTACGACAGTGTACAAACAAAGCTGTATTTAATTATTTTATGAACGTTAAAAAAAAAGTTTTTATATAAAACATTATATATACATGCTTGTTTTCTCATTTCTGTCAACATAGTTTTATTGAGAACTTGAATAATTAATTAATCTACATAACAAAGCTCTAAAGACATAATCTAATTTACTTTCGTATTATTTTTAATCAAGTGGACAATTTACCATAAAGAACTGTTTAATTATTTAATGCAGATAAAAGAAAATGCTCTTTAAATTCAAGACACATCCACATAAATATTAATAATTATTTTGCATTATATAAACCTTCAGCGAAGTACATATTGTGGCATGCAAATTGCATTGCTGTATTATAAAGGTCAGCCTACACTGTGCCATATTAGTGAACTGCACACATGTAACAAGTTGTATTGTGCCACCACCTAGTAAGCTCATTGTTGCTACCAAATAATATAATATGATATTTACGTTTTTAATTTTTAAATAACATATTTTAAATTATTATTCTTTTTGTAAAAAACATATTTTTAAATTAAAAACCTACAGATATAATGATTTTGTTATATCCTACTTCTAATTGATAGATAGATTAAACAAATACTTGGTCCCTCTGCGTTAGTAAATTGTTGGATTTATTATTATGAAAACATTATTATCACTTACATTAAATTTGAATTAAATGAGTTTTTAAGGATTATACATATTAGTATGGTTTTTATTTCTTGATTTATAATTTATTTCACAACATTAAAATTTTCTAGCCGTTTTAGGTACTTTCTTTATGTAAACCTATCTTAAGTGTGTCCACTGGGGGTTCGCAAATGAAGGGTCCGCGGCACATGTGGCGCGTGACTCACATTGTTAAAACCATACACGAACGAATCTTAATTTGAATCAATCTGATATCTTACTATGAACAGTGACTGTAAGACACTTAATGTAATCGATATAATGACATAAGGGTTATGTAAAAATTCAGCAATTTTGGTGCATTAATGCATATAGATAGACTGAGACACGCCACATCAACTGGAAAAATTCTCACCCAAATTTGAGATGAATTTCATGTAATTCAAAGACGCAATAAAAAAACTGTTTGCCAGTTAAGTAGTCAGCCCCATTTCTAATCAATTTCGATATTTAAGTGACTAGTTAGAAACCAATCATTCCGAAATGTTTTATAATATTTATTTTTGGTTGATAACGTTAACGCTACAAAAACTGGCTTTGATCATTATACTGTATTATGTGGAAGTGCTAAGCCGCCAAAAATTTACATCAATCATAAAGAAATTATTTTCCATTTAGTGTATATTCAATAACAAGACATCTGTATTTTTTGTACTTCATACAAAATTAATTAATTAAATTAATATCGTATATGTAAAAATAAATAGTATTTTTTTATAATTTATTATATTGATTGAAGGTGTATGATGAAATTTCAATATCAAATTTGAATTGCTGAAATTTTGTACGATTCTACATGCATTGTCACATGTTTATTGATTCATCATGTTCGTCAATTTTGTTGCATCTTGTGATAGCATTCGTGAAGATGCCGAAATGCGAAACCCAGGACATAAACGACAAAAGATTCTACTATTAAAATTCTGTATTTTTTAGTTTTATCTTTGTCTCTTAGATCACTCAATTAATTGAATGATTAATTAAATTCCTATACGACATGGTTAAGAGCATTTGGATGCCTACTAAAATATCGATTTATTTTCGATAAATGCAAAAACCTTGGATTTTAGCTAGACTCTCAAATTCCATTTTTCAGGAATTTTAGAATTGAAAACCATATTGAACCGGCTGAAATTATAAAATAGAAAAATTTCAATTCCAGTGAAATGATCATTTTTTTTCACTTTATGGAACTAAATTACTATTATTAAGAATATCCTCGTAGTACTATACGTAGTGCTAAAAAACCTTTATCATTCAATAAACCTTTGTATAGACTCGACATTCAAACGCCATAGGCATTTCACCATTAGAGCCTTACTACATGGGAAAAGTGATTAATTGGCATTGTAATATAAGTCTAAGAGACATATATTACGCATACATGGTAACACTTAACTTGATAAAGGTATATATTCTTTTCCATAGAATTTCACTTCATCTCATATGTTATGCAGTTAATTATTTCACAAAAATGGATTTAAAGATTTGAAGAAGCTTATTCAATTTATTCATTTTTCAAAACATTGTCCTTTAAATTTTAACTGTTAAACTTTGTACAAAGCCCGGGTCGTTAGTGACAAAACATGTGGAGTCGTACAAAGTTTCAACAAAAAAACATTTGATATGGAATTTGTCTTGTCTTGATTAGCATTTAGAGATTATTAAATAATGTTTTCCAGACAATTTGGTCAAGATTTGAATAACAGAGATAATAAATTTATACATATTTTTAATAATATGGTTCTTTTAAATTTAAAAAAATATGTTTCAAAATTTAATGTTTTCCGTTGATAGATTTTTTTTTTTGAAATACATGAATGATACCAGTGGAATCTTCTGACAGTTCTTTATCTTTATGATAAGCGTTACTAGACCAAACTCAAAATACATTCACCCACGTGCGGCTAGACGTATAACGCAGCCACATTTACAATGTGACCACCCCTAACCTCCCCCATTCAAACCTTTGCAAATTCCCAGCCCAGGGCTTTGAGGGTGCCACCCCTCTCTTATCTCGCTGCCTTCGAACTACTATCAGTTGGAAAAGGTTCGCTGACCCCAGTAGATTCAAAGTATTAAAAGAACGTCAAAATATTTTGATATCGCCTACTAAATTACAATTGATATTAAAAGACATCATCATCTCATTTGGTTTTTAGTTAGTATGCTTTTTGTTCATTGTTTAATTATAATGCTATTCCGTTATTTTTGATTGAAATTTACTACTGTTTGTCACGTCTAATGTATTTGAAACTTTTCATTCATTGATATGTTAATATTTTTAGAGAAACATTTTTTGATGTTCCTTGTATCCACTCCAGGTGGGAATTTAAGGCTACGTTATTACAAGAACTGACATATACAATAGTTGCAACAAAATTTCTACACAATTGTGTAAGGATTCACCTTAATGGGATCATCTGATTTAACACAAGCACAACATATATCAGTAGGGAAATTCAAAGTTGGTTTTGTAAAATAAGTAGTTTTTGTAAGCTACATATATGTATCCATTTACATTTAAGTGTTCTGTGAATAGGTTCATAATTAAGAAAACCTTTTACACACGATAATCAAAACCCGTTGTGCCTATAGAAAGTTTGAGAATGTGAGTGTTTTCATTCGCTTTCGTGGAATGCATTTATCCCTCGGGGTTTTTTGCTTATCTCTTTATACGAATTGGGGGGATGAAATTAGAATTTTGTGCATTAGGGGGTTTACTGATTTAAAATCATAATCAATAGTTTAAATTGCTTGGTCTTTCTCCAATGGCCAACAAATAAACTTTTTGTTTTTATTATTAAGCTCATATAAATATTGTATACTATCAATATATTTGATACAAAATTATACTTTTGGACCAAAATCTCACTTGAAATAATCTAAGCGACATGTAAAATAGGACCACAGCGTTAAATCTTAAAAGAAAGTCGTTATGTGTAACCTTACAGTAAATAAAATTTACTTTTTAATACATTATATTTTATAATTAAAAACCTTCATTTAATTTAGTCCCAAGCTTTATAATTGATTTCTATGCGCCATACGAGACTTGATTGATCTTTAGAAGACAATATAGCAATAAAAAATTATGTATGAAATTCATAATCTCTATGGTACAGTTAAATTACCCACTACATTTTGAGTTACCAGCTCAAGAAATATTATACTGTTTTCTATCAAATTATTTATTTTATTAACTTATTTATGTATTGGAAATATTTGAAGCTTCAAATTAATGATGATTTTTATCACTGTTTTGTAAGTAACGCAAAGTACATTAATAATATTATTATAATTTAATCAAAATAAACTTGAAATAAAACAATTTTTATTCACTATTCAAATAAAATTTACAAAATTGAAATTGTTACCCAGATTCTCAAGCGGCTGTTGACTACTGACGTAGGTAGTGTTTTGACTAGGATAATTGATTCTAATAAAAAAAATGAATTAGTGAATGTTTCATCTTTCGTAATCTTCAGACATTCTATCAAACAGATGCAATATAACTGACTGTCAGGTCTATTGCATCTGTGTGAGAGAATGCGTGAAGATGTCAAAATACAAAATTCAAATCGTGAGTGATAAACTATGTGGAAATGTGCAATGTTTCAATAATTAAAATTTCATGACGCACCCTCAGTCAACATCGTAAATGACTGTAATAAATTAATTAACGGATTCGTAATGGTAAAATTTTGCTTATGAAAACATAATAACTTCAATACTATTTTTACGATTGTGGATAATTTAAATCGGAAGCTTGTAACGGCAATGCAACCAATGTGAAAGAGTATAAAATACTTTTTAAGCGATTAACTCTTTTATATCGAAAAATATGTTTTTGATAAGTCATCACAGTTTTTATTATTGGAATCGCATGCACGTGCTCGCTATGTTATGCACACATACTGTAATATTCATAATAATATAAGAAAAAACAATCCAAATACATATACAGTAAACCCCCCAATAATGAGTTCCCCGCTATTGAACCCTCTAATAACATTTGCGGCAGGTTTTCCAATAATGAGTTAAATCCCCCGAATGAAAAAAATAAAACTCCTAATTAGGCTTTCATAAAAATAGTTCATACAAATCTGTATTTAAAATACTGTCGCGCATTGTCTCGTGTCTCTAAATTCACATGTCTTGATAATGTGCACGACTTAAATAATTTTGAATACGTATATGCCTAAGTATTATACATATTTATGATCAATTAATTAATTAAAAAATAATATGCAATTCCACATTTCAAATAAAAAAAATTCAATTGAAAATCTTAACCCCCCAATAATGAGCCCCCCAGTAATGATCCCCCTATCTCTTCATTATTGGAGGGTTTACTGTATATATACATTTTAGTTCAAAAGATGCATAATTTTTGACAGTGGAGAAAACTCTGAAAGACTGATTCGGTACATAATTGCAACATGTAGATGAGCTTAGACAGCTACATGTGGCGACAGGTTGAGCCAAGGCGTTTTTGATGTATTGCCTAGTTAATTATTAGGCAGCTATTGCACAATGAAATGTTATTCTAAGACCTAATGAAAGCAGCGATGTATATAAAATCTTATTATTTTAAGAAATGTAAAATTTTTACTTCAAAAATAAAAATACTACAATTTCTATTGCTATTGTATTGATTGAATTGGCATTCACTTGGTAGAACTTCATTATAACACTGTGAAAAAATAACTATGTATTTTAGTTCTACAAAATATATAAGATATATAGTACATAACTATTTCCGCTTACGCCTTCATCAGAACTATTTAAACGTAAATTTACCTATCTATATATAGATGTTTAGAAAATGTACACAATACATCTTCTCTTATGTTTGTACACCCTAGCTTCATATTGTGCTAATAAAATCTAAAATGTGGCACTTAAGTTTTATGCATTTCTCAAAATGTTAATCTGTTTTTTTTTTTGTATAATTTATTGTATATCCTATGACATACAAAATGTAAACTACTTATGCAAATGGGAATTGTGATGAAATTTCGACAACATATTATTAAATTAAATTTGTTGGACCTACGATTCATCCAGAGTTATAATAATCAATATATTGATGATGCAATGCTTTGACGCCGGCTTACTGATTTAAATTTATTATATGTCTAAATTATAGATTAGTACTCGTATGACATTATATCTCATCTTGATTGAAATCACTAACCAAAAATATTTTATAATATTATATTTTCTAAAGAACAAAGTGGCAATTAATATATGATGATACATTGCTATTTTTCACCGTGTTAATATATGGTAATATTATATACTTACGTACTCAGAATATTAATTTTATGATATTATAAAATACTCAATTATAAAATTAGTCAGAAAGGGAAAAATGTATATATTTATCAATATATTTTTTTAAGAATAAAACAATTTTGGTATGTAGCAAATTATGTATTTTTTAGGTTTTTCTGAAATAACACGGTGAAAAAAATAGCTATGTATTTTATTTCTACAAAATTATTTTTTAAATATAGTTGATAGCTATTTCGGCTCACGCCATCGTCAGAACTATGCTTAAACTAACATTTGCTTATCTATATATAGCTGTGTAGAAAAGGTACACAATACATCTTCTCTCTTGTTTTAACTACCTAGCTTGTTTCTTGCTCGCAATAAAAATTGTAAATGAAACTAAAAAGGCGGCTATATCAATAAGTTTCCATATGGCACGGAAATGGTCTATTATAGAAACAAAGAAGCATCCCGCAAAGGCTTAAGCAATGGTGAAAGACATATTTTAGTTTGTTCGTTAAGAATCCTTTGTGATAGTTGATGTCTATTGATTTTCAGCTGTTCCAAAGACGTCATCCTGCGACCCTTACTACAAAGATGCAAACACTTAGGCGCTGAATTTATATTATGTGTTTCCTTTATAACGTGATTAGCGAATTGTGAATCTGTTTTTTACTATTGAATGATCTTACATGTTCCTTAGCACGAACCTCACGGACTACTAATATACAACATTTTATAATAGTATAACATTAATATATTATATATCTTACATATGTATATATGAAATAATAATATATTATGACTTTTTATTTTAAAATGAAAATTACTGCCGAGATAAATTATTGAAATTTATGAATTTGATATTTGTAGCTGCGTGTTTGAAATACGTTTACGATATCCCGGCTCCAACGACGTTACTGTAACGACTCTACGGGCCGCCGTATTTTTGATAAAATATCTTTACAGTTTGATGATTTACTTGTAATTCCAAAGCAATATGTAAAGAAGTTATAATTTTTTTCAAAAAGACCTATATTTTTTTATTATTATTTTCAGTTGATAATAATTATACTAGTGACATCTGGTTTAATATTATAGTAACAAGGATAAAACGATTAAGAAAATTTATAATTTATTCATTAAAAACTTTAAATAAAGTACTGCAATGGTTATTGTTGATGAAATGATTCGCAGCTCATGACACCTTAGTAAACTTTTAAATAAAAAAAGGAACATTAAAATAAGAACCCTTCCTTTGCGTGATCTTTTGAATGTTTAATAATGCCACGGCGATGGTTCAATGGTCAATTTAATGTTGTTTGGTTCAGTCTCACTACCGCGAGATTTATATATTGTTTATTTTTTATAATTTAAATATTTTTTTATAATTTAAAAATTTTAAATAGTTATATAATACTTTTACTAGGTATGGATCTAATATGGAAAAAATCAGTCATTTGTTTCTAAAAATATGGCGTATCAAGACCGATAGGCTAGCTATTCACTATTCTTTCCCTAGCCCGATTCTTCCATCCATATTTTCTGTGACAAAAATTAGCTGAGCACCTGACTAGTTTTAGTCCAAAAAAATACATTTAGAGACCTCTATAAAGACATCTTAGTATTGCAAATTTGTACATATAATACATTTTCATTAATCTGAAATATATGCTTAATTAATTCTAACAAAAACCCGTCAGCTTAATAATTATCAGCAGAGGAAATGATACTGCGTACGACATCTTTTTCAAAATACACCAAGGATATTAAATAAAAAAACTGTTTTAAAAAAATACGTCGTTAGATTACAACCTTATATAAAATGTTATTTCATGTTACAGATATCCAAAGATGACTTCCTACCAAAGAAGATATGTGAAAGATGTGTCACGCGTCTGGAACAACTCTTCGAATGGAGACAAAGCTGCCTCAGTACAGATACTGTTCTGAGAAATTATGCAGAGTCCATGAGAGTAGTTACTTCCACAATCAACTTTCAGGTAATGTTGAACCTACTTTAGATAAATGAATTGTCTTAAATGTCAAACGTTTATGATTCAGAAACAAAATGATTTGTTTGAAGTGAGTTGCTCGAAGTAAACGCGTTACTTTTTTTTGCATAGAACTTTGAAATTAAATGTGATATTAAAATTCTATGAAGCAACTTCATTTGATATCATAATTTTGTAGAAATTTTATCGAATAACTGATTTATATAGTGATGGCAAATGTTTTTATTGGTGTGTCAAAAGTGTACCAAAAAAAAAATATTCATTAGGCCGAGTAATATTTTATTGGGTATTTTTATCAAAGTAATACTATAGAATTTCAAATAAAAAAATTGGTTGTCTGTAAAGTCGGTTTACGGACGATAGTTTAACGTGACAACGTCATAAGAAAACATTGATGAAATGATTGCATACTTTTATGAATAAAATGGAATCATTTTTATTGAATTATCATTATTTTGTATGGATACGAAGAAGGACTGAAATGAAATCAACAATTTTTTTTCTGAAAGAAATCGTTGATAATTTATTGTTAAAAGTATATTTGTTATACGTTAATCAGATTTTTAATATGCAAGAATTAATTACCTTTATTTCCGCAATTGTTGTTGTAATATAAACAATGAAAACCACATTAACATTTCACTTCACTTTATAAACAGTTGTAAACAGATCACGTGTAGGTACTGTAGGTGTATAAGTTGTGTGCTGCCGCTGTCTATTTTCTACTCAGACGCATCGACCAATCGAGTGGAAGAGAGATAGATGCGGCACAATCCGAACGGTAGGCCGATCGTGCCTCTCTATCGCTTATCCGCGCTCTCGCTCGCACGCTTGCCTTCGGCGTAACGCGACAAACGGGACAATGAGTCATGTTTTTTCGTGCGTGCAGCGGGCGTTCATCGATTTATAAGACGTTGTCACGTCAAAAGTTTGTCATATGTTTTTAAAGTTGTTAAAGTAATAACAATTATGTTAAAGTTATTTTATTTAAATAAAGCTTTGATCGCAAGTCAATTAATTTCAAATGATTGAAAAGATTTTTTTTTAACAAATTTCACATATGGATTTTTAATGAGGTTTAAGTCACTTTTAGTCAATCAAAGCTGCTAAAATGTCGTTTAAAATCTATTATTTTTTAAAAGACTATATAAGGCATGAGTAACAAATATTTTATATTAGCCTGTCCAACAAGAAAAGTAACTGTAACGATGGATAGGCACACTACACTATACACTTCGCGTGAATCATCTATATAATTTTCTATCAACATTTTTTAATGGCGTTTGAATATAAATCATGTAAAAGAGAGATATAAATCTATTTTTTTTAATATGTAATAAAAAATCATTTTTCGTTTAATAATACTAATTTTCTTTAATAGAATAAGATATCATTCCTTTCCACCAAGAAGTAACAATTATTGCTTTAAGATAATCTCAATTTTATAATTAACTGTAATTAACTTATTCATTAGCTTTATAAACTAATATGTAGAATTTTATAGGTCAATAACTTGAGTTTTATTTACACCTGTACAGAGAAAACTCATATTTTCTCATTGAGTAAGTATGAAGATAATATTTTGTCAGTGTAAAGAAAAATCCGAGACACTATAGTTTCTCCTATTTTGTATTACTACCGTTTTTATATTGTAAATATGAAATAACTGCATGAAGTAATTGACATTCGTGTTAAAAATGCTATTGACTTAATTGAATTCGTACAAAAAAAAACATTGAGATTGGTTGATATTGACATACGATCAAATAACTTTTTTAGTTCTACAAAATTATTTTTAACAAATATAGTTGATAGCTATTTCGGCTCACGCCATCGTCAGAACTATCTGATTGATAGTTCTGACGATGGCGTGAGCCGAAATAGCTATCAACTATATTTGTTAAAAATAATTTTGTAGAGCTAAAATACATTGCTATTTTTTCACCGTATTATAATGGAGTTCTACCAAGTGAATGCCAATTCAATCAATAAATTATTTTTTATTCCTGTAGTTAAATATACTTTTTAAACGATTATCATTGTCGTTGTTATTTTGAAATTATTTGGTAACAATAGTTTGAGGGTTGATTTTAAAAAAATAATGTGAGATATATCGATATCAACAAATAATTCAATTAAATAAACTAACATTAAAATGGACGCTCGCAAATGAATTCTGTTAACATAATATAGAGCCTCGCTCGTAGCAATCGTAGCTGTCGTAGTAGAGCGTGTAGCAATATATCCCCGTCATTCAAATAATATATCTAGGTCCTTGGCAACGAGTTATCAGTCTCTGCTATACCCCTTCCCCTTTAAAACACTTGCTGCGTTTGCCCCCGTTTTGTTATGTAAAGGGGTGCTATTACCCTAATCTATCCGCACTGCATTTCAACTTCATTAGAATTATATTTGAAAATTTCGATGTTTCAAACTGTAGTTTTTTAAATTAAGTCGTTCGACATTATTTATTTCATCAACAAATTACCAAACCATTTTCTTTTCAAATACGATAATGTTATTTTTAATTGGTTTTATTTTGGTGTATAAATTATACCACCTTAATGATAGATTACAAAAACCATAATTTATTAACATACATATTTAAACGTTTAACTACAGTTTATAATTTAGAAAAATATATTTATGAATAAAACATAGGTAGTTAATTTTTTTTCATATTTTATGTATGAAACTCATCATGAGAATTTAGCCAAGTGCTTCAGTTAATATTATAGTAAAGCGTTTCAATTATATATAATTTTATTAAGTTAGTAATATCATTGTTTTAAGAAGCATTCCGTGGAAAGATATCCGTTTGTAATGCCATTGTTACAACAATTGCCATGTTATGTCGCTTACACCAATTGACAAATAATTCACTGGGTGTAGTTACATCATCAAAAATATGGTATGTTTCATTATTGATCAGGCTAAAAAAAATCGCAAAAAAGGCGAAACTCTGTTAAAAAGTTTGCACTTATGTTATTATTTCATGTTATATTAACATGTAAAGTTTCTTTTTAACGTGGTAAGAATCGAGATTCAAACAATGATGGAAAATATGGCTATTTTAGTTTACAAATTATCTACTTTGTAATTGTGATCTCTTGCTTAAAAGATTAATTGTTTTTTGTCGAATGAAACATTTTTTTTTAGTTTATCGTGATATTTTTCAGAATCATAAGTTAATTAAGCGACCATTCTGAGTCACCCTTAGCGGTATGCAAACATGCTTGAAGCAGAACGGTCAGTTGCCTCCCCATGCGTATATCACTCTGCGGAAAATCAAATTCCTACCCCAAAGCGCGAACGCTCTCTGAATGTTAAATAGCCGTAGTTTATTACTTTTTTCGAGTCAATACCGAAAGATTTTTTAAAAGCAACGCTCCGCAGTACGCATTTTCCATAGCTTAAAATATCTTAACAGATCTTTTAATTTCAATATGTATTTGAGAAAAATTTTAATTATTATAAAATAAATCGAGAAATTCATTGATTTAATTTAACTCTTATTGCACAAATCCCAACGAATATAAATTGAAATTTCATCAAAAACCGTTAGACGATACCTTAAATTTTAAAACAAAAAATGTTGCTTAATGTTTGGATGAAAAATTTATAAAGGCATAGCCATAATATTGAAGTATTTTAAATGTTCATGAATTTATGAAACAAGAGTGTTTTATAATTAATTAAACCTAGCTCATGATAAAATATATTTTATAACTGAAATTTCAAAAGAGATCAGTTATTTCTAAAACTGTGTGAGAAAGGTTTTATAGAAATCTTGTATTTTTATTGTACATAAATGATTATATATTATAACGAAATTTAATACTAGAAAAATTTTATTTCAATTATTTTTAATTTATTTGTAAGAAAATGCCTATGTTTATTAGTAGTTATTATCTGATGGAATAAATTTCACATGCTAATTAAAATAAAAATGAATTTTATTACAGTAAATACTCACATTGAAAAGCTAAAAAAATCGTCGTCGGTTATCAATTTCACATTAACTTTTTTATGTAAATTTGTTTGCAGAAATTCTTAAATTTACATTAAAGCATGGCTATTTTCTTGTTGACCAAAATCTTTTGCTAGTAATGTCTGTTAAATTTACAACGATAGCTGATGACATATCAGCTAGTGCGCTTTACCACGTGACATAAGATAGGAGGCTTGCTCGTCCATCTTGCATTCCGACTTGACCCGAATCACCAGTCGTTCACATCCGGCGCATCGCTCGTACGCCGCGTCGTTTCCTGTATGCGCGGGAAAGCATGACATCGCGAAGTCGTAAACATTGGTCAGTGTTGCTATTGTACAACACTTTCCCGATAAGAAGGGAATTTATTTTATAATACGTACTACATTAGTACAATAAGATTTCTAATTCAATTAAAAATAAACAATCAAAAATAATTTGCATAAAAACGATGAAGCTTAAATCGTATAGAACATTATTTATAAAGTCATCAAATAAATTCTAGGATTTCATTTTATCTCATGGACAAATTAATAATGCAGAGAACCTATATTATTTAGCTTAGATTTTTCAAATCAGTACAATTTCTACAAGGAATAAAAATATTTCAAAATGCCATAACTAGCGTATGGCGAAATTTTATAAATTTAAATTGGTGTAAATCGAGCGAGAGTCGAACCATTATTCCTTGAAATACTTTATATCGATTGTCAGAAGTAACGAAATTAGAGTATAATAAAAACAGAACTTATAAAATTATCTTGCCAACATTTTGTTAAAAATCCATGTTCTGTGCGTTACACCATTAAGTATGAATCAATAATTCCATTGCATTCATCAACATGTTTAAAGACTAATTTTTTTTTTATTATTTTCATTGTATTTGGTTTATAGTTTGTTCAAATTAATTGATATTTATTTTAACGATTATTTAACTAAAAGATTCATAACCGATATTTCTTACCTCGATGATTTTTAAGGTTATGTATTTATTTGCAGATATAATATCGAAATATAAAATCGTGTATTGAAAATTAATTGTATGTTCTTCATTTACTTGTACATAAAAATGAAATCTTGATAAAAAGTATAAGTTAATAAATAAATGACAATAGCGTAAAAAGATTCATTAATTCAAAAAAAACCCAATTGATATTGGTTTTAAGAGTTTAGTAATGAAATATTCAATTAAGTTAAACATATATGATATAACACGGTGAAAAAATAGCAATGTAATTTAGTTTTACAAAATTTATAAGATATATTGTTGACAGCTATTTCTGCTTATTATTTCATCGGGACTATGATATTCTCTGAAATTATCAATGTTATTAACTACACGAGTAAATTTATTTATATATCGAAGAAAATATTATATGGGTAAATAGTTTTCATCTTCTGGCAATATCAAACACTATGCATTTCCATTCGGCTTTCCTCGGCCTCGACCGGGAAGCGAGGGGGTAGTTCGGAGTGTCTGAGAGACGAAGGGGGAAAAGGGAGCAAATAAGGCTTTCAGGGTTGGGGTTTGTGGGGGCAGGGACGAACGGCGATCGCACGGGACTATTGATCCGAACTTTGTGGCAACTGGCAACAACTAGTAACTAACAACCGTCGACCGACTTGCGGGAGCTACGACGACTGAATGGAGTCAATGATAAAGAAAAGCGCACCGCTGCACTCGGACATATAAAAAAATAATTATTATTTATTCTCAAAATATCTAATATGCATTTATATTGCCTATTATACATGATTTCATTGCTCAACCTACGTTATAGTACAAACTCATTTTTTATTGTGTTCATGTTTACAAAATTACTTTGCCATTGATCGACTACTGCGTTTTTATTTGTCATATTATGAAAATATTAGACGGATTGAGCATATTCAAACCGGAAATATTGTTCCAAAATTTAAATTCAAAATCATTTTTAGAGCTCGAATATGTCTTTGAATAATGTCATATTTATTTATTTTGTTTGCAATATTATTTAACATACCAATGTAAAACTTAAATTTGGAAACGTATGGATTATGAAGTTTTCGCATCCATTATTTTTGATCAAGGTTTGATGTTATCAAAATTTTTATGAATCTTAATCGAATGATTTACGGCATTTTTTTATTCTCAAGAAATCTACATTATGTCTTTCACACAATATAATAAATTAAAATGGAAACCTAATACAAATATTTTTAATGTTACTATTCCGAATTTAACTTTAGTCAAACAAAGCATTTTGTTTCAATCTATTCATATAAATAAAATCTCAAATATTAGTAACGTGAATTTCATATTAAAATATTTTTTGATAGAAAAATAATAGTGCAAAAAGAGTAAAATTTAAAAATTTAAATGCGTTTATTTCTTTACTTTTTATAGTAAACAGAAAAAAAAATCATCAACAAGATTATAATTTTTTTTGATTGCTAGTATTTTATTTTTATTTGTACATATTCCACAATATAATATGCAAATATCCTGATATTTGATAACAACTCATGGAATGTGTTGCATAAACGAATAACAATTATCATATTTTGCTTGTTATGTATTCAATGTTTCGAAATATCATTTTAATTAATATGCAATATAAACATAACTATGTACACCAAAACAAATTTATCGTTACTCATAAAATTGTATTTACAATAAAGATAATTAATAAGAAATGATTAATTTTGCGCTATAAAATGTTTGACGCTATTTTTTTGATGGTTACTTTTTGTTGCTCACATTTGTCTTACTGCTTTTTTGATACAGGCTGTTTTGTGCTTCGTCAATATAAATTCTCATATCTTTTGTACTGCAGGCCTTCCATTCGCCGATTCGGCAATAAAATAATTTTTATTACTTAGTAATTACCTTAACCCATGCTTTATTGGATTGCGATGTCAAAATATAAATTGCGACTATTGCGGAATGATGATTGTCAAAAATAATGCCGATTTAAACAACAATCACGTCCACATACACAATTAATAGTATAAATATCACAGAAAATTATGTCAGAAATAAAATAAACATAATTTTCGAATTAAAGACATTTGAAATATGGTGTATAGCATACACACTCTTATTTGACCATTTGATTCGACTATGTTTAATGAGAAATTGTTTTTAAAGAATTCTATAAAGAAAGGATACGATTATTAAAGCAATACTGTTAGATAAATTGATTCAATTCCTTAAATCTTTATGCTCAAGATTCCAGTTTGGGTAGCGAGTAATATATTAAAAATCATCGAAATGCATCCGTTTGACAAAGATTTTAATATTGGTCGAAAAGCCATTGTACTAAAATTTTATGATACACAATGATCAGGTTTTGTGGCATTTTTAAGAAAAATATATAAATTATATATAAATTATTATTAAAATCATTTCAATAGTATATTTCCACGTGTGTATTTGTGTACACGACTTCGTAAATATTTATTACGATATATATTTAAATATTGTTATGGCGATCCGGATGCAAATATTACATTACGTTTTGACTCTACATACTAGGAAACTATTGTACAATAATTTTAGACAGTTACGTTTGATTTACTTATAAAACAGCAATAATTTGACAATTTCATGTTAAAATAAAATCAAAACCAATTTATGTAATGTAAAAATAGATGTTAGATCTTTTTTTATCTTAATAAGTAAAATTGTCTCACAATGAAAAATATATGAGAAAATAAATCAACGACAGAAAACATATGCTACACGTTTATTAGAATTCAATGAATCGCATTTCCTTTGAATCTCAGTGCGGGAGGGCGGATGAGTAAAATCAGAAGGCGGCGCAAAACTACCCTCTCTAAGTGACGGTCTAACTTTTCACCCCCTTTCAAAAAAACTTTGACCGTTCATCCTTGTCGCTTTGAAGGGAATTTATTGGATTGATTTGATTATTAGTAATAGTTCAGTTATGCACAACAAACGTTATTGCATACTTGAGTTTATATCTTGCTCATGAAAGCTTTCTTCTATCATGCTGTGGCATGCGTTTATAAATCTGAAATAATTGAATTATTCTATATTAGCTTATTATTTGTTTGTTTAGATATTTGATATATTATATTATTTTATATTACCGTGTATAATAGATTGGGTCAAAGTACTTTAACTGACTTCTAATATGTTTATCTCGTGCAAATACAAAACAGTGCCTGGAATACACTCATAACATTCTTTCACAACGACAAACGTTAAATATAATACTTTTATATGCGGTATTTACAAATACTTTTCTCTCCTTAATAATTACTTTTGCCATAAAATATTTATTGCAATAAATCTAAAAATAGCTGTAATAATATTTATTTCACATTGGTATATACGGATATTTATACATAAGTGAAGGATAACTTCTTCTTTATTCAATTTAACTACTTTGAACTTGCAACGAAGCCATCGATAAAAAGTATTGTAAAATATCCACTAATTCACTCATATAATCCGGTTTTAATAAAATAAAGACGAAACCAGACAAACTCAATTACGAGGTAATCTAGACTTTTGAGCTTTAAAAAATTGTGTATAACAATATCAACAATATAATTGAAAAGCATGCAATTCCGGAAACGTAATGATTGGAAAAAAAGATTTATTCCTTTTTTTTCCTTTCGATTGAACATTTCATTTTGCAGAGCCACATTTCTTGAGAATTGACATGAAGTATATTTTATGAAGTCATTATTATAGAACTTCAGTTTTACTTTTGAAATCTATTTTTATTAGTTTTGTTCGTTGTAAGCTATATATAATATAATATAATATATGAAATAATGTCTAATCATCAATACTAGTGCGTACGAATTGCGTTGTTTTCAAAGAAAAATACTGTTATTAATTAAAAAATGTTTTAACGACTTTCTTGTGTTTCAAGTATGAACCAATATCAACTCACTTCGATATTCGGTCATGTATTGTTCTATCATAATAACTACCACTACAAAATACCGACAATTCAAACGTAAGATTTTAAATTTACGTTATGTGTGATACTTTTGTAGTAACCCTAGACGCTTTATAAATAATTGACAATTCTGTGAGTTTCTAGTTTAATAAATGACTACTCAAAAGGGGATATTTGATATGTAAGCAAATAAATTCATTTTCCTAATTGTTAATAATTATTGGAAGAGAAGCAATGCGAAAAATTGATATAAGAGCACTCTTTTGCTGATGTAAAAAATTTATCTATTTGCTTCATTTCCTTAACCAATTCTGTATCATTGAAAATTTAAAGTAGTATATAAAATATCATATTTAACGACATATACATGATGAATACCTCCATAGACGTGCTGTGGCCAATAACAATAGCTGGTAGACGACATTGAAATTCTGGTTGAATGTCGCGTTTCCCAAGCAGCGTCGGGTTCTCCGACCTTATTATGCACCCTGCCTTAACCCCTAAAATGCCGTGACAGACAATAGTAAAGGAAAACTAGTTTTTATATTACAAAATAAATTACGAAATATCAATGCATTACTTAATACAATATGTTTTTGTCGTGCTTTGTTCATTTAAAAAAGATAGATTAAATTTTTTGACTACGGTAAACTATTTCGTATTAAATAATTATTTCCATATCTTAAACATAATTTCAATATTAATAAAAAAAAAAAAATGAAAACTTTCAACCGAAATTAATTAACTAAATATGACAATAACGATGAAAATGTTATCTTGGCACTTCATTTTCTAAGCTTTTTTTTTATTTTTCAATGTATGCAGATAATGCTTACAAAATAATAAAAGCTTTATCAAAAAGTACTGTAGAATGATATGATTATAGACTGATTCATTATGAATTTTTTCTTTCCAATAATTCTTTAAGGTTAAACAAATTTTCATTTTTTTCACGTCATTTTGTGTATGATGTTTTTTAGCATAATTAAAAGTGTTCTTTTATGCTTCTATTCTACTAAAGAAAGCTTGTTTTAAAACATAATAATAGCCTTGACTCATTCAACTTCAACTAAAAAATATTTTTTTATTACCTTTTAGGTCTCATAACGATTGAAAAATACTTAAATGTTAATGTGTAAAGCTAATATATATATTATTATTTGACAGTTTAATTTCATTTTAATCAACCGGTTTCAATCAAACGTATCAATCTATTCAATAAGTGGGGTACAATTTATAATTATAACTATCACGTCAAGGGTTAATTCTGGCGCCTCTAACCTCATATTCTCCCTTATTCCGATATGCGGGGTATTCGCGCACCCCTCCTCCCGGCCAGGTGAAATCCACAATTCGCAACGTAAATACGTACGCACCGCCGAGTTTCGCGGAGTCACCGGTGAAAGGGAAAGTTTTATCGATCCTCACTTCGTCCCTACGCGGTTTCCCGTCCTTTTCTCCCTTTTCACTTTTACTGAGCACCGGGTGTCGTATTACAATGAAATATTTTAATCGACTGATTGAATCTTTGACATGAGACTTTTGATTTTACCTAAGACTAAAGAAATTTCATTTATCCAAATGTGTGTAAATTTCAATAAGATTTCACGAGCTATATTAAATAAGAGTTTTAGTTTTTAATAGACTTAAGTACGACAGGCTGGATCCAAGCGAAACTTGACTTCCGTTTTCGTTTTGTACAGAATTTGATTTCACTAAACGTGCAAAGATATTCAACTAAATAAAATATCTTTCACTGGGCAAGGTACATAACTTTAATATAATTTTGAAACCCCGTAAACGAGTTAAGATATATCAGTGTAGTTTAATTTATATATATGATTCTAATACAATACTTTTCGTATCAAATTGTGAAAAAAACAGTAATATTCAATAAAATAATCGCATATTGATGAAAAATATTCATTAAATACATTGCATATATTTTATTTAAAAGTATGTGTTTTATGCGAAAATATTTAGTGATAAAACAGTTTTAATGCTTATAATTTTATATTAAGTTGATCTTTTTTATTGTTTATAATTGCTTAGTTTATTTGTATATAAATATATATTTTTAATAAAATATTAAGTGTTAAAGAAAGTGCAGCGAGATTCCTTATGTAATATCGCTTCCGCAAAAAAGCCTACGTCGCCGTGACGCTTCACGAGGGGCGCAAGGCAAAGAGTGCAGGGTGCAGCGCGCGCCCCTTCTCACTTGGCGCCTCTCACCCCTCGCGAGCCCTCGCACCCCGCGGATCTTATGCACGCGGCGCAGTGGGAAAGGTTTTTCCCCGTGGACGTTGCGTTACAACGACGCCGGCGTCGACCCTCGCAACTCGAACACCGGCGCGCGATTTTCCGTCAACTCTCCCTTTCATTAGTGACCGCAGTTCTGTGATACCGTTATTTGATTCTGATCTCCTGGTACTTGTCCGGTTGTTTATACCGGATATTTGTTGTTGTTTTTTGTTATCCAAGAAAATTTTCCACACCGCCGAGATGCATTATTGGGTAAGCCAATAACAAATTATTTTCTGTGTAATTTATATTTGTCCGAATACCTTAAGACGCAAGTTCAGTTGTTTTTAATTAGAAGCTTATATAGGTACAATATATAGAAAATATTACCATTGTGTATGTTTGTATATTTTTAGACTTCCGTATGTGATATGTTATAAAATTTTTAACGAAACTCTAAAATTGAATTCGCCACTGAAGGTCATAGGCCTTTATTGCGTTTAATTGTTCACTTATACTCAACACAAAAAATTATACGACAAGAAGTGTAGATTCTTAATAATTTGGTGCATATGTTTACTGGCGTGATCATTTGAAACCGTTAAAATATATAACACTTATAATTTATTAAGATATAAAATAATAACTAAAACCATATTTAATGAGAAATTTAACAAAAACAGTTTCCGATACTATGATTACATCTCTAGTATGTGTTATTGTGAAAGTAAAAAAACCTATCTTATTTGTGGCAAAAATATTATATTTTATATCTATCTCACAGTTCTGTGTTACAATTCAAAAAATATGGTCATTTATATCTATTATAACATTATTAAAGGTACATTATTTGATTTGAGGATATTAAGTTACATACATTTTATTTATATATCTATATATAACATAAAACAAAAAAAAATGTTGCCACGGTATAAATACTGCCACTAAATGATCGATCCCTTATAAGAGTGTGGTTTATATTTCATATAAAATGTGATCATGTATTTTTATGTGATAAAAATAAAAACATGCATTTAATTTTATTAAACTTTTGAGACATCTAAATATTGAATTTTAAAAAACTACTAAACATAATGTATAATATATAATAAACATAATATCTACTAACATAATAATTTGAACTGCAGATGATAATACTGAAATTTAACGTGTGCAGTTTTTTGGGATGAACCTAATTGCGATAGTTTTATCAATGTATAAGATGAGACAAATTCATTTCGATTTTAATTTATATAATTTAAGGCTACGGATTTATTACAGTAATACAAACCGTTAGATACGTTTAAAGGAAGAACTATCCTAAAATTATATGTTCCATAAATTTAAGATAACCTATCTAATTCTGATATTATTACAAGAAATATGCGTAAATACCGTCAGTTACATTAGCATTTACAAAAATCAATTATTTTTTTCTTGAATTTCAAAATTATCGGGTATTAATTCAATTGCTGGATATTTTTTCAACAGTTACATAATTTGACAAGCGAGGTGAATAGCATTGCATTATTAGCATATTTTCTTGCATATTCATATATGTTAATAATTGAAGTCTAAAACAAGAGGGCGTTTGAGAGAGCGTCTTCGATTTAATAGCAGGGGTTAGTAGTCGCCCTTACGCCAAAACTATATTGCCCCTCACCCTAACGCATGACTTCACAGGCCCGGATCGCCAACACCTTCATAAAGCATTTCACCTACACGAGCTTTTTTTGACAGCAAGTAGCTTCAATGTTTGAAACACAAGTTGCATAATTGGCATTAAATATTATAGGGCGGTCGGCGGGCAGTGGTCAGTCTAGTGATAAAATATCGTCATTGCAATAGCAACAAGTTTATGCCGGGCAAATATAATTTGCTATAAAGTATTTTCTAAAGCTTTTGTATGAAGTCTTTTCTATCTTATTTTCACTTCATTTTTGGGATAAAATGAAGAGAGATTCTTTGAGTTTTCCATAAAAATCCTCGGTTCACAGTGCTTTCTTGGTAGTAGAGATATTGAGTGATTCGATGACCTCGGAGAGTTATCATATACATTATCATTGCATTATTTTTTGTGTAGTTTATCCTCAAAAGAAGGTTAAACAATCACGATCAAGAGTTTTATTTACGAAATAAAATATCATTGTATGGGACTAGGAATTTATTGTCAATCTTAATTATTCATTATTATCAGTGTATAGTTTCTAAAATTTAGGAAAATAAATTACAAATATTCGTAATATTGCCTAATACGGCCCAGTTGGTGTGACGTCGGCGCGTGTGTGCCGCCACTCTCGTGACGGGGTGGTTTACTCTGGGGCGGAAAGGAGTCGAAGGGCGCAGCGCCCTTGATCATGCGCATTGTCTTTGCCGGCATACCGGTAGAGCAGATATATTGGTAGGGTGACCAGCTGATTTAATGTATCTATTGGGACTACTATAACATAATGACTCTTAATATAAAGGCTATATTTTATTCTATTCTCCCTTATAAAACACATACACCAAATGGTTGCTTTGTAAGGTTATTGACTTACCATTGTAATATTTCAGGCCTACATTTTTACGTATAACCAAAAATTTTATAAATGGTTCAACGCAAAACGTAAAAGTAATATTGTAAAAAGCTTGAATGTCTAATGTTATAAAATACTGTGTAATTTCAATGCACATCGCAACACGTATTAAGGTCTTCCAATATCTTATTCTAGCCTTGATATAATTAACTACTTTATTTGTTGGGCTATTCTGAAACCATAAATTAATAAAAATCATTCTGCACTAAAGTCAAAAATCTAATAATTGTTCAAGAGATTCAAATGCCCAACAGATTTATCAAATTCAAACCATCATTTTTTTCTCGTTCTTAGAGTGTACCGTTCCATTAAAAACATGACGCCCGGAAAACTGATTACAATTATAAATATGGATTTTACGTAGTTAAATAATAAAACTACAAATTACTATAAACCAATGTATTTGAGTCAATATAACCATTATCTTTCAAATCGTAAATCAATGCAGTGACTACAATTATCTTCAATTTATTTACCTTGTTTTCATATTAATTAAATATATATTCATTTATAAAGTAAAATCTCAGTTTATTATATATTGATTTTTAAGTATTTGAGTGGCTCTAACTCAAATGAAATTATAACTGAAAGAAATAAATATAATCCGTATTAAATTAATCAGTGTCCCAAGCTTGATAAACATTTTGGGTGTCCCGAAATCGGATGCAATTCGGGTAATCCTACGCGTATGCCGTGTCTCCGTTCGCTGCACCCGAATCGCTCTGATATAGGATTTTCACTTTCGCCGGGTTGAATGCACTCTGGCTTCGCCGCGACGTCACGACGGACAGGGGTGGCGACTGTTTTAATCTGCAGGAATTACGCGGCGACACTGGGCGTTTGTTTTCTCTATTTATTTATTGTCTACCTACAATGGGAGGGTTCGTAAATGAGATTCGACCTTTTTTTTCTACTGGTGCGTTTTTCCAATTCAATTGTTTTTTTTATCGTAAGTGGTGTTTTCCTACAGCAATAAATGTTAAATAATACGTATTAATGTACAGAAATTAATTTTTTAGCGTTCAGAATAAGATTGAAGCAAAAATAATCATGTTTTATGTCATTACAAACTTTTTATTATTTAAATTCCCAGCGTAATTATGTTTATAATGATGCGAAAGTCATAACTTTTAACTGTATTATTATTTTATTGTCCCCTAGTAAGATCGTGACTACAAACGATTTTAACATCATAGTTGGCAGCTTAGTATTTAAGAAAAATATTAATTGACACAGTGTTATATAAATTAAAAAATAGTCGATCTTTGACTTAAGCTTATTTATGATATCAATATAGCAAGATTTTGATACGAACATCATGGATCGCTAAACAATTAATATTTAATAAATACATCGCCGTTATTAAGCCAAATAAAAATGTTCATAAATATTCAAAATGTTTATTGTATAATTTACACAAACAATAAAGTGTTTGGATATCTAAAAAATACATTAATTTATGTATTGATTAATGAGTGGATTGAAAATTTTTCTGCATTTTGTAGATTCGTTTTCATGCATTAGTCACAATTATCAATTTTCGGGAAGAATCACTATTTAATCACAATACTTCATAACAAAGTTTTAACAAATTAATATCATTTTTTTCAGTTAACATGTAAGGGAATAAGCATTTATATGTAAAGAGAAATAAATTCGAAAACACGATAGTAAAATCTTAAAATAAAATTCCATTTAAACGGGTTTGAATGACATACTATTTTTAGCACTATGTGAAATTAAATATTTTACATAAATCATAAACATAATTTGTTTTCTATTGAATATAATTATTCATATGAACAATGAGATCAAATGTATCTCATTTCGATTAAATGATCTAATTTATAATATCGACTGAAGGTGCTTGATGGAACTTTAATATTAAATTTGAATTGTTGCAACTTTGTACGATTCCATATGTCTTGTCACAAACGACCCTGAAATGACAGAACTGACCGTTCATCGTTCTGTTGCATCCGTGCGATGGAATACCTGAAGATGCCGAAGGGCGAAACCCGGGTCGTTTGCGACAAGACATATGGAATCGTACAAAGTTG
Organism: Himalopsyche japonica; assembly: GCA_028555115.1. Classification (NCBI taxonomy): domain Eukaryota; kingdom Metazoa; phylum Arthropoda; class Insecta; order Trichoptera; family Rhyacophilidae; genus Himalopsyche; species Himalopsyche japonica. Next base: position 1,527,528 of record JAHFWJ010000018.1, on the reverse strand, counting down.
CAACAATTTAAAATTAAATGATTTATTTGAGTATTTATTTAAAAAGCATCTAGAGAGAGAATGTTCGACATCATATTCAATAAGAAATGATTGAATGCTTCTGGCATGACCTTGAACTTGGGCTATCCTTGATTAATTAGGATGGCACTGTCAATATGGAGAAGATGACCGAAGCCCAGAAGACTGCGTATTTAGAAGCCCATGTCGCAGTCCAGCAGCATATGGCAGCGGCCGCAGCAGCGGCGAGAAGAGACGGAGGACAGGCTCCCGCGCCCCCCTTGGCGCCACCGCCGGCACCTTCCCACCATCACCAGTACAATGCTGTTGGATCACCTATCAAGGTTAGGGGATGATTACGATCCGTGAGCCATGAAAATATATTTCAGTGAATATATTCCTAGCGTCAACATATTACTATTCCTAACGATTCCATCGGTATCCATTCCATTCCCAAGAAAACGGCTTGGAAATTTCATTATAAACATTTTTCAATAATCGAATTCTATTCTTACATCATTATCAAAATATTTCTGAAAATAAAAACCTTAATACAATTTTAAGAAACAAATTGATTTACAACGCAATACCTTTAACTATTTTATGGTTACCCTATCGTTAATTGTTTTATTATTATTTATTTCAGTAATAATATACAATATATGTAGTTTTTGTACTGTGAAAATAAATAGTATTTGTTGTTAGTTAAAAACAAAAAAACATATTTTACTTTACAAACAAAAAATAGTAACATTACTATAATTAGCTAGGTAATTATGTTAGCAACAAGCGTCTCGCGTATATTAAGAAAATCCAATGGTGTTGTGTTAAATATTTGAATAAGTTTGTTTCGGTACTGATGATATCATCTTTCTCAGGTACCGCAAGTAAGTTCCAGCACTGGTGCAACAGACAGTACGTTCACCGTTCCTGATGATGTAGGACTTGGCTATGAAGGAGGGGTTCGCGTCCTTCAAAGCCTGGGAAGCTGGTAAGTTATCTTGATATAATTATCTTTATATATTATTTCCAGTTTCATGTGTATTTCACACCCCTTTGCCAAAACTATTTCAGATAGCCATGAAAGTTTCCTTCTGATATTATATCAAGAGAAATAATTTTATACTTATATTCGTAGAAAAAAAACACAATACGTCCGACTAAAATTTACATATTGCATTTATAATGTGAAGGACGTTATTTCCTATAATTTATTTGTATTTAAGTAATTTCAACAACGTGAGCACTAAATGTTAAGCAATTTACAATATCGACTGAGGGTGTTTGATAGAATTTAAATATAATATTTGAATTGTAGAAACATTTACATTTCCACATGTTTTATGTCTCATGACCCGGGTTTCGACTTCCTGTTTCTTCTGTAATTTTATCGTACGGATGCAAAACAAACACGTAGAGAAAAGAAACACGTAACAAATATTGGAAATTACCTTTTTATCCCTATGTTTTTATAATTTTTCGTTTATGAAATGAGATTGAGAACTTTTTCCATTTTTAAAAACTCTATTTGTTGGGACATGAAACAAATAATTTTAAAAGAAGAATACAATACAATTCTTTTTTAAAAATGATAAACAAAATATTATAAGCAAGCAGTTAAACATAAATTTCAATTATGTGATTCAAACATATTCCATTCGATCGAAGCGCCATCAAATGTGAATTAATTTGAGATTAACAAATGAGTGTGATAAAAATCACATTTTCATCCATTTGAAACTATCATATCAAATACTGCCATATTTAAAACAATTTTTTTTTACATATGATTCGAAACAGGCCTATTACTAGACGGTGTATTTAACTTTCAGAATCATCTGTAAATTATTGAAAGTATCGAGTGAAATTTACGAGACAACAACCATAAAAAGAAACTATAACTTATTTGCATATAAAGGTTCTAAGTCATCGCTTTATTTTTTGTTATTGATATAATGCCTTTAGTGATGCGGAAATACTTTATAGTGATATGTACCTCTGTAAAAAATACTCGTTTAAACTTTAATTCATTGCCATATTACATGCAGGTTACTATTGTTAAGTCGTACGCTAGGTTCCTCCTATTATAATGTCATTTAATTCTTTTCTGTCATTTGAAAATGTGTGCCTATGTCTCGAATGACAATGAAATGTACTTATTAAAATAAACGACACGTTTGCAATATCCGTCGATTATTTTAATGTGTATAATTCAATTCTTTAATAGAAACTTGCATTGTTTTATGTGCTTAATGATAAATGTCATTTGTGAGTTTTATTCTGGAAAACAATGCGACATTTTGTTTTAATGCTACGTTTCACTGTCAAAATATGTCAATTTAAATGTGTGTATAAAAATGCATAATGGATGCAATAAAATTAAGCAATAACTTTCTTCTCGCATTTTTTTATACATATAATATATTAACATATTTTCTTACTGCTATATAAATATTTTATGAGAAAAATGCAATACATACATATGCCTTATGTTAGATTAAAAAGACAATCGCGGACAATAGCAAAAAGTTTACGCGTATAAAAATCTACACGAATAAAATCTTTATTTTTTAACAAAAGATAAATAAACATAATATTGGGAAATTGATTGGTTGAATTGTGTGTATAGATTTTAAATATAAAATATTGTATTAAATTTGGCTTGGTGACACTTGATATCGCCTTATTGAATTATAGAACTCATTTCGAAACAATTTTATTGTAATTTTTAGCACTGTTCAAATAGAAATGAAATAGCCACCTATAAATGTTTTTTATAAATATAAAAAATATGTTTTTTTACAAAAACCAGAAAATCTCTATTGAATAAGATGTTATTTATTTTTGTGAAAAAGAGTAATGTTCATTATTTAACAACAGATCATTAGCTCAAACTATTAATGTCAAACTCGTTACCTTGAAAAATCGGAAGCATAATATTCTTACGATATGTGTCTTGACAGGTCTCCTGAAGTGTCTTCAAACATTCCCCGACCTAACCTTATTCCATTCACGGAACCCTATGCGGAGGGTGGTTCCATGAACCCCGCTAGTCGCTTGAAAGCTCTTCAAGGGGGCGGAACGCACCGAAAGCACAATACCACTAACTCTAAACCTACAAGCTCCAATAATGATGGTAAGCTTACCTTGTTCCATATATCTCGATAGAACACTTAAATTAATTACATTTTCTTTATTAGAAATATGATCTAAATTTTAAGCGATTTACTCAATTTCTTACCTTGTGCAAAATGGGTGATGAAAAAATATTGAATATTCTAGTTATTATACAAACCATGTTTAATTCCTTTCTCAGGTAACAAAGCATTCGAATGTACAGTGTGTGGCAAAGGATTGGCGAGAAAGGATAAACTAACGATACACATGCGTATTCACACTGGTAAATGTTTTTTTCTAATACTGTCATACTTTTCAAATCATATTTTCAAACCGTTCGATAGATACGATTCCTTCAACGGTGAATGAAATAAATCACACATTTTTATGATCACAAAGTCTTAAAATATACCAAAGCTTATATTATGTTTTTATTTATCTACAATCGTTATTGTAGCTCAAAATATTTTATAGTATCCGTGCAAAAATCACGCAAGAGATATGTGCACTAAGAATGATCTATGAAGTTTCTCTGAATATTTTACAATTAAAAATAGTGCAAGTAAAATACATATATAAATATCCATATGTTATCTGTTAATCTACTATATTTGGTGGTTATTAATTTTTAAATAAACCTTTTAATGTTGGGATTTCGTAAAAATGTCGTGACTTGTATGCACCCTGTGTCACAAATTTAAAAATACTCATAACCGATAGTTCTTGTATATTATTCTTATCAAAACAAGATGTTTCCACAAATTTAGTTATAATATCCATCCACTACATGATTCAAAATTGTAAGTGATATTTCGAATCATACGTGAGATTTGACACAACACCCACTTTTACGGATTTTTTTATCATTTAAAAATGTGTATTTAGTAAAGATTACTTTGTTGTTTTTGTTCAACGCATATTGCTATTAAATACACTGACGACGGACAAAAATGTCGCAAAAATGCCTTTTGAAATCTTATAAATATTAAAGTTCAAGTGATGTTTTAAATATTTGATTAGTCCAGACAGGATTTTTAATTCAATAAATTAACAATTGGATAATATTTTTTGACATTAGTGTGTTACTTTCATTGAAGCAGTTAGACGGGAGCTCTTGTTCAAAAGGCCCTTATGATTATATTTTGCTTGCGGCGGGGTAAAAGCAACATTAATGCAAAGAAGGAAATAAAACTTAAGCAGTTATAATTTCTTCTAACCTTTACGAAACACTTTACAGTGTGTGTTCACCCAATGTTTAAATTCTTTGTCATTTCTTTTCTAACCGTTCTACGACAATGTATTTTATTATCGTGGTATGATCTTTATAATTTATAATATTAAAGGAGTGGTACTGTATGCCAGGAACATAATATTGTGTGACAATAATGAATTATGTCAATCTAAGTCACGCAATGTTTTCCGCCATTGCTGTGGGATATGTAACGCGTTATCAAAAAATCTTCACATTTTTCTTTCATTTTACTCACAATAATTTTGCAACATTATAAAATCACACAGCAAAGTAAAGATATATTGTAACACATCTGCATAGCTTGTAATTATACTTCACATGCTTTTTTAAATTAAATTAAATTTTGTTATTTTGCAGACGTTTCATTTTGAGTTACTACGAAAAATCTTTTCTCTTTATTAATATGATACCATATTAATATTTTTATTAAAATAATATTTTTTGAGACTGTCAAATTGTGTCATACATAATGTATTTACTAAATGGATTTATTTTTTAGGTGAGAAGCCTTATGTATGCGAGGTATGCAGTAAAGCCTTCGCTCGGCGCGACAAACTGGTCCTTCATATGAATAAATTGAAACATCTCACCCCGTCCAATATAGCACCTTTAGGAAAACGCAGTATCACCGTAGCACGTAAGTTTATATAATACTAGCGTGTACCCGACATGCGGTGCAATGCTACTAAAAAAAAAGAAACCGCGAGTTTATGGAAGCTCCGGAGCCTCTCTGGGAGTGTTGATTTTTTTTCTGATGCATTCCATCAGTAGAATGTTGGCACTTCAAAGTAAAGTAGCGTCTTTGCAAACATATTATCCCTACACAATAAGAAAAATGCAGTTAACGTTGTTGGCTGTGGTGCATTTTCTGACCGGAATTTACAAGCAAGCCTATTTATACAACATGTTTCAGTTAAAGGTAGCAGGAATACAAAACGATGGGCTAAACTGGTCCTGATCCAAAATAAATAGTGGAAATAAGTACTAAAAAAATGTGTTTTTATTATATATATAGAAAAACTTTGACTGTTTATTTTGGGTTACTGTGACAACAACTGACAAAATACGACTTCTAAATGTTTTGATATGCATTTCTATGATAACATCACATAGGCCAGGCAAACTTTAATAAAACCGCCGGCATAGTAATAGAAAAAAAAATATATTGAAGCCAGGCAAGCAGTAAACTTTAATACTTGTTTCCATTAGTGTTATTTTTCACAATGTTGCACAATGTGTTAAACCCGTTCAATCGGTTTTCGTTCATTTGGTTGAAAATCCGCAAATGGCTTATTGCAGGAAACTAAATTTATTTAGAAGTATTTTTTCAATTAAAATTTTATGAAAATATTGGTCTGTGTTGTTGTTTCGTTACCGCCGGACGCTGTCAACTGGTATCCATGCGACCCGCCAGACAATGGCCGCGCTGAAAACAAACTTTCACAACTTCGCTGCCAACGAAATGAAATTCCGGCATGCGGAATGATGGGAGGTATGCGTTCGAGCGCATTGAGCGGGTTAACGCGTCAAACATAAATTGAAAACTTAACTAAAAGTATTTCGGTGTTCTTTATTGCTTTTAGCAAGAGAACCCTGCCTTATTCAATCAATTATATTAAAAGTGATGACATCGCTAATGTGTAATTTTTTTAGGAAATATAAATATAAAATAAAACAGATCATTATAATTTAAAAAAAAAATATACAAGAATATCGAATTATTGCGACTGATGTCCTAATGATTGACAAATTATTAAAAAACTATTTTTGATTGTTATAAAAACATAAATTTGTTGTAATTATCTCTTTATATAATTTGTGATATCGCTTACGAATGAAACGTTTTCTGCGCTCAACTAAGCCTGATAAATGAAGCTTAATTTTTTAAAATATAAAGTCTCTTATTTTTTTTGGCATAATTATTCTTCGAGGCAATATCATAACGATACATTTGCAAATAAAGTTTTGATAATCCATCATAATAATGATGCTGAAATAAATGCATAGAAAAAATTCTTCAAATTTTTATTGGTTTGATTTATAACTTAGTTTATAACTTAAGAACATACCGCCATTACTCGGAAAATCGGAAACACAGTAGGATATATTTTTTCATTTCTCATTTATTCGATACACGGTTTAAAAGTGTTAATGTTTTTTCTCTCTGAAAAATATGTGAGAATCGTCTGAAGCGCGCGTCGAAATGCGTCACTTTTTTATTTTATATATGTATTTCAGATATAAGACGCAATGTAATGTGGGTATCGTTTAAAAAAAATATTGTTTATTTTTCACTTTTGTCCTGCTTGTCTGTTATTCAATGGCTAGTACGCATGTTCAACATAGCGATGATATCTGATCACGAATAAAACTTAACATATGTACAAAACCGGATACCGTTAAATAAATGGCTGTCCATCGCAACCCACGCAATGTTTAGTGGGTTACGACATTTTTCTCACTTTCGCGCGATAAAAAGAGTCTTGATAAATTCGAAATGTTTTATTTACTTTTTAGTATATATGGCTTAAAAAAAGAAACAATACCGTCCACTAATTACATTTTCGTTATCAATGGGTCAGAGTTGAAGTATCGGCAAGTTCTATATAAACTTATGTTTTTTTTTCAATGAAATCGACATTTTAGCATGAGTGTTTGGTATGCCTTTTTTCTCGAGTAAATTTCATGTTATTTCAAAATTTAAATGATAAAGTGATTGATGTTATTATATCTATTTCACAGCGCTTAAAATGGACGACGTAAAGCCTCTTACTATGAATCACGGCAAGCAACACCAACAGCAGCAACAACAACAGCAACAACAGCAGCAGCAACAGCAACAACAACAGCAGCAACAACAACAAGAAGACACAAAACCTAATCCCGCCGACATGCAGGCAAACTCTCAACAGTCACAGCAACATGCGTCCGCGGCAAATTCTCATCAACAACAACAATTACAGGTTTGAAACAGTTGATAATATTATATTATGGGTGTTTTAAAGCAGTTTACAGATTTGTGTAGATAGGCTAAATAAAAATATTACGTCAATATTTTCGCTTCGTCGTAATAAATCTAAATTTCTTGAATCGAAAAACGGATTCTAAATGTTCAGTCAGTAACTAATTCAATTTGATGGTTATGAGACTTGTAATTTATGAGAATTTAACATTATTAAATTGGAATAATCACACCTATTAATTCGATGGTAAATTAAGTGGTCAGTAGCCAAATTACATATCATTAGCACCTAAAAATTCCGTACCAAGTCATTGAACAAAAATGATGATCAATTCACCTTTTATACTTTTTTAAGTTGATTTAATCATTTCAACTGAGTGTTTTTATCAAAGCTTACTGACGATCATTTGTATAATGAATCTGTATTTGTGTGATATTTTTATATGCCATTATTCGTTATACGATGTCAAAAAACTAAACAATAGTTTCGTAAATAAACTTTAGGAATCAAAAGAATCGTTAATCCACATTTGGAATTTAAAATGATCAAAATGATGATCTAATATGTCACCAATGATTAGTGCAAAATTGTTGTTAAATATCATAACAAAATCAATCTTTTATAAACCGAGTGAAGTTTATGCTTATGCAATCTTCAGTGGAAAAGACAGTTATTTGTAAATTATCTTGTTTGAATCTGATTGAATAATTAAATTAATGAGCCATGATCAGGTTTGATTATTTTTTTAATAGAGAGTTTCTTTAATTGATTATGTGTAATTGAATGCTATAATAAATTAATTAGTGAAATTAGCGAGAGTGTTCTTCAAAAAATGTATTTCAATTAATTTTATTTTTAATTGCACGGTGAATTTTATTACAAAGGCAAAATAATTTTATGTTTTTATCTTATTGATTATCTTATAATTTTTTTAGATTATTTATTAAAAATAAATAAAAGATTAATATAAATTACTATTGAACGTTTGCCATTCTATAGAATGTATTACTAGATGTAACACGTGTTTTGATTCTTTGTGGAGCGTTTTTAGAATAACTGTATCGTAAATTATATGTTATTCATTTCTTAGGTTAGCAGTGATCATGGCAGTGCTTAATATTACAGTAGTTATAACGACATGTATATTTAATTTATGAAGAACAAATAAATCATAATAAAAAAATGTCGCATTCAATTTGATACACGGATAAGATTAAATTAAATATTCTCCTCTCACAAAGGCTTTGAAAAATGATTTTTTAATAGATACAAATTTCTAATAAAATTTTAACTTTATATGATTGTTAAATCATCTACGTGTATAATGGCGGTTTATTTATCACAATGATGATTTTCTTTCAAAAGATTTTCGAAGAAAATTGTTAGAACACATCGGGTTGCTTGGATTTATGTAATTATTTTCAATGATGATCGATCACCACATTTCGCACCTGGTTAAGTACGATAGCCAAAGCCTATATAGTTTCTATTCTATTAGCAATCGGCCTTGGCGCACCATCACGGCGGGGTCGGGGGAGGGGTCGGCAACTCGATGGTGGTGAGCTGGTCTTGCGAACTTTGCGGGAGACTGTTTTCGACGAGAGACGAATGGACCTCGCACGCCAAGTCCCATCTCGGCGATAAAATGCTGCTCGGTGCCGGAGGAAACACGGGCGGGTCCTCGTCAGCCTCTGCCAATGGTCAGGATTCTAAGATGCAGTCTCAGCAGCAGGCGCAGCAGAACCATCAGGTATTGCATACAGTGTAATTGCCAATTATCGTCACCAATTTTTCAAAGTTAGTGAAATTTACACACAATAGCTAAATGTTTAATACTTGCTTTCTACGAAACATGTTTTCTATAAATCCATACTAATTTTTTTACCGTTGGGTCATGGCTATAAATTGCAGATATGTTTTCAATTTCTAAATCATTTACTATTATATAAGTCAGCGTAATTATACGGTTGCGTGGAAGTGCATACGGTTCAAAGCCACATTTTAAATTTCATAAGGAACATTTATGCCATAACGAAAAAAATAAATTATGACCTCGCATTTTTCTAAATAATTTCTACTTCCTGCTTTAAGCTGATTCTTCAGAAGATTTTTTAAATGCCAATAATATCGCTATGAACGAGGAAAATTAATGATCAATATTTTAAGTGCTATTCACATAGTTTTTTCACGGTGAGCAGGTATGGACGTAATAAAATCGGTCAATTTGTATTTACGTTTGTCGAATACTTAGTAGTAATATACATTTTTATTTTTTAATACATACATATTTTTTTGTTTGACCTCCGACTTCAAACAGCTTTTGTAACAATTGTAGTTGTTAATGTAATTTTATATTTTTTTTCGGACTAATTAAGTGAGATATTATTTGAGATATTTGAAAAGCCGGAGTATTCGATAGCGAATAAATCCACTTCATCACTTATTAGCGGTCGTTGTGCACTTCTCAGGTAAAAACACTTCATCTGTCCCATCAGGAGAAGCTGCAGCTGCTTCATCACCACGGCCAGGGCCAGCAGACTCTGCTCAACGGCCACTCCTTGGGATTAGGAGTGTCCACATCTTCTGCTTCGTCGGTGGCTACGACTGACCCGACCGGAACCGTTTACTTCCCCGCCGGAGCGCATAGCGTCGTGGCTCCGTACGGAGTCGGAGGTCTTCACGCTGCCGCCGCTGCGGCCGAGCGGCACGCCCATGCGCCGGCACATCACACCGCTCACCACCACGGGCACCATCTCTGCTTGATGTGCAGACAGGAATTCAGCGGGAAGGCCGAGTTTATGTTCCATGTGAGAGGACATTTCGAAGGTAAAGTTACCGATCTTACGGCTGCTGACATGTTAGCCCGCAGCTTGATGGACAATTCGGGTCTGTGCACGTAGGTAGACATTGATGATTCGTTCTTGTCCGTTCAATATAATTTTTAACTTCCGACTGACATTTGGATGCTGGAGTTAAAAAACTGACCGTGAAATTAGTTGGTCGAATTCAATAAAATCAAAGATGATTTTTAAAAAAATATTACTCTAAACAAAAACATTTTCGGAACCAGCGTTCAGTGCAAAAATATAATTTGAATGATCTTATCTAGAGGGATAGCAATTTCAAATTATAATAAAAATAAAATATACTGTTCTGAAAAGTAAGTTAAAAATGTATCAAATATACAAATTAAAATTAATCAGGTAAAAATAACAAAGCATTCAATTTTTTATACATGCATAGTTGTCGATGGCTATTTCGGCCCCGCCATCGTTAGATCTGTGATTAAACAAACTTTGAAACAGTTTGTATAATTTTAAAGAAGAGATAGACAATGTATGGTCTTCGTTATTCTAGCATCATAACGGTTATGTTTAATTTAAGATTAACGATATTTCTGAATTACATAATTACAAGGATTCACGGAACTATGCATAATCTCTGAATTTGAATGATTTATTTTTATTAAAGTTCTGATGAGGGCGTTAGCTGAAATAACTATCAACTTTATAAATTTTGTAGAAATAAAATAATTCTTAGTATTTCACCGTGTTACTATTATTGAGACTAATTTATTTTCTCAGAACAACCCTTAACGCTATTACATAAAGTATATATACACATTATCATGCGAGAAAATATATTGTCTATATCTACCAAACTGTGAAATCCAAGCATAAGTTTAGTTTAATCATATTACTGACTATGATATAAACTGAAATTGCTGTCAACAACCATATATTTTTTAGAGCTTTATTCTTTGTTATTTTTATCTTATTATAACGGATTTCTATCAAGTAAATGGTGATACAATAATCAAAATAATCAGTTCTGTAGTTTGGTCGAGTCGTCGCACATACCGAACAAATATTTAAAGAAGGAAAAACTCTATAATGTATTTTAATAGTTGGTTATTTTTGCGCTCGTGTTTCAAAAAGTGTTTTTGATACGGGCTGTGTTGTTATAATTATTTGAATTTGCAAACAATATCATTGCCTATTTACATATTGTAAAGATAGTGTATAACAATATTTGCAATACAGACGAGAGCCTTTCAATCAATAAGTAATATAACAAAATTAGCATATAAAATTTAAAGTTTTGGTACAAGAATTAAATATTATTATCTACTACAATAATCATTTATTAGTGACATACCCAGAAAGGTATATAAGTATGAAAAACTAATTAATTTTGTTGCCATGACAAAAAAACGGCATATGTTTAAATATTTTAAGTCTCGTACATGGGTACTTATTTTCAAACTCAGCAAACCAAGGCCTATGTGTTTATTTGCTCCTTTTTGATATTGTCTAGGTTTTGTATATTTTCTTTGGAAACAATTAACAGTGTGTAAAATAAAAAATCATGCCCAAAAGCAAAATGTGTACAGTATTATACTGTATTAGTAATGTATAATATAAAACTATTTAAAATATGGCGAAATTCAAAATTATTTTTTTAAGATAAGTTTTAGAAGTCTCGTAAGTTAATGATAAAAAAATATTTACGGTAAAATATAGCAATTTCTTTTTTTACAACAAACCTTTTTAAATTCATTGTATTAATTTTTTTCTTTCCCGTTCATTTGATCACATGTTGCTTTGTTAACGATATTATTAAACAAAATAACGTCCAACTTTCATTTGATATTTTTAATGGAAGTTTATAACGGGTGTTTTTTCATGTATTTTCAAAAAAAAATATGTTTTAGTATTTTTCTTATTTAATATATATAGCGTTACTGTTTTTTTATGCGATGAGTATTTATACAGAAAAAAATAAATATTAAACACTCAAAAATGCTTAGTTATAATTTGTTTTAAGTAAATGTTGTGTTGGAATGTGTAATTTTTAGAAAAGCGGGAAAGAAACGATGTGAAGTTGCCCGCAGTAGGTGGGGACATGTTTGCAATAGTAGGAAATTAAAACATACTAAATGAATGAATATAATGAAAAGTCTAAGAATAAAATGAAACTCAATTTTGAGAATAGAGTAGTAAAACCAGAATGAAGGTGGCGATTGTGACATCGAATTCAAGAATTCATAAGATTATTTCGAATGTATTAAAGGTTAAATGTTATTAATAATATTATGAATTCATTGTATGTTTGTCTTATAGTCGGACTAAATGTAATGAATAATGATGTATATTTTAATATATTAAAATGATAACAGAGCACGGCGATTAAATGCACTCATATATTAATAAATAAAAAAAATCAAATATTTCTTGATTTAATATCCCAATATTTTTACGGGACTCCAATTTAAAAAATGCGTATTTTATGTATGTATAAAATAAAATGTAAAATAAACAAAGTAAACGGATGACTTTGAGGTAATTTATTTATTGTTTCAATTGTATATTTTTGTAAAAAAGTCATTCAATCGATTTTAATTTGCATAATGTTTATTGAGTGTTTGTCTTTATATTTGTGATGTTTTGTCGTAAAATGTGATATAATTTATTTTATTACTAGTGTTACTTAAAATAAATATTTTTTAAATGAAAATAATTAGTTCTGTTATGTATATTTATCTATATGTAACGGAAATGTTACATCAACTAATTATATTGAATTGTCAGAAAGCGGAAACGCTTTACGTGATTTCTGCATTTTGTATTGAAACTGGTAACGTTGATATTGTTTTAGAAAATTCAGTCCATGAATATTCAGCTCATTTAAAATCAAATTACATAATATATAAATGACGAAAAAAATTAGGTCTTTTTCCATAAAAGATTCCATAATAATAGTAGTAATTATAGTTATAACATAAATACATTAAGTACTAGCCTATTTTTAATAATCGTTGTTGTAAATTATTTTTGTTAGTTTGTATAATCGATATACTGTATAATTTAAAACAAAATGTATGCCATCTGCTGATAGCTCAAATAAAAAAATGCGATATGTAAAACACGTTTCATTATATTACCACCATGAGCAATAATATAAGATTTATCTGTATTTTTAATGGAAGCTTGTAATGTTATTTTCTTTATCATAGAGTCATAGATAATAATTATTTATCATTCTTTTCTGCGGGACAGTGATATGACCAGTTACGTTTACAGGGTTGTTCCCACCATTTTTGCAGCTTATACTGTAGCATGAATTCAATTATACAATGGAACCTCGATTACACGTTATAAAAAGACTCTTAAAACGCAAAACACGGGAAATGAGGAATGCGTAAACGCTAAAAATAACAATAAAAAAAGCAGAATCTTAAAAAACATAAAGCCCGGTCCTTTAATTTCGAACAATGGGACTTAAAAAATGGTAATTATGAGAGGGCTTTATAAAAGTCATACTAATTAAATCTTAATTATTTTTACATAATTGGTTTGTGTTTTAACCTTTTTAAATTAACTTTCACTTAAGACATTTGAGCGAACTTATACATTTCATCATTAATTTATTTGGCCAATGTATCACATTTAAAGTGCAAAAGGGAGAAAAATATTCTCCCGTTTAAAAATGGCGAGAAAATTTTACTGTAAATATGTTTTTTTCGGCCGACTGCTATTTGCTTTTGTTGTTTTGGTATCCAAGTAGAGACAGAATGGTCACGTTGGCTGGCACGGTGAGCTTAAAGGCAAAAAATTTACACAAGTACGGAAAATTGTTTGCCTGGCACCTGGTGTTTTGTTAACGCGCAATACTTTAAGGTAAGAACAATTTACTTTGTGTATTTTTTTATCAAGATAAAGTTTTAACTAAGTATTACATCTCGAATGGAATGAAACCGTAACCTGGTAAACTTATGAAACGTAGATATGCTGGGGATGCATAATAAATAAGGTATCAACGTAACAGTTAGTTCAACAAAATAATAATATGCAGTGGTGAATAAATACTAAGCGTGATTGTATACATACTATGTCGAATGAATTTTCATAGTCAGTGGCGTGCAATATCCATGACAATAATGTATAATTCTACTGTCGAACTTTTTAAAGTAGCTGAATAATTCATAATACCAAAAGTGAGCTATCTAATAGTGGAAAAAATATTTGATAAAAACTTATTACCGTAAACTAATATTCATTTTTTAATTATTATTTATCATATAATCAACAATTGACAAATCTATTTTACGATGTTTGTACAGGTTTACCAAATTTATAATTGTCTCAAAAACCATTATTAGTGTTTTCTACTGGATTTCAATTTTGAAGATCATACAATGTCCATACGAAAAATGAATGCGGTTATTTTTTATTTATAGAATAAAACAATGATTTACACAATTTTTTGTATCTTTGATCAATGAGAAACCTTAATGCTTAAAAAACAGTAAATAAAGAATATTTGCTGCACCATTCGTCTCATATAAAAAAAAAAAAAATGTTTACCTAAGCGTATTCTGTCTGTTATTATTCATATATCTTTTGAAATAATTCGCAGTTTCAATATTTTTTTTTTCAAGTCTTAGCTTATATTTATTTAAACCACATACAAATTTAAAACTAATATATTAAATGACAATTTCAAACCTCCATATCCTCACTGAAGATAATATTTTCTTTTTATAGAGATAATGAATATTTGATATTACAGCTGTTAAGTGTTCTCTATCAGATTGAAAATTGTAAATGTTCGTGATATTTAAAAAATTTGATTGTGTATATTATTTACTTCTCACTAATTTACAAATCATATTTGAAGCATTTTTTATTCTTCAATTAGAGGTGATTCAAAAACCACTTGCAAAATAAGAGATTATAACTGGTAAGTAACGAGTATCTTCATTTGTGTTAGTATTAAAGGAAGCGATATCGACAACACATTCAGGAAAAAATCTTTGAACGGAAAATGATGTGTGGAATGTTTTCAATAAACAAGCAAGCGGCGGTCAGCTGTTGTGAATTTTTGTCGCCACTAGAATTGGCGTAGAGGTTCGAATAAACGAAGTGCATTCGGTTCGCCCCCGTTGTTCACTCAAATGTTTGCTCTCTTTTGCATCAGTGCAAACGACGCTCTCTAAACTGAGCGACATGGTTTTTTCGCGCCTCGAATCCGTCAATTTTTCGCCTCAAATGTCGAAACACTAAAAGTGTCAATTTTGGAAAATATTATTTATGGTGCCTTAATTTTTTAAATAAACATGCAACATCCTAATTTTATAGAATTTTCTAATTGCTTTATTAATTTTTATCTCAATTAAATGAAAGTTATTATGAATAATTAAGTAGTGAGATTGTGTGTGATGATTACTCATTATAATTGCCATTTTTAAAAGTAATATTATCAAGAATCGCCAATATTATATTAAAAATACTCGTATTTAAATATTTATTCAATTGTGATCACAGATTAACAGTAAAATTAAAGCAAATTTTAATGAAACAATATAATAAATTGAAGTGAAAGTGATTTTTTAAAACTAGTTCAATATATATATATATGTTCAGTGAAGTTTTAGATCAGTTATTGTTATATAAAAAAGATTTCAATAAATTTTTTTAAACAATAAAAAACACAAAATTATATTAATAAGTATTTCTTGATTTCATGGGTGTCTTAATTGTATTCGAAATATGATTTCTATTAAACCTTTTTCATAATAAATATAACATTATATCACAGTAAAACCTAAGTAAAAAAATAATATTAATAACTATAAAAACTAGCATGGTTCTTAGAAATTTATTAACGTGGATTTTGTGAAAGTTTTTTTTTCTGGTGGTATTTAATATTATATAATCAAGTGATGTCTTTTTAATTATGTAAACACTTCAATTACTTATGTTAAATGAATCAGTTCCAAAAAGTGACGTTTCATTGTTGCGGATGAGCTTGCCGAATATTGACAGGCGGCCACAATTTTTCCACAATGTAAAGTGCTATATAGAAGCTTTGAAAAGAGAGGTAAGTCAATATATTATTCGAAAGTGGCATTTCCCGCAAAAACATGAGCAAAAGTTTTTGCTAAGTCCGAAAGGTTGGCGATTGCCGTTTCATTGCTAATCATGTAATAATAAAAATTTTCGCCTCTAAAAGTATAAGCATGAAAACGGTAAACGGCACATTTTCAGTCTCAATACGTTTACGAGTTGTTTGGTCAACGATGTTGTAATAAGGTGGTTCATAGCGTGACGGTAGTGGGGTGCCGAACTGATATCAAATTTATTTATTACACAATTATTATGAAAGTAAATACTTCGTTCTAATCTAATTATTATGGAGTTCTAGCAAGCAAACGCCAATTCGAATGTCGTTAGTAAAATAACTATTTTCTAAAGCTTTTTAGTAATACCGGGAGTATATTAAAAATAAAACAATTAGCGACAAACAAATTTATTGATGTACTGTAAAGCCGACATAAAAAGGCGTTAATAAAAATATATGCCTACAAAAATTCAGTTAGAGTCTAAGTGTAACCCTATAATTTTATACTACATCAATAATAAAAGTTCTGGTAGCCAATCAATGAATCCTGTAAATATCATTTGCACTTAGATCGCCCACTAGTTTTGCATAAATTTCATTTACATCTATCAATTTACCATGAGTAAAAATTGTCAATTGATGATCAACCGTCAGTTGATAATTCTCGTGATGAGCGAAACCTATCCTCGTAATGGAATCTATTGTGGAATGAGTATAAAATCTGTGTTGTTATTTTTTAAAATATCATTTCTGTCCGCCAAGAAGTGATAGATAATATTTTAAAATTTGCATATATTATCATCATATGTATATCACGTTTTAGAGTACGAAACTTGTAAACAAAGTTAATACCGGATATGTTCAAAATATTGGCTATTGCATATTCTTCATTTAAAGCCAAATAATCTGAATGTAATGCAATAATTATTTCAATCGTTATTTATGACAAACGTAGTCAAATGCATACATAGAAGTCGTTACGTTTTAATAAAAACAATAAAGGATAAAACACTTATAATGTATAAACTGTTAAAATATCCATTTTCTAACTACCAGTAATAATTGTTTTGTACGAAATTCATAAATGAATACGATGAAAAATTATTCAAAATTCGAATCACGTCGCTTACACTTTTGTTTTTTTTAATACGTCAAATCAACAAGAAAAATTTTCACCCATTATAATTAATTTAATAAACATTTTAATAAACAGAAAAAATTTACAGTTTTGCAGTGAAAATATATTTAGATAGTGATTGAAAAGTGTATTGTGTTTTTAATGCTCACAAATATGTCTACGGAAAAACAGATTTCACCGATTAAATCTAATGAAGCAGACTCAAGCGAAGCGGTTTTACTTTTGCGCATACCTTCTGTAAAATGTAATGCATCTGGAAAAAATGGTACCATACCTCTGAATCTACGGCTAGAGATAGAGCCGCTGACTGGAAAAATTTCAAACGTTACTGCTAATTATTCCAAAAATCCAGCATTGGGAACCTTTTCTGAAAACGACAGTAAAGATATATCCAATAACAATAAACAAAACGATTCGCAGAGTGCTTCCCCTCAACAGCAAAAAACGAAAAATAACTATAAAGATTCACTTTTATTTGGGAAGTTTAAAACAGGTATATAAATAATTATTTGAACAATCAAAGCATTGCATAACACAGCAGATGTCTATGCAACGTGCTTTGGACAATACTTGCTAAAAAAAATATAATTCAATAAAAACACACGTGATCTCCCGTAATCGTGCAGAACAATAATACATTAAAAACGCTACTTTTAGACATACAGAATGTTAGTTGAATTTGCTATATGACACAAAAGAATTCTTATTAATTTAAAATGGCAATTATAATTTTTACGTAAAATTGATTATTTTTATGGTAGCCAAAAAGTTTTGAAATAATTTTGTCATTCAAGATTTGTTTTCTAATGCCCGCTGTTGTTATGGAAAGTATTTTTCCAATGAAAACTATTTTTAATATTTATAAATACATAATAACGTTCGTAGTAGGGTGACAATCTATAGTTTTCTAACCTCATCCATTTGGCAATTTAGAAGTCAAATCTTATATTGGAAATTTATTTTGTATTGTTGTATATGCGCTTATCGCGCAGTCCTTAAGAACTGCTCAATCAATGACTAGTTACAACTATAATATAACTATCGACATATTTTGATTATTCTCCTCCTTATCATTAAATAACCTTTATACCTGCGTTCCATTGTGAATCATATATTATAAACATTTCATCAAAAATAATTTTTAAATAAACACGTTTCACAAAAATTATTAGTGTTGTCATCAGTTAAAATACAGTAGAACCTCCATTATCCGGATTGGTCAACACAAACAAAAATATAACGAAATTGCTGATATGCACGTGGTGAATTGCGTCCACTGTTTACGAATCTGTTATGCAATTGTTCCAACAAGTCCTTTGTAAAATATAGGTCAGTAACCGTCCAAATTCGATACGCATTAAACGTTTATTTTTTGAAAAAAATCATCACGATTGAAATACTAATTCAAATGGTCTTGGATTCCAAATTTTGAATGATGAGGAAATAATTAAGGAAATATCTGTCTCAGATGAACAAGACCAAGGAGAAGAAGAAGAGATTTGTGAAAGGGAAGACATCCTACACATAGTGAAACTTTTCAATTTTAAGATGTCGCCATGAATTGATTTGAGAGTCAAGAAGAGTGCAACATATTGTATGTCTTGAAAGTATTCGCGATTTGGCAGCACCGAAAAGCTCGCTTTAAGTGGAAATCGATAATTTATTTTTTCAATAAATAATAATTTAATATTTTAGCTATTCATTAATCTAATTGAATCTCTGAAATAAAAATGATTAATAATGATTTTTTCGATTATCTGGATCTTACCTTATCCGGACTATCTTTATCTCCAATTAGTCCGGATAATTGAGGTTCTAATCTACATTTGATTGTAAAATAAATATTTTGACATTGTAAAATAAGCTGTGATGGTATACGTAGCATTTTTCAAGTAACAAAAGTAAATTTATTTTATAATAAAATCATGCGTATGTATATATATATGTTTATAAACTGTGGATGAGGTCACTGAGATCTCAGTTAATTTTTTCCTTATAATGCCTTTAGTCGTTATACTGCTTATTTACGTGATAACAAAATAGTGATCCATGCGACATGATAGTAAGATAACGATTCCTCTGGCGAGTTACGGAAAAGAAATCCCAAATAAATAATAATATTTCAAAAATTAATTCAGAAGCGTTTGTGTTAAAAAAGTGGTTGAGATTATCAATACAAAGCCGTATTTAACATTTAAATTCGCTTGTATACGAAAGTTTTGACTCTGATAACGCTTAGTGTTTTAAATATTAATTCGCTGCAATTCGCCGCTTTAATATTTGAGATGTTAGCATTCATTGGATTTGAAAAACATATTTCCATACGGCTTACATTAAACATAGGTAAAATGAGCAATTTTCAATATATTTTTTAAGTATACTTTTGGGTTCAATTTTTATTGATATCTTCGAAATATTATACTAGTCTTGACATCTCAAATCTTTTACCTATATTCCTATATTTTACAGGGGGGTGTTTCTTTCCGAAACATGGCGATGAAGTAAGCATTTATAAATACGCAACCTCACTCCCAGAAGAAGAGAAAGACATGAATTTGAATATCAATTTGGTTATAAGCGTAAAACGAAACCGATCTGTATGCGGGGTAAAGTCTTACGAAAGTGGATGCATAGAACAGTGTCCAGCAATATGCTCTCATACAGAAAAAAATACCAACGAAGATTTCAAAGATCCCGTGCAAGAAGAGGTTTTTGATTATTACATATTTTAATATATCTAACTATATCGTTGAACACAGAACTAAGGTTGATCATTTTGATCAAGTGTGATAAGTCTTTTACTCTTGAAAATCACACTCGTTTTCACGGTGATTTAGTCTAAAAATATTTTTCAGCGAAGTGAAACAATTGAACTTACAATGTGTTTCCATAATGTACTTCAGAATCCATCGAAATATTCAATGAGTTATTAAATATGTGTTCTGTATTGCTTTACCATTGGCGAACCTTTGGAAATAGAATTATAATCGAAATTATTGAAAAACGTTATTTTATGAATCATTTAATCATTGTTCTGGAAGTATTGTATTTTTTAATTTCCTACAACTTCCCAATTACTCTTCTTAGTGCTATACTGCAATTTGTTATGAAAATAGGGATATGATATTAGGGATACCTAAGACTTGGTTGATATACTGAACTGTGAAAAAATAAAATTGAGTTATTATGATTATTTTATGATTTGTAACAAGTAGGTATTTAAAAAGAATACGCTTCACAGCAATTCGACAAGTGTAAATACTGATCTATGGTTAAATTTATGAAATAATCTTAATTTCTCGTTATTCTACAAGAAAGATCACGTTTGCAATTACAACCTAGCATATAAGCTAACACTTTTGTACTGTTTTGAATTTGACAGAAAGGGAACCATTTATACTTTACTTTACATATTTTTGTGGCTAATACAATTTATAATACTTACCTGTGTATGTTTTTTTTACTTTAATATAAATCATTGATTTAAAAATATAAATCTTATTGTAAACTAGGCTGTTTACGAAGAGATGAATAGATTGCCAACCCCTAAACCGACACCAGAGCCGACTCCAGAGTCGACGCCAGAGCCGACACCACAGCCGACTCCAGAGCCGACTCCAGAGCCGACTCCTGAATCAACTCCTGATCCCACCCCTAAATCGAGCCCCGACACGACTCCTGAACCATCGACTGTTGAATCGACACCTCCGATGACTCCTGCAGCCACGCCTTCAATAATATCTCAGGCTACTCCAGAATCACCCCACGTCAGTGAAACGGAGATTGAAAAAGCACCTACTGCGAGTTCTTCATACTATTGTGATCCCTGCGGATCTACTATTGATATTGTCGTCCTGAGGAACGAATTAGAAGTAATAGGGAAAGATTGTACGGTCACCAGTTGTCCAATGTCAGATAAGAGTTTAACAAAGCTGCTGGGTCAACAGGAAACAAGACAATCGTGTGTTAAAGTGATCGACCTTCAGCATCACTTGTTGCTTTCAGCAACATCGAGATGCACCAACCCGAAATGTTAGTACATCCATTTTGTTTTTGGATAGGGTAATATGTAGTTTAGCCATTACAAATGAGAACATTTACTTATTAATTTTCACATATACAATAGCTATTCTGCCAATACTACTATCCAAAAATGTGTATGATTGGACAAATTTATCTCATATGCTAGAAAACATTTTATAAAAATGATTTAACAACATTATTTATGATCGTTTAGGTTGTATGCGAAAGTTTTTGGCTTTTTTCGGTTTTGGAAAGAAAAACAGAAATATTTTCAAATTTAAGCTCCATCGGTTTGTGAATAATTTTATATACCTATTACTTATGTGTGATAATTGGTTTTTCTAACTTTTTTTATGCAATACTGACATTGAGTAGAAGAGATATTATTTTATCTCAAGTGCCAGTTATTCCTCAATTTCGTCCCTCTTATATATTACCCATCTGTTATAGTGATGCAGAAAATTAGCGCGCAGGAGTTCATGTATTTTTGACATTCTTGAGCATACTTCTCATTTTAATAATAGTATATTTTTGTAAAACTATACCGTTGACTACTTAACTTAACTTTAATATAATTTGATCCATTAAAAAAACATATTTAGAACACCTTCATATTTGAAGCAGACTTTCATATTCAGTTGTTTTTTTCTCCAGGTATGAAATCTACGAACTCATTGGCATCAAAAGGATATACTTTGTCTAGTGATAGAGTTACTGATGAGAGAACACCTCTGGTAGTTGCTTTAAATAAACAAGACGTTCGTATTACGACAAGCAAAAATAAACAGTGATTGAAAAAAACTTTACCGAAAGAAGATTGGAATCAAATTTAATTGTCTTTGTTAAAAATATTAAATTCTGTTTTGAAACTATATTGATAAATTATTATTAAAAATATTAAAATACCTTTTCTGATGTGATTTTCGTACGCATAATTAAAAATGTTCTATGAACTTCATGAACACAAAAATATTTAAACACAGGACTGAGTTTTTTTTGTTTCTTAAAAAATGTCGATTCAATTTGAAATCAAAAGTAAACTATAGAATGAGCTATTAATATAAAGTTGACAACAAGCACATTTAACTCACATTTCAAAGATTTTCGTATTAATACATTCATAAAATTTAACAGATAATGACGTATATGTTCCTCAATCTGTAAAGACTGTAAAAGTAGTTTTCTAAATACTATACAGTAACCTGTTATTGTTTTTTTTTACCAGGCAATGAGCTTTAAAGCTAAACAAAGCTTATTTGTATATATATTTTTATATTTATTAGGTGACTGATAAATGTTTGTATTTTGCTGCCACAGTTTTTAATGTTCTATTTTCAAGATCGAAAGAATAAAAACATATTTTCAACTTGGTAGGTATAGTGATTGGTAGGTATAATGATTGACAGTTAGTTAGGCGGAAGAAAATTCGATTTAGTTGTTATTCATAAATTATTTCTTTGTAAATTATGTTTAAAAGTTTATAAAATTAGTGTAAAATAATAAGAATGTAGAATAATTAAAAAAAAAAAACATCGGCCGTGGTTATTACAAAGTCTCTAGATATTCTGAAAGACAAATTTATGAAACCGGCATCTAATAATTATATTAACTTTTCATCTCTTGCTTGAAATTTATCACTACCTAAATGAATTCGCAATATGGAAATATGCAAGATTCGCAAAGAAAAACGTCATTTACATTGGAATTGGCAATACCTGAAGCAGTTTCTCAATTAAATCCAGATATAAAAAATGTTCTACCTTTGAGTGTACAATTTGAAGTGGATTTCGTCAAACACGCAAAAAATAGAGTCATATCGATCATTGAATCAACTGTCAATGTTGTTAATAATGGTATAGTAGAAATCAAAGTCATTGCGAAAGAAACGAGATACAAGAACGATATCAATTTAAAAAATATAAATGAGTTAAAAGAATCGAATAGTAGGATCAGATTGAACTGCTTCTATATGAAGTCATCCTTCAAAGGTAAATTATTTTTTGGATCGTTTTTGGGTTTCCTTCCCTTATTTCATAAAAATATCCCAATAATTCATTAATGTTTATGCACAAAAACTATAAGACATATTTTGTCGAAGTGATTTTTTATTCATATCTTGGATAGAATTTAAGATATATCATCATGAGCACGTAGTAAAAAGGTAAATCAATGATACCAAATACCTTTCAAGCTCTTAACCTAAATGATGAATCTTATCGGAAAAATATTTCCACTATTCCAGTAATATCTTGGGAAATTTAAGTAGATTTGAAATAACACCCATTATGGATTACAATAATCTGTGTATAATTAAAACATTTCAGATTGTTGTCTCGACCCAGAATTGCAAGCAAGTGATAGTGAATATATTATATATCCAGAAATTGACAGTGAAAACATAATATCATTTGATTTAAGATTGTTTTTCCACTTGGATCTTCGTGACCCATTGATATCATGGATTATAACTTTATTGCCTTCGTGCGAATGTATGCACACAGAATTAGTTGATGACAAACCGCCTAAACGAAAAGATAACGTCATGATGGATGTAAAATTGATTGATTCTGACTTGACATTTCCTACGAAATATTGTTCGATAGAGCTATCTGATACTGGCGAAATCACAGGCAATATAAAAAATGCCTCAAAAAATATAGAACTTAATTCAAATTTGAATTATTCTGATATACTATTAAATGACGAGTCATTTCTTTACAACAGTATATTGACAAATATTGAATATAAATCAAGCTGTGTGTCGGTAGATTCCAAGGATATTGTGAAAAACATTAATGATATATCTAATCAAATTGCTTTCATAAAAGATACTTCGAGCGTCATAGTGCAAGATGATTTAAAAACTGTATCTAATGAAAGCGATCTCTTGATTCACCATACTGATAAAAATATGTCATTTGAAAAAGCTGAAAAATGTAGTGTAATGGGTATAACATTAGTAAATAATGAATTTCAAACCAACAAGATTCCAGATTATATTCCACAATTTGAAAAACGTGACTCATTAAAAAATATTCCCGGAAACACTAGTAAAGCTACTCAAAAAGACCAAGAAAATAGTGAAAAAATCGATGATCTCAAAGGCATTATAAATGGTCTTGAAACATATATTCAAAAAATAAAAGAAGGAAGACCAGAAAGTGGATGTGAAAATAATTTGGTGATTTTTCCCTCAGGTAGCAAAGTTAGAAAACAAAAATTAACTTTCACCAATAATGAAACTGAAACTGATATTGAAGAAATAATAATGAACAATAATCCAGTGCTCTCAAAAAATACTCAAGATGAGTGTGTTAATACAACTATCATTCAAATATATGAACAGAATGCCACTTTTGAAGATGTTGAAACTCAAAAAATATTTATAGAAGATATTAAGGAAATAAAAAAAGAAACTATATTCAACACCATTGCATCGAACACCAGTCAATTACATCCGTTGAATTTAAAATTAGGGCCTACAGAGTCGTGCTCAAGTGTAAAAGTACAAGTCCCAAAGAATTCGTTGGAGCCAATTAATGACCAAATAGACCTCAACAGTAAGCGTAACGTTGGAAAATGTGTCCAATTTTGCACTTTGGAAGATGCAAATACTCAAACTGATCCTATTTCTAAAATATTAAACACCTTTATAGATGCTACTGTAAATAATTATATAAACTATGCAAATAGAAGAGTAAAGGATACTGAGAACAGTATTTTCAGATATAGTGATAAAAACTCGTTTGAAGATATGGAAACCCATGTAGAAGACTTCAGAACATCATTAGAATCTGACACATTCTCAAATGACAAATTTGACGTAGATACTGAACTGTTTATAGCATCAAATACGAATATAATTAAAATTGATAGCTTCCACGAAATTCTCAACAATAATAATTACAACATAGAAATAAGTACTCCGCTGATAAATAATTCACCAATTTCAAATGAATTAATTGATATACCTCATAATATAAATAATATACAAAGAAATAATTCATTTATTTTCAAAATGGATTCCAGTTCATTACTCCTAGCAAAAAGTGATTCAGAAAATAAAACAGAGGCAGAACGAACAACTAATGCTGCAATTTCATTTGTTTCTTATCCATTAGGATCCGCGTTGTTAACCGAGGAAAGTAACGATAATAATGTAAATATTATTTCAAATCTTCATCAACAAATTTCATCTGATTTTTCATATAAAATTAGAACAATCGTATTTATCATTATGCATTTCTTGTTGGGTAAATTAAAACTTCGTAATTTTGATTTAATGTGAAAATGCAGAAAAAAAATTCAGATTTTATATATTTTTTACATAAAATCAAGGTTGAAATATTGTATGACTGCATGCGCATAAAATTGTAATATTCTTAGGATTCATTTCTTAAGTAAAGCAACACTGGTGCACTTATAGCAGTTGCCGCTTTTATCTTTGCGACAAAATGTCAAAATCAGTTCAAGAATTTGCCGCCAAGAATATTTCAGGTAAGAAAGAGATGTCGAGTGTAACTTTGGACAAAAATGTACGTGTTAGAACGAGAAAAATATTTTTACGACATTGGATATTGCCGCTGCGAGCGCTGTGTTGGAAAGTGCTACCTGCCGACTGTCAGCAATATAGATCTTTTTTATCAGTGTAAAAATATAGCAAATAAAAAGTTTTTAACAACATGTATTGTTTGTGTAAAATCATTTTAAAGTGTTTTTATATTTCTATTCATAATTTAAAAATCACATTGACTGTAGCTTAACAATAGTTCAACAGATATGTGGTATTGCGACCTCCTTAGGTATGACATACCTACTGTTTTGCTGGACTTTTAATATCTATAAAAAGGGTATAAGTGATTAAATTAATAACCTGTTTAGTTAAACTATGTAAGATTTCAATGTGATGGCTTAATTATTTCGTAAGAAAACTGGGTGAGAGATAGTTAATTTAAAAAAACACATGCTATGACATTTCAATGCATTGATAAGTACAGTTCTATTGTCAGATAATGTGATTGTGATCAAAGAAAGCTTTAAGATGAGTCGTGGCTACTACAATCCGAGTTCTACAGATTTTCAATTCACGGTAGGACAATATTTAAAATGAATTTTTAAAAA
Source organism: Himalopsyche japonica (assembly GCA_028555115.1). Lineage (NCBI taxonomy): Eukaryota > Metazoa > Arthropoda > Insecta > Trichoptera > Rhyacophilidae > Himalopsyche > Himalopsyche japonica. Next base: position 1,501,013 of record JAHFWJ010000018.1, on the reverse strand, counting down.
ATATTTACATGTAATGGAGTATTATTTGTTACCATCCAAGGATAGCAGGTATCACATCACCATATTGCCATTATTTTTTTTAGTGGTTGATAAAATACTCATTATGGCATAATTTTATTTGTCTAATTATTGAGATTTATTCTAGTATACGAAGAGATTTCTTTTGATTTATGTCATTTGCTTAAACGAAAATATATCTACAAAAATTCAAAAACTCTTTAGAAATGTTTATTTTTTCTAAAGGGATTCTTTAGTTGATAATCATGCCCATTGCAAACTGAAAAAAAGTTAGAATTGTTTAAAGCTATTTCATAATACATTCAAATATGGAATTGACAGGTTGACTTTCAATTTCACCTAGTGTTTTAACAGCCCAAATGTTTTTTGGACCTTTGCAAATCTAAAGTTATAATGTTTCTTCAGTTTGTCCATAGTTTGAGTAATTATTATGCATTATTGAAGGTGAAATTTTCAAGTCATATTTGAATAAATATCTTTGTTGTTCAATATTACTCAATTCAAGTTTATTGACTGTTGAACATACAACGTTAACAGTTCATAATTATTTTCATCTGCTTCAAATTCACAATTATTATATTTATATACATGATGCATTTCATTAGCAATAATTTCAATGATTGTATATGTGAAATCTTCTTATTTTTTTTTTGTTGAAAATATCATATACCGTGCAATAGAATTATGGGATACCATATAAATTTACTGCATGAAAAGAAAAAGCTTTGCACACTTAACTATTTAACTTTTTTATTTTAACCCACATTATTGCTCCCAATTTTGAGCATATGGCCTATTTTATAATATAAAAATGGTACATTTCCCTTGAAGTTGTTTATTTTCAGAAATGCATAATTTCAAAATATATTTGAATAATCATTTAATAAGTGTACTGAAGATCTTCACAAGATGTATGCTACGACTATTCTTCATTACAGTCTTACAGATTTAATGAAATGGATTTTGATGATGTACTGCTTGTGATATTATTATAATACATGTGTACCTACATATATATACAAACATAATTTTTGAATAGTTTCAGAATGAACGATAACACAGAACTAATAAATAAATGCCAAACTGAATTTACTCTACTAGTGACAAAATTACTTTAACAAGAGTATCTAGAGAATAATCCAGGATCAAAAGAAATCACTGTAAGACTAGTATAATTTTTATGGAAAAATTTGTAAAAATTATATCTTGTTTATAATAAATGAAAATTGTAATTTGCAGTATATATTATATATAAAATATAACTGATTATTATGTTAACATTTTCTGGATTCGTATTGCAATGGTCAACTCTGTTGGCTACGATTACGATACTCATAGTGTGAATGATTTCTGTTTGTAAAATCTTTGTGATTTCTAAAATTCTCTTCCACCCTCTTCGTCCTAAAAACGTGCCAAAGAAAGAGTGATGAGCTTTCCATTAGTCCAATTTTACAACTATCACTTTCCTACTTTGAGAGGTTTAGAAACTGGGTAATGAGCAATTATAAATAACATTGATTATGATATGTACCTCTAATAAGACAATATATGTTCCACTTTTTGTGGGGAACATGGTCAAAAAAAATATACCTTTTTTCAACTGTAATATATAATCTATGAAACAATTATGATGACTTTGTTGTAACTATCACATCATTATAAATTATCATTTTTCTTGTAGTATTATCTTTAGCCAATTATACGACTGCTGACAGATTAATACCAATCATCATGTCCACATGATGACACTGTAAACGAGCTTCAACCATTGTGCGTACATTTGCTATTTGCTCTTTATGAACATGTATATAAGATCAAATGTGTCTATTTTTATTAAAACCTTATTAATTCCTCAAACATTCCTTCTAAAAAAAATAATTTAGCTAAAAATATTCCTCTTTAATAAATCTATCTGCTTTCACCATGTTTAACCATAGCATTTATGTTTTCTATCATTAAACCACTGTTTGTGTGCAGACATCTTCCACAAAACATCAATAGATATGAAATGTTGTAAGTAACCTGTATAATAAGATTCTGTCAAGTATGTAATGAGATTTCAAGGAATTTTGTGAACTAACTAATCAAGTGAGAATGGCCTATCACACTCACATAAAAAAAAAACTAAGTAATTAGCAATCTTTGCTTAAATACTTAATCTAACCTTACCTATTTTTACAAATGGCTGTGTGAAAATGTATATTATAAGAAATTAATTTTAATTTATGATGTCGACTGAAGCTCTTGATGGAATTTCAATATCAAATTAGAACCGTTTTAACTTTGTACAGTTCCAAATGTTTTGTCTCTAACGACCCTTCGCAAACTGTTAGTTCTGTTGCATCCATGTGATGCCTGAAGATGCTGAAATTCGATACCAAGATCGTTAGTGATAAAACATGTTGAATCATACAAAATTGTTGTAATGTAATCGTATTGTATTGTTGTTTAAATTAATTTTACTTACATTTTATTTTCTTAGGAAAGTAATGGGTAAAAGGAAAATATATTTATTTTATCCATCTCTCATTCTGAAGTGGAGCATGTACACATATTACTGAGAGGGCATAGTATTGAATTTTATCTTATTACGAGAACCGCACTTAAGTCAGATCCCTCTCAGAAGAAGCATGAAAAAGTTTTTAGGTAGTAAACAATTCAAAGAAAAACTTTTAAGGTGTTAACTGTCACTTCTTGGGGGAAAGGTAAGATATTTTAAATAATAAAAACACATTTTTTAGTACTTATTTTCACAATATATTTTTTGATCAGGACCGGTTGATAATGTGATAAGGCTCGCGTGAGCGAAAACCGGTCCTGATCAAAAAAATGTATTGTGGAAATAAATACTCAAAAATGTGTTATTATTATTTAAAATATCTAAGGAAAACATTAGATATATAATATATATATCTTTGGATCTTGACCTATAAATTATTTCCTTCGTATGAAATTTTATGTTAGATGATCATTGTAAAAGATACTGACATAGTGGTGATAATCTAATAGTTATATTGAATATGTTGTATATGAAGCTTTTTTGGTAGACGCAATAACCGGTTTACACGACTTAGATTCTATGACATGTGATATAAATAAAATATATTGACAGACAACAAGCGTGTCAGCATAATTCTGTTATGATTTTTATTATGTGTTTTGATTTGTTTATTTTTATCTCGAGCGTGGTAGCGGGTTCATAATAATGACGAGCTAGCAAGGGCCGCCCACGGATTGCTCGCGAACTGGTGGGCGGAACAGTTAAACACACCTGGCTTGCCAATTTTACACATGCGTCGAACCCGGCCTACATAGCGTTAATTTAAATTTGTATCGTCGTTATAGCCTTAGATTAAGTATTTCTTTATAAATATTACCAATAACTTTTATTTTCGCCTATAGCAAAGAATATATTTTTAAATATTTTAAAACAATATACCATTTTATAACACAAAAAATATAATCTAATAACCTCATATAAATAATCAATTACAGACACATTTTTGTGCTTATATTCCATATTTATTATAAGGAAAGGTTGAGGCAGTTTTTGCTGAATGATTTAATATTGTCTATCAAAAGCATTTGATAGAATTTTTTTTCTAAAAACAATTTTTCGTGTCTAGATGGAATGAATTAAGTATTTTTTACTATGATTATTTTATTACAGTAGGACTGCATTTATTTTTAGTAATAAACTGATTTTTGTCAGTATTGTTGCATCCGTGTGATAAAATGCCTGAAGATGCCGAAAGGCGAAACCCGGGTTGTACAAATCGTACAAAAATGTAAAAATTCAAATTTGATATTGAAATTGCATCAAGCACCTTCAGTCGATATCATAAATTATTAACTGATTTATTAGAAAACTGTAGATATTCTACAGATAGTAATACTGTTCTGTAAATCGTCCCACGAAGGAATGAAGAAATCATTCATGTAAAAAGAAATAAAAAATATGTGGTGTATATACACAGTTTTAACAATTCAAATTTAAAATTGTAATTCCATCAGTCACCCTCAGTCAATATTGTAAATTAATAAAAAGTAGTCAATTTATTTTTTGTATAAAAAACGTCACAAAAAACACTTTATATACACAACAATAAAATTTTATACACAACAACATATTATACACAACAATAAAATTTAAAAAAAATCGTGAAGGGATCTGATTATCTTTTGTTTTGAGTTTTTCCAATTCTTTCTAAATTTTAGAATCTAAAACAAGCGATTGTTGTTAACGCCATATCTGACCCCAAATGAAAACGTTTAACATTTATATTCATTAGTATTGTATATTTAAACAGTTTGTACGAATACAACTCATTTCATCCCTTAGAAACGCCTGCTTCAACAAGATTACCTTGGCGTATCCTTGAAAACGCTATCGGCATTTGAAATCAGCGGCCAAGCGAGGAATGCGCGGCCCGCGGCCATTACTCCTTATTTTATTGCCACCCTACCCATCCATTTTTTAGTATTGTAGGTACAGATAATCCCTATGCTGTTTGACATACACACCTAGAAATATGCTAAGCCTTCGGGCTTCTGTATTTCGTAAAGCTTAAGCGTGGCGTAATATTTTTTATTCATTCTTACCCAGCCGTAGACAACTCATTGCTTGTGGGCAAATAATTATTAGAGATGGATCTATTTGAAATTCATCGGTCAACACTTACCACAACTGCAGACAGATATGGAGCATGTGATGAAGTACTCGAGTACTTCTAAAACTCTTTTTGACGTGACCTGGTGATGTATAATGGTTTTTCCCAAAATATACATACGCTTAGACAGAAATGTAATAAAAGCACGAGTTTAGTTGTTTTAAGGTTTTAACCCCATACTTCAATTAGGAACTACTAGATAGTTGGTTTCCAATCAGAAATGAAATGAGAAATTTTGTTGACTTTTTTTCAGTTTTTGTTTACCAGAGATGTAAATTTATAATATGAAAATATCCAATTGTAATTGGAATCGACCGTTACCCACCCTTGCCTTATTCGATAAATATATAGATTTGGGAAGATTAAATTCAAAACACGGAAAATATTCTGATGCAAATAGGGATATCGAATATTGCTTAAAATCGAAGACTGGAGTCGCTAGTTAGAATTGAACTATTAATAGAAGTCACGTATTCCCTAAATGCTTTTTTCGAAGTCTGCATTACTATGTAAAAAGAATTCGATACACATTCTTCTCTGTACAGCATATGATACGTTTTTTTCACTTCCGAAATCATTTTTTTTTTCTTACCATCCATGTTAATATCAGAAATCGGGATAATCAATTAAATATTATAATCTTTATCTTATGTACAAAATTTAACTATAAACCCAAAAAGAAATATAGTCAACCTTCACTGGCGGAGGACGACGCTTTTTTGGGAGTTTTCTTTTATTTAAATATTTGAATATGGACCAATTAATTTTTTTGGAAGGCACCAAATTGAATTTTAAATGAAGATTCTGGCAGTCTTAAAAGACAGTAGGTATCATAAATTACGAAATACATTATTCTCACTCTTTTTAAGGTAACAAGTAATTTGTAAATTAAATTTAAGACATTTTAAAAAAATATGTTTTTTCTTAATAACTGTAATGCTATGACGAATAAAGTAAAGACTTGAGGCTCCACTATTTTTTTAAGAATACATTATATAATTTTTTTACCACATTTTAATTTTTACCGTATCCGCTACAGGTGTGCAACATATGGTTTCCGTATGAAGCATATCAGCAGACGTTCATCTAGGACTGGTTTTATGTTAGCCAACGATAATATTAAATTTTGGAATGGAGCTTATGAGGCTTTTTTTAATGTCCGTGGCTATTCATTGTTAATTAATAACATTAATATTAATATAATGCACATTTCATTATTATGTATTTTCAATAGATTGACAGGCTATTAATTATTATCCTTACATTAGTTCCAAATCAATTACTACATAATGATTAAAATATCACATGCAATTATTTACTATTGTATCTGGCATAATGGTATTTAATGTTACCAGCAATTAAATTAATGTATCTAAAAAGTGATATAAAATAGCTCAATGATATAATTGGAACATTAACGAGTTCACTTCTTTGGTTTTTTTTTAGCACGAATCTAGAATTGCTACACCTAATAATGGCCTCAGGGTACCACGTAGTTATTTATTTGTACCAAAGGAGAAGTATAGCAGAACAATAATTTACCGCATGAAAAATTTATCGATGATAGCTGAACGACCTACGGATTTCCATCTGTTTTTTTTCTGTCTGAAAATACATACACATGACACGTGATCGAAGGAGTTTTAATTAACTTAATTAAAAATATTTTTTTATTCCATGTCTTTTTTCAATCTCTTATCTACGGTAGCTGTTTTTTTCACACAGCTGCTCAAGCTTTCTTTTGCGGATATGATGGCTGGGGGTTAATTTGAGGCATCAGAAAAAACACTTAATCGTTAGATTTTATTATATAATACGTTTTTTGATTAGCCTTAAATCATCATTTTATCAATGCTTTAAAATTTTTAAATTTTAATAGAACGATATAAAAGAGAGAGTTTTACACCACAAATATATATATGTCGTATATCTCAGATTTTTTAATCTAGTTTACACTATTACCGATATGTTACAGATGTAATTGTGTATTCAAATAACTATTGCGTTGTCGTACATGTTTGTTTTGATATTGGTTTTATGTATGAACAAATTCATAGTAATTATACACAATGGGGAAAAGTTTATAGCGTTCAACTCTTGGGGCTATACGGCGATACTAGCAAAATTACTCTATATACAAATGCGTTAGCTTGCTTGTTAGGACCCGAAGAAAGAATGGCCTGTAATAAGATCTTTATATCTCGCAGTGAAAATATTTTCTTATAACCGAAATATAATTTTGCAATTTTATTCTCTTTAATGTTTGTCGACAGTTTTGAATATAAAATATATTTTATAACACGGTGAAAAAATAGCAATGTATTTAAGTTCTACAAAATTATTTTTAACAAATATAGTTGATAGCTATTTCGGCTCACGCCATCGTCAGAACTATCTACATTAACTGAACATTAGTTCTGACGATGGCGTGAGCCGAAATAGCTATCAACTATATTTGTTAAAAATAATTTTGTAGAACTAAAATACATTGCTATTTTTTCACCGTGTTATAATGGAGTTCTACCAAGTGAATGCCAATTCAATCAATATATATTTTATATATACTATATAAAAAAAAATAACCTGCCCAATTTTTTGAGACAACTTTTAGTTTAATTATTTGACGAAACAATAAACTATATACATGGTGGCAGTTCCACAAGTTATATTTGCTCAACACCCTACATTGTGCACGAGCGAAGTGTTGTGCTGTTGCTTCACAGACAGATACATCGAGACGTATATTTATTTGACTAATAAAATTATTGGAATATATTGTGTTCAACTTCTATAATCTGCCCAGCATCTTGTCCCTGAAGTGACCTCGACTCGAAATCTCACCAGACAGCGAGGAGAACTTATATTGCTTACGTATTTTTTTATTGTAATATTTTTATCAGTCACGGATTGTATTATAACGAGTTACTATTATTGAGTCACTAGATTATAAAGGTTCTAATTCAAAAACTCCTATCTATTATTTTCTCTAAAATATGCTGCAGCTTATTAACGTAACATTATAACATTTGAGGTACAAGTATAACCAAAAAGAATATCGCAAACTTTCGGTTTACAAGTTTGTAAAAATTAATAGTTTTATCGATAAAAAGACTTTTTTTTATAAATTATGGAAAATCTTAGTACACTTTATACTTTTTGTCAGAAAATAATTTCTTTTTTCACTAATTCCTAAATTCCTATTATATTCAATTCTATATCATTCAAAAATGAAGTAATTAAACTTCATATGCGTGACATAAAAGATTAATTGTTATTTGAATTGTTTGATAATGATAGTAAATAATAAATAAATGCCAACGACCGTACCACGTTGTAAGCGCCGGCTCTCGTGCGATCACCAAAGTTAAGCAACATTGGGCGCGGATAGTGCTCGGATGGGTGACCGCTTGGGAACACCGAGTGCCGTGTTCTCTTGGCTATAGGAAGGAAAACCCAGACAGAAAACCGAACACCAACCCGCCTGGGCAGCGTGGTGTTGCTATGTCCAAACCCCCCCTGAAAAAAAACAGGGGGAGGCCTTCATCCAGCAGTGGATTGACCCCGGCTGATGATGATGATGATGATGATAGTAAATAAGGTGAAAAAATACATATAATATATAAATAAAATCTCCATGAAAAAAATATTCACATAGCCGTACTAAATGTCTTCCAAGGTCACAGGTTTCCCAAAACGTGCTTTAAACCCGCTTACATAACATAATATTTTGTCATATCAGATGTGGATATTTTTGGTTTGAGACGATGATGGTAAATTGAGTAATATAAGGCATTTACATTCTTTGCAAATTTAACCTGTAAAATAAGTAGGAGGTAGCTGGTATTTAAATTCAATCTCGTGTAGACTTATTGCTAAGCGCGTAAAAAATAGCATGCAAATTTTATCTGGTTATTTGGTGTAGCCAATTTCAAACATAAAACTTCCTGCATTTTGTTGTTTACGACGAATGTAATTATGTGATGTCACAATCTTTTATGTTTTTTTTTTGCACTAGATCAAAATGTATTTTTATAAATGATCTGATAGCAATTTTATTTGACTAGTGTTAAGGCTCTAATCGATTCCGCATTTATAGTTTTATTGACATGTTTTAAAAGCAATAAACATAACCAATAAAAAATTTAAAACGTATTGCTAGCCGATACACCATTTTTCAACTAGGACTTGAACTGAAATTAGAGGACGAAAATCGTTTTGTATTATTTATAATATTTTTAATTTAGTTTATACATTCAAACTTTATATAGCCGATGTATAATCGCAAATACTTTAAGTTTGAAGCAGTGCGTATGTGATTGACAGCTATATTCTAAAACATTATAAATTCATTAATAAAAAATGTTTCATTCTCCTTGTTTTTATTTGGAGCATAATGTCTTACAAGATTTTTTTATCTATCGTTGTTTACTTTTTGATATATGTAACAGGGGATACAGAATGAAAAAAAATATTTCAAACATTTTCCGCGTATATATTCTAGCGTTGTATTGCATTTATAATGAAAGTTTGACTGAAAAATAGATTCGGGAAAAGTGTGTTCACTACACAAAAGTTTTAAATTCTTTGTCATATGCTTTAAGTTATTTAATTTGTGGCGCACAACAGCCATAGACAGTTCATAAAATGGGCTTTTCCCGAAAATCAAATTATTCAAAATGGCACCAGGAAATGAATAGTATTGACATACAGTCATTGTGCTTTATTATAGCTTTGATATTGTGTGCAGCCGACTGCTTTTCATTGATTTTGTTTACATATTCTTCTCTATTATTCTTTCACTTATTAAACGCAATAAGTGCACTGTTTGTCGCAACTATTAACACTTTTACACCGATCGCTTTCTAACGGTTGTTTGTTCTTCTTTTTTATGTATGAAAAGTTGCTACATCGTACAATAAATGTTTTTTTTCTCGTCTTATAATATAATATATAAAAAAATCGTTTTAGTAGATATAAAAATTATTATACCTCGTACCTGACACAGATCTCATAATAAACATATATTATACGTTACGTACTACAATTAGTGTAAACTCACCAGATTAAATTCGCTCGAACAGTGAGCAAAATTTTATCTTCTGTAATAATTTATAATAATATGAATCGAGAACTGACAACACACAACTTGTTATAAACATAATTAAATCAGGGCTATATGTAACAGACATGCACGTATTGGAAAAATGTTGTAAGAATATTTGTATAAACCGCCGCTAACTAGGACAAAGCTTACGAAAGATTAGCTTTGAAAAGAAATTGTGACAATTACTGGTTCTGTGACCTGATGGCTTTATAGTGAATTTGAAATAAGGCAGTTACAAAACTTATCATAGAATACGTACCCGGAAGTACGAAGGCATTCTAAGCAGCTTTCTGTTCCTCCTTATATTTAAATTTACGTGTTAATTGTTAGGAAACTGAGGAAAACAAAAAATTTTGAGAACAGTAGGGATTTTTAAGATATTTTAGTCGTTAATATCAAACTAAATGACCCTAAAGTATATTATTCTCTCTAAATTTCAACGATTCATGATTCATTGTAGAAAATGCCGAAAAAGCGGATATGGCTTAAATATTGACATTAATATCTGTACCTGAGAAGTAGAGAAGTATTATATACGGATTAGAGTCTAAAATTGTTTTCATTGTTATGAAGAGATATAGCTTTTCATCCACAGTAAAATCTTCTCTTTATTTTTTCACCTATTAATATTGTTATCATTAAGATTAATCGAAATCTTTGTCTGGATGACAGTGAAAAAGACCAAGCAAATAGGTGGAACGACGTATCACGAAAGATGAAAATATGTTAAACCCTACTTAAGCGAATATTTGATTGAATTGTAAGTCTTCTTCTGTGGCGATACGAGTTTGTATTTGTCTAATTAGTCTAAGCTAATGAGTCGTGTACTAATCTCATTTATAATAATCCTCCAGTTTTGTCACCGTTATCGATCATTTGTCGCATTGTCGTCGATATTGTGCCACGTTTTTCTGCATGAGCGCGACAATCCGTCTCACGTTTTTGCATCGTGATTCGTGCTGCGGCTGTTTGAGAAGCCTTTCCTGCTTTCTCGGCAATTTTTCAATATAACTGAAGTTAAGAATACGGTGAATTTTTCTTTTGGGTTTTCCCTTCAATTATCACACAATTAGACTATTGCATAATTTATCTTTTTTTTTAATAATTGCCAATTAAGAATCGATTGATTTTCATGCAAAAGAACTCTAATACATGAATTATTAATTTGCACTCCCGTTTCCCAAAGATTTTCAAAGCCGATAAAATCGCTTAATCGTATTAATATAATACAATGATTTCTTTCCCACGACGGGTACAAATATGACTGATAAATCACATTTCAATACGCAACATTGATCTGGGATGTAATTGTCAATTCAAAATACGAAAAAGCCAACATTACAACGAGATTTTTAATTAAAAAATATTTTTGTTAGTTACCCGTTATAGTTCGGCGTGGGCACTGAACCGTGATGAGAGAATCGAACGGGCCTTGACCTTAGGGTCTGCCATCATTCACAGCGGCCAAGTGAACCACAGGTGGGAAACGCATAGTAAAATTACAATATTATCATTGTAATTTCACTTCACTTCAATTCTTAGCACATAAAATTAATACTCAATGCCATAAAGATATTTTAAATATAAGTAATAATTTCGCTTTATTATATTAAATAACAACTATGACATACATAGGGTTTGTATTACGTACAATCAAGCCTCCTATAGCGTAGATATAGGAGTCGTGCTAAAGGTGAGTTTCATATAGGAGGCTCAGCACCCATACAAAATTAGCTTTTACAGATTGAACAAAATAACACAATCTAACATTTTTTAAATTTATTTTTTAGTATTCCACATGCTCCATATTGAAAGCGATAAGGTAAAAAATGTCAAAAACTGAAAGGTCAATTTTGAGACATTAAAAAATTAGACGACCATATCAAATGATTACGCATCATAATTTCAATACAAAAGATTTCAATGTTTTAGAGAGTACATATTTTCATTGTCGATGTCTTCATTTTTTTTTCAATATTGTTTGCATTTTGGTTACCCTTGTCGCATCAAATAAATTCCTGGCAGTAAGTTTTCCGTATCATTTCTAGCTATCTACCTTATTTGCTTACGCATCCACGTATGTATTACGTACATTCTAAACAAGGTAAGTGGCATATCATTGGATAGGGAAAAAATGACTGTTTTATTATGAGCTACCAACATCAATCATCGCTTCTCGATGTTTCATCATCAAAGACTTCTGACGGGTTTTTTACCTTTGATTTTGTTAAATACACATTTCGGCACAGTCGGTACGCTGGCATGCGTGTAATGCGAGTTTTTATATAGGGAAAAAATAACTAGCATACTTTTTGATGTAATATTGTTTTCAAATAGATATGAATATTTGTATTAAAAATATGATACGTGACATGAACACTTTTTAATAACACCGTATTGTTTATTCACTCCTTAAAATGTTTAAATATTATTGAATTGCGAATATTTTCAGAGGATAAGGAAATTATTTGAACATAAAAATAGTATCAACAATTGTGTTTTAATTACTTAAATGTAATGCCTTTCCAACAAGAAGTGACAGTAAAAACGAAATATTCTATATAATTTGTATACATACTTTTCTTAATACTAAGAAAGCACAGATGAGTGCAAATTTGTATCGCATGTAAGCATATAAAAGAGATGTGTGACAAATATTTGGGAAATCTTATAATATCTCCCAATCTTATTTGTGATCTGAAACAGGGATTTATTTTAACCACTAATTATTTGGTAGCGGTCCTGGGAATTTATCTTGTACAGTTTCATAAATTGATTTTGCTATTAAGTTGTGGATCTGTGTTTGTAAGTATTGATATTAAAAGTCTCTTTCACACACACGAACCTTTATCCACTACTTTAGTAGCCTTATTATTATATTCTATCCTCCGAAAAAGAGATTCAGCTTCAGTTATTTATAAAAAAAAAATCTTCTCTGAAATAGAGCGGAAATAGTTGTTGTGAAGTCCTTTTGTTATGGAGCTGAAAGGTAAAACTAACTTGCTTGTAGGAGTTATTGCTTGATATCTATTATACTTTATATTACTTAAGAAATTGGTTGGCTGATTTTTTTCTGGAAGCAACAACGAAAGATACATGAAAACGCTTTTAACTTAATTTCTGATAATATTTCATTTTTCCTGAACTTCATTCTTAGCCCGTTTTTATTACAGAACGACCAATTACTTTCTTACGTTGCTGCCAATATAATAGACTTATTTTCTTCACCTTGATATTTCGCTTACTGAGAATCAAATATTATTTAGTGAAACTTGGTCAAATCATGAACATGCTTCGCATAATTATCATGCATTCATATTTTATTATTATTATTTTTAGAGTTCAAGGAATATAGCAAAAAGTGCCGAAATAAACTATAATATGAGAAACGAAGGCTTTCTAGAATAATTATTTAATTTTTAATAAATTTACTTCATTGTTGTCAATTGAAATTGTGTATTTTTAAAAACTCGCACGCTGTGTCTGATTATATGTTTTATTTTCTAGAAGAAGTTACAGAGAAATGTTTTGTGACACTACCGGTTTCGAGTTTTTTCAGTGACCACTTTCTTTGACACCATTTTGCATAAATAGTTAGTAGAACGAAGTTCCCCGCTAACACTAATCCAAGCGATTAAACGATGCAGGGAAATTCAATTATTGAGACAACCGGTCATTCGTATTACGCTGTAACAGATAAATTCTTCATCTTTCTCACTGGTTCATTTTATACGAAACGTTTTTGTAATGTTTTACCATAACTTTTAAACAAGCCAGTCTGTATCAATATATTTTGGTTGGTATAATTCGCGTTGAAATTTAATCGGTAGAAATTAATTATTAATCACTTATGTTGATTTCTTTTATTAAAAAATTTAAATTGATTGCTTTGTTATTTTACCAGCTGTTTTTAGTTGTGATACATATTTCGCCCGCTTAAGAAACACATCCGGAATAAAATATTTTGTTTAATCTGAATTTTCTTTATCAGTTTTCGTTCTATGATTTTATGTCTACCGATAACCGAACTAGCTCTTCGCTACTAACTCGTAATACTACTTTATATTTTATAAGATTTGTTTAAACTTCTGACTGCTAATGTTTCAGTATTGAGACAGCAGGTTGTATTATGTTGATAGTTAATACTCAAAATTATAACACACTATTCAAACTAAGTTAGTAACTGTTTATGAATGACCAATTCTTTATAAAAATATAACTTGGTTTGTACCGATTATTTCCATAAGTTTGTTTAATCTACAATACTACATCATTTTTTAAATATTTATCGTATGAATATTATTGTCAAGGCTCAGCAGGGAATGAGTTAACTAGTTGCAATGTCTACCACACACTTGAAAATTTTACATATTGCCAATGAGGAACATTTTCTAACGTTACACCATCAACTTATTGGTTATTTAGAAAGGAAGTTGATTGATTGTCTCACAGCCCATACGGAATAAAAAACGATTATAGAATTTCGATATTTCAAAACGCACGTAATTTTTTTTTATCCTTTAAATATTTTGTCAATTGAGTATTTTAGTGAATTCTTATAGAATTATTAAATATCTATAAGTTATCGTTTTTCTTTATCTTACGTGTTACTATAATTTGATATCTGTTTTTTTTTTTGGATCTTAATTGAATGCCACTTTTTCTTAATATGAGAATTCGTTAGTATATATTTTTTTTTCATATTGTTGTGCTGCGAAAAAATATCCGGTGATTTTCGCATGGTTCTAAGCAGTTTTCTGAGAATGTGGCTTATTTTCACTCGGTAGAGTGAAATTGTCTTTAATTGCACAGTAATTGTTAGTCTAGACTTCATTACTTGTATGTATCGCGTAATATTTCTTTTAAATGATCATTTTTCTATCATTATAATATCATTAATATTTTATTTTATTTTAGTATTTTAGACTCAATTAACCATAAAAATGATATACTAGAAGAAATAAGGGCTGTTTCATTTTACTTACAATTTTAAAAACATCTGAAAACGGAAATTACATAAAAAAATACCTGCATATAATTTCTAATAAAGTAAAAGATTAATTTATGATTAGTTACCTCAACCTTTAAAAAGTATTATAAATCGACTGCCGAATCCATCGAAAGTTGTAATGCGAATATTTTTTTACAATTGAAATTCAACTATATTTTTTTAATGTCTTATGCCTTATTGCGGTGGATTCATTTTAGTCTGAATCAACATTTCGATGTGAAAAAAAAAATGTTCTGTAGAATGTTATTTATTATACACAAGTTTTTTCAACGAATGAAATGGTTTTTAGAAAGTTAAAAAATTTGATTGTGGTTAATAAGTCATGTAAAACTTGAAGATCACTGTTTCGAGACAATTTATACTATTCATTCGTTAGAAAATATCCATATAATATATACCCAAAAAAACGTTGAATAACGTAATTTGTTTTTTTTTTAGTACTTATTTCCACAATATATTTTTTGATCAGGACCGGTTTCGCTCATCGCGAGCATTATCAACAGCTCACGATGAGCGAAACCGGTCCTGATCAAAAAATATATTGTGGAAATAAGTACTAAGAAAAATGTGTTTTTATTATTTAAAATATCATGCCTTTCCATCAAGAAGTGACAGTTAACACCTTAAAAGTAAAATTTTACTGTTCAATGTTTAGGCGAAAATATTGTGTATATGTACTTGATTGATAGCCCAATTCTTCAAAGGCTATACGTTTTCATTTTAATTATTCTAGCTTTTTGATGTTTAAAAAATACGGTTTGCAAGTTCGTCATTGATAAACTTTTACGATAGCTACTTGAAATCTGTGAATAAATTGAACAAAAAAACAAATTTTAATGGAAAAGTATAAATAATGCCCAATTTAATTGCAAAATTGAAGTGTAACATTGAAATTTCAATGTTACAATATGTTGGAATACAAGGTATAAATAATATATTTTTAAAAAGACAATCCTCTATAACAAAGTTCCTTAACCTTATAACATCCCAACACCGTATACTGATATAAAAATATTTAAGTATATTAAAACAGACAGTAACAAAAACATGTAATTTAAAAATCCATAAAGTTCAGTATAAAATTCGATTGTTTCATCTCACCCAAAAATCTTCGCGGACCACTGGTAGAAACTATGCTATATAGCTCATTTTATAAACTGGAAAAGAAATTAGATAAAAATAATAATATAAACACTTGTAAAGTATCACACAAATCTTGAAGTTCAACTATTCATTCTCATATATATATAGCTCATAATATATTTTTTTAAATTTCAATTCTTCAGTTGCCGATTGTGCTCAGAAGTATTATTTTCATATTTTATCACAGGAAATGAATGAAGTTAAAAAAACTTAGAACGTTTACATTACTCTGCGAAATGAAAAATTGCAATTACCTCGTTATTTTAAAGAAAGTACCACGATTGTTTCGTTTTTTTGGTAATTAGAAAATCTTATAATTGCTATGATATTAATAACAATCACCGATTTTATTATACTTGTAAAACTTCATCGCATCATATGAATAAATGATAAGATTTTCTTTCATTGGACTATTTCCTTGTTTCGACACAAGTTTCCTGGACGTAATAAATAAAGTAATTCTAACATTGATGGATTTACAACACAGAGAATTGCATTCGAAATGCCATAAACAATATTACACAGGAAACACTTATGCTGTTTTTAGATTCATAAGGCCAATGACTTATGCATATGTGCGAATTAACTACTTTACTGAGAAGTAAATTTTTTGGTATATATACATTTTAAATACACTTGTATTTTTTGTATATGCATTGTTCAATTGAATGTAAAAAGACGATTTGTAGGTTACCGTTTTACTGATGAATAGCTTGACTGCGAAATAAAACATGGCACACCCAAGTCATTTGCGAGTAATATCCGAAAGGTTCCCGAAGCATTTTTATGGAATAACACCGTGACTTAATTTTGCTCAAAAAATCAATTCTTCTCTAATTTTCCTTAAATATGGTACTTATGTAACTTTGAACAAAAAAATCTACACGCCGTATTAATAATGATAACGGTCAACTAACGTCGATGCAGTTGTGTAGCAAGTATCAAAAATTGAATGCTTTCAATTTTCTTATTCAATTATATTTCTTCGTACAACACGTACTTGCGCTCATCTGCCGTAACTGATACTTGAACCCATTGAACGTCGTGAAACGGTATTGTGCACCAAGACCGGCATTGACCCACTGACACCTGTTGCCCCGCTTCACCCCTCATTTCTACACTCAATTTCACAGCATTCGTATTGTATCGCTATTCTTTGTCGATGCACTTTTAAACCGGCATTTCTATTCGATATCAATATTTTTATGGCGTACAGTTATCATCTGACGTTCGTGGAACGTTTTATTTTAATAAAGTCAGATGGTCTAAAAATCTTTTCATTGAATATAATATTAAATTTCTACTACTTGTAATCGTTGCTACTTAACAAGTAAATTATATCAATACAGATAGTTTGCCAGAATTCAAATGGATAACCCCTTATGTTCATCAGGATGCTTTTATATTTGTTGAATCTGATGGTAGCGTCGTTATGTAGAGATCTAAAAAGTCTCTCTTTCACCAATTGTGGTATCAAAAAATAATTGTAATTGGTTTCTTTGCAACTTAATAATAAAAACCCCCTGTCTCTCACTCCAGGTGTGGTAAAAAATAAAATCACCTATAACGCTAAGAAAACTGTCGCCGTTTCCACTAAAATATATATATATATTTATGTCTCATTTCTTAATATAACAAGCTATCCTAACTGATAAATAAAATCCAAACCCGATTGATTGCGTGAGTGTGGTATAAATAGTATTTGCTTAGAATGTTGAAAGCTGTTTTTTTGACACGTTTTTACGTGATTGATTGTGTTTTAGCCGCAGCATTACCACATGAGCTTTGACCAATATGTAATTATCTCTCACTCATGCGTGCCTCATTGTATCACAGACTGAAAAATATCGATTACCTATTTACTATTACGACTTCATGCACAGGAATTTTTGTCTTTTGTTAGATTGGAATGACAGAAAGCTTAAGATATTTTCTTTGTGTTGTTATATAATTCGTGGTTCGAACAATGATGATCAGTAAACTTCTCTTTCGAAATCTTGTGCTGGAGAGCTGAAAACAGTTATTGATTTTTTTATTATATCGGCAAGGTATTTTCAAATAAATAATTTTATTTGGAGTTGCTTGGAACTATGGTTATCATCATATTTGCCGTTTCAATACATTACAGTTGTTGTCTGGGCAAAATGGTCTAAAAACACAATGGACACGACCCACTTGTATTGAACAATCATGATAGAAGTAAATACTATGTGTTATAATATTTCTCCTGAAAAAATATAATGGCATTTGATATTATATTTTATGTTACATTATGGCGCTTACGTTTTAGTAAGTCGATTAAAAGCGAGTGCCGTTCTGTCGTGGCAAACTATTATTGAGTAAGTAAACATCAAAGGAGAAGCGTGCTCGACTGCATATCAATCTATTTCAAACGCGTTCTGAATTTTAATCGAAATTCCCGTAGGTAGTGTAGCGCTTAGATGTCTGCACGGGTCGAATTTTTATTGCCCAGCTTCGGCCCGTGCCTTGCTGGACCGGAATGATCTTAGTCTACCAACTACCAAGCTAGTCAGTTAACTAACATGGTACTCATTTGAGTATCACTTTTAAGGTGTTAACTGTCACTTCTTGATGGAAAGGCATGGTATTTTAAATAATAAAAACACATTTTTTAGTACTTATTTCCACACAATAAATTTTTTGATCAGGACCGGTTTCACTCATCGCGAGCATCAGTTGATAATGCTCGCGATGAGTGAAACCGGTCCTGATTGTGAGTATATTTAAAGCTTGTTATGAAAGTGTCTTTCGATCAGTAATGAACAATAATTACTAATATGGCGTTGGGGGGGTCACAAAGCCTACTGCGTTTATAGTCGCCCACGGAACTGGTTATGGTTAATGTCTTAAAATTGAGTTCAAACCCAGATATCCGTCGTATGCCCAACAACAACTATGACGTCATTTGTAAATGACAATTCATTAACGTAAATATTTATTCCCAAAATGTTTATGGAATTGTAGATTTTATTCTAATATTCAATTGGCAACGATATGGATGTCTAAGATTTCTTACAGATGCTTTTTTTGTTGATGTATCGTATCAATATAAAATGTCAATATTTATATATATCGTCTTCGTATGGTGTTAACACGACATTTCCGGGACACGTCAAATTACTGTCTATCAAATAAATTAACAAACATTGTAAAAGTTCATGCATAAATTAATTAAAAATTCCCGCAAATAAGGGTCGGTATTCTCAAAACGAATAATTTTGAAAAACGAATAAATTTCAATGCATAGATTATTTATTATCACTAAATGTATATTCTTAAATTTGAATTATTGAAAAATTGTTCAATTCCACTCTATTTCAATTGTGTCACTCACAACCTGGTTTTTGCCTTCCGATATCTTTGGGCATTGTATCACTCGGATGCAATGGAATTGACACACAATAAATAGTTTGGAATGCAAAACACGGGTGGCGAGTGACTAAACATGTGTAATTGTACAAAATGTCAACTAATCAATTTTGATTATAAGATTCCATAAAGCAACTTCAGCCGATATCGTAAGTTATATGAATATTCGCAAATAAAATTTTGTAAAAACGCATTTCTAATATGACTTCAAAATCCCATTTGACGTTCCAAAATGTAAAAAAATGCCTGAATATTCCCTTTGTACCAGTTGACCGGCCTGCCTGTTAAGTCCGGGCCCGTGCAGACCTCTGGTAGCGGAAATATTATAAAGCTGGTAGAATAATAGCCTAAAAAGTATCTTCCGATGATGAAAGAATGATTTGTACTATTGCGTTTTATTTGTTGATTAATGTATTTTTAACTGCTCCATCAGTTATATCATTTCGTATTTTGTAGATATTGCTTATAATTGCTTCGTAATTCTTAATCGCCAGGTTTCTTCACACAATAGTAGTAACCAGTTAGCCAACCAGGTGCTTGATTTGACCTGAATGATTCTTTTTTCAAATATAATATAAAAATACAAAAACGTTTAACGATACCCATTTAATATTGCATTAACAATTTAAAGACTAGGTATGTGAGCATTTGAAATGGCGTAACTAAAATTCGTTTCAAAACTTTCCTGCTCCCGTATTGAGCTTGCAAGCGATTTAATTTTCAATTTAAATTTTGTGATTTACATTCATACTTTTTATGGTTCAGTTAAATGGAATGCAATTCTTACATTATAAAATTCAAACTATCTAGGTATCAAAATACACAACTACAGTATTAAATTGATGCTCCACGTACTTTTTGCTCAAACTCGACGAGTATGCGCATACATTTGAATTGTTAGCAGCGTTGCAATCGGGTAAAATCGCATGTATAAAAATTCCAACATTCAAAATTATATAATTTTTTTAACATATTAATTCTAAAAACATATGGCATGTTTTTCATATCCACTTCTAACATTATTTTAATTTGTTTTTTACATATTTTGTTCGATTATAACATGATAATTTTTGTAATTACGCCACCGTTAAATGAACCTTAAACCAGCAAAAACCAGCAAAGCAATAATATTTACACTGTCTTGGGAAATTTTATACTAAATAAACTTGTATGAATAATTTATACATCGGCATTTATCACGAATGTCGCCACTGAGAAATACATACTCTGTATTAAAAATCATTAAAACGATAATGATTATTATTGCCTGCAATCGAATCGCAATAAATTCACTAACTTTTTGCGAACTCGAATTATCGGATCTTTTAGATCGCTGCGTGGAAATTTGGATCTGATGGCGGCAGTAATAAATAATTATTGCTGCGAAGGATTCTTTTTCAACAATCAGTACACTCAGAACTCACTTGATTTAACAGCACATGGACCGGATTTTAAACTTCGTGCGAAAATAATTTCATTTGTTATTTGCCATTGTTTTTACAATGTAATTGTTCATATAAACTCTGACTTTTATGCAAGTAATAAGATATTGTTTTCCTGTTCAGAGCATACTGGACGTTACTTCCATGATTATTTGTCTTCTTGTACCCATCCTTGTTGCCTCGTAGCTCTACTAAGTAAATTCCATGGATGGTCATCGCCACCAACTTAATGTTTTTCTGGTTCATCCTCAGCACACGTCGAATACAGTTTCTTATTCTCTTTTTTTGACAGGCGTTAAGAGGCTGATGACTCGGTTCTCTTATATGCGTATTGATGACAAAATCAAACTACTGTATCTATTTTCAAAGCTCAGTATACGGTTGTCTTCTGATTTCGTAATGTGCCATGACTCGCAACCGTAAAGCAGTACTGTCTGGAATGTAACCATGCGAAATATATGCGTTATATATTACATTTCGAAAAGTGGCCCGATAACTGAAGGTTCGTTTATTCGCTGTTTTATCCTGCAATTTGAAATGCCACTGGATGCGATTAATTGCTAGGCATCAACAAATAGAGCAATCAATATTATGACTAAAACCATTTCAGATGTTAATAATTTTGTATTGAAAGGTTTCGATATTGAAAAAAATAAAAATAAAAGAAATTACTTTGTGAGGAATTATTGTCGTAAACATGAACCGAACCGAAGAATGCTGGGATGTTATGTGACGGAAATTTCTAGGGACAACGTGTAGTGAATTGCGATACCTACTATGTATTATATCTTTAAAATTTTTGTCAAAATATATTGTATTCTGGAGACTGAGACAATCTCTCCATCAAATATTCAAAATTATCATTGCTTTAATTTACTTAATTGAAAATGATCATTTCTCCTATATTTTAAATGTGTACTCATTCGATTCTGGCATTTTTTCAACGACAATGACTGCCTGACTACCGTGATGCAATTATATCAATTTTGTTGCCAACTCAATAGCATGCCATCACAATACATAACAGTCCGAATACAATGTATAATGTTCAAAAAGACAGAGGAGTTTCATTGCAAACTGCAAACCAAAACTTATAATATATACAGAAAAAAAAAACATTTTTTATTTATATTTTTTTGTTCTCCTTTAGTGCGTTCGATGTTTTTTGAATACGTATGTGTAAAAAAATCAGCTTGAAGGCTTTGAACGTAGTGAAAGATGGAACTCCTTACGAATAATGTGGATTTTCAGTAAACAAAAATGTTTTATGTGTATTTGATTCTTGAAAAGTGCACACTGAAAAAATCGGAGTAAACTGTATATATATATTTTTTTTTTTTAAACATCATTGATATGGAATTTTTTTTATATTTAGTCATATTACTAAAATACATTATTTTATATCATTAAAAATGCACATGTTTATCCATCCGAATTTTAAATGTAAACTTTATTGATCCATTGTGATTGTTCTAAGAGCATATTCGTTCTCAAGAGGATTTCAATTAAAGTTAGACATAAAGTGGCACACTTGATTTTGACAAAATACATTTTATCACTTAAGTATAATAGTAAAGTGTATTTGTATCTGCATATTTGAAGGCATATTCTATTAAAATAGAAATGGATTTCAATTGAGGCATATGTTATTTAACAGCGTACGGAACACTTTAGTATTACTTGAGATTATGTTCACAGAATTAATTTTTATAAGGATTAAATTGTTTACGTAATTATCTAGAAATATGAATTATATTTTACCGTTTCAGCCTTACGAATATTTTATACAAATTTAAACATTTGATCTGTACAGGTTTGAATCGTAATAATATGCATCATAGATCATGCCAAATGGTCATACTTTTTATTTCATTGCCATTTCCATTACGACAACTCGCTATAAAACTAGTACGTTAAGCACTTCTTCTTTCGTCTTAAAGCACATGGATTTCCCAATTTCGCACCAAATTATCTGTGCTTTAAGCAAGCTATTATAAATATAGCTATTGTAAATTACAATATTTTCTCAACTTACAAAATGGTTCAATTTGATCATGTTGGTCGAAAGTTTAATTTCATATAGAAAATATAATGAAATAAGATACTTGTTTTAAATGATGTCAGCACATTTTTAGTACTATTTCCACAATATATGTACTGATCAGAACCGATTTCCCTCATTAAATATACTGTGGAAATATTACTAAAAATGTTTAATTGTTTAAAAAAAATCACGCATTTTCACCAAGAAGTGACAGTTAACACATTAAATTTTAATACATTTACATAAGATGTATTACATAGTAAATTGTTTTTATTATGATTTAAGTAAATCCTGATGAAATAAATCAAGGAATGAGTTGACAAATTCAAATGACTCGAACGAATTTGTTAAGTCATTCCATGCTAAGCCACATAAGAGATGTACATATATTTAAATTATTTTTTTAATTTTACGTATGTACTTAAGTTGATGTGCTGGTAACTAGAGAATTGATTTTAGTTATGTTTGTGTTATGACTTACGCAGCTAGTGATTATTCTCAGCGTATATTCATGTAGCCTATTTTTTCTTGTGGTTAGCAAATTTATAAAAAAAAAACTAACATTGATTGCCTAGAGCCTAGACTTCTTAATTGTTCGCATAACAACTGTAAAATAATAGATATATCGGGAATGAAAACGCATGCTATGTTAAGCGACCCTTGATCTCGCAAACTTCTCTGGCACATTCCATTAAGTAGAAATGATTGATCATTGGACGCCTCTGTTACGTAAGTACTGAGCACAATTATTAGGTATGTGGACAAGGCCACGGCAGGTCTTCCGTGAATATCACGCCCCGCTGAATGTTTTTTGTGGCCGACATTGGCCGCTCGGCAGGCGATCGCAATTTTTCAATTGTTCCACGCACAGGGCGTGCATATCATTAAATAAATAAGCACAATTTGAATAGTTATGATCTATGAGATAATCCGTGGTGATATTTTGATTTATTGAGCTAAAAATATTGGCTAGAGAAATAAACCACGGCCGCAAAGAAAGAGGTGGAAGTTTTATGGCAACAAAAACAGGGTGTTGCAAGGTGCGGTCAGAGACAAATGAACACCTGATTTGCTGTTTAATGTACGTTTTCCATTACATCACCCATGTATTTTCATCTGCATACCTAATTCCCTGTAATAAACCTTCATTACGATAGACTTTCTTTTAAATTTTTAACATTAGTACAATGCAAGGGTAGTCAAACTGTTAATTCAAAAAGTCAAGCAATCATGATTAACATAGCAATTCAGATTTTTTCAAAAACCGAAAATACATATTGACAAATATGGTTGGTTGATTTAAATTGATAACGCAATCTCACTATATGTTGCTTGTAGGTTTAGATTTGATCAACACTATACACATGTTAGGAATGTGACGTAGTTTTTGACAAGACTACAAAATATCATTGAATTCTTAATATACTCGTTGTAGAATGATTGAAAACTATGAAATAATGCAATACTTAAAACAACATTTAAAAAATAACCGTCTTCACCTTTTTACATTGTGACTAAACAAAATAAAACGAATATCCGTACGTATTTGGCATTACCATGTAAATTAGTTATTTAAATTACTTAAGGTAAATTTTACGTTCATGTGATAAATGAAATAAGAAATTTTAGATGTTTTCACTTACCTACAGTCTGAATCTCAACAAATGTCAACCCGGAAAATATCTGCTTTGAAACCTGAATTATTTAAGAAAGGATCAAAACTTATCCGAAAGTTTTTCAACAAAAGACACGTATAACTTTGAAATTGCCTTTATCTCCGAGTTATATTCGGTATTTAGGCGCATTAAACTCAAACCTTTAAATCTTTGTTGCGTTTAAGTTTCCAGTACTTTGCTATAACAGTTGAAAGAAACTATATGTCTGGCACAGAAAAATCTTCAAGAATTTTTGAGTATTTTTTAATCAGCTATTTTTTTTTGTCAGTTAATAGATGCATAAGAAGTCGGTGGATACGTCAGTAAATTGTCCAAGACACTAGATAATAACATTCACTAAATAATTATTTTTTTACGTTACGTAATTCTGGGGTGAATTTTTCATTATATCATGGTGTGTGAGGTCGGAGCGTATTATCAATAATCCGTGAGAAGAAAAAACCCGACCTTGGAATGTTGAAAATGACCTTCCGTGTGTTTTGTATCTGCATATGTGTATGCGTTTTTATGTGTGTGTATGTATCTATGAGTTAAGTATAATATATTTTAGCATATATATATATAATGTATATAGTGTTCACGTGAACCGGACTCACTGTGGATTACTCAGCTCCATAGCGATTAGCTTCTGTCTAGAATTACAGAAAAATAATCGAAAAAAAATGTTACGTCAGACACGAAATAGATTTGAAGGATTCTGACGCTACACAGTCTTAGATCTAAATGTTCCACCTATTTGATCACAAAATAAAAGTAAAAAATCATCATTAGCTGCTCATTTAATTTATTAATATAATATGTTAATGTAATGTAATGACATTTAAATATAGTGTAAAGATTTTAATAAATTGCGAGACTCTTAGTAATAGCTTATTGGTTTCTAGAGAAATAAAATTTTCAGGGCTCAGATAAAAATATAAGAAAGTCAAGTTTGGTCCGCGGAATCGAGGTTTCCCATATATGGATTAAATGGCTAGGCTTGTATAAATGACGTAATCTTTTAAAGGTTGTGACAAAATAGGTACTGGGTGTTTATAATACTTATTTTATGGATATTAGCCTCTTTAATTTATTTCCGAAATTAGTTTATATCTTAGTAAGCGAGTTCCGTCAAAAAATCTTACAATCCATCATGATATCGACACAAAAGTCTCTTGATGTTAGTTACAGTTAACATCACCGAATGAGCAATAAGCGGGAACGAAATATTCAATGAAGTATGCAATCGGCGCCATTGTGTTGAAGGTTTTACACCTAACTGCACTTAGTTACGATTGATTGCACTTCGCCAAAATGTGCACGAAAACTAATCAATATAAAGGCCACAGTCGCTTCGTACCAAATCTTCCATAGACAAGGATTGTATTTATTGTTGCTTTAATTTATTTTTATCTGCTATCTGTAAAGAGACCTTGGATTAAAAATAAATTATTTGATTGTACATCGCATTTACAATAACTTTTCTAGTTTAACTGCGTTAACAATAAAAATTACGATACTGCGCTTCATAAATACGAATCATTTTTATAGGTCAGTTGAAAAATTCGTGTTGGCAGACATAGCGATAGAGGTATGCATATTAAAATAGTTTTTAAAATTCCAAGTTAAAATATGCTTGGCCTATTCAGGTAGCGAAAATGTTTTAAACCTGTCGATAACATTATGTTACTAATATAATATATGATAATTCTGTCTTCGGTTTCAGTGAATATTTTAGAACGAATTTAATATCACTAGAAAGCATCTGTCAAAATATATTTTCACACGTAAAAGTATATTTCAACGTGTGGGTGCTTAGATAATTATGATATGTAATTTTCTGGGATGTGATTTCACTGAAAAACATTTTTTCTTGTATAAATACACTACAATCAGTTTTGTACTATAATATCGGAATTAACTGCACAATGAAATTAACATTTTGTGGTTAAAAAAATCAAAATGTTATAAGAATATTGTTTTTGTTCCTATGTGGTGGCCCTTAAAAAGAGCATCGTCTTGTTGTCCAGTATTGTACATAATACTATTTGTTGTAAATGATGTAATGTTCTCAAACTATGTATTTATATCATGGCAATTATTCTTGCGCTCCATCATCGATAAGATTGATATACTATAGTCTTGTTACGGTTTTTTATAGTCAGAATTGAATTATTGTGTAGATTTTTTTCGATTCTTGTTATAAAAGTCTATATAATTCGTGGCCGTAAGTACTTACAGTATTATTACAGGTACGGTACAAGGTCGGCTATTTTCCTGGTCGAAATCGACTTTTAATTGCGCTATGCAATATAGTAATTATTTTAATTGAGAGCAGAGCGTATCCACCAGCCGAATTTTCAGTGTAGGTAGGCTGCATAGAAAAAATATATCCTTACTCCTAATCTGACTAACTACGTTTAAAACAAAAAACGTTGAGCTCATTTTTAAGTGTTCCAAATTTAAAAAAATCCTAGCATTGATTTTCGCTATACATAAGAGAGATGTACATCGTTATTGAAGTGTTGTGATTTTGTCATGTTTGATCATACATGAAGTGGGTTACACTATTTAGGTTGAATGTTTCTTTTAAATAATAGGTTGCACTCCTTGCAGCTTCCTCAATGTCAATATTACAAAGTCATAAGGACTTAACCGATACAGAAAAAAAAATTAAGAGGAGCCACAAAAAACTGAGTTGAGCCGAAACCAAATATTAATTCAACAAAAAGACTAATTAACTTGTAACTTTTTACCCAATCTAGTACATTGTAGTTAGTAAAAAGCAATTTTGCAGCTTAAGTTTTTTTCCCGCTCTAAGTTTGACAGGCATTCCTTTTTAAATTAAAATTTAATTTGGATATTATTTCGGTCTTTGTAAATAGCTTACATGCTTATGACATAACTTGTGTTTATAAAGTTTGACGATTACATCCTTTTGTCTTTCTAATATTGATATAATATCAATGTGAAATGTCACTGACTTTAATTTATCAAAATAAGAAACAATGCGATGTTTTTCCACCGAGATTGAAAAAGAACGCTAGAAAGTGTCAAGGCGAAATTTTTATTCATAAAAATAAATAATTATCCACGGAAACATTTTTTAAATCCTAATATAGTGATAACAGTCGGAAGTGAAATATAGTTCCTTCCATATTGGGAACATGTTATTGAAATGTATGAAAACCATAATTGATGCACTTCAATAGAGTAGTTGCTCAATGGATGTGTATTTGCCAGACTATTTCCGATACGTAGACCGCACATGAACAATTTCATTAAGATATATAATAACCAGCCCATACGTTAACGGTGGGATTTAATTTTAATCCTGCACCAAAGCGAGACATTTGTGAACGAATGCACTTAATTTAGCTTGCTTACAATGATTTATTTTCAAATATTATATAAGACTCACTCTTTCAAATCACCGCTGTCGCATATTGCAACTAAAGTAAAGTTTTTATATGTCTTGGCCATATTATTTAGCATGCTCTCGAGCTAACCATTGTGACTCATCTTTTTTTAGTTGCTCCGTTTCTGCTCCGCTGTAAATGTTTTAATATAAATTGTATATACTTAATACTTTTTATTCATTGAATTGCCATTCACTTGGTAGAAATCCGTTATAACACGGTGAAAAAAATAGCAATGTATTTTAGTTCTACAATTTTTTTTAAGATATAGTTGATAGCTATTTCGGCTCACTCCATCGTCAGAACTATGCTTAAACGAACATTTGATTATCTATATATAGCTGTGTAGAAAAGGTATACAATACATCTTCTCTCCTGTTTTAACGAACTAGCTTATTTCTTGCTCGCAATAAAACTAAAAATTGTAAATGAAACTAAAAAGGCAGCTATATCAATAAGTTTACATATGGCACGGAGATGGTCCATTATGGAAACAAAACGGCCCCCCGTAGCGGGCTAAGCAATGGTGATCGACATATATTAGTTTTTTCGTTAAGACACAAAGGATTTCGTGAGTCGAAATAGCTATCTATCTACTGTATCTTAAAAAAATAATAATTTTGTAGAACTAAAATACATTGCAATTTTTTTCACCGTGCTTATACTTTTTCCTTTAATACGGTTTTAAAATTGTCAACAGCAAATCATCCTTCATTATCTGCCTTTTCTTACATTAAATCAATTTGAATGCTGAAAATAATAACCAAACATAAATATTCAATATCTGCGAAATTATTAACATGGTATGTTGTGTTATTGTATTTGGCATATATCAGATAATTCTGGTGTTGTTTTTGTTGTAAAAGTTGGTGCTACTATTACACTACTGCTCCGGGTAAACCCCCATAGCTCAACTGTTTGCGTTCCTCCTCCGAGCTGAATTACAATGTTCTACTCTCAAGTAACATCCTGCCGAAGTGTTCGTTTTTAATTCTTCACTTTTTGCGATGTTTATTAGATTGAATTATTTGCTTAATTACTCAACTTGGTGGTAAAGTGAGACAGAAAGCTTTTGCATTTTTTTTTATTCTGCAATTGTTACATTTTTTTTTATAAAAGCGTGGGAAGTAATCGTGCGGCACATTTAAAAATATAATGTTACATCCGAATCTAAAATCCGACGTAACTCTAAGCATGCTATGATTTCGTTGAAAAAAAAACTAGGATCGCTGCCTGGTAGCCGGATGTCTGTCATACTTAGTGCGCCCAACCCTGACTGGGCTCAAAGCACTTTTTGAATAACCAATCCATGGATGAGAACCGAAAAATCTACTAAAATTACTCCAATAATAGAATATACTCTAAATCACATACAGTGTGTTATTTTTTTTATTTGCAATCATAATCAAATATATTTTATTTTCGTATTTGTTTTGTACTCATACACGGATGTTGCCTCTCGTCATGTCGTGTCAATTTTGACTTAGCTTTTATTGCTCTTGTTCATGTTTTTTTTTATACATTTATTACAAATGTATCCAATCAAATTAAAAAATAATTTCTGTTTTATTATTCAAGCAACTTTGCAATAGTAAGCCAGAAGATGCACATATTTTTTATTTTTATGATTCTCACAATTTTTTTATTTTTATGAAAATAATTTCACAAAAGAGAATTATAATTAAGGTATTTGTGATGATTTATTTTAGTTGTTGGAACAGTAGAATATTGCAGAATATATAGAAGAAATATTTGATCATGCATTCCTAACATATTTAACACACTAGTTTTCGATACAATACTTTTTTTGAATTAAAAGTTATAACAAATATTATATACATATGTAAAATTATAAAACAATATTCACTGTTTTGTTTAACAGTATTTTGATATCTTTTTTTTTTTGTATCTGTGTTGAAATATTTAAAAAAAACAGACATTTTTTTTTTTTTGAATATCCTTATATTATTAGAATTCAACTTTATTTATTTGGTAATTTTAAACGATATATTATTATTGAACATATGTTATGTCGCAATAGCCAAAACACATGAATGGAATATATGCCACCACTTCCTTTATTAGTATTAAGATTAAATTAAATAATAATATTGATTTAATAGCTTTTGTATTTCGGCCATATCCTTCGTTGCAATAAAAACGTCATTACCTCATACTGTTGTTTGTCATATTGTTTTTTTTTAACAGCGGTGTAACACGTTTGTTTATATTTGAATGGCTCTGCCAGGAAGTCAAACGTACAAAAAAAACCCTAAATATACATACAGAAATTCCGTGAGAATTAGCTCCAAAGCGAATCTTATAGAGCTAACGACGTAATTTATTGTGGAAGGTCATTTGATGAAAATGATTTGAATATTGAATTATTTTTAAAATCCATGATACTAGTTTGACTTATTCATGGAAAGTTTGTTATACGTTTCCTGTTTTTTCATAATAATTGCAAAGGCAGTGCTAATTTTGTAGTCGATAGATATGTTCATAAACATAGAACTATGTATTGTAATACCTTTTTAATAAATGCAATTACACTTAAGGTGGATGTATGTAATATGAAATGACGGTTTTATATTGCTATAAGCCGATTGCTGTAGAGTAATTATTAACTGAAAATCATTTCTATCTACAATATATAGGTTGGCAATGCACTATAGACTATAGAGTGAGCACTATGCACTGTGCACTATGAGATACTCAAACTGCGGCCCAGATAGCTCTTACGTTCGGCCCAAAATAATTATAGTCACCAAATATTTTTTTGGTGTTGTTTTCAATATGTTTGCAATATTGGGTTGCAATCGGTCGGTTAACAAGTGGGTATGAGCGGTGCTGCACAGGTGCTGTTTATTGTCAAAATATTTTATATTTTATTCTTATGCTGGTAAGCTTTCTTTAATAAATGGATATTCACAAAAAATTAAATTACTTTAATTTGACATCATAACACATACATATGTATGCAGTATAGTATGTGTGAGATTTACAATTTACTTTAAATATGTTGCGGCCCACATAGAAAAGCAAAAATCGGAATGCGGCTCTGAGGAAAAAAGTTTGAGTGTGGCTGGAGTAAATGAATAGAAAAGGATATAAAAAAAAACGGTCTAAATTTTTACTTTCAAACGTAATCAAAAATATATAATAAACATTTTCAAATGTTCTACTGTATTCATATGACTAAATAGAGCTCATTCAATAAATCATTCAGAACTACATCCTTTATACAATATTTTGACATTTACAATTCTTTCAAATGGCCACTCCGCCCAATTTCCTGAAATGACTTAAGTGGTACTTTTAGGTGTAGAAAAAAAAACACGGAATAGTGGTAAAAACTAATAATATTGCCGTAATAATTCGCGATCTTCTGTATGATTAATTGTTTGTGTTTTGACATTTTCATGTCGCTATAGCAGAAAAGTGTCTGACACTCCTAAATGTGAACTTCCGACAACTTTATTTTGTTTCTGAAATTTTCTATAACGTTTTTTTTTGTCTGTAATATTGTCAACTGTTAATGGATTAAAAAAAAACATTCATGAATATGTGTGTGTTAATACATTTTAACGCATATATTTTACATAACTGTGTAATGGTTATTTTTTCTAGTATCATATTTAAATATCCTCTATATTAGATAAAAAGTTCATATTCACTATAATCTTTATTCAGGCCTCACCGATCTAGCATTTTCGCCATCCTGGGGGGAAAAATATCCGCGTTGTCATAATATTATTTATAAACATTTTTTTTCAAAGTTATATTTTGTGAATATTTTAGGAAAGATAGCCCCCGCCCGTGCAGATCGCCCGTATAGTATTGACAATACGTGACACTTTCATGTCTTGTTAATTATTTTTATATATAAGTTGTGTCGCCCGCCATAATTCACGCTCTAGGCAAATGTCACATTTGCCCTACCCTACATCTGGGCCTGTCTGTACACATATGTGTATGAAGTAATCGAGTATTCAAGAATAGCAGTGTTTCTTATCCTGAGCGTAATTAATTTAGTCAAAAATCTCGTTGTAGTCTTAAGATCAAATATATTTGATTATACTAGCGATCAGCAAAACCGGCCCTTATTATTTTATATACTTTTGGAAATAGTTATAAAAATATTTTTGCATTGTGCATCTATTATTTAAATTTAATTTCCTTTAATTGCATTTCCACCAAGAAGTTGACATTTTAACCGTGGCCACTTTTAAGGCGTTAACTGTCTCATCTTGATTCAACGGCGTGATATTTTAAATAATAAAAACATATTTTTAGTACTGTTTACACAATTTATTTTATCATGTCGATCGGTTTTATTTATTAATTTTCATCAGTTGAAAATGCTCGCGATGAACGAAACCGGACCTGATCATAAAATATGTTATAGAAATAAGTAATAAAACATGCTATTTTAAATTATAAAACCATATTTTTAGAACTATCTCCACAAATTATTTTATAACCAGGATCGGTTTCACTCATAGCGAGCATTAACAACTGATCTAACAATGGCATAAATTTACATTAATATTATTCCAATATTTTTTCAAATATTCGAGAATGGAAAAAAGATCTGAATATTTTTGATTGTTCGATTGGAATCTTTCACGTTAATGCACAAGCGGATATGTCTCCTGAATAATAAATAAATATACCTTCACCGAGTCATGTTCATGATTGTTATTCGAAATTGTATGAGGCACCTTGGATAACCTTTGTATGCCTGATTTTCCACAATTTAGTTACGGATTTTTGAGCTTTATTTCAATTCATTCTGTAACTACCCAACGATAAAACATGACACAAAATAACTAGCGCGTGTCCCCTATGATATGCTTAATTCATTTACGACTCAAATATAATAATAATTTAGTAAATAAAAGAATTTAACAGTAAAAAATATAATAGTTTTATTGCTATGTCACATGCGATATATTTACGAGAGTGATTTAATGAAATAATAATTTAAAGGTATGCAACTATCTCACATATAATAATTCAGGCTGAGGTCATAACTTAATAATTTTTAGTGATTGGCGTTTCTTCATTGTGATACTCATAATTTTTTTTTTGTTTACTATAACCAATCTTTTGTCAGTCTACCTTTGAAATAAAATCTGGTTCTAAAATATTTTTTTTGTCTAACTTTATAATCACTGGGTGGTCAACGTATTGATTTATTTTTTGCAGTCGGTCCACCATAAGTCGTGCATTATCATTCCATTCCAATAAAAGCAATGGTTTTACTCGTGCATACGTTTTAGTAGGTATTAGTCTTTAATTGTTTCTTTTTATGCTTAAGTTTTTCATGATAATATTTATAAGATGTGTGTCGGATCATAAGAAATATTTATTTCGAATTTCGCCACAAAGCGATTTTTCTGATTTTTTTGTATTAATGCAGTATTTGCTGTTTCGTCTGTTATGAAAAAGTGCATACTTATAAATAAATACGCAGATTAACTCATTACGTACTTCGAATGGAATATTTCATCACTAACATTCTTACGAGTATTTTTGTACACCCAGTCCTCTTTTTGTGCGATTTCGATTATACTCAATCATTTTGTCGATAATTATTTTTACTATCAACATTCATTTGCAAAAGAGGTTATTATCATTTTATATATTTTTCCAATAACTATAAAGAATGTGATTTTATATTTATAAAAGCTTTTATATCAAAAAAAATTAGCCATACTTAGTAGGCGGCCTATCAAGCTTATCTGCATATGTATATGCTCATCGTACAAAAATACACATAGATTTTAATAAGCTTTTTTTATGTTTTGACATTTTATGGCATGGTTAAGTGTAAGAAAATGATTGAGTATGGCTGGTTTATATAATCAAACCAAAAATATTAATCCATATTTCGTTATATATAAATAATAGTTACTTTCATCAGACAAATGATATTTTGTTTTGCTTTCTGTAGTATTTGAAGAATATATATTTAGTTTGATTTTCTTCGCTAACATTCATTATCTTCATATATCGTAATCAAGCAATTCCAATATATACTATTTATATACTATTTTATTTGTATAATTTTTATATTAACAAGATCATTGGTTTATAATTAAGTATAGCATTATTTAATATTGTGCCAACCCTAATTCATCAAAAATATTGCTCCGATGCAAAAAACTGCAACACCGTTATTCTTTTATCTGTAGCAAAATATATCAATTTATATTTTTGCTTTCATATATATTTTTGTCCGTTTTCACAGACAGATTGACAATGTTATGCCTAATTATATTAAATCTTACCAATCTTCAGTAACTTGGCGAAAATAGGCGACAGTTTTATTTTTACTTTGAAATTTTATTATTACTATCGACCCCTTTTCTGAAGAAACAAAAAAAACTATTCGCCGCGTCAACATGAGAAGTTATTGATAAGATAACATATTTCTTTTGAATTATTTGGGATGCAAGATTTTTTTTGTCTTACGTTAAGGTATAAGTTGGGATAAAGTAACGATCTTTTAGTTATAAAAAACCTTGAATTTTGCTCTGAAAATGGGACGAGCTTATTTTCTCTTTTCAATAATAATTCACCAAGGCGTGTTTCACACAAAAATCATTAATTTACACAGAAAACATGAAACCACTCGTGGTTCTTCTTGTATATTAATAATCCACCAAAAAATATTGTTCTATCGGTTGCTAGCTTGTATTTTAATACACACCCAGTCCTTTTTTTACGCTATACATTGGTTCCAGAAAACGGCGCGTAAAAAAAATCGCGTAAAAAAAATGATTTCACGCAATTGCATTATATTTCTTTACACAACCTTAAACATAAATTCGCATTATATCCGATACACTTGTTAAAATTTGGCAATTGTGTATTTAAAAAAAATGGAATGCTTTACAAAATTAAGTTTTAAAAATACACATTATTCATGTCGACTATGTTCACTACTTTTAAACGATCTGTCATTATTCAATGATATCGATAATCGATGATGTTACAGTCATAGGAATACCTCATTTCAATAAAGAACTTACAATATAAAAAATGTAATTAAAATTATCAATCTCTTACCGCTCAGTTCAAAACAATCGTAAATTTACTGCCAATATTCTATATGTGTTTTATCACTAATAAACATATACATATAGGACTGCAAAATTTTTTCATTAGAAAATTAGGTTATCATTAAAAATATATATCTTTACGTGTCTTATAATCCTTTTTTTATTCTGACTCAACATATTTTTTTTTTTTATTTAATATTTTTCAATGACAAATCAATTTTTCTATGAATAGATAAAATTCTATATAAATAATATTCACTATTATATCGGTACTTACTTTAATATTTATTATGAATTAGCTTCGTCACTTCGTATTGATAAATAATTCAAAGCAATCTTCAATAGGAGATCATCTATCTTTTTAGCCTACATTTTTTTTTGTATATTTGGCAATCAGCAGTTTCACTTTCTAATTGAAATTCTTGAGCTAGTTACGTATTATAATTTGTATGAACGATGTGAAGTAAAATCTACACCATCTTCTTATATAATTGCATTACATTAAAGATACGGTTATCAATTTATTTAAAATATAATTTTAACTTAACCTACATAAATAAACATTAATGTAAAATTCATGGAAAGTAAAGAAAACAATCGTTTTTTTTTTGTACACATTCGTTTCAGACATCTAAGTACTCATAAATGATAAAATAATCGACTTTGGATATGTTCTTGTATAAATAAAATATATGCATTGTGAACGCAGCTTTGTTTGCTAGTGAATTTTTATATAATTTACTTAGCTAATAATTCTTTCATATATTTCATCTAAAAATTGATAATCTGGCATAGTAAAATGGCTCTAAATTGGAAACATACCACTCTTTTGAAAACATCACAGTTATGGCATGATTATTATTCAATATGGCGCATTATAATCTCAACTAAGTTATTAAAATTATTCGAACAACATAAATAACAGTTCATAATATTTATGAAGAATCTATTTATTTTGACCATGATCTGTAACAAAGTGAAATATTAAGTTATCATTTATATTATATACATCGTTACAGTATAATTGCGGAACTCGAATTGAGAGGTCTCTTCTCAACGACGCCACGCGTCATCTGCTATCGACGAATGAAGATAAAATTGAAGCGCATTAATGCTGCCCTGATCGTATAAT
This sequence comes from Himalopsyche japonica, assembly GCA_028555115.1. Taxonomy (NCBI): domain Eukaryota; kingdom Metazoa; phylum Arthropoda; class Insecta; order Trichoptera; family Rhyacophilidae; genus Himalopsyche; species Himalopsyche japonica. Next base: position 1,464,915 of record JAHFWJ010000018.1, on the reverse strand, counting down.
TTATTATCACCAAAGCCATGAATATTTTGTCATTTGGGTAGTCTTCTGCTGTATCTGCCATCCTCTATTTGTCCTTGCAATGGTAATGTGTATTAAAAAAACTGTATAATAAAACCGTAATACCTGAGTTTCCTTTGTATGTCTTACAGTGTAAAATTGAATGCTAGTGCGTTTAAAATTTTCATGTGAAGATTCAACGGATACAAATAATAATTTTTATCTCAGATGCACATAAAATGAATAATAAAAAATTTCATCTGATTTCAAGACTCATCAATAGAAACGACATTTACCTAAACAAGAATATTTTTTTTATTTTTATCAGGTTTTTCCTACTTTTCCTATTTATATGCATTTAGTCAAAGGTCAACCAACCAATCTGGCAAATTCTTTAAGATATTTTAATAAATCGTCTAATGAAAAGTTTAGTCGGACTCGCTCGTTTTTCATGACTACAACTCCGCGATTCTACGACTCCGGCTCCGGCAAAAAAACTGCTACTCCAAGACGACGACTTCACAGCCCTGGTAGAAACTACTGTTTTATTTCGTTTTTTCATAATACTTGACTGCGAATAAATATTGCCGAAGTATGTACGTATAATAAAGATGTTTTGCCAACATATTGTTTGTGTCATTCACGACTCAATGATAAATAATTCTACTTTTGTCGGCGCTCGCCAGCGAATATTATGCATTGAACGGAATTCATAATAGAATATTTATATTAAATACTACGGAGAATTAAATTGTATTGGTATACATTTTTTGTCAGTGCCGACTGGAAATTTATATTTGGACATTCGAGCCATGTGCGCAATTTGTATTGTGAAAAATATGTAAGCTTATTTTAATGTTGCTATTCATAAATATTGATTTTATGGTCCCTTTTGTGCGTGATAATGTGCGTACCAATACTCAAATATTGAATATAAACACGAGACTAGCAGTGCCACGCAAAAAGTGGTTACATCGAAAGACAAATAGGCAGCGTTTTATTTCTTTTATATCATGCTGACTTTGTCATCTGTACTATTTATTAAGACATGGAAGTCACTTTAAAAATATAATGTTTTATTTTTTTCTTTAATCCATATCCGCTCCAGCATATATTGTAAATAGAGGTATCTCAACAGCAATATTTCTTCCAGAATTACTTGTAGATATAGAATGGAAATACACAGTACTATTAGTTAGATAAGGACATTCACGCCTTTTTCAACGGATAAGTAGGAGCTATGTTTTTAAGACATCGCAAATATCTATGCCTTCGTATATGAATCCATATATCAATTGAAAAAGCATTTAGTACTGAGCCTCGGACCCGTGGTTTCTTAACAGATTAATTATTTAAAATTATATTACAAACTTACTTATGTATAATATAATTCTACTTCCTGACTCTCCAGTTTATCGCATCAAAGCTCTTGAAGCTAAAGATTTATTTGTTCACACTCTCTGCATTCTTCCCATTGTTGTCCGGTTACTTCTTCAGAAGTGTCTATACATCGAATGGCTACTAGTTTTTCTAGCTAAATCACGTGAAGAACTTTAGATTCCGTTCACCTTACTAAGTAACCGGCCTATATGGAGCTTTTGAGATTTCTTGTTATGGTACCATATACCATATTGGGTCAAAATTGCTCGAATATATGTGTAGTCGGTACGCGCATTTATATAAGCTGTTTTATATATTCTTTCTTGTGTATAACCCACCTGTTTAAGTATTTTAACAAAATAAAAACACATTATTATTCAAAAGAAAAACCTATTCTCGGAAATGAATTACTGTTATAGGTTCTATTATATAGCTACGTTTCAATTCAAAGAAAACTTTTATAAATTCGATCACAATAAAGTCACCAAAAGAGGCCGCCGGTGTAACTTTTTTGGCCAATATTTTCCGATTCGATAAGGCAGCGCGTATCAGGCTGTTTGACGTGTCCTACTTTGATTTTGTCGCCGTCGTTTTTCAGTTGATCTTCGGTATATTATCTGTGTTAAATTCACGGAATTTCTTCATCGGTAGTTCACAGTTTTTGCTCGATTACGACTCGCTATCACGTACGAGCTTGTAAACTATCATTGCACATTGTATAGACAACTTTTTCATATGCATTTATTGATAGTATTGTAGCAACCGCTATTGCATCAGTGTGGCGCACTGATATAATTACCCATTTCATCTGAAAGTAACTACACGGCAGGCATTGTTAACTTTTCATAATAAATCGATTATTATTCATAATCATAAACAGTTTTAAAATATTTCTTATGTATTAAGGGCAGAATAATCTTACGTAAAGCGTATTAGAAAATACTTAATAAAATACAGTATATAGCTTTATCGTTATATTCAAATATCTTATTTTTAAAATGGGCAAAGTAATCAACTATTCTACATTTCAATAAAATTTTGTTAAACATTTACGAAAATTATCAGTTTGTTTGAAAATTATTGTTTTAGAATTTTTAAGTAACGTATGTCTCTGAATGTAGCTGTTCTATAAAAGGTTGCTGACATTTTCATTAAGAATAATTTAATCGTTCTAGTGATAAATTTTCACCCCATTTTCTTAAATCATTAATTAAGAATTAAGAGAAGAATTCCTTATTTTCTTTACTACACGATCAAAAATTTTAAGGTACCAATATAAAAAAATCCAGGATACTGGTTTCCCAATAGCGAAAAACAGAATTGAGTTAATTTTCAATATCAACAATCAGACCAACTTTGTTTAACTTTAAATAACAGCTATCCATATTTACGTATCTATCGGTAATTATATAAAAACAAATGACAGGCAAATTATTTGCTGCCCATAGTAGAATGATAATTAATTTTTTATAAGAACACACAAAGAAGAGATGTCCGAGATTATATTACATATTTAGTAGAGGATGAAAAGTAAGAATGTTTAGTAATAGACGAGGATTGCCGATTTATACAACGAATCAATTCTTATCAGATACAGTTTAATTTCTACATTATATTAATATATCCATCTATTAATATATATTAAATATATATCCATCTATTAATATATCCAACACTTATATCATACACTGGTGTGGGAGCTATCGCTTCGTTTCGAATTAAATTCTGCTTTTTTATTGTTGATTTAACTATGTTTAAAATTTATTTGGGATTACGAGACAAGAGAAAATGTGCAAATTTCCTTTAGCTCATTGAAAACGCTTATCGTAGTAAATATCTTTATTCTCGTTAAACATACGTTTTGTTTCCCAGAGGTGAACCGATACAGGTATTTATAATATTATTCAGAAGGTGAAATTTATTTCCGTATGAGGTATGTACTTGCTTATAAATTCACATACTTTTAATCTTGCATCTTTGAAACTTAGGCAATACTGGAATTTGCAGCGTATTAAATCTATCTAACACAAATGTTTTGTTGAAACAATTATTGCATGACTAGCTTGAGGCACTGGTCGTTTTCTAATTTAATTTAAATTCAAGTTATAAATATTAATTTACTATGGTTCTATTATGCGATAGTTTCTCGGGCGGCGACGTGACTTATCAATTGTATGAGACATAACAATTAGCGTGAAGAAAACTTATACAATACTTAACAGAACACGTTTTGTTTTATCAGTTATTTAAGTGTCATAAAGTGATTAAAACGGCTTTGATATACGCGTTTAGGATGTTATAGTTACTGCGATGTCCAGTCACAGTCCATATATATATATATATTATCAAAAATTATGTTGCCCAAAAGTGTAACAAATTCTTTACTTTCGAAATTGTTTGGTTCTGCAAAAATTAAGGTCGAATTAAGTTACACTGAATATATTACAAAGATAGACATTACTAAATACCCCAATAATAAGACTGAAAATTGTGCACACTAACAAAACCGTTTACAAAATTACAAATACAATTTTGTATTCGAATTGTGTATTTTTTAAATAAAATTTTATTCAAATCCTCCGATATTTTCAAATTTTCAGATGCATTTAATGTTTTGTTTATTGTAATTATTTTTTTCCCTCACCAACATGATTGATATTTTAAACATTCAAAAAAAATATAGTTAAAAAATAACCGAACAATTACAAAATTAATAAATGCAAACTAGAATGAACATTATTTAAAATGTACTGTAATATGAATTAATTGTCTTTTCTTCATTCATTAAATATAAACATATTATTTCTCACTTTTGTTAGAAATAACGCTTTAAGGGCAATCGGTACAATTTTCTCTTCCAAATACTCAATCAACTTAACCCTGATATTAGTTGCACAAGAGCATTGTAGCTTTCTTGATTTAAATGGGATATTAAAGTAATATAAATCTAGCTGAAGTGTTACTACTGTTATATTCGTTTGCACATTTGTATATCGCGTCGTCCATATGGTATAGGTAATATCATTATATCACCAATCGACTCAATCTATTTTATATTCAATTCATGTAAAATTTTCCAATGATTTCCTGTAATTTTCCTTAATGTTTTATTATACTAGCGCATTTTCTCCCCCGGTGAGATCATTAAATGTATCATTTCGGTAAATATTCCGTTATTCAACATGTATTTATTATAAACAGGCGAATCACGTATCAACCAACAACTTCTGAGAAAATTTGATCCTAATTATTCATTTGATTGAGTTTGACATAATTGCACTAAAAGTTCATATATTTATCAGATTTAATGCACTGGAATTCAATAAAGTGGATTACGGACATTCAAGATTATATAGTTACATTTACTTTTGAAACGTTATCAAGTGTATACTTCGAGTATATTTGTGAGTTGTATTTTTTTTTGTGTTCATTTGTATTCTTAAAATTCTTAATCAATATAGGAAACAGTGTTCTACCTAATTATTAATAAAACTCGACATTTGATGATTAACCCATTGCATTCGGCGTTCTGTATAGGAGAGTAATCCACAACTTGACTTAGAAATAAAATATTTTTAATCCGCCTCTTCTAAGTCTTTTTTTTTTTAAATAATAAAGCATTATCAACTGATGCTCGCGATGAGCAAAACCGGTCCTGATCAAAAAATATATTGTGGAAATAAGTACTAAAAAAATGTGTTTTATTATTTAAAATATCATGCCTTTCCATCAAGAAGTGACAGTTAACACCTTAAAAGTCTTCTAAGTCTATTTGGATTAACATAAATTTTTTTTTGAAGTAAAATTTTATAACACCGCAAAAAAGCTGATTTCCATTTGATTATGCAAAATAAATTCGAGTTTTATTTTGAGTACCTTCGTAGTGTATTTTATTAGATTCATGATTTAATTTATTACAAACATGTGTTGGTGTTTTGTTATTTAATCCTTACCTCATCTAAAATATGTTAACTAGAATGCTGCTCTCATTTCATTCACATCTCTCGCTAACTTATCATTTTATTGTTTAACCGTGGGAGTTGAACACAAAATAAACTTTTTCATATCTGAATTTCCTTCCTGGATCTCATGATACCGATCTGGGCTCTTTGCTCGTTTTGTTCTGAATACCTGTTACCCCATATTGCCATTACGCTCTGAGAAAATATCGGCATATCCGTGGGAATAAGGGTTACAAAAACACAGCTATGTTTTTACATAAATTGTGCGTATTTACGCCTTGTAATATCGATTACGAACATGATTTCTTTCTAGATAACGCTGTATTGTTTTATTGCAGTTAAGCAATTTTCGCGAGTAAAGCTCATAACAGACATATTATTTAGTATTTTTTATTTTATTGTAATTTTTAATCGGTATAAATACTGCTTTTATTTAAACATTAGTGCTATGATTTTCAAGTAGATATGATTGAAATCGTACTTACTATTGAAATATTTCACTCAAAGGTGACATCAAACTTAACCCGTTCCTGCTGAGTCACATAAAGGATATGACTACTCCGACTACTTAATAAATGAATTCAGTAGTTTTGGTGCTGACCAAATTTAAGCAGATTACCAGAACAAATCAGACTATGTTTTAATACAAAAATGAGCTCTTACTCGAATTTTTTAACCCTGCTAACACACTATAGTCAGCCGTCTTGCCAGTTGAGATTTTAGCATCCAGAGGGTTAGCAAAACCAACTAGCCTTAAACAAAAGTAGGAATATTTGGTCCTTGTCAATTAGGCAGTTGCATTGTTTTACCGGTGTATTCACATGTAAATGACTTTCGCACGCATGCGTTATATGTTTCGCGCTTATTTTAAATAGTTTCATGTACAGCCTTCGCATTACTATAGTTTTACCTTTGACTGATCGACAACTTGTATTTCAAAACGATACTGTATTACATATTAAATAAAAGAATTGTCATAGAAAATAGTATAAATCTCATCCTTGAAAATTGCTGACGTGTTTTATCTAGTGTTGACAGTACGTTCTGGTCTAATTTTGCATCCGCAAGTTTAAAAATTCTTCTTACAGTGTTCGTAAGTACTTAATATTTTTTAAATATTTACATTTCGCTCATAACATAGAAAATAGTAGACGGTCTATGCTAATATATACGATAATACGATAAAATAATATGTAAAACGAAGTCTGCCTTCAAACAGACATATATTAGCAAGCGAATGTGGAACAGGAAATAAGACTGCAATGTTTGTGCTTATTTTATTTGATTTTTTAGAATTTAATCAACATATTTTAAATAAAAAGAACATCGATATAGATAACAGCTTTCATAGATTTTTACTTTTGGGCCAAATTTAACCAACTCTACGGAAGTCATACTGACAAGTTAATTACCGGTCTCCTGTTCCATAGATAACTCTATCTCGCATACATCCGTCACTCATCAATACACGTGTATTACTTTTCTTATGATTAGTCGATTGATAAGATAGGCAGAACTCAAGTTCACGAAAAGCGGATCGAATAAGCCATTATTGCACACGTTCAAATCATTCATTGGATGAAATCTTGCGCTCAACTCATTGTTATACATTGGATGATTGAAGAGTGAGCGACTCCCCTATGATTAGAAAGTCTGCGGTCGCACCAGAAATGCTAAGCGTAACATATTTATGTGGTGCATATGTGTTCATTAACACGTTTTATCCATCATCATTGCGTTGAACAGCTGTTCAATGAGATTATTTTGTATGAGTCATGTTGGGTTGGCTATTGCAACAGGGAGTTCGTAAATAGATTTACAGCTAAATAGTTAACATTTAAAAATAATTACTTGGTGGTAGTGCCGTCTTTCGGCTCAATACGCTCGATGCGAATTATGTGCTAAGGGTTTGTGCAATTTTAAAAATTCACCCAGTAGTTATGCTCACACACACGCTCTGCAAATATATAGTATGCACTCATACATTTGTACGTTCTTATCATCACCGAATTTTATATCTATGAGTTAAATTTGTGTTCCTAATAAAGGTTTTAACAACAGTTTATTATGGAAAATACTTGTCACTCAGTTGCTCTAACTCTCGTTTTTCTAAGAGAGTAAGAATACAAAGATGGTAGTTCTCAGGCTTACGTCCTAGTACTAAATTCTAAAAAATATTTTTTATAATTCTGAATCGATTTAAGGATTTCCGTTCGAATGAATTGTTGTTTGTGATTATTTTTTTTCTTACCATCCATTCCTAATAACAGTGGCGTAGCGAGTCGAATTCTATTTTTTTTAAGATCACTGCAATTCTACCGTAACCATTATTTACATTAGTATATTTTTCGTTTCAGGTGAGTTACCAAGTCTATCAACCTTTTCTCAACATTCTCGACCACTTTTCAGGAGCTAGTGATTATGTAAGTATTTTCCCTACTATCAGTCGCGCAGATAATTTCAACAAAGTCATTTAAAATCTACTCAATTAGAAAAGGAACAAAAACCACCTATGTCTATTTGAGCATAAAATTTGTAATTTCGTTATTCCAATTGGTTTGTTACTAAATGTGACACGTTTTTCACCTCTTTAAGAAGCATTTTCGTTCTTATGATTTTATATATTCTATAACGGTGAATTGAAAATATCAACAACCATATAAGGGCATAGCTACGTCTTCGGAGCTTTGCTAAATAATTCTAACCTAACAAAACTATGTTTTAAATATAAGTTTAAAAGCTTCATAAACTTCACTTTAACAAAATGTAAATATATTCCTCGACATTGAAAGGCGCCAGTGTAACCAATTCAGTATTAAAGTTCATTAGCTCTGTCATTAAATACAACTTTACACATGTTAAATAAAAAATCTCCCACACTTTGTTACACATGTGTTAAATTGTGTAATTATTCACTGGTTCCATTTCTATCGTAGTCCAAATAATATTAATCTTCGCATATCTTTTTATTTATCATTGGCGTATCTGATATGGTGAGTAACATAGTCACATATAAAAAACTTTGATGTGTAATGGGATTTAAGTGAAAATCTTTCATATCTTAATCGAATCGGACAATTATATTGCAGAAAAATAAATATCTTGTTAAAAAGAGACAGTGGAATCGTGTTATAATGATAAATACAAATTAAACATGCGTCGTTCGTCAACAAAATATTGGAGTAAAAAACTGGAGTCACGAAGGAATCACTATTGTGAGGACCATCCCTCATACTTGAAGTGCGTTGTTCGTGAACAAAATATTCCAATGGACGTATTTTTTTTGAATATACCACCGTCATTCGTTTGCGATTCATCGTTTTAATAAACAACAATAAATAATTATACATGTTTGGTTACTTTATTTTTGCAAGGATGTCAATATACCTTACATGTGCTTTTGCTCCTTCTACTTGTGGCTACTTTCCTTTTGTTTACAAGCTTTAAATGTTTTCAGTTATACGACACACACAGTAATAAAACAGCTGTGATTGAGTTTTAAATTGACCTCTAAAATTATAAGATACGTGCATATGTCGACAATTTTTTTTTATCACTGCTCACGGGTAAAATTACCAAGAAATAATCCAATATATTTTTTTGTGTATTTATATTTCAATACAGGTTTCAATCATTGTGAAACAGTTATGTCTAATTATTCACACGAAAACACATATACAATTGTCAAGTTTCTTCGTTTGTGTACACACGTAAATCTAATAAAAAAAATTATCATATGATAAAGCACTACATAATTTATAGAAAAATATTTAGTGAAACAAAAACACATTTGATATATATTTCATATGAAATCGCGGATTCATTACGTTATAGTAATTATTTTTTATATTACTCATTCTGATTATTGTATATTCAAATTGTTTGATTACTATGATTAAGCAAGCAAATAAATTGTATTTACAGCTTAAAGTATTTGGTAGCTTTCATCGAAAACTTATATTAAATATTTTCAATGTATTTTTTTTAATAATAAATAAATAGTCATAAAAAAGACAGTAAAAATGTTTTTTATGGAAGTTGTAGCGGTTTCTGCACTTTGTAATTATATTTTTACAGGCTTAGAAAACGCAGTAAGCTTTTAAACAAATAATCCAAAATGTTCAGTTTTATATTTTTATTGTATTTTCCGATACACCACTGAACAAAATAAAATGACAATGTTGATTCCCTTTGAGAATCATTTGAGCCAATTTAGTTTCGTAAGCAATTTTAAATGATTGTTTCAATTGTTTTCATTCGGCGGTGGTGGCCGCACGCTGTCGCTTACCGCGTGGCACAATGATTAACCCAGAATGGAAAATTATTATTCGTCGCTTTTGTCTAACACCTATTGTCTTTTTTTACTGCCTCTTAATAATATCATTTAGCGCGTTGAATCGCCGTTTACCATAATCGCAGTAAATTATATATACATTGCGACATTCTGAAATAAATTATCATTCCTTCATACTTTTTCTTTTTTGACTTGACCCAAATTTTATTCATTAAAAAATTGTTAGTTTGATGTAGGAAATTCGGTAAATTATCGGTATTATAGTTACAAATTATGTAGGGAACTGCGGCTTAAAAAATGACCTAACGCTGAGCTGATACGAGTTTACCACTTAGATTCCATGGCGTGCAGGCACGCAAATGCCGCCACGTAAGCTCGCATTGAGCGAAACCGGTTCTGATAATAAAATATATTGTAGAAATAAGTACTAAAAATGCGTTTTATTATTTAAAATATCATGCATTTCAATTAAGAAGTGACAGTTGACACATTAAAAGTAATTGCCTGGAATCCTTGCCAATACTGCTTGATCAACTTTAATCATAAAGTAAAATACACACTGTCAGTGATGCTTCTAGGATTTATATTGTATGATTGTCTTTACAGTGAAACCTTGATTTTACGTTTTCCAAGGGACCCTGAAAAAATAACGGTAATTGCGGGAAACGGTGAATGCGGGAAAGCTTCAAATAATAATAAACAAGTAAAATCGTAAAAAACATTTAATTATTAGTTACTTGTATATACTGTATATAAAATTTATTTTTTAAAAAAGTCCTTTATGTTAGTTTGCTTCTTTGTTATTTGGCACTTTAATCGGAACAAAGACTTGTTACTAAACTTGTGACTAAAAGTTTGTATGTACAGGAATCATTATTACCATGAATTTTAAACAACTCTACATTTGCATCATAAACAATAATACGCATGTTGTGGATTTCAACCCAAAAAATGGCACATGCGTCCAATGCGTTACGTCTAACATGTACAGCGGATTCCAACGTGTCTAGACATAACACCTGCACTCGGCTGTGTCAAACTTGCTAGCCGAAATACGGAGAAATATGCAATAAAAACGGTCAATCGGGATAATATTTACGACGGGACCAAAATATATACGGTTAAATAAAGACGGTTTGTCGAGGAAATCGGGGAATCGGGAAACGGTCAATGCGGGATTATTTAACATTGTTCTTATGGGAGTTTGACGAGACTATAAAAAATAAGCGTTCCAGCCGGGAAAACGTATTATGCAAGAACGGTTGATCGAGGTTCCACTGTAGATTGTTTTCTTAATTATTGAACCGTTGACTTTGTATTTCTGTTCAGTTGATAATGTCCACGATGAGCGAAACCGGTTACGATCATTAAATATATTGATAAATCAGCAATAAAAATGTATTTTTATTAAAAAAACGGAAATGCACTAATCATATGGAAATGAACACACTTCTTACGGTTCAAATTTTAACTTTTCAATCATATTTTTAAATATTTGACTATCTATGAAACTTAAGTACTCACGATGTATATTATATATATATTACATCACTAGAAAAAATTGTTTTAAGCAAAAACTATTAAATTACTCAAAAACACCGTCTTAAAATGTACACAATGGATAATCGTTTTTCTTTGTCCGTCATATATAAATGAATCATGTTTGGCGGATAAAATTATATTCAATTTATTGCTCTGCTGAGTTATAACCATGGGACGATAACAACAATTTAAAATTACGTAAACCTTTAATTCATCGTTTTTTAAGAAACGCACTAAAACGCAATTACCTATTGCAAAACTAGGCGGAAGCAGATTCTCGGTTATTTTAATTTCAGAAATTGTATGTTCATTAATATGTATATAAATAAAATAAATTCTTTCTTCCACACCCATTCCACGAAGAGATTTACTTTTTATCATTTTCAATATTTTGAATTTTTAATTATGTTTAATATTCTTTTATGATATTATATTTAAATCAATACCTACTTCACTTCTCTATACATTGGCTTTTATATTCTATAGAATCCTGTAAATGTTGAAAGAAATAGTTTGAATTATACATTGTTTCTTATTATTTTTAGAAAACCTCTTTTGTTTATGACATTTTAACATTGTAATCTATCAAACTTGTGTGAAAGATCGTCCTGTATGTCATGTAAATCGTATCACGTTGTTGAGATTGATTGCTGTATTAATATTTGCTTATGTATATAAATAAATACATTAGCAGATCTATTGAATACAATATCTTCTTTTTAGACGCTGAGTTTCTTACAATTGGTCTCACAACCTCTCATTACGCGTACTTGATAACCCTCGATAATTTCAACAATCTCTCTTTACAGCATTCTCTTACCTATCCATAAACCAAGCTAGATCTAACCCAGGGTGGGTCATGCATTAATTGGGGCTACACTACGATATGTTAGCAACAATACATGTTAAAGCACCGTATATAACCATACTTGTGTAAATGTATTTATAGTATATGTTCAGATATTTTTTGTAGCCTTATGTCATTTCATTGTTATTTAAAATATATTTTATACTTAGGATATAAATTTTTATTGATTAAATTGCATAAGTTTGTGGTTTTTACAGGGTATTGTAAGCAGACAGTAAATACAAATTAAAATAACTGCCGATTGCACTTATAAAACGGTGTCATTATCATAGCTGTTTATCGAATGGGCGTTGATGATTGCACTTTATGTTTGTATTAAAGAGCTGTAATTGCAAAGGTAAATGAAACTCTTGAATGCATCCGACATTGATAAATGCAGCGACGCCATTTTGACTGACGTGAATAATGTTTCAAATTAACAATTATATCCACGTGATTGTTATGAAAAAATCAATCATACTCTTCTTGCGAATGATTGATGTATGATAACGTTTTCTCGATTTTTTAGTGTAGTGAAAAATAAACAAAGTGATTTATTTACACGTAAAACAACCAATAACGTCGAATGCAAAAAAAACTGACCTTGGAGGATTGTGTACTATTTGAAATGTGCATTTCAATAAATATTCCGATACTCGCGTAGGCATTTACACACGCTTTAATGTTGGTTGGTAACAATGTAAACGAATGCGAAACTACAATATTATAGCTCGTACTGAGTTTAAGAGAACAATTTCTTTTCCAAAATCATTCAATTGTTTGGTATTATGTATGACAACTGACTGTTTTGTGTGCGACCACTTTACTATCCAAATGATTGAAGTTGCATAAAACGCTAACAGTGTATTAAATCAGTTTCGTATATTACCCCTAACAAGACAAATTATACAAATATTATTTCAAGTAATTTTAAGTGCTATTCTTCTGAAGCAAGTTTATATTTATTATTGTACCGGGCCATCTTGTAGAAATTCAGTCTTAAAAAAATTTTAATACTGATGAATTTGTCAACTCGTCAGTGAAATATAAAACAAAAAATGGATTGCTGATTTTATTCAATATTAGCACGGTGAAAAAATAGCAATGTATTTTAGTTCTACAATTTTTTTATAAGATATAGTTGATAGCTATTTCAGCTCACGCCATCGTCGGAACGATTATAATTAAATTTTGTTTCCCAATTGGATACTGCCACTTTCCAATTCATATCTTTTAATTAGATGTGAGTCGGCTTTGTACACATACACTTTTTCGCGTGATTGAAAGATCTTGTGCTTGAAAACGTAAATCAATGTGATTATCGTTCTCGTGTTCAATCAATTTGTCGTTTTTAGGCATGGACATTATACAATCGCGCGCGAAAGCGCTTGAGTGTGAAATAAGATACTATATTTACAGTTCAAACTAGACAATTTTTTAATCTTATTATGTGTTGTAATGTACTGAATGATACATATATCGCATATCATTCAGCTCATCATTCACACTTTCATTAAAATCGTGTCATTTTCCGCTTTCATCGTAATAGGCTTTTAATTTCGTTTCACAGACACCATCACGTTCATCATTTGTATTATCAAAAATGAATAGTCATCCAATGGAAGAGAAAATCAAAAGTGTCTTCATTTGCTATGTGATTGCAAAAGCTGGAAATAAATTCTCTATTTGAATGCCTTGTTATATGTATTATATTTATTTTTATTTTCAATTGTCTTTTTAAGATTACTTCTCGCCTATATTTTTGATGATAAACAATTTATTGTATTTTTTGTTGCCATGCGGTGTACTTCAATATAAAACTACATTATATTGATAATTTGATTGCTTAATTCAGCACAGCACACATAACCTTGAAATGCCGACCAAAAGGAGTCCATTAAAGCTGAAAGTCACTTATTAAATAATGTTTAAAGTAGGTTTTCGGAGAGTATTTTTACCTTGGTTAAAATATTTTTATACACGACTTGTGAGTGCATATTGATAAACGATGAGAGTTGTATTATAATGGCTTAGCGTATGTCGAGTCGTCGGCCAGCATCCGTCAAAACGCATGTGATTTTTTTCACTTGTTGTTCGTGCCGACGTTTCGAGGAAAAAATTCACTGTGAATACTATGTATATGGAATTTTACGTCACCTGTTTATGAAAATACGCATACCAGTGAATGGGCATCTAATAAATTATAATAGATCTATGCTCTGGAAATTAAGAAAATAATAGAGTATATAGATTATTCGATAGACATATATATTCTTTGAAAAGATTTTTTTCAATTTCACAACATCTTTTTCATGTTGGAATGGTGTCATTTCAGTTTTCAAAATTAAATCTGGGAAGGAATGAAACCTTGAAAACTTTCATCGAACGATATCTGTAATTGAAAAAAAAATGTTGTTTTACTTCTATGCAATACGTTGCAATAATTCTACGTGACTCAATTACCAATTTTAATAGTCTAATTTGTTTGCATTTGAAATCAGCGTACCAAACCAATTCTATTGTCAAATCGATGATTAAGTTTTGAATTCGTTTATATCCTAACGTGTGAATAAGGAGGGTGACACGCTTTAATACAAAATGTCAGGCTTGACTCATTTTCATGTCGCGAAGCCTTTTGTTACACCTGTTAAAACATTATGCAGCTTCCTTAATCTTCTTATCTTCATCAAATTGGATCTGCAATATTGATGTTTTTGAAATGTCAAGGCGTGCTTATTCTCGCTGTTGGCATATAAATTTTCAGCATAAAAAACTATTATCTTAGATTACACATACATTTGAATGGCTAGAACTTTAAATGAAATGCGTTTCTGTTTCTTTTACTTGCAATTTCTTTTTTTTACTTTTAAACAAAACCGATATTAATTAATGTCAGTGAATTGTTGATAGTTTTTTTTCTCTAAAAGGTTAGCTTATATACGATACCTAGAGAAACCTAAAAATTATATCAAATTTTAATTGCTGAAACTTAGATATTGAAATTCAATTAAGCAGCGTCAGTCGATATCATAAATTAAAAATATAGTTTGTTTTTCCGTCGTCAAAAAATGTATAATTTTTGTGACTTCAAAGGATAAAGATTATTTCAAAACTACTCTCTTGACCAAATATAAATGCCAAATATATAAAATATTTTTTTATTGAATTAAATTCACTATGTCACTTGTTTTTTTTTGTTGTTCGATTGCCTATTCAAATTCCATCGATACTTATTATTTGCAATTATAACGAAACTAATAAAGATTTCATAAAGGAGACAACATAACACGTTCGACTATGACCAACATATTCTGTAATGAATCGAAGCTATAAACATAAATTACTTTAAATGTATTAATTGTGACTTCTTGGTTAATATTACGACCAGACCCGGCGATATTGAACTCGTCTAAATCTCAATTCTTACAATCGCTTATGGAGCTGATACCGTTGATCTGGATAGGTTTTATACTTTGTTGTAACTTGTTTACTTATACTTGTTTATAACTTGTGTTCTAACTTCTAATACGTTTTCATTACTGACGCTTTATATTTCTTACAATTTTGAAAAGTACAGCTGATTTTCCAATAAAAATTAACCTTTGTAATATGAGTTTATATAAAATATAATTATCTCCCCATCTTGTTAGCGTAATATCGTAACACTTTTCGCCTACGAGAATTCGAGACATTATTTATTTATATATATTCTTTCCGTCGTCATAACTTCATAACTGCCAACTGAAGCGTACTTCCTCTTCATAACATAATTAATGAATCTTTTCAATGAAGTGTTGCTGCTATTATTGTAATAACATTTAATTGGTGCACATTTACGTAACGATGCCGTACATGCCGATAGAATGTTTTACTACTAAATTCTATTTCATGCCCGTGTTGGTAATTTATGGAAAGTTCCGTTTTGTTCCGGAAGTATTACTACGATATATAATACTTTGACTTCCACCGTATGATGTTAAGAGTTATGACATATTGTTTAGTAATTAAATGAAATTTTTAAATACAAATATGCTACGAATTTATCATAAAAAATTACTTCGATTAAACGATTTACGTGAAAAAATAAGAACCGCCCTTAAATGGTAGTTTCCATGATATGACGAAAATAAGTGTGTAAGTAAAATTCAGGTTTCAATATTTCTACGACTTTCTTAAAAACGTACTCGTATTATTTTTCCAAGATTTTATGTGAAAATAGATTTTTAATCATATTTATACTTTTGTTCTTATGGCAATGGAATGAAGCCTTGTGTGAACTTTAGCTCCTTGAGGAAAATGCGAATTTCATATGAAAACAGTTCCTAGGAAATGATAATGAATTTCTACGCCAGACTGAATAAAAATGGGAATAAATTTTCCTTCGCTGTAAAATGTTTACGCTTTGATTTTGAATAATTTTCGTAAATCACGGCTTGTCAACTGCTTCTGGCAGAGTTTCCTTAATTCCAACCCACTATTATACAATTGCAGTAAAATTTATTCATTTATACAATAAATCATAATATTTATGATACATTGGTTAGTGAAACAGTATGTTTGTGACTGGCCATGTTTATCATTAAATATTTATTTTTTCTGATTGCTTAGTACGTTGCGTTCTACTTTACTGAAGATTGTAATATAATATATGATAATATTATAAAAAAACAACTGTCATTATTTAATCATACGATATAATTATTTGTACAACATTTTTTTTCTACAGTACCTACACATTTTTGGTATTTTTTTCACAATTTAATATTTTTATGATCAAGACCGATTCACAAAACAAATTGCATACTAGTCATTTTCAAAATTTTCAATTATAAATTAACAGGTATACAAAACCAAAATTTTAAGAATTGACAAAATAAATAACGAGAAATCGTACAATATCTAAATGGAACAAATACTCAAAATAAATTAAATCAAATGATATTTTTTTACAATCAAAATACTGGCTCTTTAATACTTTAGTGAACATAATACGTTAAAATAAATTTATTATTTAAAATATAATGCCTTTCCACCAGGAACTGACAGTCAACATCTTTAATGTGATATTTATACAAAATTGAAGATAAAATTCACAAATTACAGTATAAAAGAGTAAAATACATGTTCATAATATAGCTAAACAAATTTGTTTGTATTTATTAAAACTACAAAATAATTTTATAACTATTTGTGCTCTCTAATCGAATACATTCCGCACGATAAATCTCGGATCTCATTTCGGAACATTAAACACTCCCGCCAACGTTTATTCCACTTTATATTTTTTTCAAAAAGTCTGTAATAGCTTTAATTTTATATATCAATAAAATTTCTTAGAAGTGATCTTTGTAGATGGAATCAATACAAAGTTACATAATTCATGTATTCGGGGTAGCGATCATTCTTCATCCTAAGATTTAACGGTTAAATATTTAAATTTAGTAATAATTCACATTTTTGCAGGGAAAGACTCACTAAATGATCTTCAAAGCTTACCTAATGTACCTCTAGGACTATCCACTTATAGATATTCTAATCTATCTATATATATATATATATAAATGAATGTCTGTCTGTCCTTAATAAACTCCTACACCATTAATCCAATTGCGATAAACTTTGTCGAATTATTGCTTAGACTACCGGGCAAAAGATAGGATACTCAGAATTTGATTTGATTACAAAAATGAATTGAATATTTACGAAAAACATGTTTTCATACAAGACTATTTATTGTAATACAGAATGGCCATTTATGACACATTGTATCCATAGCAACGTCGAAAACATGAACGACGCAAATCTATTACATTCACTCACCTGTAGGTACTTACGTAAGGCACTGAATATTTTGAAACAAAGTTCGATTTTCGAAAAAAATATTTCAATGTTCTATTTTTTACCGACTTTTTTTATTTGGTTTTATGTCGCATGACAGAACGAATTGAAATAAATATTACGTATAAATCGTGTGTCTATAGAAAGAATTTATTCAATATGTAAATTTTTTTTTTTTTTAAAAGTGAATTTCAAAACGTAACATTCACTGTGAAATCAATTATGCCACCCAAACGAAAAGAAATAGGTCAGAGTACAACTCAAGCACAAAAGAAAGGGCGAAACAATGAGGTTGAAGTTGATAATCGTTGGATTGTACCGTATTCACAGCTTCTCTCGAAAACGTACAAAGCACACATCAACGTCGAGTATTGTAATTCAGTGAAATCCATCAAATACATTTGTAAATATGTCAACAAAGGAAGCGATATGGCAGTTTTTTGAGTGGGAAATTCAACTGCATCTATCGATGAAATCAACCAATATCAACTGGGACGCTACATTAGTAGCAATGAAGCAATATGGCGCATTTTATCATTTCCAATTCATGAACGGCTTCCACCAGTTACTCATTTGGCAGTTCACCTTGAAAATGGACAGCGAGTGTACTTTACAACAGAAAATGCACGTGTAAGAGCATTGTCACCACAGCCAACAACGTTAACTGCATTTTTCTTATTGTGTAGGGATGATATGTTTGCAAAGACGCTACCTTACTCTGAAGTGCCAACATTCTACAGATGGAATACATCAGAAAAAAATTCAACGTCGCAAACAAGGTAAAGCAGTTGAAGAACATTACAATGTATATTCAACCGACGCATTATGCCGTCTTTACACTGTTCAACCAAATAATGTAGAATGCGTTTACTTGCGATTACTGTTAATCAACATACGTGGACCGACATCCTTCCAAGAATTGAGAACAGTAAACGGTCGAATATGTTTCATTTATCGTGAAGCTTGCCTCGAATTAAATCTTCTAGAAAACGATGCACATGGGACACTTCACTCGATGATTCATCGAATACTGCTGACCCACAACAAATACATGCGTTATTTGCAGTAATATTAACAATTTGATTTCCATCCAATCCAAAAGCTACATGAGTGAAGATATTTTACATATATTGATTGAATTGGTATTCACTTGGTAGAAATCCATTATAACACGGTGAAAAAATAGCAGTGTATTTTAGTTCTACAAAATTTAACTGATAATTATAATTGATTAATTTTGTAGAACTAAAATACATTGCTATTTTTTCAACGTGATATTTTACATAGTTTGCGTGAAACAATCCAAAATCCACACGTTCAATTCACACCAAACGTGTATAATGAGGCATTGCTATTGATTGAGGACATATGTTTAGTAATCGCTAACAAATCATTGGTACAATTGGGAATGGCTGCGCTGAATCCATCTGAAAACGACTGACGTGATCGTGATTTCCAACGAGAAACACACTTTGATGTGAATGAATTGGGTAAATTTGTTCAAACGAATCTTCCGAAATTGGTTCCAGATCAACGTATAGTGTATGACACAATTATGGATGGAATTACAAGTCAAAGTGGTAGATTTTATTTCATAGATGCACCCGGAGGCGCAGGTAAAACCTTCCTCTTTTCACTCATTTTGGCAGTCACACGATCACGAAAAAACATCGCACTAGCAATCCCATCATCTGGAAATGCAGCAACTCTTTTGGATGGTGGCCGAACAGCGCATTCAGCACTGAAACTGCCATTGAATATGCAAATAATTGAGAAACCAACATGCAATATCAACAAAAATTCTAAAACGGGCAAACTACTTACATCATGTAAAATCATTGGATGCGATGAATGTACTGTGGCACACAAAAAATCATCGGAAGCACTTCATTGCACACTAAAAGATTTGAGAGGAAATGAGCAACTTTTCGGTGGCGCACTCATTTTATTGTCTGGTGATTTTCGACAAACTCTACCTGTTATATCACGTTCAACAATGGCCGATGAACTTAATGCATGTCTCAAATCATCCGTTTTATGGCGTTACGTACATAGATTCACTTTGAAGACCAATATGCGTGTACAACTACAACATGATGCATCCATTGAACGTTTCGTAAAACAATTGTTGGATATAGGAAATGGGAAAATGGTGATAGAGGAATCCACACAATGTATCACATTGCCAGCGAATTTCTGTAAAATAACCGCAACCATAAACGAATTGATTCACAAAGTTTTTCCAAATATTGCACAGAATCATAAAAGTCATCTGCTATATAAGCAGCCAAAAACAAATATATCAATGCAATCAATTTCAGCATACTAAATGAATTACCAGGAGAAGCGATAACGTATAAGTCCATCGAAACTATAACAGATCAAGACGAAGCCGTCAATTATCCAACGGAATTCTTGAATTCACTTGATTTGTCAGGCATGCCGCCGCATGTTTTAGCATTGAAAATTAGCGTCCCTATCATTCTTCTCCGAAACATAAATTCCTCACGACTTTGCAACGGTACCAGGCTTTCAGTAAGAAAAATGATGAATTATTGAAGCTACAATTTTAAATGGAAAATTCAAAGGAGAAGATGTAATGTTGCCACGCATCCCAATGATTCCGACAGATTTGCCATTTGAATTTAAACGTCGGTAGTTCCAGTGCGAGTCGCCTTTGCAATGACCATCAATAAGGCACAAGAACAGTCGTTACAAGTGTATGGACTAAATTTAGAGAATCCATGCTTCTCACATGGACAACTGTATTTGGCCTGCTCACGTGTTGGAAAACCTTCTGATTTATTTGTGTACGCACCAGATAGAAAAACAAAAAACATTGTGTATCCAAAAGCACTCCAATAAATAAAAACACATACGGCCGCCACTGTCAAATTTCAGTAAGAAAAACATAACCTAAGCTTATCGTTTCTAATTGGCTCCGGCCTCGCCTCAAGTCTGACTTATCGAATCGGAAGGCGAGAGGCTCCCGACGAGGCGATTCCATAAAGTCGCGGTTTCTTTTTTTTTTGAGTGGCATTGCAACGCATGCAGGGTACACGCTAGTTATATATAAAAATATTCTGCCGTAACATGGTAGTTGTTTATTTTTAATATAAACGTAAATGGATAGCTTTGTTATTTCACTAAGTGGATTGCTTGCGTTAAATTTTTTTTTTAATGGTAATAAAAACACATTTTTTAGTATACTGACCGACTTCGTTTATCGCGAGCATTACCAACTGATCTAAATGAAGTTGAACCAAAACTGGTCCTGATCATAAAATAAATTGCAGAAATAGTATTAAAATGAGTTTTTTTTTATTTATAATATAATGCTTTTCCATTGAGATGTGACAGTTAAAATCTTAAAATGTCGTTCATTACTTAGCACATTCGTCGCCAACAGATTTTACGTAAAATAGTGAAAACAATGATAAAATGTTTCTAAGTAGTATTTGATAGAATATGTCAGAATGCATTGTTTTTTTTTAATTTTGATGATTTTTTTACTTGAATAATTGGTTTTTTATGTACTGGTCTTTTTTGCCGGTCACCAATGACCCCCTTGGCCCCCATGAAATAATCCATGCCGGTCACCGGTGACCCCCCATGAATTATATTATTTGGATAAAATTGGTCTGTAGATGCTTCTCATAGAAACGAAACACGTGGCATTTATATTCTGTAAAACCCAAATCAAAAGAAATAAAAAAATGCATTGGAATAGACGCAAATGATACATAAATAAATACTTACAGATTTTTCTTTTTTGGGGTTAGCGATCGACATGCGTGTTGCCTTTCGAATTATTTGTTGATATTATAACATTCAATTGATATTCAAAAACATCTACTACATACAATTATGTATATTGTTAACATGAAGTGTCCAGCATTGCCAGTCAGAAAAGTACTGCTATTGTGCGAACAAAAAGAAAAACCCCAACTATGAATGCAACGGATATTCGTTAATAGCTGTGTTCTTTTTTCACAAAAAACACATTTGCACAATACCGGCAGACCGTTATGCCGCAAATAGATTGCAACTCTGAAAAGGTTGGACAATGGTTGACATTGCTTTAATTATTATTGTTGACATACCTCTATAATAGAGGCAGAATTCGAAATAACATCGTAGTTTACAATTGACGTCAGAATATTGGCGCTGCACGCTATATATTTTGTGTTTTTATAATATTATCAATTCTGTGAAAAATGGAAAAAAAACATTGTATATAAATTGAGGCTCGAAAAAGATCCACATTATCAGCCGATCAGTACGGTTTAATTTTAAGATTGTGTTCTTGCACTATATCAATATTAAGCTGTCATGCATTCGTAATCGAATTAATTATTGTATTACATTACATATTTGTGTATAATAAAATTTATATTAGGACACTAAAAATATCTAATGATTTAAAAGGAATTTTAAAATAATTCTATTCATGAATTCATATACTGGCTGCAATATACGTAATAAATGAAATATAAATAATTAATAGCTTTTTTTTTCATTCATACCTTTGTGTTATATCTTCAGATAATAATTCTTCAATGATTGTATTGTTTGGTTTGCTGGAACGTTTCAGCAGTTCTCGAACGCTGAATTCCATTTTTATATAAGTTTGTGATGACCGGTTTTGGTCATCGATAGCATTATCAGTTGATATAATGAACTGGTCCTGATTATAAAATATATTGTGGAAATAATACTAAAAATGTATTTTTAGTATTCAAAATATCTGCCGATGGGTGACTTTATGTATTCGTTTTTTAATTTTGTAATAGCGCTTAATTTTTGTTCTTTTCTTTTAATATAGTTTTTAACAATGAAATGTATCCTAATATTTATGGGTGATTGTTAAATTTATTTGAAATTGAAGGGTTAGTCGTGTCTCTTGTCTGTATTCAATTGTATTTCTTCGACTCCATATATGTCACATCACAATATGTCGCTCGCGTAGGTGTTACCTTATATTGTTTGCATTTTTACCTTTCGACTATCACCTACTAATATGCTAATATAAGTGCTACGGCATACTTTCAACATTTATAATTGTTAGCTGTAAAGGGCCGAGTGATTCATTGGTATTGCAAACTATATTTTGTTGTGGCTACATAAGGATTTTGATCGTTTACAATCCCCCTCTAGTGTCCACGTCAGTAATAACTAAGAAACCCTTTAAGCGACCATGCTTTCAAATTTGCTCTTAGTTAATTATACTTTGCAATACTTGATTGAGAAAAATCGATAGTGTATTTCGTATTTTGCAGACATATAAGCTTGTTCAAAAAGTTATTGATTGTTCTCACGCACTTCACACGAGAAAGTATTTTAACATTAGTTTCGAAGAGTTAATCTTGGACCTTTTGATATGCCAGAAGAAACACGAGGAGAAAACGATAATACGGGAAATTTTACGGGATCTACGATGAAAGTTGATGAAATAAGATTGTTCTGTTTCATGTAACCGACTAATTGAACATGTCCATGAAAATAAAACTATGTTTAACAATGTTGTAGGAATTAGAGAGGTAAGTCACGGATGATTTTGATTGAACGTGCTTGATGGAATTTCAATATCAAATTTGAAATGTTACAATTCAAGTTTTATCTGTATTTATCAGTAAATATTTCTTTGATTTTGCCGATGCTTTTTGGTACTATCGGACAAGATTTTTTGAAACTTTCCTTTCATCAATGGTGAATCTAATTAGTATTATGTTTTATTCAATATTACGCATATTACAATCATGAGAGCACAATTTCTCTATTAAAATAACGCGTAAAATCTGTATAATATCATCACCAATAAATCTCATATTATTTATATTTCAATAATAGTTATCTTAAATTATTAAGAATAATTTATTGACAAAACTCTTTTTAAATATTAGTTTATACTCAACATTATTCATGTTATAAGGAGGTGTTGCAGTACATGAAATGTTTCGCAATAAAATATTGAATCAAGGTTTATCATTTAAGTGATTCTTAATCTTGTTATAAAATTGCCAATATTTCAATGAATTACCATGCAAGATGTTTTTAGTATCGACTTTGTTCGATAAATGATGACAATGGCAAGTTTTCATCCTCAATAAATAGCATTCGAAGATCATATCTAATAAAAAAATGTACAATAGAATACGCTTTTTCAATCATGTTCATTGTTACGTAATGCTATTTCTTTACATTGCATGAGCTATTACATCGATTAGTATATATATTCAGGACATGACCCATATTGATTTATTTGTAATGTAGGCAGGTTTTAATATACATTTTGAATAAGTATTTCAATGCTGATTGTAAATAATACCTAAATATACAAGATAAGCCTCACAAATTATATTTATTTAAAAGTGAAATCCAATTGCACTCCTGTATTCAAAAAAGGTTAAAATTTTGCCAAAATTAACGCAGCTGAGCACAAGGCTTACAGATACCAGTCTTCTTTTGATTTTTAATTGCTTAAATTTTATTATTGTATTTTTTTAATATTTAACTTAATATAAGTATTATTTTTCACCATTTCCAAAACCATTATTTTGACATTGATATATCAGCGCCACAAACAAATTCCAGGTACAGTAATATCTATATTGGAATCTCCAATTATAACACTTAAACTCAATAATGTATTTTTACTAAATCAATTGTATTTGACGCATGTTCAAATGTAATAACAATAAAATTGAATTGGCTGCCTCTCAGAGAAATACAGATGTGAATTATTTTAACTTATGTTGTTGGTTTTTCTCTGATTATAAAATGTAGAAGGTTTCTTGTGAAAACATCATTTATTCATCGTTGATTCTTCTCTCTATTTGACGTCATGCACCATTAGTCATATTTTATTAACGTAAAAAGTGTTGCATACTATCTTACCTAATGATAATGAAATACATAGAACTCATTGTTCTTACCTTTGTTTGACGTGGGTGTCTCCCGTCAATTATACGTTTATGCAATTAATACGAAGATAACGTATTAAATTACCTAAGCCTCACATCCTACTTATAACCGACATAAACAACCGTTGATATTCGATACTATTTCAACAGTGAGTGCTGTATTATATTATTTGAACTGTAGAAAATATTACTCACGCCACAAAAAAAAAGATTTTGTAATTTGTATCATTGACTTCATATTTTTCCATTCGATTTTATGAATTAGAAAACATTTTCCATATAATGGCAGCGCAAAACGTTATCCTAGAAGCCTTAGGAATCTTGGGACATATTGGCGATTTGGTGTAGTGACTTTTAAGAGCATTTGCGAAACAAAACCTATGCAATCATAATTGATCTTGTGCATTCATAAAATTTATTATCATTATTACAATGATATTTAATAATTTATGATATCGACTGAAGGTGCTTGATGAAATTTTAGTATTAAATTTTAATTTGGATCTTTAAATGTGTTGAATCGTTTCAACAATGTTATGATCCGGACCGTTGTCGCTCATCGTTAGCATTATCAACTGATTGGATAAAAATTACAAACAAGTATATTTATATTTAAAAAAAATGAGTTAATAGTAAGCAGTTATACATAGCCAATGGTTCAAGAACTAAGACAATAACTAAGACACTAACAATTTACAGAAGGTTTTGCAATATACATTCAAATGAATTGTATTACTTACAAAATGAAATTTCAACAATCTCTTATTAATAATTTGCAAACAACATGAAGACAAATCAATAATCCATTAACTGTTAAGAACAATCGTAAAGGATTCATTAGCAAGAATAATAAATGAGATTTTTTTACATTCAAAATAATCTGCACTTAAATTATCGTCAAATCATTTAAATGATTTGAATGAGGCAAAAATTTATATCAGTTAATTTCTACAATTTTTCGTTTTTCTAACATTAAAAACTTGTTATTTTAATTTCGGATTTAAAGTTTTTTTGTTATCAAATGAATGTTTCTTTTAAAACAGATGGTTTCCAAATATTGATAATTCATCGCCTTTTTTACCACAAGCCAAATGTACTTTGCATCTCATATTAAACGATTTTCCTGGTTGACCAATATACTAACCTCACATCAGTCTAATTAAGTAATTTTATGTGTACGATGTATTTCTACAAAATAGTTGTTAGATTTTCTAAGCAACAACATATTACCTTTTGATTTGTAATGTAAAGTGATTTTAATTATATCTTTTTTTTATTAAATCGAACATTCACTTATCATTTATTTCAACAAACTAGACTTTTTTACACTTTTATGGAATGAGCCAAATTACCATCTTCTAATGGATTAGTTTTACTGTGATAGGAATGAAAATAGCCACAGATGAGAAGATATTAATTGTTAATATGCAAATGCATATTGGACACTGAAAGTTTTCTATTCACATTTAAATTTTGTATATCGTATCCGTTATGTATAAACATGATAAAAATAATGCCACAATTTCATCAATGCTTAATACCAAGTCTTCGTCACGGATAACAAACAGATACGCGATTACGTCGATATAATAAGTAATATTATTTTATTTTCAACCGCATATACTTTCACTTTTCTATAACATGTGCAATTGTAAAATCATCATTTAACATTACCGACGGAAAGAAAACTCATTACGTGGTTCAGGATTATCCCAGTACATCTCGGAAATTTTCAAATAAACAGAATTAAATTTAAATTGTTCACTTGTGACGATGTGTGTTGATTTGTTTTATCACTTCATAACTTTTCAATTAAGTATTTCTTCATTTATTATTAGGAATATACATTATACAATATATAAGAAATGCAAAGATCTTATCTTTTTTATCTCTTACCTTTTCGACCTTTATGGTTTCAATCATTACTTAAGACATTTGCAGATGTACAGTCTGTCAAGAAAGTTTTTGTATACATTGAAGTCGAACATTTTATATGCATACTTGTTATATCCATTTTATTTCGTATGGTGAATAACGTTTCAATATCAATTTGAAAACTTGGGGAATAATCTTTTTTATACCGTGTATTCCAGAATTACACTTCAACCGAAGTTTATCAGTTATCCGCGGAGAGATTATAGACCGATGTTAAAAAAACAAATCAAAATATTTTATTGCTTTAAATATACTACATATTTTCTAGCGGTCTGTTAGTTGTTTTTTTTTTTTTTGTTTCTTTTTGAAATTATTATGCCAGTTTAAGGACATAGTAGAGAAGTTGTTCAAATTACCAGTCACTTGTTAATCTATTTTGTATTAAGACAATAATATTTGACTATAATAATACGCACTAATTATTAAGCATTAATGACTCCCTCAATATTTTGTTGAAATTGTATGAAAAAATCTTTCGTGGTTTTCGACTGCTGGAATAGGCCACCATTATTGTTTAAAAGATAAGTTTTGTCTATATCGGAAAAGTGTAGCCATCCATGCTGTCTGTATTTGGTCAATCGATAATGATTTCGCGAGTTTGTATTAGACCTTCTAATCATGCTATATATCTTCTTACATTTTCCCCGAGACTTTTAGTTAGTATTGGTAATAATAATCATGCTAGACACGAATAAAAAATGAATATTTTGAATGATTTTATTTGAATATTAAAAGAAAAAATCGCAGTAAAAGTGATTTGAATATTAGCATAAAAAGATTGTTAATTTTATTTTCATCCTGCGCGCTAATGCTTAAGATTAATGCAACTCTAAGATCATGGCAGTATTTTTTGAGTCATTCAATTTTATTTTGTCTTTTCAACGTGCGTTCGTGTACGGGATGGTACAGTATGTGTTCAATGACATGCTATACTCTCACAGTTCATGACCCAATCGCGTTATTGGATTTATTATCAATATTTTATCATGTATGGATTTATGAGATTGTCATCATGTTTGATCACATCGTCATTGTAACTAGATATAATAAAGTTTCGGTTTATGAGTAAAATGGTATATCGCACACATATTTGGGATACTTCAATTACACAAAAATATATATATATATTTATCGAAAACATCGCAAATATTTTTATAACAATTTAATGAGCATGTTGTAAACGATATTATGTTGAGTGTCGATTTACTACAAATATTTCATTTGAAGCTTATCTTTAATGAAATACTTAGTGAAAAGTTAGGTATTAACCCTACGTATGTAAATAACTATACTATCTGTAAATTTTCAATGTAGTGCTTAGAATAACTGAGACACATCTTTTATATATATATATATATATATGCATATGAAGCAAAGCTCAATTATAGCTTAACTACAGTTCTGACGGGGGTGGAAGCCGAAATAGCTATTAACAATCATATATAAATAGCTATTTGTATACTAACACTTTGTTATTTTCACCCTAATTTTAAATACGTGAATTTTACTTTAGTAATTTCAACGAAAATATATCTACCATATCAATTTTTCTCCACATCATAAAATTCGAACAATTAGTTAAATAATCGACGGAGGGTTAATCAACTTATTTTAATCCATTTGCATTTGCTTCAAAATCCAATAAAAATTGGTTCTAGAGTTTTTTTTTCATGTTTGCGTTATATCGTATGACCAGTTTTTTTGTAAACGTATAATAAAATAATGATTGTCAACAGTCATCAGTTGGTTTAGTAGTGGTTACGTGAATTTAGATTTGTTGCTGCTTTACCTGTTTCCTGTTGTATTGTTATTCGATTTAATTCAGGTGTTATTGACTGACCCAGATCAACGAATTTATTATTCTCGCTTTGATATGTCGTGACTCTGGACCAGTTGGAATGAATGCATTGATTTACGTATTTGCTAACACACTTCTCAATCCTCTTTTAATATTATTTCAATCTTTACAATATATTTACAAGTATTAGTATAAAATTTAAGACATTGATAATTTATCATAGAAACATTTTTATAAACTAATTTGTTAAACTTTGACTTAGTTTTTGTTTAAATTAGTATTGATTTAAAGTTAACAATTATAAATATTTTAGTTCTACTAGGATTATTAAATAGAAGTTTAAGCTATTTTCATGACACACCATCATCACAACTGTATATTTATGTACATGTATATTTATGACAATTGGATCAAACCAAATATGTTTCTTGACTTTATTTTACAAGTCTTGTTAAAAAAGTTGCTGTGTTTATCTGTAAAAATAAAAACAATATCGATAGATGGAACTTAAATCGTGATTAAAGTTATGTGGACATAAAAGGTCTTAGAAAATTAGTTATTATTAATTGTTTCCCTTTTTTAGTTTATGAACAAAATTATTTTAAAACAATAAAATCAGATAGTATCCATTGATGACATTTAATGAAAAATTAAAAAGTAAAAAAATACCATAACTATTGTAGTATCAGTCATTTTTAAAGGTTCATTAATTATAGGTTCACTAGCTATATATTATTTCACGTATACCAAGCAAAAGAGGCTGGGACTAACAGGGTTGAATTTAGATATGTCACTAAAATTTGGTAAATTCCTTGAATGCGACTCGAAATACCAATCGAATATTTGATTTCAGAATATTTTTTATTTTAATCAAATACAAGATAAATTATTTGAATATTTTTTGTGTATGACAGACATAACATGACATTTTTGCCTCATTACATTCTTATTTTATATTATCTAATTTATTTTTTGAGACACAATAATACTTACGCTTAACACTTTATTGTCGGGGAACGAATGTCGGTTGTTTGCGGGATACGGCATATCAGGGGTTTGTTGGGAAGCAAAATAACTCACTAGTCATTATGCACTAAATGTTCGTATTGATTATTTTAAAAAAGGTGGTATATGTTTCTCGAATATTTACGTCATACGATATCATTCTCCTAGTGATTGTAAAATTGTAGCAATGGTAAGTATATACATATTATTATTTGTTATATAATTATATGAATAAATATGCTCTATTTTATATAAATTATATAAATATTTCATATTAATAGAGCGTGTAGTTCCATTTACTAAATTGATAACAGGTTTTTGTATTCAACTTAGAAACGCTGTGAAATTGTGATGTAGTCAGACTGTTATTATTTTATTGTTAATGATCAAATGTCACGTATAATTTAATTGTAAATTTAAATCGAAAATATTGTATCCAATCTGTGAAAACTGAGACATGATTTGTTTGAACCAACAACACATTTCACCCATGACTAGACATATGGCCGACAAAGGAGCGCTCGCGACACTAGCCGATAGGAAAATATTGTATGGTTTAGAAGTTGTGTCGATTTTTATAAAGTAATATATTTTTGCATTAATCGCTAAAAAATTCTCGCTACAGTCTCTAGTCTAATGTTCGAGGCAACCGACAGCCAAGTGTTAACATACACTAGTTCCCAGCGCATGTGTGTTAAGAATTAATTTGTCGTTTGCGTTTTACTGCCAGTAAGTGAATAATTTATATGAAGGAAAATATACGTTTTTATGACGTTTCAAAATTCATATCGCTTATTTCTTCCGTAAACGGATTTACGATTCATTATTATTAAAATAGTATCATTGTATCATACGTTCTGATTATGTATGTATAACCTGTGAACGAGGCTTTATAATCCAAATGCGATAACGGCACGTCTACTGCTTCTTATTTCTTTATTATGCATTACTTTTCTCGAAAGAATTCTTATCTTTTAACAAACTCATTAGTATTTGACCTTGTTTTTCAGACCGAAACCGATTCAAGGCTGGTTTCTCTATGAAAAACATTTTCGAGAAAATTATTATTTCCATTATAATATTTTTTCGCTGAGTTTACTTAGATAGCGTATTTATTATACGCCAATTTTTCACCCGAACACTAACTCCATGATTTTTTTATCCCTTGAAGAATGGTGTATCATTAAATAACAGTAATTTTGTTATTCTTTCACTTTTGTTTTCGTTTCATTTCCTTTCTCAGCAGTTATTTTCAACGGCTCAAGGATGCTCTTTTGTGTTATCATGTTGAATTAATTTATCTCGTAATATATTATGTATGCTATTTATTTGTTCCTCATTCAGACGCCACGGTAACCTAGATACAAAATTGTTATATACGTCATTGTACTGTTAATAAGTCTATGTAGCATGAAATTATTACTAAAATTGGCATTTATTGGTAAAAATAATAAAAAGCCTCCTAAATGTCACAAGTGGCCGTTTGATTTTATGGCGGTGATATCTTTAACCTAGTGAATATTGATTATAACAAAAATCGCTAAATGCCTTTTTGATTGAATAGCTTAGAATGTTAGATACAGTGAGTTTATAAACTTGATTTAAATGCTGAAAATCAATCCTTAAAACTATTGAAATATACATGAAATCATTTGTATCGCGTGTCGTTAATGAAAATGCCTTTCGCAGTATTATATCCTACTTAGGAAAAGGAAATACTTCCATGGATCTAAGAATTTAAATGCTGCCCATTTAAAAAAAAATGTTGTTTCATGTCTTTGGATCTACATAATATAGACTCAATTTATTTAAGAAAAATAAAAACCCTTGAAGTATACCACTCAAAGTATTATATACGTACGAATTTGTCGAATTTAACGTCGTATATAAAATATTTCTGTATACAATGCTGAAATGCATTATATTTTAGTTAATAAAACGCAACGATTGGCACGGTCTCCACAATTTCAATCAAAGATAAGGTTTGATATTCGTAAATTATTTTTCGTAATTTAAATATTTTTTGTGTGATTACTTGATGATATTTAATTTTTAATTTGTATTAATAGACTTGCTTTAATTGGTGTTGCAGCAGTTGATACAGTTGATAATATCTGCGATGAGCGAAGCGGTCACTGAAACCAACATTATTAGAAATATTATATTGTGTTTATTTTTGTCTTCAGAAATGAGCTGTTGAAATTTTAAAATTGGTCGAGAAAGATGATATATATTTTAGTTAATTTTTAATGACGAAGTGCTTTGTGTCATACAAAATATACACATGTATATGACGCATTAACATCACGGGTACAATATATTTTGATTCATAATTCTGTTTATAAGTAGTTTGCAAAAAAAATCTAATATACTGTACTAGTAAGAAGAAATCTGGGATTTTTTGAGATGCGAGGCTTTTCTGGTCAATTTTTATTTTTGTCAAACTTTCATTTGTTTAGTACTTCTCACCATTAATAGGTTTAGGTAACATGTGGGTTTTATTCTGAATACCTCTGCATAATGCTGGTATTATTACTTGTTGATTAATTCTATCTGCACCTGTGTTAGTTTTAGATTGCGAGCTTCCAGCTATTTCGCCCACAATCCTTTTACTAAACAAATTCCTCAGAATATGCCGTATAAATTCTGTCTTTAGGTACTTTCTTGTATAATTTTACTTGGCGAGTTGTCTTTCCATATCCCTCAGCACACTGTTGGTAGAGTTATGCAACGACCTTTTAGTCATCACGGCTGTTCCTTGTTTTGTAAAATCGCATGTTTGCTGAATCAATGATGCTGTGGTCATTTTCGTTGGTTTTGATTAAAACACTCTCAAACACAAACCGTACAAAATTGTGGAAAGTTTCATGAATTATTTTTTAAACTTTTTCTTGATTTTTGATCGAAGACAAGGATCTGCCACCAATCCAATCCAAAAAACAGGGCGTAGCGAAAACAGTCGTACCATTATTCTTGTTGTATCATAGTTCTATCCTTCTATCCGTTTTGTCTTCCAAAAGATAGATTGAGCAACTGAGTAACAGAAATTTGTCTTAGAACAACTTCTGCTAGATACCTTCATTTTTTAGTCATACATTTCTCATTGGGAAGCAGACTTCATTTGAAAAAATAAGCGAACTAATCTACTGTAATTATCAACAAAAAAAAACAATGTTCGCGACAGATTGGGAAAAAAACTCGAGATTAATTAGTATTCAAAAATATTGGTAGATATAATGGTATCACGCAAAAGTATTCCGCTATTTAATATATATTCAAAATAATGTATGATCACTCTTGACTTAAGGATTTCAAACTAATCTATTGATTTATTTCTGATTTCAAATGCTCACTTTTTCAAAAAAACGTTTGTAAATATCAACGATTTGTTGATTTTTCATTTTATCTTCGACATTTCACTATGGTTTATCAAAATAAAATTGTGTACTTTTACTACAATAGTCAATTTAATTGATGTGTAAGTAAATAGCGTTGAATATGTACTAATATGACATTTGCAACTGTCATTTTGAGATGCATATTCAAATATTGGAGCGTAAATATTTACTAGAACGCAGTCATTGATTTTGACTTTTTTAACTTCCAATAAGTATTGAACTTTTTTAGATACAACTTCTTCCAAGCCCTCTGTCTTTTTGTACGTATAATAGTAACAAGAAACTTGATTTAAATTCCATATCTTTATTGAATGTTGTTTAGGCTGAAGGAAAATGAGGGACTCGATCATTATGTAATATTTCACTTTTAAGGTGTTAACTGTCACTTCTTGATGGAAAGGCATTATATTTTAAATAATAAAAACACATTTTTTTAGTACTTATTTCCACAATATATTTTTTGATCAGGACGGTTTCGCGAGCATTATCAACTGATGATAATGCTCGCGATGAGCGAAACCGGTCCTGATCAAAAAATATATTGTGGAAATAAGTACTAAAAAAATGTGTTTTTATTATTTTAAAAATGTAATATTTCAACATAACTAACCTTAATATTTTTTAATTATTATTATCAATGCATTTACTTTCAAAACTTTCTAGTTATTATCTATGCGCCATACATTCAGTAATTATAATTTTTAATCAGCGGCTGTATTCTTAATTTATTTAAAATATTGAAAATTAATATTAATTTCATTTACTTTGAATAGTTTGTGACAGTGAATTTAATCGGCACGTTGCAATATCGTGACTTGAGTTCTTATCTCAAATTGAATTGTAATTCAGCTGTCACTAAAAATTGCCGTTTTTACTTGAACAGCTAAGGAGTATTTTTTGTCCACTCCATTTATCATTAATTTTCACTTTCACTTGTCATCCGGCAATACTTCGGAGGCGTTCTGTTGACCACACTAAGGGCCACGGAACGCGTTTTTACAAATCGAAATCGCTATACAAAGACTAATTCTATTTCACCTCTTAAGTTTTCGATCCGTCCGGTTTTTAATTAACCTTATCAAATCAAACACGGATTCGATTTGTTTGCTTTCGAACGCGTACTTTTTGTTTCTGTTTTTTTCATATCACATTATTAAAATATTTTTTAAAAAATATCAGTCAATTTGACTTAGATTTCATACTATAAAAAAAAACACGACATCGTAGATGTGCCATAAATGTAGGTATTGTAGATATTTTTTTTTACCAATTGTAAATATAATTGATTTTACAGTACGTAGTTGGTATAAATTTTAAAACATGACTATTGCTTAAAATACAATAAAGTTCGAAATTGTGAAAATAATATAAACGTCTGTGAAATTAAATCCTTTTAGTAGAGTGTTTAAATATATGTGGATATATTCATGGTTTCAACAATTCAAATTCGATATCTAAATTCCATAGAACACCCTCAGTCAATATGATAACTTATAGAAAATTTGTAATTTTCCTTTGTGTACAATTTATAGACATAATTTACACCTACGTTTGTTATTAAAATCCACCGCGAATTAAGTAATATCTAGATGAACTCCTTCCGAAATAACGAATATTATGGAAAATTTTGTTAGATAATTATTGGTAATGTTATTTATAAATCAGTCACATGAAATGCGCAATATTTTCCTTTATAATCAATTCTGCAAACCGTTATCTGGTTTTATTCATTTGTTTGTATTTAACCACAGCTGTATGTAATTTACATAAATGAAAGGGCTTTGGTAATAAATATGGATACGTTTTCAGTCCGCGCAGCATCGGACTTGGTATAATAAGATATTTCACAGTATAATTATTTTTATAATTACAACTTTGTAAACGGGATATGAAAGTCTTCAATATAATGACATCAAGAAATACTCACGTGATTTACTTTTTACTTGCTTCATACTTTTTTACTATAATCTCACGTTTGGTTATTGAATATCGATAAGAATTCATTGTTTTTTATACATTCACGATCAACCCTTTAGTGCCAAACTGAGTACAAACTTTTTTATTACTGTCTAACTGGCTTCACCGAAGACGATTATTTTGATCGAGAAATTTTCTGGAAGTACCGTTTATATCCCTGGGATTTAGAATGATATTTTAACTTCATATAATATTGTCTTGATATTTAAACAGTATTTGTAAGAAATGGTGCCAGTGAAAATTAAATTCGAATGACTACCGCGTATCTGAAAGTTTTCGGCTTGTCATCACTTTCTGCCCCACCCCTAGTTTAAAAATAAAATAAAATGTTATTTAAAAAGAAATGGATTATTTTATTTACCCAAAACCACAACTCTTAAATATTTGGTACATACACATTATAAAAATTATAAATTTATTGCTTTTGCAACGTAAAAAAGGTTTACAAATTGTAACATTGAAAAGAAAAAATAAAAAGGATTACAAGGAAATTTACCAAGCCTAGCACAGGCAAAATCAACTACTTTAATAAATTTAAAAAATATATATAAATCCGAACTCACTATCGTCCATATAAAATATGTCAACATCCGAAGCAATATTTTTGGAAATTGTTAATGCTTTTACCATTGGCAGACTGGAACTACACTTTAGAAAAATAAAAAAATCGTGTCTACGACTTCTCAAAAAATATCTGGAATATATGATTCGATATTATCAAGAATAGCATCGAAATAAATATTTGGCTAGGAACATTTCCCTTCGAGTTTTTAAACTATTAATACTTAAAGTGACAGTGCCCAAAAGAAAGTCAGTTGGATAAAGCCATAGGTAGTATTAATATGGTCTCAATTAAAGAAACCTCAAAAAATTCTTCTGAATCTTTTCCACCATGAGGGTATATTTCAAATTCCTTGAGTAACTATCAATAGACCCACTCTCAAGTCTATTGCGTACTAAGACATTGTACATTAACATAAAAAATTTAGTATCCGATAATGCTCTTATAAATTCGCATCCTCTAAAAAACCAAATGCACGAGAATATTTAACGTTAACAATTACAATCTTATAAATATTTTTACATCGGTATGCTTGAACGTCGTGAAAAAAAATACTCCATTCACTTTCAATACACCAATTATTCCGAATCAAAATACTACTGTTAACATATTTTTAATAACACTTTTCCGGTATTTATTTGAAAGAATCCATTAGTACAGGATTATCAAGTTAATATTTGTATTATGATACAAGCTGAGCCTGAGCTATGTAACCAAACAAAACAAGTAAAAAATGCCTTTCGAAACTAATATTTTAACAGCCCTGGCACAAGGTGTCGCACATCAGATAATAATAATTCAAAAATTGCTCGTTTTACGTTTTTCACGGTTTTATTGGACGGTTGTTAGCCTATGCTTTCTATTTTATTTACAACACCTCTCATAAGATATCAACACTGATTGTAGAGAGTTCATATTGCAACATTAAAACATATATATTTAAAGAGAAACTAATGTGCCACGAAAACAGTCTTTGTTGAGCATATTTTAATCGACGACTGAAATACTCGTGGCATTTTAAATTAACTGTTACTGATTGATTGATGTTTCTACAAGATTCATTTTTAATACGACACACAGAAAAAGTATGAACGTCTTTGAAACTTGTATAACTTTCTCATAGATGTCATTATCGCTTTCCATTTCTTAATTCTATTTATGCCAGCGAGAAAGCAATCAAAAATTTCAATAATCCATATTGTTGTTTCCCAGCAGGTTTCATTTCAATAATTACTGTTGATAAATCACGATGTATTTTTTTTACATCCCTGATATTTGAAATGAAATAAAAATGTGGCAAATATTATTCTTATTCTGACTTGAGTGGTAAAATTCTATGGAAGCAATGCTTTTTTTTTACAGTAACGAATGGTTCAAACTAATTATTTTCCATTGCCTCCTATTCACATTGTATTGTAAAATACTGATAAATAATACTATTCAGATTCACAAAAATTCTATGTGATTGTGAGCTATTTCGGATTACGCCGTCGTCACAACTATGTTTTATGCATAATTTAGTTCAAATTTAAATTGTTGAAACTTTGTGCTTTCCACGATTTTTTTCACAAATGACCCGTGTTTCGCCTATTGCCATCTTCGGACATTCTATCACAGGTATACAACAAAACTGGCAGTTCTGACATCCTATATAGTTTTAAGAATTTGATATTGAAATTCAATCAAACACCTTCATTCGATATCATGCATTATCATTTAGTTCAGCTTTACTTATCTTTTATATCGTGTCATTTATACAAAAAAAAAATATTTTGTTTTAAATAATTGTGATTGTGGGACTCGACAGCCCTAGATAAAACTAATATTTGTTAGATCAATTAGTTTCAATACATATTTTGGACCAAAATTATTCAATAAATAATCTTATATTTTCTTAGATAGCTTTATCTTATTACAGTAAAATGTTTACATCATAAGATTCGCTAAATTTCATAGATTCTTCTACTGCCATATCCGTGCTTCGGTAAGTGAGGAATTTCAGCAGTTATTAGTAACTAATGTGTAAATCGCATTTCTACAAGATACTCATTTGAATTACTATAATATCTCAATTACCCATTCTTAGAATCTAATATTTTCAACTAAGTATCTAGCTTGTTAAATATCATCTGCGTATTTTAAGATTATTATTCGATCGAATTTAGAATCGTGTTAGACCTATTCACCATTAAAATGGAAGGTGCAACTATGTATTAAATTACTTCAACTGTACTTTTACCGTATATTATTTATACATTGCTTATGACAGTTCTTATAACAATCCGATGTTACCATTCTAATAACGATTCGCTTAAAAATTGTGATATAATAACGGATTTAGAGTATCCAAACCGTAATGGTTTAACATAGCTTACGCTTGCAATACGAGTTCGACTATATTTTAATTCATAAAAAAATTCAATCGTTCATTGAATTTATATACGATTATAAACAAATGGAAATAACTTAAATTTGAATTTTTGCAACTTTGTACGATTCCATATGTCTTATCACAAACGACCCGGATTTCGCCCTTGGGTATCTTCAGGTATTCCATCGCACGGATGCAACAGAACTTGTTCAGTCTCAGTTCTGTTGCATCCGTGCGATGGTATACCTGAAGATGCCGAAGGGCGAAACCCGGGTCGTTTGTGATGAGATATATGGAATCGTACAAAGTTGCAACAATTCAAATTTAATATTGAAGTTCCATCCAGCACCTTCAGTCGATATCATAAAAAAAACTTTTGTTTTGATTGACGTAAAAATGTGTCTTCTAACATGTATTTAAATAAATACTGTAAAAATTAATACAACTACGAAATTTCAATCAAGTAAAACGTGTTATTATTTAAATATGCGTACTTGCCATTTCAGTCATTGATAAAAAAAATTAAATATAATAAATTCATGACTATAAGACATCTATGCGAGTCCTGTAGCACTTCTCAGCAAAGAACATTTTCATAAATTGATTTTTCCAGCGATGTATGGATTTGTCTTCAAAAGCATACATATAAAAAAGGTTAATTGCATGCAACTTGGCATCAATTTATGAGACCTGAATATTTTTTCATATGAATATTTTAAACACTAACAGATTTCAAATAATGTATTAGTCTGAAGGATTCATAAGTACCGTAGTAATTGGTCTTTATACGCATATTTGTAAATAATTTACATGCATTAAAAATAAATGAAATTACGGTGATTAATCTGCCAACTGTTTTGGTAAGACTGTAATGTGTACATTTATAAAAAAAAATATGTTTAAACAGCCGTTTTGAATTTTTACAGTTGTTGCTACGTACATAGATTATTTTTTAAATTGTTTATAGTACATATTATGAGGTAGATATTTTAAAATTCATTATATTTGAAATCATAACGTTTTTTTATTTATTATCTCGTAATACGTCAATATTTTATAATGTTACTGTAAAATTATAAATAGAATGCAAAAATGAAAATTCACTGTCAATCAATTTTTGAAATGTAAGTCGAGAAATATTTATTCATTGAATGTTAACCTTTGGTTCAGTGTCATACAACAATCAGGAAGAGCTACATGTCTATGAATATATTTTTATATTTGTCATTCTAAAATGGCTATTTTCCGTTGCTTTTTTTTAGAGATAGTCAACCAAATTCAGAGGTAAAGCCGTCACGAAAATATAAGAAATTGCATTAATTTTTTTAGGTAGAGGTTTGGCAGTTACTATGTGGAAATCTGACGTTCAAAATTAATTAAAATTGCGTAAGTTTAGATTACATTAATGCAAAATATAAATTTTATTTTTTTCTCATTTGAAATTTAAGCTTGACAATAATTTTCAATAGCTATTTTTAACATGATATGTCATTCGATATACCTAACTGTTAATACAATATTTTATTATGTATGCCTAAACATCTGATTTTACATTTTCGAAATATCTCGTCCGAATACTAGCTATAGGAAATTTCTTCGATTGAATTTTTAATTGATGTGATGAAATTGAATTCATCCAGATATCAATTGCTTTTTATTTTAAGAGTGACAGTATGGCTTTTTTATTCCACGAATTGACCGAAATTCCAATTCCAAAATGACGTAGACACTGGCCGAATTGTACACGTTATTCTGCATATACCACCATATAAAACAGCTGTATTTTGATTTCGTATTAATAATTCAAAATACCCGTGCGTGATGGTTATTATCATTAAACTTTCACGAACCAACGAGAAGATGCTCACGTAAAACCGTTTTCAAGAACGATACTTATCCGCAAACAAAACTCGTGGCCAATTATGTTTCTTGTGCAGACGAGAAAATATGTGAAAAGGGCAAATGGTTCTGACTGCTGTGTATAAGGTATATTTGTTGACAAATGCTATTCATCAACGTTAAGTCGTTATCAGTCACACATGTCTGAACACGGTAAATTGATATTAATCAAATACCTGCTGCGCTAAAAGATCGATTTCAAATGTCAGCAAAGAGTTATTAATAATCTATTGTTTCATGCAAAAAATCGTCAAAATAAATATCATTAGCTGTTTAAAAAAACACCGCAACTCGTATTACAGACCGATAGTGATGATAGAAGACTATAATGTAATCGGGATTAGTTTTTTTTTATATTATTGTGTTTCTAGTAGAAAATTAGTTTTGAACTAAAATTTTGCAAGATGCTACATAATATTATTTTTTTGTTTTAATCTAATAATAAAAATCTTCAAACCGACTTCGTAAAATAATATTTATTAGTCCATACATCATCGATTTTGAATACTGATTGAGCCTTTTATGTATTTTAATTTCCCTAACTATATGAAAATCTGTTAGAGGTCTGCACGGGTGTTGACATGAGCCAAGGATCTTTAACCGACCCGACTCGTGAACCGGACTCGGGCTGATAAACACAAATGAGATTTGGGCCGGGCTTGGGTATTCAAGCGACAACTAATCAAAAAATTGGTTCGATATAAACAACTTTCGACGACTTTTGTAAATATTATTATAGAAAATCATATTTAATCGTAAATTCAAGAAAATTAGCTTAATGTTAATACCTAATATATATAGATCAAAAACGTCTCGAAATCGAAATGTCTATAGAGCAAATTGTATAGTGAAACATACTTGTGTTGGGCTAAATCGAAATAGCTTAACGCTGATTTAATTAATACATATATATATATATAACGTTTTTCTTTCAGTCTACAACATCTTCAGTATACTTACATACCCACGATTTTACTCACAGCTGGTAGAAATCATAATTCTACACTGTCTCATTTAATTCTTTCAGGAACCAATTTGTCAAAAAAAAAAACATAAAATGAAAGGTTGATCGGTCCGAATGTAAATTCTTTAGGTAATGATAAATAGTGAGAAGCTATGATTTCTAATGAATGCAATACAACAGTAATTATTGTCGAATTGTACTTTTGAATTGTAAAAGTTTTCTATTTTGTTTCGTCCATTGAATGTTAATGCTATTTCTAGTTTTGGCAACACTGTGAAGCTGTAGTAATGAGACTTTAATAACACATAGGAAGATATTTAACTTTTTTGTGTATTTTTTAATCTTTTCTTTATTATAACATCAGCACAGCCTTGATAGATGACATCAACAATTCGTGTTAATATTTAAGGCTTTAAACTTATCGTGATCTCAGCATTACGTCATTTCATTAATGACGTAAGGAGCTTACTATCAATAGTAGTATTTCGTATCGGATAGTTAATGCTCTTTTATGTTATTACTCGATAATTATTTCAATTTAATGTAAGTACAATTAAAAACTGCTCTTGAATATATCCGCCCAAACGTTGTAAATCGATATATTTAAAAAAAATCCTTCAATAGATGATTAGTCGATAGATATTCACGAAATTATAATATATACCTTGCTAATGTATTAATCTTCGTTTGAATAAATGTTTGTTTCTTCATCACTTTCAATGATACAGTCCACAGAGGGTGAGTTTACACCTTTTCACGTTTCCTTACCCCTTTGAAGTGATTTAGGTTGTTAGGCCGTTACAGCTTATATAAACTGATTTTATTGTTTAGGAAGTCAAAGCATGATTCCAAACCGTTTAAAAAAAAGTGAAGATAATTCAAGTTAAATTAGCATGTATTGCGATGGCGTTAAGTTGAAAGTGATATCAACAATATTTGACTATTTTTGTACAGCAATACACTGAATTACAATGATAATTTTTGAGGAATTCGGCGGTGTCTGAGAATTCATTTTTAATTAAAAACAAAATTTTCGTTTTACTTCCTCTTTGAAAAGCATCTTTACGATCTATTTGACCCGATAGAAAGCACTGCCGAATTTCGATCGCTTCAAATAGATTTCTCCATCTTTCTATGCCAATTACTGACATTCAACACTCTCCTGTGACATACCGACTATCCTGTAAAGTTACAGTTTTCCAACGTTCCGTCATCCTACAGGAAAAGAAAAAAATGTAAAAAAATATATATATTATATTTTGAGGATTCATTTTTAACTTGAGTGTCTTCTTTACGATATCGTCGTAAGTGTTTGATTAAAATTGAAACTGTGAAGAATTCTACGGGCGTTATCACTCGCGACCCGGATTCAGTACAATTTCTGTCCTATTGCATAAGTGTGATAGAATTCCTGAAGATGCCGAATGACGAAACCCGTGTCGTCAGTGATCTTGCTTGTAGACATGAAACATAGTTTGAACGCTTTGAATTTATCGTATACATTTTTTAAAGTAATTAATGTTGTAAGTAAGACTTGATTAGATAGTTTGATAGAGCGTACATGTTTAATTTATCAAACTAAACGTTTCATTAAGATTTATATGATGTTAAAGGTTAATTTAATGTATTGTCGGTCAACGGTGGTAAAATAACTGGTTATTTCATAGTATTCCGAATAGCAGCCTTCTTGTTGTAACTTGTAACTACTTGAAACTCGAATGAGCGAACAATTCTCCGTCAATCGAAGGTGATCTCTTGTGCAAATTGAACTGCCGTCATAAATGTTTGAAATGAAACCTACGATGAAAATAATTTCTCAACTATCACTTTTAATAGTCGGTAATTGTTTAATCGCGTTGAGTATACATCACATCCCTTTTTGCTCTTTTCTGAATAATTACGCCGTATTAGATGTACTGCCATAATTATAAGCTATTATGTTTAGCATTTACTTTTGATATGGTGATCCGTTAGTGATAACATCGAGTTTAACTGTATTTAGATAAGGGATTTTAATACCAGGCGAATATTTATTATCAGTATCGGTGCTAGAGCAAAAAAGTAATTGAGATCGCAATATCGGACGAACAGATCAATTCTTATTTATTGAACGAAAGGAAACATCGCTTTAGTCAATTTTGCTGAGTTTTTCTAGTTGGCGACGTTTTTATTCTACTTTTAACACACAATTTAAATGTCGAAGAAGTCAGGGAACATCGCTAGAAACAAATTGTCTGACTTTTATGGTTCTTCTCTGCTGTATTTGAGGAACTTAAATTAAATTTGTTTAGTTATTGCCTCAAAATAAGAAACTGGATAAAAACATTTTTTTAAATTATATATGTGAACTTCAATTACCGAATCATTTTTTTTTAATTTTCAAAATAAGTTTGATCATACGAATGGCTGATTGTCATAAATGTGTATGTAAAACTTTATTTTTCTTCGAATGAAAACACAACCTTAAAAAAACTATTTCTTAAATGCTGTAAACTAAATATCTTGCAAATAAGAATGGGCTGTCAGAAAAAAACCGTCTTGGTTCCAATGTTTGTTGGAATCATTCGAAATACCGGGACTCCAGGTTTTGTAAAATCGGCATTGAAATCCCTTACGTAGTTTGAATTATTAATCGTTACCGTGCATTGTAATTATTATCGTTAGTCGTTATTCTTGACCATGTTTTAATTATCACTGCAGCTCGATTCATCATACTTCAATCAATTAATCCACTTCTAATTAATGTTTATTTATGCTTTATTACACTATAAATCGATATCTTCCTTATCCCTTTGTAATTTTAACTTTTACTAAGAAAGTTAATTTCCAATGTTTTAATCGAAAATTTTCATATTTCCTACTTAATACTTTTTTTATTGCTTTCGTATTTGAATAAGAGTCGTTATTTTCGAAATATCATTTTTGCATATCGTTGTTGTATTGTGTAAATATAATTTGAAATACAATGTTGTGATTGCGATTTAGTTTATAAGTTTGTTATATTTTCTAGATAAAATTTGAAAATATTCACAAAAATCTTAAAATATACCCAATTTTTTTACCACATAAATAAAAATAATCATCTGTTTATTTCTTGGAAATTATTAAATCATCTCATTTTCTTGCAGGTTTTTCTTAAATTTTATCGCGATTTACATTCTAAGTAAGTGACTTATAATTCTGCTTTTGAACTGTATGGATGACGTGGTGTTTTGGTTATTTAAAACATGAAGTAGATTTAATTCAGACAAGTTTTTCAGATCACAAAAAACGGCATTACGTCTAAAAATAAAGACA
This sequence comes from Himalopsyche japonica, assembly GCA_028555115.1. Taxonomy (NCBI): domain Eukaryota; kingdom Metazoa; phylum Arthropoda; class Insecta; order Trichoptera; family Rhyacophilidae; genus Himalopsyche; species Himalopsyche japonica. Next base: position 1,420,926 of record JAHFWJ010000018.1, on the reverse strand, counting down.
TAAGTAAACATTATTGGCATAACAGTGTAATGTAGATAACATCAATAAACATTATTACTTTAATAACCGCATAACACCAAATTTATAATAACTTCAACTTTAATGGGGATTTTTTTGTATCTGAGTTATCAAAAAACTTTCTGCTTTATTTATTTTTCATACTAAAAATATCACACGTTTATTCGTTGTTATTGCATTTGCATTTTTGGTTGAATTAGCTATGAAACATTGTAATTTTCTACTTATAATATGGTAAAAGTTTTCACATATAATTTATGGTTTATGGTTGGTCTATTCCGCTATATGAAATAATTAATTGTAATGACTAAATGTTTCGTTAAATGATATGAATAATTATCGCCAAGACATTTTTTACAACTTCTGTGCCATATTGAAATCAAAGTTGAATAAAATTGAATAAATGAAGCAATTTATTAACGCATGCATCAAATTAAAACTCGTTTTATTGCTGTTTAGTTTCACTTCAAATATTACAAACTCTCGGAGCCATTATTCTTCGTCATGCTTAACTTAACTTTGTTGTTATTCTTACAATGCATTAATAAAATCCCTTTCCTATTCATTACGTTCACTTCGAAATTATCTAAATATCTTTTCCTGCACGGTGAAAAAAACATTGTTATTTTTCACCGTGTTAAAATGGAGTTTTACCAAGTAAATGCCAATTCAATCGATATCTTTTCCTACGTTTGAATTTTAATTGTTTTAAATTAATTTCAAATTCAATGATAATATGAAAACATTTTTCACCCTCCATAAAATATTAAATCATGAATTGAATTAAATTTTTTCTTCACGAAATTTCCTATTTGGCTATTGAATATTACGGCATTTATTTTTAACTCATTTTATTTTTAATTAAACTCTCTCTCCCAATTAGTCCCACGGGACCGATCTTGCGTATTCGAAGAATCCTACGGGACCGATTAAAGACCAAAAGTTTTGCTATTTTTTTTTAAACTTTGCGATATCACAATGAAAAAAAATACACTTGCTGTATACAGGACACCTTGATTCATTAACAGTTTGCAAGTGGTCCATTGTGCTTCCTAAAAAGGTCGATAAAAGCTCTAGGACACTAATCAAAGTCGATCGGCCTAGAATAATTGCAAGTATAAATGAGTTGAATGTCTTTTGGATGCGATTAATAGCATTTCCCAAAATTATATTTCGAGATATTTTTTAATATTCCGAATATTTTGGGAGTTTACCATTTTACTATTTTTATATAAAAGAGATGTAACCCATGTCTAGAAATACTGATCGGATTTTTTATAAGATAACGAATAATGATTAAAACATTCATTCCATATTTGTAATATAATTTTAAATTATAAATTCATAAAAAATTGTGAAAACAATGTTTACACATTTTTTAGGGTGTTTTCAAAACTGATCGTGATCATGGAATTCGTATATTATACGTATGACAAATATTTATTTTTAGTTTTATGCCTTTGGGACTTTAATCTTAAATGTTTGATGATCCCTGTATTAGAGATTGCTAATAAATCTTTTAATGCATAAATTGTTCTTTATTTCTTTATGCGTTACATTTATAGCTTTTTGCGTTATAATGAATACTAGAATGTACTTATATTGATAGCAGTAAAACGACATATAACGCGTAATTGATATGCGACCTGTATAATGAACACATTCTCTATTTGACTAAAAAATCGGCGATGAAAATTTTACGAGACCATGCCCAATGAGAGCTGCAGGCAAATTTCACTTTCAAACAAAAGCTTAGTGCCAGGCCGGCTCGTCGATAAGGTACAAATTACAATATGGAAGAAGTATCGTCTCACGGCCATTCAAATAATAACCATTATTTTTCAATCTCAATGTCAATTCAGAGATCATGGAACTTTTCTTCGTTTTAAGAGAAATTTCGATTCACATTTAGGAATTTTAAATGAATGTATACTTTAATGAGAATTAAATGTAAATATATTTCATTAAAAAAATAGACCCAGTGCAATATGATAACTCATATATAATATAATACATCGATCGTCGATATCTGTCTGTACATAAAGAAACATCAAACTCTTTTTGTTCTTTCAAATGTTTTGAATCAACTTTATTAGGAGAAACAAATGAGTGAGAAAGATTATATAATTCAAGATATTGACAGAGGGTTCTTAATGGAATTCCAATATCAAATTTGAATTGGAATCGTATTTTTCAAGTCTAAATCTGGAGAGAGGTGGTTTAATTATATTTTAAATTATCCACTTCAACACTTGGGTGCATCGGGTTTGAATTCACGAAAGAATTTTCATGAATGTCTATATTCCGTCTCGTTTTTATGCGGTATATCTTCCGATTGTAAGTTAAGCGATTTGTAAATAATCAGCTTTTGTAATCTTAATCAGAAAGTGTATATGCTCCGCATAGTAAATATATTGTTAAATCTTTGACTATTACAATTTTCTTAGCACGCAGTTCATATTATGACCATCGCTGTCGGATGAATAACACACTGCACTCGGTAAACCGCAAAAAATATCGGAGAAACTTCATACCAGCGTGTGTTTCTCTCAAATCTCTAACGATTGTTTTTTTTAATCTATATTTGTTGTTATTCCGCCAAGATTGTTATTATCAATTACCTCAGTCTTATGCTTTCTCGATTGTTGTTAGTTGACCACAGACAAAAGACAGCGACTCGGTGAGTTCGTTTCTCTAATTACGGGTCCCATAGTCAATTGCCGATAACCGTCAAACGCCGTTTGAGTTTCTATTCGATAATCAGAGCGTAATCGAATACGCACCAATCGGAAGAACAAATTAACACGGAATGTTCCATTTGCAAATTTAGGGCAGGCAGTTGTGATCAATCACAGATGTCCAAAAAATCAATGACACAAACAAAACATATGATCCTATCATCGGAATGACGCACAAGCGAAAGTGGCTTGGCACGAAAAGATCTTGGCATAATTAAATTGCCAAGATCTTTTCGTGTAGTGATGATGCTTTTTCAACTAGCAAAACCGAAAATAATAATGATATACGTTTTGTAAAAATAATGTAAATATGTGTTAAAATTGTCTATCTTTATAATAACTTTTTATACGGCTTCTTTTAACACATTCACGACGGGAGAAATGTGCCCAAAATACGGGGGAATTGTACGGAAAAAAAAACATCCGGACGAAATATTTAGTTACGAAGTGATAAAATGTATAGTGCTTGCAAAACACAGCACATAGTAGTCGCCCGGCTGTGAAGTTTTTAATATAATACATAGACGCTACCCAATATTTGACTGCATGCACCGCACAGACGGCCGTCTGTGTATTTGTTCCACTGTATTTTTTTATATTTCAAAGTTGAAGAATATCACTATTGAGGTGTTAACTGTCACTTCTTGATGGAAAGGCATGATATTTTAAATAATAAAAACAAAACATTTTTTTGGACTTATTTCCACAATATATTTTTTGATCAGGACCGGTTTCACTCATCGCGAGCATTATCAACTGATAGAATACAATTTACAAACAAGTCTATTTATACAAAACAAAAAATTAAGTTGAGTTAAAGGTAGCAGGTATACAAAACCATGGGTACAAGAACTAGGAAACAATTTACATAAAATCATTCAATATTGATACAAATAAAGTAAATTAGTATAAAAATTAAATGCTCACAATCACTCATTATTATTAATTATGCTAAATCAATAATCCATTAGGAGCTCTGAACAATCAATAAGGAAGTAAGGAGTGGGAAAATTTTAATGACGAAAATAACCCACTCTCACTACTTAATGGAACAAAATAAATTAATACATGAGAAGGAATGAAAGTAAAAGGAGGCAATATCATTTTTTTACAGAAAATATTGGAACGCCCCTGACTGACCATATCTTCCCATCTTATCGATTCATCTTTAATAGACTTCTCATGTATTAATTTATTTTGTTCTATTAAGTAGGGAGTGTGGGTTATTTTCGTCATTAAAAATTTCCCACTCCTTACTTCCTTATTGATTATTCAGAGCTCCTAATGGATTATTGATTTAGCATAATTAATAATTATAAGTGATTGTGAACATTTAATTTTTATACTAATTTACTTTATTTGTATCAATATTGAATGATTTTATGTAAATTGTTTCCTAGTTCTTGCACCCATGGTTTTGTACACCTGCTACCTTTAACTCAACTTTATTTTTTGTTTTGTATAAATAGACTTGATTGTAAATTGTATTCTATCAGTTGATAATGCTCGCGATGAGCGAAACCGGTCCTGATCAAAAAATATATTGTGGAAATAAATACTAAAAAAATGTGTTTTTATTATTTAAAAAAAAAATTGTTGAAGAATATTATAGATGGCTTTGTTATAAAGTAATATATAGAATAAAAAAATCTCTATCAATGCTCACTATAAAAAAATCAATCTCAATATGTAAGGTTCGAAATCATATTAGTATTTGTGAAATTCAGGACAAACTTATATTTATTAAATTAAAGTTGAATCAGTACGACTCGTAAGTCGCCGGCCCTTAAATATAATTTATATGGCAAGTAGTATCGCGCATGTCTACATGCCTACCCATGTTCGAATAATTTTTGTCATGTCTAAAAAACGATTATTTCAAAGGGCCGAATTAGCATTCTTACATTACATGATTAGACTATTAAGTACCCATTTTTTACATCATACACGCATCCAAATCTAGGACATGGTTGTAAGTGATGACACCTTCGACTAACAATATAAGTTCCTAGGATTTTTGCTGTTTTAGTACAAGTCCTCTTGTATAATATTTACGCATTAGTGCATTTCGCGAATCGCCTTCCCTTATTGATACCAATAATTAAAAATTTTCGTGGTATACCAACGAAAATTTAAAACTTCATTTCTTTTAGGAAAATTTTTTAATATCTTGAATTTGGCAGAAGCTTTTTCTCTTAATGTTGTATACTTTTGGTGACCAAATATTCCTCGGAACTTGTTTTTGGCAATGTAAATATAATATTCAGATATCATCATGTTATTTTTGCAATTTTTTAGGTTCTTATAAAAGATCCATGATCGCTAATTTTTATTGTCGATCGAAAACAAGAAAGTATGTTTCATAATAGCGCCAGGAATCTAAAAATGGTTTCATTAGTTGAGATCATAAAACATTCTGTGAAATACATATCTGCGTTTTGAAAAATATATACTTATTTGCAAACTCCAATATTTTCAGTAGTCATGTTAACTTTTTATTTTTTTTACGCAATTGGAATTTCACAAACTCATATTTTTAATTTGTATTTGCTTAGGCACTACACTTTTTAGAGACAACTTCCGCCTCTCACATCTTTTATATTTTGTCAAGAATAAGCTTCGTCACGAGTTTATTTGTATCAATTTAATTACATTTTTAATCAAACCTTTTGCCATTGTGAATACCTTATTTGTAAACATTTAGTACCAATTATACATTCATATGTAATGATTTATTGGTACGAGTTGAATAAATGAAATGTATCAAGTGACATAAACAGTCTATTTTTTACAGCATAAAAATTCTTTGTATATCGATATTTTGTAATAACAACATATCACTTTAAAAGAGCAACGGAAAATTATTGTGAGTCTAGAATGTAAACAACGAAATGCAACAATATTATAATATAGCCTAAAAGCGTCAGTAAATTTATTGAATATTTCTATTCACATCCTTTTTGTGTAATATATGTATAAACAAAAATTTACGTCATGTAATCAGAACATTATAAGCACATAGAAATTTTAGTTTCCCCCAAGTTTGAGCATGTAAAAATTGTAATAAAAATGCTTCAAAGAGTTTACAGCCATCGTCTATTTGCAAAATTGTCCATGGTGATCTAAGAAATCAGGACTGGCTAACGTAAATATGATCAGTAAATGGGTAAGGAAATTAGTAAAAGAATATGTCATTTATTTATGACGTCAATACTCAGTAAACGAAGATGTCCTGCACGATTGTACAATGTGTACACAATATGAAAACCCGTTGTTGCTGATGCACTTGCAGACAACCTTTGTAACACAAGTAGGTAGACATATTCGTACATTTCCAAGAATGTTTGCCACTAATCCAACGTATACATGTATTGAAATCTTGAATAAATATTTAATTTGTAATGTTTTTTTTTCATCTATCAATTTCCATTTCAGTTATATAATTCTGAGCCTTGTATCACAATGGTTGACATTGTTTCGCTCAGGAACTCGAACCTGTTACTCCTCGACCGAGTTGGTAAAAACATAACGCCTTTGATTTTAGTGACAAAATATTTATCTAATAATTCCAATAGATATTTTGTCGTGATAGAAAAACAGACCGGTTTCAATAAGCCAATGTTCATTATCAATCAATACTTTTTAACCCTTAATCAGGCTGTAGGAATTTTCTTCACACAAAAGTTTCATCTGATTTTAACAGTTAAGGGTTATCAAAAATCCCCTATATTTATTTTTAATAACTATGTTAATTTAAGGAAAACTTTGTTTCAAAATTTTTTGAGTGTTCATTATTTTCTTGTTAGGCTTTAGTAATACTAATTCCGTATATTAAGTTTCCGTTGCCTTTTTAAGGATGATTATAAACAATATAATAATATTTAATACTTCTTTTCAGAATAACCCCATTAAAACGATATTCTTTTATGAATAAGTTTTCCATTAATACGAGAAACAAAAAATAGCAATAAGATCATTTTGATCGTCTTGGTTAAATTATATTACTCTACTGATGTTAAATACGGTTGATATTTTATATTCTATAATAGTATTTTTAGAAACAATCTACGAAGTCCATTCCGTAAGATAATTTAACTATAATATAATACAGAAGTAGAAATTATGCTAGCCAACTTAAAAAGAATAACTCTTATGTATTATATTGATGTTATTTGTCAAATTCATATTCTTATATGTCGTGTCCAAAACACACATACATAACGATGGCACACAAAACGACATCAGGAAAATAAAAGAGTACCAATCAATCGCTCACTTGCCTAATAAGTGTTTGTCTCGTCAAATACTTTACTTGAGTGCAAAGACTGCGAAGGTATTATTATTCTTTATGTATTTTTTTAATGTGTAGTTAAAGTAATTGCAGTGCATATCAACCGATATTTATTTTATCAAACGTTTCTCTTCTCTATCAAGTTGATTTATTGGGGATGCATGTTTTATTTTTTTTATTTTTTCGGAACTACTGCCTCAATAGAATTAATTATTGAACAAATATTCGAATGCTTTTGATAAACAGCCGTGATGTATCAGATGTTTTTATCCGGTTGTACGAGAGTTGTAATTATATTGTGAGCAAATTGCTGACAGTTTGCAACTCAATCGTTTTCGTGATGTAGGCCTTCTGAGATTTGCATGTGTGATTCTCAGTGTTACATGCCGAAAATGAAATGTTTTATATTATATTAAATTTAAATTAAATGTGATCAGTAAAATGTGAAAATAATATTTATGAAGGAGATTTAATTAACTGGAATAAATTATCTGAATTTCATTGCATGTTTGACTTTTTCCATTCTAAATTAAAAATCATAGCTGTATAGAGTTACACTGCGCGTTTGAACATATATTATGCTTGCCATTTTTTTTAAATAATAAAATTTAATAATAAAATTCCATCAAGCTCTCGCAGTCAATATTTTAAATTGCGATAGTGGAATATTTTGATTCTCAGATAATGATATTTCTTATAACATTTTTTTGAAGAAATTTGATTTTATTTCGAAATCATCAGTGCGTCAGAAATTGTATTACAGCTTAATAGTAAAATGGCAATTTTAATAAAATGTATCGCAATTTTTTTTAATGTTCGTGCTTTACAGTCGAATCTTTACACACAAATAAACATTTTCACTTGAAGTTGAAAGCATCTGCATTTCGTGACCTGCATTGTGCAAACATTTCGCTCTCGAGGTCGTCAGAATCCGGAAGCGTGTAAATGTGTCTGGGTGCTTGCGCGTCTGGTACAATGACGTCCAACAAACGATCTAGTGGGGGTGCACTCGTCCGGTACCATTTGCCAATTAATTATTTATTCAACGATGTACCATTACTAATTGTTTTTGTGTGCGTCTAGCTTCTGGTAGATTATTTTTTCCGTAAAAATAAACGGTTGATATAGATGATTTAGAATGTAGTAGTGTGCAAACTAACTCACGTAACAACTGTTTCTTACTCTTAATGTGTCAATATCATTTCTTGGTGGAAAGGCATTGTATTTGAAATTATAAAAACTTATTTACAATACTATTTCCAAATTACATTTTATGATCAGGACCGGTTTTACTCATCTCAAGCATTATCAACTTATCGAATACTTTGTAAGATTGTATTTTTAAATACTCGGTCGATGGTGGTTGAGTCGCAATATAAAATATTAATTTGGACGTACCTCTTGCTGTCAAGGATCATGTTTTTTCGAGCAATGTAAACTGTTTTCAGAAAATAATGAAGATTTGGCGTCTTATTATATCTTTTATAAAGGAGTCTTGCGAATCTTGAATGAAGCCTTAAATCTTACAAACGTCATTAATTTTATTCAACTTTAATTGTTTTTTTTTTGTTAGAATTTTCCTTAGTTTTTTCAAAGAATTCAAAGAAACATCTCACATATTCGGAAACTTTTATATCGGTTTATCGATATACTCTTTAAATTACCAATATTCAATAATATGTCTAAAATTTTTATGAATAACATAGATGTGTAGGTTTTTAAATCAAAATATTACATAAAATATACTGGAATTTCTCAATTTTAATCGGACCTTTATAGTGTGTCTAATAAAAAAAGCTCTTTCAGATTCAACAAATGCTTTTTTGTAAACTATGTCATAATATATTGTGATTCCGGTATGCTCCATTATCAGCCCCGATACTAGATATCGAAAAATACATGTGAAATACTGAGATTTCTGTTTTTAAATACATTTGTCTTATATCAATCATTGAAGTTATTGAATTGTGGTTTTCATTGATATCATCCGATGGAATTATGTTGTTTCGGAAAAAAATATACATGCCACTGGTAACTAAAGCAGGAGCGAACTGGTCGCAGTCAAGGGGGCGCGGTTCGCGATTCACCCGATTCAAGAAGAGACAGGACCGGATCGCACGTACCGTTATCATGTGGCAAACGCGTAACACATTCGTGAATCGCTGCCATTTAAGGCTGGCATCTTGAATCGATATATGGGCTGTCTTTCATTCCGTTTATAAATAACTTACATCAATGGTCGACGATCGAGACGGCTGAAACAGACTCACACAGCTAGTAATGGCGGGAATTGTGAAACTGTATAAATTTGCGTTTTAATTTTTTATGTTTTAAAAATATCCAAACACAAAATTGAGAAATATCAAAATTGCACATTAATTTAAACATTACCCAACCGATAGCTTCTTTCATATTAATAATTATATAATTATTTTGTTATCTGAATGATGATTATCACTTTTGTGGTTATTTTGTTTTTTTTTTTTCATTATCTTGATAGAACTTAATTTAAACTAGGTAAAAATATCGAAGTCTTAAATTGAAAAAAAAATAGATCTTTGCCAGCTTTTTGGTTAACATTCCGTACTAAAGGTATGTTTAAATTTTATTTGGCCTAGCCACATAATATATATACTGTAAAAGAAAAAAAATAATATTTTCTCATTCAAACACCATAACTTTTATTTCAAATTGAAACATATGTAAAAATTTCGCTTTGAAGAGTTCGAAATTACGTACGTGTTATCGTTGATTAATTTTAATGTAAATACATACGTTGAAATTTAAATTATAATGTATAATTATTTTTAAAAAAAATCTTGTTGAACGGAATTCTATACTATTTTTTATCCAGCTTTTTTTTGCTGTTTCAGTGTATATTTAATATATATTTTTTATTATTATTTTTCTTTAATACGTGATCTTTGGCATTAGAAAAATTATTCGATTACATTCGCATAACATTTATTTAAATAACAGAAGCCCTAGAAGTATCTACATATTAGATATATGTTGACATTGGACATTTCTTACCAATCTTCCAATAAAATTGCGTTGTCTGTGAACTGTATAACTCTGCGAAAGATTCACAATATTTTATGTTTAATTCAAATTTTTATTAAAATGCGTTGTACACTTATCAAAAATTGGCCTGTATAAAATAGTGGAGAGTTTCAAAAATACACGGACTTCTTTATTCTTATATAACATTTATTCAAATGCGGTCCACTCGTCGGCAGTCGGTCGCGATCTAAAAACAAATAAAAAAGTGATTCTAGAGAATTAAGTGACGACTCCATTCAAGTGAATCGAATCACATACAATTTCGATCAATTCTTACAAACGTCTCTCGATCTTTTTTGCGTAACCAAAAATTACAGGAAAATCTTTCTCAGTTACTCGCTTTATTTTTTTCTACTTTCCGTAATATCAATCAATAATGTACTTTGTAGCGACGTTTTGACATCGTGAGGTAATTATTGCGAAACTGGTCGCTATTGATCGTAGTTCTATCGTTAATTGGATATCAAACTCGACTGATACTTGATTCTTGACGCCTCCCTTTTGATATCTGTGTGTTTAATTTAATTTGCAGTTTCACTTGTGTTCGTTGACCTGCAAGATATGCAAGTATACTGGATAATCTTTTCAATGACAAAATATTTCTATATCATAACAACACTTTTTTATTATTTTTTTGTTTATATCACATAAAAAAAATGGTTTCATTCAAACTCAAAATTTTGTGTTTAAAACCTTAAAGTTTTACTACCTAACCTAACCTAACCTACCTTACCTAAATAATCGCTGAGATTTTTATTGATAAGTTTTACAAAAACAATTATATAAGGATTGCATTAACATGCAATGCAATAATAATCAATGGCTACGTTACAATTTATGATTTCGACTGAATTCGCTTGATGAGACAAGTTGTCATTAATATGGAATCATTAAAGTAGAACATTACTCTCCCAAAATTGTCTCAATGTGTTACTGGAAGTTATTCAACTAATGTTTTAACATTTAGTTGCATAACTTATTGACTAAAAGCTATATTAATTTTCGTTGAATATTATTTTCAAATGCTGTTTGTAGTAATTTGAGACTTTTTTAATACTACTTCGTTGATATGCATACAGAGTGTAAAAAAATGATAAATAAATAATATTTCACTCTTCCTGGATAGTGACGCAATCGTTAATTTGGTAGAACCATATTATCATTTCTGGCCCATCGTGCCCAGTCATATTTTCTTCCTTAGTTATTAAATATAGGCATTGTCTCTAATCTATTGTTTTTTGTTACAGGTAAGCAAATTTTCCCATCATAACTCGGATGGTTTTTTAAAAACAATCAACAAGCATTCTCAATTACGATCAAGGTAATGTAGAAAAAAAAATATTTCTTCAAACACTATTTTATCAAATTATATGTTCTTAATTAAAGGCAGTGTCGGAAATTTTAAAGTATAAACCATCACGTATTGTCAAATATTTTTAATACAAATTTCTTCCAAACATAATATAACGATTTTGAATATAATACAATGATTAATATTATCAATGCATTCCCTTTAATATTTACTTTATTTTTTTTTTTTTCAAAATGCACATTAACCAATTGCTTCTTCTTTTCATAACTGTTGATAAATATGTCTAATAATTTTTCATTTTCTTACCAAAACAATTTCTATTAAATTTATATAAAAAAAGACCTATTGTATGTCTGTGCCATATATAAGTATAGTATGTCAGCGTAAAATTATTATCTATCCCTTTAAAGATGGTATCTACAATATATATCATTTCATTGCTGCAAATAGAATTTTAGACGATTGATTGATGATAAATCGTTGTCAAAACTAAAATTACAATACATTGCCATTGTTTAACCCTGTATAATGAATATATATCAAGTTCCACCAATAAATTAAAGTAATGGTAAATATTTTTGTCATATCAAATGCAAATAATCCATTTGCTATCGACTAACATTCGATTTGCTTGCAATTAATTTTGCAAGTTTATATTGAAATAGTTACTTATTTGCTTTGGAAGATAATTAGTTATGTCAAAGAGGAAACATAATATAAAATTATTTGTAGACAATGTTGCCCACATGAAAATTACAGATATTTCACATTTTTACATTATATTTTTAAGTTCTGGTTCAAATAGCAATGTAACGGATTGATATTTAATTGGTAGTTTTGATTACTTATTATTGGTACAATTATCTCATTCTGTGTGATTATTTTCAGCCGTTTTGAAATCGTTTGGTTATTTTATAAAATGCTGGTGGCGATTTTATCACCACTGATATATTTCTGAAAGCAGTTTCAAACTCAGATAGCCGTGTTTCATTTTATTTATGAAGTCACTAGTTCGATACGATTTCTTGCAGGTGTACGACGGAAATTATAATTGATAATTTCCAGGCTACGAAATGATTGATTAGTAGACTACTTAAGTTTATAGCACGATGAAAGATGATAGTAATATAATTCCGGATGTCTTTTTGCGTTTAATACGAAAAATCATATTTTTTTTTATCATAAATATTTTTTTCATAGTGAAATATTTTGGCATCAAATGTACTCGGTTGACAAACATGATCTGTTCTAAGACTATGTTCGCTATCCGATCAACTGAGTTTTACAGATAGAATAAGTAGATTAGAAAGATCGTTTTAATTCGATAACCGAATATGTGTTTGTTGTCCGAACACAAAAATCTTGTTCGTAGTCCGAACTGTTCGGTAAGTGACCACCCATTGTATATTATTCTAAATAATAAAAACAAATTGTCTCTTATATTAAATACATTACATTATATAGAACTAAGAAACAATGAAAAAACCTTGAACCCATCGTTTTGTATACTTGCTATCTTTAACTCAAATATTTATATAAATAGACTTGTTTGTTCTGTTGTTGTTATTTATAGTTCAGTATAGTAATATAGTAATAGTTCTGACGATGGCGTGAGTCGAAATAGCTATCAACTTTATTTGTTAAAAATAATTTTGTAGAACTAAAATACATTTCTATTTATTCACCGTGTTATAATGGAGTTCTACCAAGTGAATGCCAATTCAATCAATATATTTAAGTATTGTTGTATTCACAGAATTAAATATATTTATAAACGAGTCAAGTCATACTTTTGTCTTTCAAAATGCGAATAAATTAGTAAGCATTTTTTTCTGGTTAGTACTATCCTGTCTTAAACTGCTTTAATGATACGCTAAATCAAGGAGAAAATCGTGGATATAATCGTTTCATTGTCTATTACTATTTTCCTTTTTGTCTCTTGTCCCCGATGCCGGTCAGGGATCAAAGATTAAGCGCTCGATTGTTGAGGGTACGCCCAGCAATAATAGATGGCGAATTGGTTGAATTCGTGGCGTCATTATATTCTCATCAATGTTGATCAATGAAGCGTTACTCGGAGAGAGAAAATGATTGTTTAAGTCACTCTTAACCAATGCTACAACGTGAAACAATACAGCTCAATAATATCTATGATATATAAAACACTGTAATTTTATGGAGTCGCTAGTGGAAATTTGTGATTATTTTAATGAACAGTGATCTTGATTTCTTTAACTTTCTCTCGCTTGAATAAGATACTTAATTACACTTCTACTGAATAATAAAATATGTAAAATACGTTGACAAAGAAATCTGATTAAATTTTTGGTGAAAACAAAATTATTACATGTTCACGTTTTACGTGGTATGCGATAGTAGTCACATTAAACAATAGCAATGTATGTGTTATAACTAATTATTGACCGATTGTTTTTGATACATTTGTAAAAGGACTTGAAAGCAAACAATTATTGCAGTCCACTTAAAAATAGAAATTCGTTTAATATTTGCGAATTATAATATATTGATGATAAATAATACAAAATCATAAATGTATCGATAATTATGAGAAAACGAAAAATAGCGATCACAGTTTTCCCTTTAGAATATTTAGGTACCACCGCCTGATAAATTTAAAACAATTTGGCTCTTATTTAAAGGAGTGTTCATTTAAAAAAAAAATTAAGTTTTGTTTTTGTTATACGTACTACATCATAAGTCATAATATATATTTATCTTAGCCCAATATTTTAATGTATTTGCTGGCTTTATTTTTATTTCTACTAATTATCATCTATCGCCAGCTTGACACCATCATGTTGCAAACCGAGATTATATGAAGACAGAAATGGGTTATTTACGTAAGTGATTGACTGAATGTGTTCAATACCCTTCAAGTCAATGCGAATTTAAACTTGTTCTATAATTGAATAAAATATTCACCGACAAAGTAAATTTTATCTTATTTTGTATAACGTAATATTTTTATTATTCTATATCTATATATAGCGTTATAATTTGCTTTAAAGTAGGTTCATAATAATTTTATACGTTTCTATTTTTTGTAAGTATTTCTACTAAACATATTTTTTAACATTATGTATATAATTCATCAAGAGTTTCGATTGGTGAATCGCCGTCAAATTGAGCGTTTAAGTGTTATTGGAGGGATAGAGGCACTGAAAAGGAATCATACTGTGAATTCCACAAAACAATACTCCATTGAATGTAATTATAGAACTTTTGTTCATTTAAAATATTGAACAGTCAACGATCGCTCTCATACAGTTAATTTCTATTTTATGGTTTCCGTTTATAAAATCATCGTTCCCAAAATGTATATCGAATAAACAGTTCGAAACAAAATTACTGCAGTTAATTCTAGATTTATATCGATCCAATAAACAACTAGGAATATAATCTACACGTGCACATCAAATTTGCGGATTGGCGCTGAATAAAACTGTCAGATTTTTACTTTTGAAAGCAATAACATTTTCACAAAAATGGAATATCGTGACATGACGGTCTATTAGCATTCAAAGTCAGGCAAGTAAGGCAGGGTCTGGCTCATTTGGCGAATTTGTCACGATAATTTGGCGTGCCTCGCTTCAGGTTGGCTTGGATGTCACGAACCTTAGTAAATTATATTAGTCATATACATGTTCTTTTTTTTAAAATCGCTTATCTTTCTATTACATATATATATTGCTCGAAACTTTGGGAAAAGTACAACCGGGCGGGTCCATATTCTAATGTTAAATGTAGTTGGCGTCGAAAATAATAGGGACCAACTGGTAAGGGTTGGGATAGGACTATTGCAGTGGTTTTTAACCCTTTAAGTGAGCCGCACTCCATTGGAAAATGTGCTTCGTTTTTTTTTTAATTTAAAAAAATATATTTTTGCGAAATATAATATGTTTTTTTAAAAAATGTCCATTTTATATATAAATTACAAAACAATATTATCTTTATTAATGGCTTTGTTGTTGTTGCTTATACATTATAATACTTGTAAAGCGAGACTCTTGAAAAATACTCACGTAAGTCATCTCAAACAATTTCTCGCTTTACTTTTATATGCAAAAGCGACAAAAATCCCGTTTCACTTAGGTAAGTGATGACAAATTGCAGAAATGACTGCAATATTTCTTTCGCCAGCTGTGGATAACGTCATTACTATCTAAACCAGAATTGTTGTAATTCCAACTGTTCAAATTATATTTGAATATGTTCCCTGTCTCGCATATCAATAAGATCGCCTTTTTAAATTCACTATCGTGGATTGAATTTTGGTTTTATAAAAAAGAATCCAGTAAGCTTCTTTGAGTTTTGGTAATGGACGTAGAAACTTGAGGCTCATCCCGCACCCCCGGTTAAGAAGCACTGACCTAGTGGCTCGCCAATCCTTCTCGCTGCGCCCTGCTGATTTGCTTCCGTGGGAGCTAATTTAAGTCATGACAATCATCTATGCCAAGGGTGAGCACTCATGAGGACAAATTCAGGTTTTTGATATATTGTAAAAAAAATATTTTCATGTATGAAAGAGCCACGCCAAACTTATTAACCATCATTATTTTTTTTTAACATTTTTCACACACGTTGCTTAATAAATAAATTAAGAAGGGAAAAAATGTCCCACTTATTGATATTCTTTAATTTTGGCTCACAACTTATTAACTCGTTCCCTGCTGAGCATTTTTAAGTGTTGAAATATCCTTCCTAGACTTCAAAAATTTATTGAATAATATTGGTTTTAACAAAATTATTGAGTTTGTCAGAACAAATCAAGAAATGCATTAATTAAAAAATTGGCGAGTACAAAAAGTTTCTAACTACTGTTAATTCATATATTTTCGGGTATCAACTATCAACACAGTAAAATCAGCCGTATCAACAGTTGAGAAGTTAGCAGTCAGAGGATTAAAGGAGTTCGCAGAAATATTGTGAGATGTTGACTGATGAACTGTGAACGATGTACATATTGAAGATTTACAGCCATATTTTGTAAAACGGAATTAAATTAAATGGTAGCTACATTTATCTCGACGAAGAGTCGCGTTTGTCCACAGTTGCAGAAATTCGTGAATCAACTGATAAATCAATTCATAAAGCTGTCCTTCCTATTATTTGGAGTACGCTGAAGCCAACGATGCGAACTACTGCATAATGGACCCAGAAAAATGGAATACATTGCACAATTATTTTTTCATTGTTTATTATTATAGTTCAATATTCTTTTCTTTTTGTAATTTTTATACTTCTACTATCAGTTTTTTTCTATTTTTGAAAAAACGTGAAACCTTCACAGCTAAAGAGTTTAGTTGTGGTGTGCGGGGATTCAAAGTCGTCTTCTGTGCCTCCCTGCGACGTCACCGACAACCAACCACCCGAACATAAACGACATTGCACGGTTTTTTCTTTGCAACTTTACTTCAGTTCTGCTGTCAAAAAATAATGCCAATCACCACAAGATGTTTTGTAGGATAATTTTAATCGCGGATCCGATCCCAAATAATTTGCGGAAAGTGATATTTATTCTATAGGGCATATGGATCTTGTGGGGTTGGAATACTCTCAACTTATTTTTTTATGTGTGTTTCTCAGGTGTGAAAATATTTAAATGATTTTTCAGTTTCAAAAAGTTTGAAATTTAAACAACAAATAAATGAAATATAGCGAACTTATTACAGTGATTAAATGTCTATATATTTTCATAACGTGCAAAAGAAATATTTTTAAAATCAATACAAGTTTATTTGAATTTTGTAAAAGTTTAAATTGATTAGTATAGTATCTTCATACAATACAATGAAAAACCTCTTGCTGGGATTTTAGGAGAAATTTTAATTTCCCAAGAAAACCGGCATTTTTTCATTTGAAAAGTTTACTGAACTTTAAACGAGCCGAAATACCTATCAAATATATTAAAAAAAAATAATTTTGTAGAACTAAAATACATTGCTATTTATTTCACCGTGTTATAATAGAGTTCTACCAAGTGAATGCCAATTCAATCAATGAAACAAAAAACACCATTCCTTTTCAATTTTAGCCTTTCTTAACTTTATAGCAATTTCTTAATTGAGTCACTGAATAAACAGATATTAATTTTAATTTATCTAAGGAAAAGTTACCATTACTCAAGTCAATTTATATTTGAAATAATATTTTTTTCATAATGAATTGTTTATGATTTGCAATTTCCACTATTTTTTTATTAAGACTATGTTTTAAACAGTTTGAAATTTTATTTATAGGTAACTATTTTATATTACCTAAAAGAATAACTGGCACATATTTTTTTAACCAATACCACAAATTTTATGAAATGAAAAGGACTGCCTCTATCCTTTAGCTAATCGAAAATAAAATAAAGCAAAGTTGTTTATATTACGTATATATTTTTTTTAAATCCGTGCTTGTGTAGCCAGCTTTTCCACCAATTTGTCACACTTTTTTTTTCTATCTGCCCGCCATTGATGTCGTGTTGATTATCCAGTAGCCATAACATTAAATATATATAAAACATAATTATAAATTTATTAACGAACATTCATGAGTTTAGCATAGTAATATATATTTCAAATCCGCCATTGAAGTAAATTTAGATTTCATATATTTTTCAAATCTATTGTTTTGAAACATTTTTTTTTATTTGCAAAAAATGTTGCCTAATATTCAAAAATATTAGATACGCTCTAAAAATCGCGCATTTTCTTTAACCGCTTCACTTTGTTTTTCTGTTTATTTGCTTTGATTATTAATTTTCTATCCTTGATAGATTCTTAAAATTAATGAATAAAATATAAAAACTCACAGGACACTTAAAACTCCGTTTTGAGGTTGTAAGTCAGTGAAGATAAACTGATAACCCCTACACATAACGAAGTTATAAATATATTTTTTTAATATTGTGTTTTTCGTGACTTCGTAAGGGTCAAATCATGCTAAACAGAAAACGCGCAAAGTAATGGGATTACAACATTCGTTACATGTGATTCTGCGTTCAAATACTTGTTACTTGTCGACAACACTTCATGTAAGACAGCGTTTATTTTTTTTCATTGTTATTAGTTGGCTTTAAAAAAGGTGTTTTTACACGCGATTTGATGGTTTGTTTATTTTAAATCGAGAAATGGTGTGTGTTATATACTCTTGTTCAATTGACTTCTCGTTTTGAATAATATAACTACACCCAATAGCGCGCGAGTGCGAATGAGTGTAAGATCCGACTATTTCGTATACTTCCTTCTGTTCCAAACAAAAAGAGAAAATTGTTTGTCTTTGTAGACGTGATATAAATATAACTATTTTATTTAATAATATGATGATTTGAATACGAAATAACTAGCTGTTAACGAATTCTTAAATTGATAAAAAAAAAACTTATACACTGGATCATTGTTATAACGTATTTATTCGGTATAAAATATTATATAAGTAAATAAAGAGATGTGAAACTCGTACCTTCGTACAAATTTGTTTATTACCAAATTTTCAATCAGTCATTTAGACCGTTTATGACAATAATACTAGAGGAAATCGCGTGAAACATGACAATCGTATGCGCCCTTCCATTGCTATGGAAAAATTGATTTACTTCAATATCTAGACGTGGGTTATAAAAGAGGGGATTGAATAGGACGAACTTAATATCATTATAAACATAAATGAAGTTTTATACCTGGTTAGTTTTCAGCCTTCACCCCGATTATTTTTAGCAATTTATTTTCTTAATCATTCCAAATTGATCATTAAATTTCCTACTGCATAACTTCCTCAATTAGTTTTTAATTATTTCCAATCAGATATTGAAGGCTATTTGTTTGACATTGCAGCTGTTTTCTGACGTCACATCCCTTATTCAAAATATTGAATTACTTATGATCTAATATCCGTCTACAAAATCACGATGTTGATATTGGTAATTGAAGGTAATTTTCTGATACTTTGAATCCAAGTATAATTATTGTTGTTGTCTATAAACATAGTATTAGTTAATATCACGACTCAATATTTTTTTAAAGCAATTGCTTGCCGACCTAGAATGTGAATATCTGGTTTTATGCGTTATCTACTCGGTGAGTATTATGTCATTACAAGAAATATATTTTACATATATTAATACAAGACCTCCCGTAAGTGATTAGAGTCTTCTTCTTAGTTTATGATAAGTTTAGTCACTGATAATAAATTCACTATGAAAACCTTTCCAAATGGATTTTTTAATCGATGTTTTGATATATGTTTGAAGGCATAAATGTAGATATGCGGTTTTTACAGCGTTACAAAAGGGATTTCTTATCTACTTTGATTTTTCTAGACATATCCTTGTATATTTCTTCTTCCCAAAACCAGAGATTGATCTACCGAATAACAATCCATATTCCACTCACCACTTCATTAGATTTTAATTCATTAAATATCTTGTTTTCGTAAAATAATTATTGAATATAATTCAATGAACCATGTTTATTTTGGAAAATATATCTCAAACAATGAAAAGTATCAGGAAAATTTTGAATACAGCTTAATTTAGGTTTTCAGTGTACAAATGTTTGAAATGTATGAAAGTGTCTGAAAATATATTTTCTTCGTAGGGCAAATTTATGAATAAATGTTCAAAACATTCCTGTTTTTTCGTCACAAACAATAATAAAAATATTGCACATGGGAATATACTATGAAAACTTATATTCAACGAATCAGAATAAAATTATTATATTAGCCTGTGTTTTTCTTAAGTCTTGATCCAAAAACCCCAAAGGTAAAAACTGTGTCTTATTGCAATCGTTCCTATCCGATAGTCCGTGGGTTAGTACAGCTTTATATTCCGGCTATATAATATTTTTTACCGAATCGCCGATATGAAAAGATTGGAAAATATTGCTAAATGGTTAAGTCAATGTTACTATTTATTTAGTTCACATTTGTATTATTTTTCCTACGTCGAACTGAATGTTTTCATCACAATACAAAGAATGTAAGCATAAGTAATTTCTGTTATCAATAGAAATTTCATTTCACCGCGTGAAAACATTGAATTACAAGTGAGCTCTTGTAATTATCGTACTGATTGATTGTTAATTAATTCTTATTCAAATATCGATTTACGTGCCGCATTATTTTATACTGGGGCCATGGTAAATTATGTACTGACAGTTTGTTATAGAAATATAACAGTAACATACTGTTTTTCCTTTCCGTGTCTCAAATCAGTTAAGAACATTCTTGCGTGTGACAGTTGAACGATCCGTCGATATTGCCATGACGAAGGTTCTACAAGCAGAAAATATACATAGAACAAACACTGTCTTCCAGAATATCGATTGGCTTTTTGACATTTGACTTGCACGGATAGATTTTTATAGTATTTAAATGATTGACAATTCAGTTAAGCTTAACGCTAGTAACTTTATGTAAATTGCGGAGTTTAATACAATTAATATGAACATATACATTGTTTTACATGCATGCATTGTATATTTCTCGAAGTGATGTGTTAATGTGAGGTTTTTTGAAATCCCAGATTATCTGTCACTTCACTCACATAAATATATAAAATCAATTTGCCACATTTTAGAATTTAAAAATAATACTAGGATATTATAACAGAAGAGAAAATGTATTGTATACCTATTCTATACTGCTATATATGGTTAGGTAAATGTACGTTCAAACATTGTTCTCGTGAAGGGTAAGCCGAAATAGCTATCAAGTATATACCTTATAAATTTTGTAGAACTAAAATACATTGCTATTTTTTCACCGTGTTGTTCTAATGTACACCCAGTCCTTTTTTTACGCGATACATTGGTTCCAGAAAAAGGCGCGTAAAAAAATCGCGTAAAAAAAATCACAACTTTTACGCAATTGCATTACATTTCTTTACACACCCTAAAACATAAATTCGCATAATATCCGATACACTAGTCTACACTACACTGTATGCATATTTAAAAAAATGGATTGCTTTACAAAATTACGTTTTAAAAATACACATATTTTTTATTTAAAAAAATAATGAAACGTACAAGCCTAGCATCATATAGAAATTTCTTCTTTAAAACGAATTAGGAGAAAAAATCGCGTAAAAACGAATGAAAGGCGTAAAAAAATGTAACGGTGCCGTCCAAAAAAATCGCGTAAAAAAAGGACTGGGTGTACACTAATTCTTCTGAACAATAGCATACTACGTTCTGTTTCTTTTAATAATTACCATATTCATACAGATCATTGTTTCGAATAATAGTATTATCAAGAAAAAGTATCACACAAAACATATTTTATACAAATTTTCTATGCTGTAAATTGTAACATAATATTCTCATTATATGAACTTCAAATTCCAGTGTACATGATTTTATTTTTTAATAAAACGTAGGTGTGCATATACATTTTGATAGAGCGTATCTGATGACTTTTATCCCACGGTGTCATGTTTGTTATGGCGATGTATGCATCTTCATTCATTATCGTGTTATGATCTAATACATACTAAATGAATTAATTATATATATTTATCTGTCTCATTTAACTTAATACATATATAATATGAATATAAATTAATTCATTTGTGAATGGTGGGTGTATGCATATAGTATCCATATCCATTTTTTCATTGATTATTTTTCCTGCATTTAATAACGAAATTTTATGTGTTTATTTATAAGGGTAATGAAAATCAATCAGATTTCAAAATCAATTAAAGATTTATTTTTTATTTTGTTATATATGCATTTCCTTTTTATGGAAAAATCGAATAAAATATATGCCATTTCGATTCATATCGTAATGTTTATTTTGAAAAGTATCATCATACAGTTATAATGTGCTTTCTTTGTCTAATATAACCAATGGAATTTGGTATGCAACACAATTCATACATAATATAAGGACTATCATATTATTAGACAAAAAATAAAGCTCAACTATTTATTTAAAAAGATTTTTTCTTTGCGATTTCTGAAATTAAGCCATGCATGTTATTAAAACTAATAGTGGCATGGATTTTCGTTTTATTTTATCTCTCTTTGAATGAACTTTTTACCTGAAGAATTGATGCTTATCAATGATCTTTAACAATATTTATAATGCTTAACCGTATAAAAAACTGGAAATGCCTCCCATGCCACTAAAAATAAATGATAAAAACATTGAACTAGTGCATCAATATAAATATTTAGGATGCTGGCTGAACGACCAATGGGACCGTTCACATGAGATTAAAATCAGAATAGAGATGGCACGAAACGCTTTCTTCAAGATGCTTGATCTCCTCTGCAATAGAGATTTCAATCATGACCTAAGGATGAGAATTCTACACTGTTACGTTATATTAGTACTTCTTTATGGGGTCGAATCCTGGACCATGACACAAGCCACAAAGAAAAAGCTAGCAGCATTCGAAATGTGGTGTTTCAGGAGAATATTAAGGATTCCCTGAGTGGACAGAGTCCGAAATGAAGAAGTATTGAAACGAATGAAAAGAAAACAAGAGGTATTAAGCATTGTGAAGCGCAGAAAACTCGAATACTTGAGTCATGTGATGAGAAATCCGAAATATGAAATCATACAGCTCATAGTGCAAGGGAGGGTACAAGGGAAAAGAAGCGTTGGTAGACGACGCATCTCGTGGATGGTACCAATGTGACTCCACAACACTTTTCAGGGCAACCATGGATAGAGAGAGGGTATATACCATGATATCCAAGATATCCTTCTACGAGGAGAGGAATAAAAAGAAGAAGAAACCGTATTAGTAGCTTTAAGCTTAAGTTTAAATTTGTCTTTAATTAAAATTAAATTTTACTCGGTCAGTAACATAATTTGATCAATAAGTAGGCTTCATTTTTGACTTAAATAATAAAGATTTTTTTGGTAAAAAAAGCATTCAGTTTTTTTAATATTAAAACTAAGTTTCAGGAAATCGTTTCGAAATTTAGCATCTCACTCGACCGGACAGTAAACATCAATCAAATAACACGTCTGATGGATATCAGTTCATTATGACAGGCTGTCGTGGGAAGTTTCACATTGCATTTACTTGCGATCTATCTGTTTTGCGAAAGGAATTCCTTTTTTCTGCCGTCTTGATTACTATAAATTCTGCTGATAACTAAATATTTCATGTTGGTAAAACACAAACGAAATGGCGAATGACAACCGTAGAATAATTCACATTTCGCTGAAACACAATCGCTCCATTTACAGTTATCTTAATGCCCCAACAAGTTGAACAAAAACGTCTAGTACGGAGAATTAATTATGAATTATTACGCTATTCCAGTAGAAACCATGAATTATTGTCAAAAATTTTGACATTTTAATGCTAAAAATGCACAATTCATATTCCTACGGTACAATTTTGTTGTATAGTAAAAATTAATACATTTATTGTAACAGAAAAAGTGTTCGTTTAAAATTTCCGTTATAATTAAAATCTTTGAACGTGTTTTCATGTAACTTAAATGTTTTATCTTTTATTGACTGAATTGGTATTTACCTGGTAGAACTCCATTATAACACTGCAAAAATAACAATGTATTTTAGTTCTACATTTTTTTATTGGATATAGTTAATAGGTATTTCGGCTCACGCCATCGTCGGAACTATGTTTAAAACGTACATTTGCTTATCTATATATAGCTGTGTAGAAAAGGTACACAATACATCTTCTCTCCTGTTTTAACGACCTAGCTTTATTTCCTGTTAGCAATAAAACTAGAAACTTTGAAAATGTAAATGAAACTAAAGAGGCGGCCACCTCAATGAGTTTAATTTTTGGGCGGAATGGTTGTTATGGCTTAATACGGGTAGGCAATAGTCTCTCCCAATGGTCTGAGAAGCGGCGACCGACTTAAATTTTTTTCGTTCATTGAAGATTTCGTGTGATGATTTATATTTATCGATTTCCAAGTGTTCCAAAGCCGTCATCTTGAGACCTTTATTACAAAGATGTAAACACGTACGCGCTGAGTTTATATTTATATTATACGATTCTTTTATGAAGTGATTTGAAAATTGTGAATCTGTTTTTCTTTACTATTGAATGAATAATTACAATTTATATTTTCGCGTAGAAAAATCAATATTTGCATTGAGGTCTTGATATTGTTCGATGATTTGAGATCAGCTGTCTGAGCGGTAAATAAAGGTAAAGCAAGCAAGCGAATCGGTAGCGTTGCTGTTTTGTTTGCGAGGCCGAGCTCCGACGCGGCCGTGCCAGCGAGCGCCTGGTAAACGAATCGCATGACTCTTCTATCAGACCATATATCTATATCTATCTAATCGTCCATCCTCCAATGTAAATCTTGCCTCACAGCAGTTTTTTTGAAGAAATTAAATTTATTACGACAGCATTAAAAATGCGTATTCAACGGAAATGCCGCGTTGGTTCGTTCATTGTAGCAGTGAGTACATTTCGCGCACTGTGTAATAGATTTATTTAACCTTCGCTATTTTTACGATTGATTTGCCGAATCCTTCCTTAACGACATTTAAAAGTATCCGATAGAGTCCGTACAGTATTGTTTATAGCAGCACCTATAATTATAGAACACATTATTATCTATGTTTCAATCACGTCATAACAGTGTTAATATCAAAGAAACTATACATTTAAACTGAGAAAGCGTTTTGTAATTTTGAAATAGCCGACCATAGACAGGGTCACTTTTGCGCGTAACTGGGAGACTTATATGCTTTAAAACGACAGCCTGCTTAAAAATGAGAACGTTTCATACTATTTCTTTCGTTTTAATACACGCTAATCTAATTTGATCACGCGTGGAAACCATAGTATCTAAATATGAATATTCTTAACTTTATATATATCTACATAATTTTCATTTATTAAAACGACGTTATTTATAAAACTAGTTGACTATATCACTTCTTAATATTCGATTAATCTCAGTATGTGTCCGTGCTGTGCGTTACAGATAGAAAAAAAAAATACATATATATATGTAATGAAAGATAACGTTTCTTAGCTGAGTAAATTGTTACTACTGGCCGAATAAAAGTGTAGTTCCCTACTTTGTTTTATAATTTTATTGGTATATCAACAACTTATTCGACTTAAAAAAACCATACATTCGACATACTTCACATCTATTTTTACGGCAGTGAAAACTGTAGAATCCTTTGGGTTTTGTTATCCTTTAGTACTAACAGCGGGTGTATGTAACATAAACTTAGTCATATATTTTCTTTTTCATTTGTTATACTTAGAGTAATCACAGTTGCTGAAGAAATGTGTAGCGGGCGAAACTAACTTAATTGGAATCTCTTTTTTGAAACCCCATTTTCCCGTGTACAAGTTATATTTTAGATTGATTCGGAATTCCCGTTTCAATCATAAACCTCGTTGCAAGTCCAATATTTAAGAAAAGTGTAATTTGATCTTCTGGTTATTTTCATACAAAGAAGAAACACGAAAAGCTATTATACTCGATGATATTTACATAAAAATAATACAACCATTTTACATATATAGTTACCGTGCTTGCATTTAATTCATTTAGATTTCACCTCATAAATAACTATAAACTTCAGAGAAAGCCTAATGTTAAAATAAATTAGTATATACATATATGTCGTTGATACTTCTTCTTTACCTGATTAGTAAGACATCTGACTTCCGTTATATTTGTCTGCGAGACCAATAAGAATATTTCCCGATTGTTAAGTTTTATAGATATACAGCGTGGCGCAAAATGAGAAAGAATTTTGCATTAGTATCCATTAACTCACATAATTTATTTTAACCATACTCGGAAAAAAAAGACTTACAAATATCACGGTGAAAAAATAGCAATGTATTTTAGTTCTACAAAATAATTTTTAACAAATATAGTTGATAGCTATTTCGGCTCACAACATCGTCAGAACTATGCATAAACTAACATTCGCTTATCTATATATAGCTGTGCAGAAAAGGCACACAACACATCCTCTCTCCTGTTCCAACGGCCTAGCTTGTTACTTTAACACAAATTTAACACAACTAAAATACATTGCTATTTTTTCACCGTGTTATAATGGAGTTCTACCAAGTGAATGCCAATTCAATCAATAAACTTGCAAATATGTATGTATCATTGAAAAAATAATTTTGTATATTGAGACGCTCGTTTGGGTTTAAAAATATATGTTCATTATCGGTTATTTTGTGTAAAAATTGGGACAAAAAATAAATATTAAAAAAGTAAGATATCTAATCCCTTGTTATATAATACATAGTTGACTGCAGCCATTCTTATTTATTTAACAGTAAAAAACATTCATCTAAGAATTTATTCTTTTCACTCGCTCAATTGATCAATTATATGCATAAGATGTACATTCACATAAAACGGTATTGATTTATGTTTTTTCTGATGAATTATTTGAAAGAGATTGTGTTTTTTATGCTAATTTGTAAAATTATGTTGTATGCCGAGATAGCTTCGATGTTTAAATTGACGTATGAAAGTTTTTTTAGAAGGTAAAATATATTTTCTTCATAAATAATTGGTGGTGTCATTAACGACACGATTGTAAAAAAATTGATCTTGCAACCAAACTTGAGTAGATTTCTTGTACACCAAAAACTGCAAAATTGTATTTTGAAATTAAACTTTCAGCATGGGACATTTGGTGACGTTGAATTACGATTGCAAATAAAGTAAAATATTCGTTTGTGTTTTCTGCAATGCTAAAAAAATGAATTTAAATTTACAATTTCTGTTTCAAAATAAGAATATATTTATGTGTTTTTACAACAGTTGGAATATTTGAATACATCATTTCATAAGAGTCATTATTATTCAACGATATGATTTATAAAAACTTCTCATTTCAGCCACAACATATCTCACTTTTAAGGTGTTAACTGTCACTTCTTGATGGAAAGGCATGATATTTACAACATATCTCTTTTAAGTACACGTATTTGAGATGATTTTTATTTGTTTAATCATTATCCTTACTTTTTTTCTTAACTTTTTATTATGTATAGAACACACTTGTTGTTTTACCTCCATTAATCAACCTACAGAAACTATTTGGGATCAAATACTTTTTTGGGCAGTTTATTTCTTTACACATTCTTGTTTGTTTGCTAATTAAACACTGTCAAAATGCTTCAAGATTATTTTATTTAGGTCTTTCGATGGCGCGAAAATCAAGAGAACTGCGTTTTCTCTTCTGCCTTATAATATAATATGTGAGTTTATTTTCAAAATGAAACACATGTTTCGGGTCATCTCAAAAATTCCATTGAAAATAGCTTTTGCATATTTAGCGTATCTGTTCTGTTTGAGTTTAGCTTTCTGTTGTTTTTAGGCTGTAAGAAAAACAATGACATCAAGAATAAATAAGGGTTTCATCTATTTCATAGGTGAAACACTAAATGTTATTAATATATAGCCATATTTCGCAAAACATACTTATTCTAACAATACTATTCGTAATCCGAAAATTTGCTTTTATTATGAAGTTCTAGGAAGACTTGTTTGTGAATGAAATATGCGGCTTTTAAATAATTTTCTATATCCACAGCTAATTAATGAATTCAACGACTTCAATATTGATATCCTACAAAATTAATCTTCATAAAATTCACCAAATATGAAATTTCATCAAGTTCGAACCACCGGGTTAGGTGTGTTAATATTTTCTGTTAAATTACTGATTCGTTAACTAAATTATTCTTGTTCCAGAATTTGTGAAAATCCATATTTATTTTGTAAAAAAAAATGAAGAAAAATATATTCGGTCTCAAATGAACGCCAAGCTTATGAATTAGGAAAGTTTGCCAAAGAGCGACCCTCTGAAAAATGTGGCCAGTCTTTCGATAGAACTCAAATGCTATCGCGTGCCATACAAAGCCGACTCGCATGATACCTTCCCGGCATATTCGATAAAGCAGTTAACATACCTCGAAAATATATCCCAGTTTTAATACCATTCCCATACTTCCAGAAATTCATTTGGTTGACTGAGAATCGTCCCACTTTTATGTGCGTGTGATGTTGTCATTTTCCCACCCCGGGAAAGAAAAATAATAGTGGAGCGTTGATCGCTTTGGGCCGACACGTGTTATAGGTTTCATTTGGTGGAATACTTTATTTTTTTATGAGTTAAGTTAGTGTCGTGTTTTTTTGCTTCAAGAAATGTTTCACACCCAGTTTACTTTGACGCTTGAAAGACAGGATCTTATGACTCGGAATGCTTTTGAACTTTCCCCCCAATTCAGTTTCCCAATGTTGTTTTTTTTTATCATCCTGTGGGAATAGATATTACGTAGTCTTCTAGACGGCAGACACGGTAATGGGTCGTTTTCATTATTAAACAAAGCCACTATTTTGCTTAAAATGAATTATATGGTGATTATTATGTTAATTCAAAAATTTTGAATAGTATCTGCATTACGTTTAATCACTCTAATAAACTAACACGTTGAAGAGGTCTCATTATGGTTATCTCGTTTAAGGTTCCACTGATTAATTGAAGATGTCGGCAATAATCATTTATGTAATATTTATCGCTTTTTTCATAATATCATATATTTGATATAGTTATTCTTATCTGTCATTGATGCAAGTAAGCTCTATTTGGAGAAATTTAGCATAAATTTCACACAGTTTGACGAAGTTTTATTTTTTACATTAAAGACCATAATTCTGAAATACTCATTAATAACCAGAACGAAACCAGTCCATATGCTAACATTTTTAAATTATTAAAATAGCAGGGCTGTGGAGTCGAAAGAAAACATGACTCCGATTCCGACCAAAAAAAGCTAAATTTTGTCTTTAAGTTAAATCTTTTTTCATTTCCTATTTATGTGCATTAAATTTAAGATCAACCAACCAATGTTCAAATTGTTCATTGAGATATTTTTCAAAATCGTCTAACCGAAAAAATTGTTAGCGTCACACGTTTTTCACAACTCCGATCCCGGCCAAAACTCCGCGGCTTCACGATTCCGACTCCGAAACAGTGCTAAAAATTGCGTTCTATTTATTCATTTAAATATGTTATCTTTCTACCATAAAGTGACGTTTATCATCTCAAAAGTGATAGTATTCCAATATTCCGTTTTTGTCTATTTTATTTCGTTTCCCTCTTTCAATTCAGTAAAGTTTACCAGGTAGACTAATTATCTCACAGTTAGTGAAAGCGAACTCATTTTTACGATCATTCTCCGTATTTATCCATGATACTTCGCTATAGTATAAATGCAATTAAAGTTATAAATGGATAGAACAATTTATGTAGCTATTATATTTACACGATGAAACATAAAGCGTGCAATTATTTATTGACATGTTGCTCTTTTGATGAATTCAAAAATGCAGTTTTTTTGTTATAGTACAGAGCCTATAACTATTGTGTCATGTCTTTGGTTGGCGTATGCAGTTATATTCTGAGTGCCGTTGTGATACTGTTGATATTGGTGAGATTTGTGTGGTGTTTAACTCAATTGTGCAAACAAACACAGAGAAATCTGGATGGTGCAATTGGTTTAAGTTTGGTGGCATTTTGTCTTTGATTGTATGCTATATCCGCCGCCGCCATGACAAGAAACCCAAAGCTGCAGAGAAGTTCGGTAAAAGATTCACATATTTAAAAATTAACGTAACTTATATTTATCGCAGGGGTTTTTTTATGCGTTATCAGTTTGAAATAGGGATTGCCATACTGGTATTACCGATGTTCGAATAATGCGAATGGAATTTTTGACAGCGCAGAATTTTGTATGCTTTGCGCTTAGTCACGTATTGATCTTTACAAATTTTCTATCTTTTATCGTATTGGCGGTTATGGATGTAGTTCCACATTATCTTTTCAAAATTAATTACTAATCACTGTAAAAAAATATCAATGTATTTTAGTTCTACAAAATTTATAAGTTTTATAAGTTAATCAGAGCTGTGTTTAATCTTACATTTACTTATCCATAAAAAGCAGTGTAGAAAAGGTACACAATACATCTTCTCTTCTCTAAATTTCTAGTTTTATATTAAAATTCTTAAATGTGGCAAATTGATTTTACGAAGTGAGAGTTAATCTGGCTTTTTTGGGGTTTTTATATTGCATGAGAATAAACATAACACATTGCTATTTTTCACCGTTTTATAATGGAGTTTTATCAAGTAAATACCAATTCAATCAATAATATGATTTATTCAATTCATTTTGTGATTATTCGAAGATATTGCCGGTCATCCCTGTCCTGCCATATTAGTTCCTCCACGCATTTAAAGGTTTAATAGTTTTGGAATTCGAACACTAATACATGCAGTATGATGCACTTGTTTCGCCATAAGCAATTCACTATTTTATGCATTCACAACGCTTTATTACTGAATTTGCTCGTAATTGAATATTCAAAATAATTCTGCAACCGTCGTCACGTGTCTGTTGGTGTTCGCAAAACGCTTCGATAATTATTACGACAGAACATCGGATACCGCATATGTAATTATTAATAACAACATGATTTTATTGTGTGTTTACGAATGCTACGCATGCAAGCATCGGTTAGGTAATTAATCCGCTTGGAAAAACTCGATACTTTGTGGTCACAGTGTAAAATTGAGCATATCTCTGAATTCACAAGATTGCAAACGTTAATGGTGAGAAATGAAAGTACCGAACAGAAACAGTAATATTGATAAATGTGTTTTTAATTATCTTTTTTTTTCTGTACCAACTGCACATTCTAATAATGTATTTGGTAAAAAATATCAGAGTTTTATATACCCTTGCGCAAGTTTGATATATTACAATTGTTTTGTACCAAAAAGTTTTCGAGGCATTTATAGTTAGACAGAAGTCATTTCAATAATGTTGAGAGCAATAAAACGATTTTAATTAATTTCAATAAAGCTACTGTTGTCTTCATTTTTACTTGAACTATTCTCTATTTCATTTTGATTCCCATAAAAGTTACGATAATAAACATTATTAATAACAAATTTTTTTATTGACATAATTTATAATATTCAATGTTAATTAATTTATTTATCTACACAAATTACAAAAATTACAATTTACAAGTTCATTGAGTTTGCAACGTCAAAATATTTAAACATTTAATGTTGGCAATTAAAGAAATAAACAACAAAAAATAAGGATAGTAAGAAAATCAACAAAGCAAGCTCATAAAAATCTTCTTTATCACATAGTATTAAAAAATAGTATTCGCCTGAGCTCACTTTCTTCCACATAGAATATATCGACATCCGAAGCAATACTGTTCAAAATTGTAAATGCTCTTACTATTGGCATCCCCATTGGCAGAATGGTTCTACACCTTGGAAGAACAAACACTTCATCTCTACGATTTCTTAAAAAAATATCCGGAACATACAATTTGATATTATTAAGGATGACATAATTCTCATTTTGACCTCGAATTAGTCGAAAGAAATATGTGGCTAGATACATTTCTCTTCGATTTTTCAAACTATTAATATAGCCTTACGGTATAACTTATATAAAGATGTTAATAAAAAAGTTTTCTTTTATGTGAATTTGTCACAATAAGTTACATATTTTTATGATAAACTTTTTTATAGTATTAAATAATAATGTTTTAATTTTAAGCCTATAAATTTAGATTGTGTCAATGGTGGTAATACCGAGGGTTCCCGAGCGGTCACCTGAACACTTAAATCTACCTCTACGCATGCTATTTTGCATAGTTACCTGTATTAACCGTACTTACCGTAAGTAGACTCTAATAGTTTCTTCGTGGTTCTTACATCATCCTAACTAAGCCTAGCACCGTCCGACTAGTCACGTTTGCATCAGTTTTCTGCACGTGCGTGCATTTGCTTCGCGTACTATGGATGGGGATAATTGTATTACAGGTAAGTGTCTACATACGATTGCAATTATTCCCCGCGAATGGCGTAGTTAACGTAACAAACAACCTACGCCGTGTTTTTACTGGCATAACGAATTCGCGGCAATTACCCAAAGTTAATCTTATGTATACGCATTGTATGTTAAATTGTATTTAATTAATCGCAACTGTCAAAACTTTTGAGTTATCTTTTCAAATAATGAATATATAATACTGAATATGCCGAATGGCGAAGCCCGGGTCGTTATTAACAAAACATGTGGAATCGTACAAAGTTGTAACAATTCAAATTCGATATTGAAATTCTATCAAACACCTTCAGTCAATATCATAAATTAAATAAATCTGTTTTTTGAATTGTTGAAATTTTATACATTTTCACATATTTCGTCGCTCACGACCCGGGTTTCGCTCTTTGATATCATCGGACATCCTAAAATGAAATGAAAAATGGTTATTATAAAAATAAACTAAAAAAGTGTTTGTTTGCTTAGTTTTATTAACTATTTCGTAACTAACGAAGAAAGATATTTTATATAACGGTAAAAGTAAAATTCCTTAAAATTTATTTATTCACTTGCTAACCCTTTTCTTGCTGAGCTTTATAAAGGATAACATAACACCAAGGGCTTAAAACATTTATTGAATAAATGAAAAAAAAATTGATGAACAATGTTATAGAGATTGTCGGCAAAAATCAAGCGAATTTTATCCAAAAAATATCCTGTAGGTTTAAAGTTTAAACATTGTTGACAGTCTTTAATTCATGTTTATCAGGTATTCGCAATATTCTCTAAAATCAGCCGTCGTCTCTTCAATTGAAGCATTAGCAGTAAGAGTAGACAACTATATATTTATTAATCTAATTTAATGAGTATAACAATGGTGACGACGCAAAAGTAGTTTGTTCATTTATGAGGTTAGAATTAGGCAAAAATTTGTATCGATTAATTTCAAGGATTTCTTGTTTATCTAATTTCAGTGATTTGTTGTTAAAATGTAGGATTTTGATCAAGAAGTTTTTATGACAAATATATATTTTTTACAGTTAACAAAATTGAACCCAAATGTCCTGTCAACTCCCGAATCATGTACGCTTGTTTTCTCCATTAAGCTTCAGGTTCAGATATTATCGAATTATTTTCTTGTATCGCGCCTTCCAATCTGTCTTCACGGACTAATCGATTCTCGCTACAATACAATAACTAGCTATTCCACACATTCGACCAGGTTTTATCAACTCATATTAGATATCTTTGGCTCGGTGTAAACCGCAACACTGCTAGGTTGAAGGTCAGAGGTCGCCAGCTTATCCGTGCAGGATCTCCACCTTAATGCATTGTTTTAACATTTATTGTACTCCTGCCGTTAACCATTCAACTGATAAAATCAATTATTTTATTCCATTTGTGCTTCAAACAGAATGCCACGATGCCTATTTATAATACAAGTAGAAACGTTTTGACAAATTGTTCTTAGTGAAAGTATTGTTGTAAAAGATGTACGATATTAGAAAAAATATGGATTTTTAGTTCGTTGAAATTGCACGGTATTCTCATAATAATGATACGGATATATTA
The DNA here is from genome assembly GCA_028555115.1 of Himalopsyche japonica. Classification (NCBI taxonomy): domain Eukaryota; kingdom Metazoa; phylum Arthropoda; class Insecta; order Trichoptera; family Rhyacophilidae; genus Himalopsyche; species Himalopsyche japonica. The sequence goes on along the minus strand of JAHFWJ010000018.1, from coordinate 1,387,058 downwards.
ATATTTTTACGTTATCAGATACAAAATTTAAATTATTGTAATAATGTGGACATTGTGAACTATCGGATATGTTTGTTTTTAATATCATTCTTTTTAATTACTACGTGAGTCCAGAATGTTTGTGACATTTATGTTACTATTTTTTTAAATATAGTAACCAATACAGTAAAAAAGTAACGCACCCAAAAACTGAAATAAGACTACTACAACTTTTTACTTTGCAATGAATCACGATTTTAACTAAAATAGTGTCACATTTTTTTTTAAATATATACATATGCATATTAATACGATTAATACGATAATATACGATTTATATAAAGTAACCCTCTAGCGATCAAATGTATCAATTCTAACACGGTGAAAAAATAGCAATGTATATTAGTTCTACAAAATTTATAGTTCTGACGATGGTGGGCTGAAATAGCTATCAACTATATCTTATAAAAAAATTGTAGTACTTAAGTACATTGCTATTTTTTCACCGTGTTATAATGGAGTTCTACCAAGTAAATGCCAATTCGATCAGTATATCAATTTTATTTTTCATTCTCACCTTTCCTGCAACCCAATACTTCGACGTCTTAGCTTTTTTTATACAACCTTAAGCTACTACCTGCTAATGTAAATTACATTACATATTTCATAACTATTAAAAAATCCTGATTGAATGGACATTTCAAAAAAAAATCTCGAAAACGTAAAAAATTATATTTGTTTCGAAATAAAAAATACTTCATCGTTAAAATTACGCTACATCTTTTTTTTTCATAATGGCACATTTATTTTATGACAATATGCTATAAAGTAACATAACCATAAAGCATAATAACTGAATGTTCGTTGTAATTTACAAGTAGATATGTAATGTATTTATCACCAAGTATTGTCTAGAATGGCGTGCCTCATGCAGCGCACGTGAAGAAAACTTTTCAAATGCTTCCGTTTCCTCTAAGGTCGCGCAGCTTATATAGACTGCATGTACCCTAAAGAAACTTTCGAGCTATAAACCCATAATCAATAGCCTGCTTTTGTTCAACGTAGAGCACTACGAACTTTTACACTTCGCCACGGGCAATATTATTGAACATTGTTTTCTTAGCCAAGTTGATAAAAGAAAATTGAAAATTAGCAGCATGAAATTTGAAGGTACAATAATTACACTCAACATCGTGAAATACGGTTATTATTATTATATTCATAAAACAACATCAAACTTATCGCAAATTACGTTTTAAAAGCATACTAGTTTTCCAGGAAAAAATGCTTATTTAGGATATAACGTACAAGACTTGTTGGCTTCATAGTTTTAAACTAATTTCGCATTATTCTGTAAAATATCACTATTGAGTAAGTATTACCTACAACGCAAAGATCTTTCTTGATTCGATGAAAAAAAGCAATGTATTTTAGTTTTTTTTGTAGAATTTATAAGATATACAGTTGATAGTCGAAATAGATATCAACTTAATATATCTTTTAAATTTTGTAAAACAACAATACATTGCTGTTTTTTCACCGTATTATAATGGAGTTCTACCAAGTAAATGTCAATTCAATCAATATAAATAAAACTATAGTTCCGACGATGGCGTGAGCCGAAATAGCTATCAACTATATCTTATAAAAATTTTGTAGAACTAAAATACATTGCTATTTTTTCACCGTGTTAATAAGTTTCCTTTAGTAAATATGTGAATGTATATTTGTTTATTGAAAAAAATGAAGTACATGTTAATATAAACTATCTTCAATTTTGTTTTTTTAAACCCAAACCTTAAATTTTATCAACTTCAAACCTTGTATAACACCGATTTGTATTACACTCGGTTTTTTGGATTCATATAACCGTGTTATACGAGGCCCAGGTGTACTCAATTCATAATCACAGCAGGAAACGTACGCATTGACTGTTTCTATATTGCACCATATTTACCATTGAATACAGAACAATTTATCAATGATTCAACTTATTTTATTCCGGGATTGTACATGTTAATATGAAATGAAAGTCTAGGCGCGTGCCTTTACGTTTAATTACTGCAGTTTCCCGCAGCCAACAATGCCTCGACTGAAAAGTTGAGAAGTGTACATAATAAAATTATTATCTCGCTATACTAAGTGTAGTACTTTCATACTGTTGCAACTACCTCGAATAAAACCTTTGGCTCTAACTTCATAATTACCGCTGATCTCGTACGTGTTGCAATTTATTCGCTATTCAAGTTATGAGATTATATTTTTATGATTCATGTAGATTTTTTCTCTTACCGTTTATTTTTACAATTCAATCATTATTAGTGCAAAAAATACTCACTTTGGACATCAATCAATGCGTAATTAACATGCTGTCCATGAACACAGATCGGACATCATTTGACGGCGCTTGGACAAAAAATAAGATTTCAAAATGTGATAAATGAACTTTTGTACGGTACACCTCAGAATACTTCATTACGTCTAATTATGATTGCTTGTGAATGTTGGAAAATATGAAAAATTATCAATATTAAATCTTCTAGTTCTACAAAATTTATAAGGTCAATAGTTGATAGCTATTTCGGCTTATACTTATACTTATTCTTTATTATTATATTTATTCTTTTTGTACTTATTTCCCTTTCGTTCCCTATAAGTCACATGAATGGTACACTAAATGACGTTCCAATGCATTTAACCAATTGCAGTTAGGGGCTCATTTGAAGAAACAGCCCATATTAAAAGTGACCCCTAGCTATGTGTAGTATAGTATATTATATAAAGGCGTATCTTTCTTCCTATATTCTCACAGACAAAGCAGGTCGCAAAATTTTGAAACATATTGTTGTCGTATAAAAGCGTGTAAAGCATATGAATGCATGCATGGTAAAAGTTTTCAGCAAACAAATTAAAACATTAAGGTTACTATGGATGACTGTGTTTTTCTTCTGGTCGTGTGACTAGGTGGGAAACTCGATTCATTTCATTATTAAATCATATATGGATTATTATTACATATTTATTTCTACAGTGTCGAATCTTTTTGTATAAAGCATTATTGAAACTAAGTCTTCGAAAATATTATGAAACAGTGTCTTGTTTTAGCTTTACACATTTTTTTTATTCATGATATCGACTGAAAAAGTTTGATGGAATTTCAACAATTCAATTTTTTTTTTATATATATAATATAAATATATATATTATATAATAATGTGTAGGTCTGAAAAGTTTAATCTATAGAAATATACTAAATTATCTGCAATATTAAATATACGGAAAATAATGAGAAATATTAATTTTCCATGTAGTTGCTTATTAATCGTTTATTGTTTGTAAAATATCTGGATAATATAATTCTAACATTAAAAAGTTTCCAGTAAAACTTTTCCATAGCGTGCCGAAATTATCCGTAGTTTTCTTGCCTTGAAAACAAAAATTTACGGCCAAACTTTGAAAATATTTTTATCGTTTTTACATGTGTCTAAAATTACTGTTTATAGTGTAGTTACTTCCAAGACTTTTTGTTAGAATTGTCATTTAGTGTGAATTTACTGTGCTTAACGCTTTCTATAAAACGACCCACTTTCATAAAACACGGTGAAAAACGTCAAAACACATTTATTGGCAGATCGCAGATCTTTTTCATGATTCCATATTTTTATAAATTTAGCAGCAAATACAGTTATTTGTGTATGAACTTTGGTATATTGCAAGCTGTGACATTTTGTTCCACTACTCAAACGAATAAGAAAATACTGCTGTTAGCTCATTGTTGTATTCATGAAATTTATTATATTAACGATTCTTGTCCATGTTGAATCCGTTTGTAACATCAATTAGATTCACAAGTGTCTGCGTTCGTATCAATTCATTCAAATATCAAAAGATTATTACTTATGAGGACTTTTACGTTATCACGAAATAAAACTACAATAAAGAAGTTAGAAACGGTCCTAATCCCGAAAGTAGTACGAAATTCTTATTTGTATTCTGCAAAAACTATTTCATTTTATCGATTTTATCTCACTTATCTGTCGCTTTGAAATGGTGACGCATAAATTTCCAACCTTCATTAGAATATACTTTCATAGAAAACAAGTTATAGCTGTGTAAAATCTTAAATGAAATTGAATGATATTTTATTGAATAAAGTTTTCTAAGTCGCACGAATCCATCTTGGGTGTTTTCAATCTTACAGATTTAAAAACCTGCTTAAGATAGGAATATCAATGATTCATATCGTGTTTCGAGTTTCTTAATCATACTAAATATGGCTTTAAATTATTGGTTGAAGAGCAAATGAATAGTTCGATGTGCCGGTAAGTAGTAAGCACTACATTTTAATGCTTCAAGTCATAAGCATGAAACTCATCACATTGATTTTCTTGGAAGTGTGTCAATGAAATAGAATAACTGCGTAATTGAGAAGTTAACTAAATCTTGAGATGGCATTTCGATTCTGAAACACACCTTTACGCATACATCTGGTATAGCTTTATAATCCAATTTTTATATGTTATATATATATATTATACAGTTGAATAAAATTTAATATATATAATTGGTAGCTATTTCACTTTAACTTAACCTCTTTATATTTAAGGAATCAAATTCTTGATTATTGTTGTGTTATTATTATGAGACTTTCTCCATGGAGTTCAAAGAAAGCTCGTTTTCGACGATAGAAGCACTGTTTTCACATATTTAATTTCGTTTTACAATTGTGTATTTTCCCAATTATTATGATAATGAGAAAAGTTAAGCAGAATCCGGTATGAAATACTTTTGCGTAAACTATATTTCAAAGTAAACGTCTTAATAACCTAAATAAAGTTCATGATATATGTGTTATATGAACCGGTTTTTATTTTTTTTTCGTTTCAAAATAACCTTTTCCACCTTCTATCGTAAGAGATGCTTAAATGAATTTCTAAAATGAAGTCACAGTAGTCACACATCGAGATGAATTTTATGGGGGAAAAAATCGCGTTATAAAAGTCGACTGTGAAATTATCTTGAGGGATAATAGAGGATCATCCAGTTGTCAATGTTGTAGAAGAATGTTTACGAACTTTCTCTCACTGCGACACAATAGAAAACATCAGGTAATGATAAATTTCATGGTTTCAACAATTTGATATTGGAATATATCATTCTAGAATAGCAATTTTACACATTATCATTGAAAAATACTTCATTTATTCACAGCCATGATGAAAACTGTCAAATCTTGGCTAAATGTTTTTTTTATGTATAATTCATTTTCTCGTGTTAAATCTATTCATGACCACTTTTTGTATTTTAGTGTAAATGTAACAATATATTATGATTTTCCGTAAGCATATTTATGCATCAAATTTTACTCGACCCAAAAGATATAGCGGAAAATACACGATTATTTAGGATTAAAACACCTTAATGTGATCAAAAATCCTGCGTTTTATATTTATTTGATACATATACGCTAAGATTATTACAATTTATGTTAGTTTAGTTTATTGCTTTTCCAACGTAGAAGTGATTTATAAAAGTCAACATAGAAAATTTGCAAGGAAGTCAACTGAGCGAGTTCAGGCAAAATCTTCTGAATAAATTACGAAATAATATACAATAAACTCACTTTCATTAATATTGTTTATGCTCTTACCGTTGACATCCTCATTGGTAGGCTGGCTCTAGATTTTAGAAGAATAAAGATTTCATATCCATGACTTCTCATAAAATCATCAGGAATATACAATTTGACATTATCAGGGATGGTTAAATTTTATTTTGACCTTGTATAAGTCAAAAGAAATATTTGACCGGGTACATTTGTCTTCGAGTTTTTCAACTATTAAAAGTGAGCATTCCTAAAAGAAAGTCGGTTGGGCATAGTAATATTACATTTACTATTCAACAGTTTTATTTCCTATATTATGATAATTTTAACTTTGAATTAATTCACTTAATTAAGTTGATAACCGGGAATAGTAAATAGCCGCTTTTGTTTTAGAAACTAATTTAACCAAACTTGTCTTCTCCAGTTTTCATTATAAAACATGATAATACTTCTAAGGCCATATTTTAAATATAATCCGCCTTCATAATATAAGAAATAATATGAAATCGTTACTAAAAAATGCTATTAGAAAGTTTGTTTTTCACTGCGTAATTATTTGTTTTTTGAAATCGCTATTTTCTCGATATCTATAAAATTTGATAAGTCATGGTTTTTTTTACTAATTTTTATTGGTTTTAATAGACAGGCTTATCGATAAATTCGTTATTTTATTTAATCACCGGCAAAGAAATTAACTCAATAAAATTGAAAAAAATCTGTCTTGTTTTTGTTCAACTTTTATTTTTATTGAATGAGTAGTAAATTTACATTTTACCGATCGGATTGTAATCAATGCAAAAAATGTCAGGCGTCTTCAAGTAAAATTTTGCGCTATTTTTACTATCCACTCCAGGTTTTTGAAATCCCAATTTAAAAACAAAATCTCCCTTATGTATAAAAATTAACCAGAAAAATATATTGTGAATAATCTCATTTATTTATATTATTATTATTGTCATAAAGAGAAAGTAAAATTTACCAGTTAATCAAATATTTAATCGATTATTTTAGGTAAGAGTTAAAGAATATAAAAAATCAGTGTTTATTGAATTAATTTATTTACAAAATTAGACAATCTAAAAGGTCAGCATTGTCATAAAAAATCGTGATGCATTTATTATAAATATATCGCCTTTATACACAGATATTATGAGAGATATCAGAAAAAGCTTTTAATAAAAAAACTGTTTATAAAAAACTTGTAATAAATTTGTGCTTTACTTGTTGCTGAAAATTCAAATGCCTATATATCCAACATAGCATAATCTGAAGAATCAATACAGTAAACTCTAAGACACTCTTTTCCAATAAGATTGTATATTAATCGTTGGCAGACTGTAATGGTAGACTAAAAGGCCAGTATTCAAATAAAAAAGGTAGCCAGACTGTCACAGATCGATAGACATTTTTCGAATGGAGGTGCTCAACAAGTATGGCTGCAGTTGCTAATACTTGAAGAATACAGAGAAGATTACAAACTTTTTTCGAAGAAATTTATGATCAGGTTTTGACTTCTAGCTAATAATGACGATGACAAGACTTTATATAATTTTATTGAATAATCTCCGCAAAAAGCATATGATATTTTTATTTTCAAATAAGCGGTCCGCCGATTTAGTTATTCTGCAAACGGCACTCGTTTGACCGTGAACCAATTTTTTGATCAGGTTTTTACCGATGCAAACTTGATCGTCTTTTTAAGACCGTATGTGGCCTAAAGAAACGTCGTGGCCGTTGAAGAACTGGTTGCCAGACGGTTTCTAACAACACCTCCCCGACGCGACTGTTCAATAATTAATTATTAATTGCTTTATTTTCAATATAACACCCAATACTACCCAATTAAGTAGAGATTTATATTAAGTTGCAATTGGTCGTATTTCAAACACACAATTCTGACATAAAAAAAAATATTTTGAAAATAAAAAATATGCTTTTTTTTTTACACCAACGACACTTTTCTATCACTGATACATGAAAGCTTTCCAATTTTTCCTTTCTTTTTTTTGTCGAATTCTTCCAATTTCCTTCGTGTGAATTCTTCCTCTGCACTACATCTCCACACAATTATTTTTGTTTTGAAGATTACAGCTGTTGTGTAACATTTTTATTCCGATTATTGTCCTTTCCGCAAACGAACACTGGATCGTATAAAAATAATGAATCATACGATTTCACTTCGTCACTCTGAAAATGATTTTCTTTGAGAAAAACCAAACATACCATTTAATCTTCATTGATATTTGAATGTTGTGTGTATATATATATTGCGTTTACCCCTTCCATCGTAAATTTCGATAGTAATTTAATTAGGTTTTATATTTTGGCTGCTGAATTTATCATATAATTTTTTCAAACTCAAACAATAGTAGAATACTCAATGAACGTTTATATAATAATAAATAACTTTGTCGAAAAAACAAGTAATAATGTTCTTTAAATACAGTGTGGAATAGACACACAAGTCAGAATTATGTAACATGGTAGATATGATAATCCATAAATGTTTGTTTATAATGATGTTTCACGTTCCTTTTGTTTTTATACTTTGTAGTAAAAATATCAGCTGATAAGAAAAACTGTTTCTTGAAAATCTTGCAATATCGATGATGTTTATCCTGCCCATTCCTGCAACAGTATACAACATTTTTATTTATTTTTATCTTTACCCTCAACATTTTTTCGGCGCCATATTTCATTAATCAACGAGTACATTTGCTATGTTAAAATCGTTACAAAATAAATTGCCGTCGTTGGAAAAATTTGTTTTTTTTGGAAAAAAAAGCAGAAGCTGTCAGTTTTGTTGCATCCGTGCGATGGAATACCTAAAGATGCCGAAGGGCAAAACCCGGGTCGTTTGTGACAAGACATATGGAATCGTACAAAGTTGCAACAATTCAAATTTAATATTGAAGTTCTATCAAGCACCTTCAGTCGATATCATAAATTTTATACAATAAGTTCTTTTTGTCAACATGTTACTTTACCTTTGATTTATTCAGGTATAATATATAAATGAAATACGTATTTAAATGCAGAAATATAAGAATAATTTGATTTCATTTGGAGTCAGAATGGAGGAATGGTATGAATTGAAATATATTCTGAATACATTGGCCTCGTACATGCATTTCAAAGAACCTGTTGTTTTATACATATTTTAATAATTGCATGTATTTGCTTCACAAAAAACTGCAAAATTTTAAATGTTATTCGATTACGGTAATCAAAAATATTTGAATACAAACCATAGGATTGCAAAAGATTAAAATATAAAACACACCAAAGACTTGGAGGCAACGATTTTTGTTTTATTTCTTCAATTAAATAATATTATAATGAAATAAGAAACATAATATATTAATATATGAAGTATTCTTAAATATCACAATTTTAAGACTATACGTATTCATCGACTTTAGTCTTACTTACATAGAAGCTCTCACCTACGGATCGGGTGGTTTGTAGCATATGCATTAAAACGACTATTCGTTTGAAAACGGTATTAACTGTAACATTATGCCACACCCTTGTTTTTGAGTACGCTAAACCTAGTTATGTTCTGCTAAATATTTATAAAGCTGCCAAACTCAAAGTTGGTTTTAGTATTTTTGAATGGAAAATTAATTTTAAAGTTTTCAGTTACATACGTAAAGTTGATTTTTTTAAATTTGTTAATTACCTCCATCTTTAAACGTATTCTGTCCGATGCTATAATTTAAAAAAATCGATATTTCTTTCTAAATATGTATCGAAAGTAATTGAGTGGTAAATGTTCTCACGCCTTCACAAAGATATCTTGCATTTTCCATATAAAAATATAAAAACCCTGTGGCATGATTTTGATTAATAACTGCATAAAACTTTCCATACCGCCAAAAGGTAAATATTTTCTCTTCGATTATGTTTATGTGTCGATTCCGATACCATGGTAACGCCCAGCATCTGATCTCATTTACTCTTAAACTCGGTCAAGCATCGCAATGTACCATCTGAATGGCCCTATTCTGTCGTTCGATTGAAACATTTAGCGATTTTACTTTTTAATTGTGACACATATTGCTTCTTAATCGTACCAATGCAACATATCCACATGATGTTCAATTAATTATGTAAGCATGAACATTTTTAAAGAATTATTTATTTTCCATTTATAATTGTTTCATTCATAAAGACATATATTTTTTAGGGATCCCACAAGTTCTAAAGGCACGTTGAGATTATGTCGTCGATAAAATAACGTATGATATCTTCATTAATCATTTAGTCGTTCTACATGTAACAAAGTTTACTAGGAGCTTGGCTTTACAGAGTGCAATGCGAGGGTGTTTCAACAATAACATTTCTAAGGGCTTTAAAGATATCAATCAAATGGAAATAAATACGACCATTATAATTAAAAATGCTTTTTCATATGCTAAATTTATATAATAAATGATGGCATGACGCCAAAATAGCTGTGAAAAATATTATAAAATTCTTATAAAACATAACTGCATATCCTATTATAATAGAGTTTACCAAAAAATCAATCAAAGAATATGGCTCAGGCAACAATATTTGACATTAAGAATATTTGGAACTTTAGTAACTGTGGCTTCTAATTTAAAAAAGATATTGAAATAAATAAAGTTTCCGTTCTTATGTTTTATGTGAGCCCGTAAGCAGCACCGCAACTGAAGTCAACATTTGGACCACTGGGCCACGGGTCCGACAAAATTAATAAAACATTAATCGATATACCTACTGATGCATCCGTTGCTATTTAAAGTTTAGGTGATATCTTGATTGAATCAAAGTAGAACACTGTCCAGCGATGGATGCTTCGTTCGGCCGGAAACAATCATTATTTAGTTGTAATTCACTTATTGTCTTTACGTAATCATCGTTCCGGCTGTGCAGTGTTTTTGGTCAAATCGGACGATTCGGTTTCACTTAAATGAACACTTATTGTGTTTTTCAGGCGTTTCCGCACGCCATCGCTCTGCACTTCCTCCTTCGGTTTATTAATAAATATCCAATATTGTTTTTCTTTGATAATTTGTTATTTTCGTTATGACCGCCGATAGCTTTCTTTTTCATATTAAAACTGGTGAAATTTGTTTTTTTTCTTTCATTTATTATTACTATTGAATTATCAATTATAAAATTCTTTAAGCTGCTTGTGTTTTCCTTCGGTTACCAGTATTATTATCCAATACTAAAGATCGACTGAGAGCGTCCGATTCATTCTCGTCAATAGACGTCACTTTTACAGAAGCTTGCTCTTTCTTTTAATTCACTTATGCATTTGTTCTTAACATGGGAACAAGGATTTTTTTTAATTTTATTTTGAATCTTAGATATACAATGGAAAGCTACTTTATTAAATGCGCTACAAAACTTTTGAAATATTAAAATAAAACCATTTTCATTGTATTTAAAAATCACGCATTTTTCAAGGGAGTGCCGATCTCTTAAAAGATAAAGAAACACTTCGCATGATGACAGATAGTATTTTACTAACAAGCCATTTACCAAAACGATATTATCATGCGAAATTATAAGTTTCTTTCAAAAGATCATGATGATCAGATGAGATCAATCTCATCGTCGACATATTCGGTAGTTTTTTTTAATTGTAATTAGTGTTTTTTAACAGTCACAAATTATTAGCACTTATCTTTAATTTTAATCATCACATGTGAAATCACTTATTCAATACATTTTTTCTTTCACGCAATAGTGAACGATGTTATTTTATCCTCGGACAATAAACACCGTTATAACTGTGGCTTTTATCATGAATATTTCCGCAAAAAAAATAACAAAGAGACAACAAAACATGGTGGAACTGCTGTCTCATGGGAAATTATGTATTTTTTTCTACTTAATATCGTTGTCTTTATTCAACTGGGCGTGTTTTTTATTACACCGAACAGAAGTGATCCATAATTGCAATTGATAACGGTGCTGTATGTGAAGGTCCGTGGCACGCGAGCCGTTTTCTGTCTGACCGCGAATAGATTATTCGCTAACCGTCGCGGACAAATAAACAACATTTTTCACATAAGTTTCATAGCTCACTTCGCCGAAACGCCTGGCTTATCCAATGATTTATTTATATTTATATTCACACTAAAATATGTTTTCGAAAACAATGATGAATGGTTTCCATGAAAGATTAGGCAAACCACGATTGTTTATGTCTTTTACAATATTTTTGTGTATAATAAATCTATTCGAAAAAACTAACGTATTTATAATTTTTATATCGACTGAAGGTGCTTGATGAAATTTCAATATCAAATTTCAATTATTACAACTTTGTAAAATTCCACGACCCGGGTCTCGTCTTTCGGCATCTTCAGACATTCTAGTCAGTTCTGTTGCATCCGTGTGATAGAATGCCTGAAGATACCGAAAGGCGAAACACGGATCGTTAGTGACAAAACATGTGGAATCGTACAAAGTTGTAACAATTCAAATTTAACATATATATATTTACAGACTTTATTCTATAATTTTTATCCAGAATTGAATTACATGGTAGATTATTAAAGACATATTTATATATGAAATATCTGAAAAAAATTCACAGAAATCAAATTAAAATATTTGTGTCCATTTTAAAAAGTATATGCCATATGTTTTAACATGCTTTCTTAATCAAATCAAAACAGTTCAAACTCAAAAACGTTCAATCTTCTTTTATCCGAAATCGTTAACTATTTCCTGTTAACCTTTTGTTTTGAGGAAACGATTGTCTAAAGATTAGTTCTCTTAAAATTTTATGTATTTATTTGACGCATAACAGAGAACGAAATATATGTGGATTTTTATTATATGGATTATTATGTGGATTATAGTTAAATGCCTTTGTTAAAATGTCCAAATTATTTGCATTCCGTGGATTCCAATGTTATTACAGCCTTATCATTTAGTCTTAACAACTGTCTTATAACCAGCTCTTGTTATTTTTTAATGTGTTATGCAATTAGTGCATAAGCTCCAAGTTGGTATCAAATGTGGTTTGTGAAAATGCCAATCATTTTCTTGTACTATCGTCGGACATGCGAGTTGCTATACGAAAAGTGGGCGCGGGAAGGCAAACGAGCGGATCTCAGACACGAAGCACTTTATCAAATGAAAATACAATTTACGCGCTATTATTTAGTATCCTTTAATAAACAGTATCGGCTTTATACATTCTGAAATACGTTCCACGATTTGTCCGGTGGAAAAATAATAATTTGTCTCTCAATACTGGACTAAATATTTAACTCATATAGAAAGTGTTTAATCCAACTGAGAAAGCTTTTCGAGTCAATCCGAAAAGACAGCAAATATTTTTTTGCTAGTCGTATAATAAATATCGACATTTTTTTTTATTTCATAAAACCACCCTTCTAATAAATGTCGGTGGTACAACGACTGCACCCAAATTAAATTTTCACTTGTGTTCTGGCTGTATGGCGTTGAGAATTATTGAAGCTTTTTTTACATACCTGTTGGCGTGAGAAGATCGCTTCGCAGGTCAATGCCGCTGCCCTCAGTCAAGCCTTGGCTTCTTCAAATATGACGAATATATATATATAAGTTGCAATTTATTTCAACATTATTTAATGAAACAATATTGTGACTGAATCTATTTTGGTGCCTACGTATCCATTCTTATTTCCTCTAGTGTTTTCAATTTTTAGTCGTGCATTGCTCACCAATAAGCGTTGATTTTAGTTTTAATTTCTCAGTATTCATCTTATATTGTTTGCATCAGTTACCTTTTTTATTCTTTATATATATATATAAATTTATGTGTACATCACTTTTCTGTGTTAGTTAAAAAGTTTACGGAGTACCGCTTGAATGAGGAAATTGATTAAAAATCATTTTTTTTTTGTTTTGCGAATCACAAGCACAAGTGGTTAAATCACGCAGTCAGTTTTCATGAAGGGATAAATGTTTTTTTCTTCCTCACCTAAGTTTTTCCGATACCTAGTGGGGTTTAGCTGGATGCGGAAAATTTATATAAAGATACAATCTGTCATCAAATAACTATTTCTAATTGATATAATAATATGATTTCAGCAGGGCTGTATAGTATAAAAACATCAACTTATATTGAATACAAACACTTAAGCCTCAATTATACATCGTGCTTCACACGTTCTTGTTTTAATTCCATTTAATATTTCTCTCGTGATAAATATAAATTATTTCGTTCTGCATAAATTATTAAATAATTGTGTAACATGTCAGTCGGTATACAAATTATCAAAAGTGAAATAAATGTATTCTTGATACGCTGACAGCACACAAATGCACGAATCGTGCAAAGATGACCCTTGATGAAGGGGTTAATGCTTTAATCCATAGGTGGTTAGGAAGTGAATGTGAATATTCATTCTGAAAGTGAAATTTCTCTCGCTAAGAATGCCATGAAAGGGTCATTATCATAAAGCTGTTTCTGCATTATGTGGCCCGAAGCTTTTATATTTCATTTTTTATTAAATATTTTTATTATATGTTTATTTTTTTATTATAATTTAACTACTTTCTAGTATTGTATCGTAATAGATAGGGATATGCTTGTTATGATACAACCATTCAGTTTTTTTTTTTTATTAATGCCATAATTTATCTGAAGCAACAATTTCAATATTATTCATTGTTAATTAAAGCATTACAATATAATTGTCTAGTTCTGACTAGGGCGTAAGCCGAAAAAACTATCAAATATTTATCATATAAATTTTGTAGTACTAAAATACTTTGCTATTTTTCACCCTGTTATAATGGAGTTCTATCAAGTCAATCTCAATTCAACCAATATATATATAATTTTCGAAAAATCAGTTAAGTACGCTCACAAAATCATCGACACTTACCAGCTTTTATTTAAAAAACTGTAAATATTTACGATGTAGTTTTATTTTATTTCATAAAATATAAAAATTATTGTGATTTTTTTTCTACAGACAATATTTCAACAATAAATATGGTATTGGTTTTTCTGTTCGTATTACTAAATAGTTTTCTTCTCTCGCTAATATAGTTATAACAACGTTAGGGAAATAGGAACTGATCGTATTTCGTTACTAGAAATGATTCCTTAAATATAACACAAAAAGCTTTGTGGAGTTTCTCTTTACCTTTAGGGAATGTATACTGAAAAGCTTCTGTTTTTGGATTCTGCGTTATTTATTGTATTGTATCATTGAACTAAGTTTTATTGGCTTCTCCCTGTTATCGAAGTTCAAAGACCTTGTTCCGATTTGAACCCATTATTGTTGGCTCTGTGTATAAATCAAACTCAATGAAGGTGTGCCAATATATAGCGAACGACTTCATAGTGTAACTATGTAGATTTTCATAACAGTGGAATATTTATGCTTTTGTAGTTTATTCATCGCAGTACTTCGAACTCTGAATAATATATCACTGATCTGTATCTATAAAATTATTTTTCACATATTGTCATGCCGAAGCCACCAATACTCGAATATATACTTCGTGTTGAAGAACATACGAAGTCATTTATCATTTTAAGTGATTATAAAATCTAATTTTGAACTGTAATATAATTTTTTCTATAATGTAATTTATTTTCTTTGCTTCCAGGTAAGAAAAATCTTCGAACAAAAAAAGTATCCATATCAAGCAAACTGTTTATTATTGAAATTAAGTAAGTGATCTAAAAACCTCAAATATTTATTAGATTGATAAAAATTGATAAATTATATTTAGTAGATATTTTACACCGCCAAAATCTTAATTGGACAAAATTTAAGAAGGAAAAATATGGCAGTAGCCTGATTTAGGGTTGAATTGATAAAAAAAAAACAACATTGTGTGTTTCATCTTGGCAGGTCGCTCAGTTGAGGTTGTTGGTTGTTTCCGAGAATATTTAAACGTATACAAATTTGGGGTAGTCTAGTAATATTTATAACCCAGGAATAACTCATAACTCAACATATTACACTGTACATATTAATTTTTTTTTCACTCTCAGTGTTATTTTAAACCTTAGCTATCACAAATTTCTAGGTTCATTTTTTCGTAGTTTTATTATTTGATATCTTGGTCAGGGTTTGTCTTTGTATATTTCTTCTTAGTTCTGTAACGTATTGACTCAATACTTTATTCAAATTATTCGTTGTTGAATTTACCGCCGTATCATTTTTTCAAATGATTATATAATATCTCTTTATGATATTACATTTGTATAAACATTCCATTTACACTTTTTTATAAAACTTAATTGCATCCTTTTCACTAATAAAATTATTTACACCTAAATACAAATTTGTTTATGACATATTTAAATATGAATTACTTTTTTTACCTAACTATGATTTCTTTTAATAAGGAACATTTCCTTGTTAATATTAATATTGTTTTGGTATACTATACCGCGGAAAAAAATCCTATCCAACATTGTGCCGTGAAGTAAAAAATTTGGCGGACACTGCTTTAGGAAATAAATTTAATATCTTAATAGGCAAGGTAGCACGACCACTTCGAATCTAATAACTCTGGAACTTCTGTACCTCTACCGAGTGCCATATTTAATGTCACCCTTGCAATGTATCTGGTATACAATTACTGTCTATAGTTAAATTAGTTACTGCCAATAAATATTGTAAAACCATGAATTGTAATACCAAGACTGGCGTTTAAATTAATTTTTTAAATAATATTTAAGTATCGTTTTTTATTATTTTTGCAAAATCATTTTTGCTGGCTTGTTATTTATTTACCTTGCATAAATTTAACAATTATATTTCTATAGTTATTTATTCTAACATCTATCATCAAGTGTCACAGAAACAGAAAAAACTGGATTTAATCGGGTGACTCTAAATTACTAATCCATAAAAAATTCTATTGATATATTATAAAATCTTTTTATCTAAAAAGTTGAAATCGTATATTTACGTAGTCATATATTTACATTATATTTTTTTCTCAATTGGATTATTAAATAAACATATTTGCTCCCAATATACCATTTGTGAATGATAATTGGGTTTTTAAGAAAATATACGAGAATCTAAATTTGATAAGGGCCGAATGTTAGTATTGGGAAAATTATAATATATAATAGTCAGCTAAAAGTTGTCTTTTTTTACTAATACTGTTTGAATGAAAAACGATGACAAATCGCAAACATATTTTTATATCCATCGCAATAAAAACTATATCCCACGCAATCAAATATCATGAAAATCTTAAAACCTTTGCAACTTACCTACATCGTCGAATATTTTAACATATCTATGATTGCCTAACAGTTTTCTACTTCTTTTTGTGCGACGACGAAGAATTCCTTGCTGCAACATAATATTTTTGGTCAATAACATTAAATTTATATAGTTATTAGATTAGAAAATCTGTTAACAAATAAAAAAAATGGTACCGTAATGAATAAAATAAAAAGAGCAGTCACATGTTTTATTGGAAGCCTTAGCACATATTATTGAAAAATATTTTGTTGGAAATAATGCTATCGGTGAGGTGAGGCTACCGTATTATTTTTTTAACTAGAAGTATCTATGGATTGAATTGGCATTCACTTGGTAGAACTCCATTATAACACGGTGAAAAAATCGAAATGTTTGCATCTTTGTAGTAAGGGTCGGAGAATGACGGCTTTAGAACAGCTAGAAATCAATAGACACCAATTATCACAAAGGATTCTTAACGACCAAACTAACATAATAACATCGCCACTTGTCCAGCCGTTGCACAAAGGGGTGGTCTGATTTACTTCCAGAAGGATCACTTCCGTCCCACATATAATCTTATTGTCATAGACACCTATTGTTTCATTTAGAATTTTGAAAATTTAGTGTCATTGTGTTAAAGTAACAAGTTGGAACAGGAGAGAGGATGTGTTGTGTGCCTTTTCTGCACAGCTATATATAGATAAGCGAATGTTAGTTTAAGCATAGTTCTGACGATGGCGTGAGCCGAAATAGCTATCAACTATATTTGTAAAAATAATTTTGTAGAACTAAAATACATTGCTATTTTTTCACCGTGGTATATTATACACTCAAACTTCGTCACATTTTATGTAGTACGCATCTCGATTTGAGAGACGTCGACAAACGTGATTTTACGTTCTTTATATTACGTTATTTGGAATTTAGAACGAAACTATTCATTTGCATACTTTTTTATGAATTATTTATAATATTAGCAATATTTTATCGCTTCACTGTTACTGGGCCTATTCATATAGTTTTTCATTTCCTCCGTTATGCAATAAGACAAAGCGACCGGAAAACGCCAATAAGAGATTTCTTCGATGGTTTATTAAATGTTGCGAAATAAAAGGTGACGGAAACGATATGACGGCAATGGAGTATAAAAATCCACGGTACGACTGTCCTACGTTTTGTTTCGAAATAAAAATCACTTAGTTTAACGTAGAAAGTATGTTCGCACATGCATAATCATAAGCCTTTTCGATTGTCTTTCATAATTCTTCGTTATTTAGTAACTGTCTCTTTGCTTTTTTCATTGTTTAATTTGTTTCGCTCTCAAGTACGTCTAAAATTTTAAATGTTTATGTAAACTGAATTGCTCGTTGCAGCATAGTATAATAATAAAGCTATTCTTTGTTTTCAGGCTAACTATATATCTGTTCAAACGATGCTGTCTTAACATATACAGCTTTGCGATTGCGATATTTCGGCTATTTTTCCAATACGTAAATATCCGTTTTAAATATAAAGGAAAATGATAAAAAATTCAAATCAAGTTACGACTTAAATATATAGTAGTATATCATTTGAATGTGTCTTGTTTAGTCACGCGTTGGCCCTTGCATTCTTCACACTTATCGAAATAGCAATTATAATTGTAATATAAAACGTTCATCTCATTTATAATATCTTTGTTTCTACACTCTTAATGGACTTTTAATTTATTTTAAATTTTCATAACAAACTAGTTCTTATTAATTTTAAAGAAATCATTAAGAATTATTCTTTCAATATATTTTGTATGATTGATCATCTGGAAATTATCTTTCAATAAGTGATAATACTCGCGGTGAGCGAAATCGGTACTGATCATTCAATTTATTGCGTAAATTAGTACTAAATAATATGGTTTTATTGTTTAAAATATAATACCTTTCGTTAAAAAAGGGGCCAATGGACACCTTAAAAGTGTAAATTATATTCGTAGTTGTTGGACAATTTTTTTATATATCTGTTAATTATTAACTCATTTTTCTATTCGCATTGAGCATAACCAGTCTTGATCTAGAGAATATGCAATTGTGAAGATAGTTACGTTTATTATTTTTTTCAGTCGCATAATTCATACCGGTATTGACTTTTATATTCGCCGATGTTGCAGTTCTTTATTTATCTTACGAGCTTTACCGCTTATGTTGTTTGGTCAACGACATGTTTATTTTTAAGATTATTTTATTCAGCTGTAAAATTTTTAAATACAACTCTTTTAAGTATCGGTCAATCAATAAAACTTTCTCAAACATTGTTTAATCATAAGTAATGATAATCCCCACAGCAGCAATTAAAATGATCATTTATTAGATTCCATATAAACTAGTTTTTTTTAAGTAGTGTGTTTTATGTTGTCGTTTTTCAACGGCTTCAATTATCATTTATTATAGACCAGTTTGTTGATATTTAATATTCACATACAATATTTTATTATATCGAACTTGTTTTTACAATAATATATGTAACACATTCTTGCCATCAGATCTAAGTCGGTGATTTACTAGTATACCCTCTGGGTTGTTATTCTATACAAATAATTTTAACCAATTTATCAATCATTGCAATATTTAAATAATTATTTATTATTCTATTTATCACGTTATTGTCAAGCGTGGTATTTTGTTAATATTTAAGTATAAATTTTACTGAACCGACATAATATATATATATATATATATATATTTAAAAACAGAGGTAATCCAATAATATCCAATTATTTGGTCTGAACCATGAAAAATGCGCTTAGAATAAAAACAAGACTAATGTTTATGAAAAAATATTTTTTTTATGTAATAATTATTGATTCAGTAGCGTTGATTTGCTTTGCTCTATTTCCCTTTTCTTTAATTTAATTTAAAAAAATATTTAATGTATAACTTAACGCATTTTCCCTACACACATAAAACTATCCAGTGGAATACATTTTAATATTTAATCATACATTTTTTGTGTTGAGAATGAAAAAAAAACGATTTTTATTTTTAATCATTAATTTTTATTTTAATGTGATGTTGAAATACTGTACCTAACAGCTATTTGCAAATATGTAGCACATATTTTTTACCGTATACAATAGGAAATAGTATCAAAAAGAACAATTAAATAAAGAAAATACTATTTTCATTCTAAAGTGAAACGAATCAGTAAAATGAATGTAAGATTTTATCTTCAGACGTTATATGTTAATTTGTTTTTTATTTTTCAAGTTTTCTTTATGTTCTCCATGACGTCTACAAATTTTATTTACTGTTATACTAGTAATTATTACTGCTTTGTGCTATTTAATCTCATTTACAATATTTGATCTTCGATCAACACGTTATGAGGCGATCAGACTACTTACAAAACAAGACCGTTCAAGAGGAGAAATTGAAATATAAAACCATCTCATTTTCTATTTCCTGTCGTGACAGATAATTAGTTTTTACTCTACAGATCCTCATCTTCTCTCAGTTCACTCAATTACGAATATGGTGTTTTTTTAATCTGGTTTATCGCCCCAAGGTGCACTTTCGCATCGCAAATCTTTCAAAATAATCAATATTGTCATATCATTTGCCAACATCAGTCAGTGTTGTCATACTGTGAGATTAATCATTAATGCAACCATTTTTTGCTTTCCTTTCCGAATGAGCACACTAATCAATTTGCATCAATTCATTTCATCCAAATTTCTTTTTAAAAATGGAACGGCTTCTTACTAGTAATTCTTATTAAATAATGTTTCTGTCTAATGGCTAAAATAATCTCGTTCTATTCAGCCAGTTAATTTAAACACGCCTTTATTTTTTATTTATTAAAAACATAATTTTTTGATGCTTTAATGAAGCATTATGAATACTGACTATTATGTTATATTTTTTTGTCATTTTTATTAATAAAACAATGCTTAGTAATATATTTGAATATTTCAGTAAAAATACCGTTTTTTCTCATCAGTAGTATTATCAACTGATCTTATAAAAGATCTCGATTAGCGAAATTTATTGTAATATTTTTATTTGAAAAAAGTGATAAATATTGTGTTTTATTTATTTAAATTGATGCCTTTCTAATGAGAAGTGACAGTTCACATTAAAAATATTTTTTTTTATTCTATAGAAATGTCACCTAAAACTAAAATATGATCGGTTGAGTTGTTACTTAGAATATTTTTAACTATTATATAGCTTAATTTTAATGGCGTAAAATATATTGTCGAAAGGTATTTTAGCATGGCGCCTAGTGCAAACTGAATTCGATGGTATAGTTACTTTGAGGTATTTGTCGATGAAATTGATCAATAATATTATGCATAACATATTCATGCTTTTCGTTTGTGTATATCTGTATACGTCAGCCGTAAGTTACCTTTATATTCACTATGACGGAAACCTGAAATGACTTGGTCATGTCATTAGGTACTCCATCATTTCTCCGTAGGACCTTATATTAAAATCAAAATATTTATAACGAAATCAAGGGAGTGTTCACTCGTTAACTGTCGTGTAAATACAGCTCTCATTTTAAACATAAACATTTCTTTATTTTACTGTATATCGTTAACCCTATGACCGCCAACGTCTGTTGACATGTTTGCTTGTAGTGTGCGGACAGTTGACACTCAAAAATTTTAGCAGTGTTAAAACTTTCGCGTGCAAGCTCATTTCTTGGACCCGATTTTTCATGACAATCCACATAAAATCGATTAACACTAACATTTTTTAATATATTTTTGAAGATTTCGGTGTTGGAATATATTTTACACAGCTCAGCAGAAAAAGGATTAATAACTATGTGTATTTCAGGCATCCTTATTACGTTTCACTAGCTCTTGAGTTTTCGCGAACCCGGATGACTGATAACTAGTTATTTCTAATATTATTTCAAAAGATAGCTTTCTAACCATTTTATATTCGTTGTTTTACATTTACGGCTGTTTTTGTTTTTTTATACATATAATAAGCAACTATTCGAGAATACAAGTCGTCGAAAATGAGCATAATTTGAACCACGTAACTTAGGGAACTCTCGTACCAGTCGACGGCAGGATTCTTCATTTTACTTAACGGTCTTATTCTGTGTCGCGTGTGGAATAACTTGTTCTAATTTGTAATCCGGTTCAAATATTTTGCACATAACAGAATTTTTCGCCAACTTTCTTCGTTTCGTCGTTCAACTCGGGGAAGTTCGAATCCAGCAAATAAATTATTGTCGTGGCCGTTCTGCAATGACAAAAAATACTCTTTAATTCTTAAATTATGTATAACATTCATCAACCTTTACAAATTATAATTATCGCATGCGTGATTAAATTATAATAGCTTGAAGTTGTCGAATGGCGAATGTATTCAAATTTCCATTACAAATTATCTCATGAATGTTGGTTTATAACCACATGAATACTTGAACCAAAGAATCGCTATTACATACATATTCGCTAACGATTGTAAATCGTGTTGCTTATTTTACAAAAAAAAGGGGGAAAAAATCTTCACTTATGTTTTTGACTCCTTCGTCTTCAAAAGCTGTCTCGGCGCATTTCTTTTTGGTCGCTTGCCTAAACTGTTGGCAATTTAGTAATCGTTATTATTGTTAATTATATTTAATAAACAATTATCATAATTCTCATAATAAATGCAGTTGCATATATACATTAACATACATACATAAGACAATCTGCGCATCAAATATCCAGAGTGATGCCTTGCCAATTATTCCGTCGAGTTATTTCATTCTATCCAGGGCATCAGTAACAAGTGGCAGTGTCGACCACTATTGCCACCGATTTTATATTCGGGCAAAACTCCAAAATGGCAACCAAACATCTCGCCAGCGAGAAGTCGAGTATTATCGTCAGATGCGTAAAAAAGCGAGCTTTAGAATTTACTTTCTATCATTGGTAATAATTTGTCTCGTACACTGATCATTCGCTTCCCGCCTCCATGGTAAATGGCAGTAATTATTTATTGATTTGCTTAATTTTTTATTATTCTGTCCAATAGTCTCCAGTAACTAAGTTTCGTGCTTAGCTGAAGTACTCATTTCGTTACTTTTTTTAAATTTTCGATTAATTGAACAGTAACGTTTTGTTGTGTTTTAAAAGTGTAACATGAAAATATTATGACTTACAGTCACTTTTAAAATTATAAAATTTATTTTTCCTTATTTGACACCACAGATTATTTTTATAAGCATCCAATTTATAATTCTATACTGTCATTAAGATTTCGTCTCTTATAAAATTAAAGATGTGCATTTTAGCGAGAATCGACTGAAGCAATATTTGAAATCAAACGGGCATAAAAGTTGCGTTAAAATGCCTTGAATATCCACATTAATGCAAAAAAACATACATAGAAAACGATGACATTTTTTGAAAAATGAAAGATCATTCATAAATGGTTATACTGTTTTCTTCGCATTTTTACACTTGGTTACTTTCTCTTGTATCGTGGCTATGTGCGATATTTTATTTTCAAAAACCATATTGTCACATTATCTTAATTGTACAGTATATAGCATCATTTTTATGTTGCGCAGTGCAGTTTAGGATTCAGTATTCGTTTATGTTATCAATGATTTGGTTATCAGCGTTAAAAAATAAAGGAAAAAATTATTTAAAAAAATGCTATAAGGAAATATTATACAGCCACAAAATACATATCTAACCGGCTTTTTTCGTTCTTATATTTAAACAAGCCATGTGATGAAAATCCTCTATCATTTTTTCGTAAAATGTTAGGTCTTTGTAGTTTATCGATTGCAACTCCGTTTCGTGTTTCCATAGTTATGGCTTTCTAATTTAACTACTTACTTATGGTCAGAATCTCTTACCGTGTATGACAAAAGGCTTGAAATTATTTTTTAAACTATTCGTTTATGATAGTGTTCATAGAATAAGTCGATTTCTGTATTATCAATAAATATAAGTTTCATCCTTGTATTAGTAACCATAATAATGATGATAAAGACATTGTATCTATAAAAATGAAATATTGACATTGTATGTTACTGTGTAAAATTTTTGTTGAGATGTGCATAATTAATCTAGATCTTTTGAAAAAAGTGTGGTTTTCTTAATAAAAACTGTAAATTATTATTACATATAAAAATATAATTTTGATATACATAATTCACATTCAACGTTCGTTAGTTCAGTGCTTAAATGCTTTCATATAATCGTACCTTTTGACCAGCCCTCAACTAGTTTACCGGTACAAACACGACACGAAGCTTTTGAACAATTTGTTACGAGTTAAATAGAGTATAAAAACCACAATGGCTGCAATCACAGAGTTTACACGAATTTGAGCGTAATCTGTTAGTTTGTTGTTAAAGGCAAGTTAAAAGTTAGTGGAGAGTTAGATAGCTTTGCGAAGCGTGACGGACCTACAATTTATTTTATCATTGTGACGTAATACGATAAACTTTCTTCGGCTCAAAATGTATGCAGCATTATGTGTGTGACCGCGACGTTTTTTCGGCAAACCAACTCGTTACGATTTCATTATTAAGTGTTGTTTTCGAAGAAAATTGTTACGTGTTAATGCTGTAATGTTGTTATGCCGGTGCATATGAAAAACGCACTATTACGTGTTGAAATCACGACTTGTCTAAGAAAACTATTTGAATAAAAATGCGATTATTACGATTTTCTCCATATATGGCATGGCGTATTATTTAATAAACACCACATTTTATCGACTGTTGTTTTTTGTGGCAAAAAACATAAATTCTTTTGTATAATTTGGATATCCGGTATGCAGTGCTAATTTTTAGTGTCGGATGCAATCTGACTTCGTAATATATTATATATCGTAGAATATAATTTATTATATTTCAACGCGCTCTGAAAGCATATCTATCGTATTTTCGATAAACTTAGGCGGTTATATCTTCCGGAATTCTCCTTCCATATTGGAACGAAAAAAAAATGCATATTTTATTAAATTATTTGTAAATTTGAATTTTTGAAATCCCGTAACGCCACCCTAACGATTTCGTTTCAGAAGTGAAAATCTCATAAAATATTTTTTCTTTGGTTTGCTTTAAATTTCATTTCGATTTGATAATGTCAACACTTCTCTATAATCACTTTTAAGGTGTTGACTGTCACTTCTTGATGGAAAGGTATGATATTTTAAATAATAAAAACACATTTTTTAATACTTATTTCCACAACATATTGTTTGATCAGGACCGGTTTCGCTCATCGCGAGCATTAGCATATCAGTTGATAATGCTCGCGATGAGCGAAACTTTTTTATAACTTTGGTTTCACTTATTAAATTATTTTTTACTAATGGATAAGTAAAAATTTCCTTATATTAATTTATAATTTGATATATTAATTAGTTTTAGGCTTTAATTTATCCAGGTCTACCCGGCAACGATTAAAAAAATGATTTTTTAAAAAATGTACCGAAAAGAACTAGGTGTCGGCTTAAGAACTAACTGCAATGTAAATTATTTGAAAATAGAAATATATTTCTGCTTGTGTTAGCACTGATTTAAAAAGATGCCACTCGAAAGTAAATTTTAGTTGTCACCAATTATTTCCTAAAACTATGATCTTTATTGTATTCACGTTTTGTAAAAGCGTTTTTAAAAGGTGTTATCTCGAATGTAAAAAAAGAAAGCTTGAATGTTAAGTGGCGATTTATTAGATAAGATCAGATAAATACATCGGATTTGACAACGCAAAAGGGAAAATCCAGTAACCACACAAATATGCGATTACTTCTTCAACTCTATTAATCAGTGTTATTTTTTTCAACCTAGTTTCGACTGTAAAGTGTACATATCTAATGTGTAGTAAATGTACGTCATTACAAACGTGTGTCAAATAAACGTACAATTTGACAAGCCATTTAAATAGTCACTTTCTTGCCATAGTTTCCGTATGATTCACTCACATTATATTTCCAGTACAATAGTGCTATATGTGAACATTGTTGATACTTATCTCTCTCATCATGATGATCTTCTCGCTTTCTACTGTCGCGTTTCTACCAGTCTTTACACGACGCTTATCATCTGCCAACATATGGCCACCAGTGTGACCGATCACTGATTATTATTCATTACACACGTCTGCGCGGCTCTCTCGATCTGGATCATTATTCTGGGCGACTTTTGTCTCGATCAATTTGACTAATACGGAAAATAATTAACGTGCGGTATATTTGATCACTGTATGTCATTTTTTGACTGGTATAATATAAGCAGTTTGCCCTGAAGATACATTAATGACGCGGTGTTACGAGAAAATTACATGCATCAAGTTATCTGATCGTATGTTAAGTATCCTAAATACACATCTAATGCCTGTTATTGCATGTTGAAATAAAACAAACATCAATTTGAAAATCTTTATAGAGACTAATAATGTTTAAAAAGAAATACATATAAATATATCCATGTTATTAATACCAATAAAGTAATAATATTTTTTCTTAGAATTCAGATGCATTAGATTCATTTATTAATAATTAGTGTAAAACATGTGAATGAAACATAATTTTAGTTGCTAGATGACTTTCTTAAAAATTTACCAGTACAATTTATAACCAAATACACAAATGTTTTACACTTAATCCAATACTTACTTATGGTAACTGTAGTTCGTAAAAGTTTAAGTGTTGATATCTTCACTGTTTGTAGCTCATAGTAACGCTTTTGTTTCATTTTCTCCTGAAATGTCGTGCAAACTGAAATCATTTAATAGAAGACCAATTATTCGATATAAAAAATACACTTCAGTTATTTTTAATTGATACACGTGTTAATGAAATGCATCGATTTTTTTTCTTATTTATTATCATTTGCTCAAATGTATATTTTAACTTTGGGTCTACATCAGTGGTTTCCATGTAAAATTTTACTGTGGCCGCATTATAAACATCAGTGGTCCTAATGACATATCTCGTGCCCGCACTGATACAGATTAATCTCAAAAAACATTTTTTTTAACATTACTTTTTATTTTTAAGCGTTTTGTGGTGGCACATGAGTACCACAAATCTATATCATTTAACAAATTATACAGCGTATTGGTGAAGTGAAGTTTTGAAGCATTATTCAAACTACGAGTGAAACGCTCAGACTGTTGAGCTTTTTTTATATCAAATCATTCGAAAGAGCATTCGAAGAAACTTTCTTCCATCAGGATCACCCAATATTTTAAATGTCGTGGACGTGAGCTGTTGAGACAAGCTCACTCGAGTATTCATCATTCGTTGAGAGTCGTGCCATGTGTATCATAATTCATATCAGCTCGTCGGTAATGGGAAAGTTGCCCGAATGCTGATGATGTGCGAGAGCTTGCACTGGACTAAATTAAACCTCAATGTCACGATTCCAGTAGCGTTGCTAGTAATGGCAGCGTAAGGACTTGATATACATAATATAAAACAGTGATAGCCAACTCGCGGTACGTGACCAAAATTTCATTTTCCGTGGAGTTGTCGCAGTAATCCACAGAGTTATTTTGAACATTCGCAGATCAACAAATGATTAACGTTTCGCCCGTTTTCATTATTACCAATATTGGGGTCGTTGTTATTTATTTATTTATCTTCTATAACCCTGACCATTATATGCTACCGTTTTTACTAAGTGCTTTGTTTATGCACGTCGTCGTCTTTCAATTGAAAATCTTTCACTAGACCTATGACTTGCACAATTTTATCAAGTTCAACTCAACACCACTAGGAACTGACCTTATTTAAATAATAATTTAATATCAACAATGATTCATTCTATACTAAGAGAAATTTTATAATATACAATAGATACTTAGTAATGTGTCGAGATTAACATTACAATCCTAATAGAATATGAACGATTGCTGTTTATCTTGTAGCTATTGAGAGAATAACATTGTATTATTTATTGATCGTTTCGAATGTGAATTTATACCAATAATTAGCGATATCCCGGCTTATGAGCTCCACGGCCAAATCACTGACTCGAAATTCTTTTCCTCTAGTTGATCCAGAAATAAGTAAGAATCGGGAAAATGGCCAATGCTTTGACCATTTTTCTGTTCCTTTAACGAAGACATAGGCCACAGTTTCTAAAAGATTCAGTTCTACAAAGGCTCTTTGATCTCATTAAAATCATCCTTGAATCCCTCAAATAAGTTGTGAACGGGGCAACGGATTCCACTGGTTTGATATGATACTATCGTTGATAAGTTTAATAACCTTCGCTGTCTGAATTGGTAAACCATTTTTCACTTTGAATACTTACTAGCACTGTATCAGGTACATAACGTTTATGTTAAAATATTATGAAATACACCCAAACTTACACCGACACTATTTTCAAAGCATAAAACATTTCATTGTTTAATTTGTTTGCCCACTTTTCATTATTTTGCCTTTCTTCAGAACACGATTATGGTTGTTATTATCAGCCTACACGTGCCGCTGTCATTTATACCTAAAGGAAATTTTTATTTGTCTTGTTCTGCTGCGAGGAAATTTCTTCACCAGTTAAATGCTATTAAAAAATATTTGAGTTACGTGCGATTGCAGCTGGTAATTTATGCCCACAATCTAATGTGACAGAAATTTAATTACTGTCGTGAACAAATGGATTTTTACTGCGGCAGCTTGTCGTCAACTCTCACCAATGACACCCACGTTCAACAGCAATCGGCAGTGACAAAGTTTCGTTCAAAATGTAAGCAAAAATAGACTGGTAAAAATCGGGAAAATTTTGTGATTATCCCTTGTATTTGAGGATAAGTAAACTTTAACACATCGTACCAATGTGATATACCATGAAAACGAATTCATTACTACTGTAATATTTGGATTTCGTATCTTGTGCTATAAATTAATTTACTTATTAGTTATTTTTGGAATTATGAGAACTTTCATTT
Source organism: Himalopsyche japonica (assembly GCA_028555115.1). NCBI lineage: Eukaryota > Metazoa > Arthropoda > Insecta > Trichoptera > Rhyacophilidae > Himalopsyche > Himalopsyche japonica. The sequence continues at coordinate 1,358,359 of JAHFWJ010000018.1, read as the reverse complement.
AAGTTTGTTATAAATTTGCAAAATTTGCATCAAATACAATAATCGCTCATACTTTCTGTCGATATACTATATTTTTTTGTCGAAATCGAAATTTATGAAAATTGTGAATGAATTCAAACGTAGGGTTTTAGTATTTTGATATATCGTTTCAAATGGAATGCTTTTACCAAATGATTCAAAACAATTAATATATGAACCACGTATATAATTGATATGTAAGAGTTGAACCAGGATTGTAAATTGTTCATATTTAAAAAAAAAATACAGCTGAATTTACACACGATGAAAAAAATAGCAATATATTTTAGTTCTACAAAATTTCTTAGATATATATAATAGTTGATACCTATTTCAGCTTACACTTTCATCAGAACGATGTTTAAACGTACATTTACTATTCTGATGAACTGTACTGTGCTAATGAATTCTAAAAAATGGCAAATTGATTTTATGCGATTCTCGGGGTTAATTTGGCGTTTTTGGGGAATAAACGTAATTAGTGCATAAGTATTTTACTAAGATGATTTATTACAAAAATTTAGTAACCTTCCGTAATGGTCTTAGAAGCGGTGATAGATGTATACTTCTTTGTTCATTAGGAATTTCATTCGATTGCTGATATTTATTAATTTTTAATTGTTAGAATGCATTAAGCTTAAGGCCTTTATGACAAAGATGTAAACATGTAGGAACTTAGTTTAAATTTATGTTATATGATTCCTCTTAGAAATGATTTGAAAATTGTGAATATGTTTTTTTTTATAATAAAATGATCTTATATATTCTGTACTGAATTTAAATTTCACCACAAACCTTCTATTTTAAAAATATAATGGTTTGATTTGTAGAAAACCCTTTTGTATGTTAGATGAAAAGTCTTGAATACTAGTTCTGAAGATGGCGTGAGCCGAAATAGCTATTAACTGTATTTGTTAAAAATAATTTTGTAGAATTAAAATACGTTGCTATTTTTTCACCGTGTTATAATGGAGTTCTACCAAGTGAATGCCAATTCAATCAATATCTTGAATACTTATTTACACAAATATCCATATATTTGTGTAAACAATATATACAAGAGACAATTTGACAAATTTACGAAATGATCGTAAATCCGATTGTTGATATGTCTAATAACAAATTAATTTATATGTGAAACTGCCACTGCAGAAATTTTCAGGTGTAATCCAAAATGTGTACAATCTGATATTTTTGTAGAGATGCATGCTTTGCGATTTTACACTACTTTAAAAACAGAGAATTCAACAATTGAAGACATATATCATTATTTTAATACATCTAACCTCATAAACATTAAATGCTGTCTTCAGAACTACACTATTAAATTTATACGTCATTAAAATAGTCTGAATGACTTAGAGCTATAAAATGAATGGTACTCAATATTGTGTTACTGTATAAACTTTCAATAAGTTTATTTCCAATTCTTTGAAGTGGTGACCATTACCGAACTTAATGACCATTAACCATATAGACACTGATTTTGACCACGTTAACCCGGCAGTAATGTTCGCTCTGCTTTCAACTTTAAACTGCATTTGTCTTGCAATAAAATAATCTCTCCGTATTTTATTTCGAGTTTGTTTTATACGACCGTACATTATGACAGGAAATATGAAATGCTTGTAGCTAGTTGCTAGCGAGGGCGGTCGGGTAACAGCTGTTTATGATTTAAGTGGTATTGTATACACATGCATACTTTTTACATTATATTGTTGCAGCATCAAAGGGTCTACTCAATTCCAGGCGTAGTTTCACAACATTATATACAGGTGGTGATTTCTAAGCTTTATTTTTGATTCCATAAATTCACGTTTTTAATTTTTTTTAGACCGTTTCCTACTGAGCTGAAGATATTCAAACACTGTATATTTGGAATTTTTTATTTTTTTATTTCAGTAATGTTGATATTAAATAATCTTGTAGGAAAATCAGTCTATGTTATAATACAGGGATTCCCTACCTTTTTGTAGTCTAGAGCGCATTCTAAAATATCGGTAGGGTGGCGGGCACCACCTGATTTTTCTAAAGATATTTTTAATCGGACATGAGTAATAAATAAAAAAAGACTCATACATACATTATTGCAAACATACGAACGAATATAATAAACCTAGGTACCCAAAAAAAATGATAACTTATTAAAATTATAATATTTTCAATAAGTGTTTATGAAAAAAATCTGTCACGGTCGAATAGTGGCGGGCACACACGAATCGTTCCGCGGGCGCCATGGTGCCCGCGGACATGGGGTTGGAAATCCCTCTTATAATATAACACATACCTCGAATCTGATTCTTTGGACTTGGATTAATACTCTTAATTTTGAGTATATTTATGCTTCGATATTTTTAGATATTGCACTGGAAATGTGTTTTTATTATTTTAATATAATAACTTTCCACAGCACGTAATAGGAAACACGTTGAAAGTGAATAATAACTATAAATGACTCCTTATGTAATGTTAAATTTTTCAATTTTTGAATGGAGACCTATTTCACATTATCGATCATAAAATAAATGCGTAGTATGGCAAAATTATCATATCAATTCTTCGAATTTATTTAGCAATATATTACTGGAATTTTCCGATTAGAGATGAGCACATACGACCGATTATTATCATATTGATCGTGTAATATGAACCGTCGTGAACTATCAATAATTAATTATTTCGAACTACCACCTATTCACTATCTTGCATGCATACTACGACCACGTGAAATCGTGGCCATCTTCCCACTGAGAATCACAACACACGGCACGGTGCGGAAGTTTTACCGCGTCTTGTAAAGAACTAACGAGGTATATGTTTTCTATAACGCTGACAATATAAATCTCGAATAATACTTGCATCTACACCGTCTGTATTTATTTATCTTGCTTGTTGTTCTTGGCAAGTAATATGTATGTCAGATTAATGTTTTGGTCTGTAAAACTAGGTCTTATACATGACCAAATATTTTTTTGAAATTAATATTATTGAGATAATTTTATAGGTATGTATGCCATACCATCCGGTGTACGGGTGGTCAGTCAATCGCTGATAAATAATTCATCTGTCAATAGAATTATTATAGTGTGGCATCCTGTAATTAAGCGATTTATGAAGTCGATTGATATTACCAAAATTGAAAATAAATGAAAATGTTTTTCGACTTGTATGTCTACAGTATAATAATTTCGTCATAATGGCAGTTTTATTTTTGTAACCCTTTGCACTCGAATGCCGCAATGTAGTCGGCGTTGACTTTTTTCTTAGACATCTAATGATATATTTTTTTCATTATAAAATCAATTATATTTGAAATTTTTCCACCCCTTGCATATAAGGATGACACTTTTAAATTGTGTCTAATTGTTGTTTGGGTGCAGAGGATTATCACCTAATATATTTTAGTGTAAATAAAAAACAAATGATCACAATATATCCTAGCTATCTACAAAAAAATGATTTTGTTTTAGGTATTTGATCAGGTACTTGCTGATTGAAATCTTTCCGAGTCACTTAAAACAAAAGTTGTCGAGTAATTTCAGTTACGGGTCAAGTTTCAATATCTTATAATGTACTAGAAATTTGCTCTCTTGTAATTTATAAACTTAAAGTATTAAACTGATTATGCGGAAAATTTTTAATTGATTTCTTGGAAACTTTCGCTATAAAAAACATATCGATTTATTCATGTCATAAATTTTTTTTTTTCAGCCAAAAAGAAACATTACATATGTAAAGGTATTTTTTTTATCTTAATGATCGGCAGTGTAGTCGACTTATTGACGCTGTTCATTTATTGGTAGGGTCATATGCAAACTTTCAAAAACTTGATAATAAGAAGATACTGTTGAAAATTCTGTTAGCTAACTACTCCTATTTCTTACTTATGCCCTTCTAAAGATAATTTGCGCTGACTTGCAAGCTCTTAAAAAAAGTTTCATTAACATAGTATTATGCTCTAAATTGGTTGCAGTCATGAATTAGAAAAAGATTTCACTTTCGTTTATATATAATCTACAAAACTTTCGTTTTCGAACGATGATACAACAAAAGAACTTATGATAGCGGGCAAATATTTAATAATACCAAAAAAATTATCGGCATAATGTATAGTTACTGGGTATTGAATTTAATTCTAACCTATATTTAAAACATGCCATGCCAATTCATGTCATATTTCACAATATTCGTGGCTTGTTTTATCAATACTCAAGTGATTATATTTCATATTGCCGAGTTATTAGGCGGATCGTGTAAAGCTAAAAAGTATTTTTGAATTTAAATTGCTAAACAGAGGTAGACGACTTCTTACGTACTGCGATTTATGGATATGCGACTATCGGTGATTAATATTTTATTGTTTATAGCGCCCTACGTAAGAACATCTCGTCGTTATGGGAGTATAGGAGTATATTCCATCGTTGTGTAGTCTTAGTTTTCTCAACCTGGAAAATATACTATTATCCCGTTTTGTTAAATACATTTCAATTACACTAAACTCTTAGCCTTAAATATAAATTGAAATTAATAAAATTTATGAAATCGATTGAAGGCGCTTGGTGGAATTTCGATATCAAATTTGAATTGTTAAAACTTTGTACGACTCCACATGTTTTGTTACTAACGACCCAGGTTTTGCCTTTCAGCTCTGTTGCGTCTGTGTGACAGAGTGCCTTAAGATGCCGAAAGGCGAAACCCGGATCGTTAGTGAAAAAACATGTGGAATCGTACAAAGTTTTAACGATTCAAATTAAAATTGATTAGATGACACACTAGGCGGAATAACAAAGCTATCAACTTAAAGTTGTATAAAAAGCGTGAAAGTTTACAAAGCTACCATTGAATTCATCGAAAATCCTAAATAAATCTGCTGGTTAACAAAATAACGAAACCTAATACTGGAAATTAAATTACTAAATTTCCTACAAATCAAAATATATATTAATATACTTATCAACTTTAATCATATTGAATCTCTTATTACAATATATAATGTTTTTTTTAGAAAATTAATTTATATTAAGCTCATCTTAATGCAGATGAAATTTGGATACACTGACACAAAGTTATTAACAATCCGATGAAAATGTTTATAGTAAAGTGATCATAATTTGACTGTTTTTTTTTCATTTTTTATTTTTGGTATTTAAGAATTGTTTCTAAACTCATAATTAATATAACTGGATTAAATTGGTTTTTTTTTTGATTACAGATTTATAGATATTTAATTTTTATTTTTATCAATAACTAACTTTATACAGATAGATGTTTGATTTAGAACTTGTATTGGACCAATCGTCGAGAAAAATTAACTGAATGCTCTTTGACTATACGTCAACAAATAGACGGGTTTCTCCGTTTTGTCGTTAGAAAACAAACATGTCCAACATTATTGCATTCTTAATCGTCATTTAAAAATCAAGTTATAATCGTAAACTGTCTTATGTATTGTATTCTTACACATAACTCTACAGCAGACGGTTGGCCTGTGTGATCAACGAATATAATAAAATATTATTAAGTCTACTTTATGGTTCCCCTAAGACATGAGCAGCTTACATGCAATATATAGTTAAATATTATATATCGTACGATACTTTCTTTCCCAATAAAATTCATCGGAAGTATCGTAAATGTCCCTGGGCTTTCCTTTTGATATAGTGCAGTCGTTTATTAGGTTGTCATTTTGTGGCAATCGTTTGTCGTAACAGCACCAAATTATATTCGGTGATATTGTTTTATTGATAGACGTTTATCGTAGTAAATTTTAGTCATTTAAATACACAATTAAATTGTAAATTTATATATGAACGTTTATCATTTGGTATTTAAGTGCTAATAACAGAAGCGTTTAGATTAGCCATACCCAACCTCCATAAATCGAGTAAAATAAAGTAACAGTGCCGTCCAAAAATTCGCCTTAAATCTAAATCGCATAAAAAAGTTCGCGTAAAATGAGGACTGGTTGTACATGTCCACGTAATATTTATATAAATATATTGATAAAATAAATAAATGTTGGTAACACAAACAGTGGTATATATAACAAAGTTATCAATTTTCATAACTCACCCACCTTACTTTATGTGTCCATTTTTATATAATACACACATTATTTAATTATTTTAAAATAATTTAAAAAACACCGCTTTCGTACATTCCGAACATTATCAACTGATCAAATGATAATGCTCACAATGAGTTAAATTTGTCCTGATCATAAAATGTATTGTGGAAATAAGTACTAAAAAATGTGTTTTTATTATTTTAAAATAACATGCCTTTCCATCAAGAAGTGACAGTCAGAATCTTAAAAAATATTTAATGAACGCAATATTTCATTAAAAAAATTATTTCAATTGTATGAATTGGAGAGTCGAAGTGTTCGATTCGCACCGAAGTCACTCATTTTTCTTGAATGTACTTTTTCTTAGATTTCACAATAGAACTGCCTACTAGTTAAAGAAAACTTTATTATGACAAACTGTATTTAATTTATTTAAATATCATTACTTATATTATAATTTTAACTCTACTTATACGTCATAATAACTGTCATGTTGTATTTTACTGTGTACAAAGCAATATTTATTGTCATTTTGTAATTAATTCTATGACATTGTATTTTTGCGGTAAACATCGTCATAGTATAATAGTTATCTAACAATACAACAGTTGTCATAAAAAGAAAGTCGCCCGTTTTAAAAGGCGTCATGAACATGGACTGCCATAAACATGTTACTTTAGTCGTTATCTTATTAGATGTGAATTATTGTCTGCTACATGATAATATGTTATTGTCCAGCGTTAAGAAGAATAAAGCATTAGAATGTAATCATTCAATATGTTTTATGTATTTATCAATTTCGATCAACAGGTAATAAATGACATAAATACTAGTTATCGGCTTTTATTAAAAATACGAACGAATTATAATAAATATCAATAAAAACACGTTCAAATTATTATATTTCGATTTTTTCGTCAGCCACGACCCAGGTTTCGTCTTGAGGCATCATCATATATTATAATGCACGGGTTCAAGTTGACAGTTACTAAAAAGTTTACTTACCCAAATCTAGGAACAATATTCACATCTGAATTAATTTTAATATCTACTGATATGATAAAAAAAGGTATCAGTTGATAATGCTCACGATGAGCGAAACCGGTCCTGATCAAAAAAAAAACATTGTTGAAATAAGTACTAAAAATGTCTTTTTTGTTATTTAAAGATAATAAATGTAATTTGAATTGTTACAATTTTGTACGATTCCACATGTTTTGTCACTAACGACCTGGGTTTCGCCTTTTGGCATCTTCAGGCATTCCATCACAAGGATGCAACAGAACTGACGTAAAATAAACAGTTAGCATCGTATATATATTAAAGTTATTAATTACAGGAAAACACGTACCCTTAGGCAAGCAGTAAATACCATCAAGCACCTTCATTCGATATCATATTATAAATTAGATAAAAAAGGTATTTAAATTTGCAAAAGCAATCTTATAACTATTACAAATTGAATGTTTTCATAATGAAAGATGTTCACATGAGTCAACAATCATTGAAATGTCATTCTCAAAATAAAAAACGATAAAAATAATTAAAACACACTTTTTACAGTTAAAAATGTGTATTTATTGTTTAAAATGATCTAAGATATGTGTAATAAGTTTGGTGTAGAGATTGTTCTTTGTTAAGCTAATATTCTTTAAAAACGGAATATCAAAAGAAAAAATGCAGCATTTAATTGTTTGTATTTATTAATTAATTAAAATGAATGTTTAGCGATTAAAATCGTTTGAAAATTTTTCATAGTAGATGTTTATCATATTAACTATTTCTGAACGTGTGATTATCTTGTTAATAATTTATTCTTGGGCAATTCTCAATGCGCTTTCATCGTACAAAAAATCTTCATAGTTTCATCAGTGAACGGTGGACTTTGTGATGATGAATAATGACAATATCCGTAAGCATCTGTGTAATCAAAGTTCCGTAAATTTTCAAACAATGGAAACATTAAAAGACATCGTGTAATTTCCATCTTGCATTATATATGCATGCATAATATGCAAAACACCTTTCGTGCTTCTTCCATACCAATCTTGCATCATTCGCTAAGTGAAACAATGAACCCGAAATTTATTTGCATTTTTGTGTTCTTCCCGGTTATTAGTGTTGCAATGAACGGGCATGAGGCCAACATACTAATGTTATTATTAAATTTGTTATTGAGAGTTGTATTTTTAATTTATGAAAAAGTGTGTTTTCCGCAGCCGAAATATAACAGTCACCAAAATATCATCAACCTGGAAAGAAGCATCTCTTAAATTTTCTACGCAGCTATAAAAGTTAGCCGGTCAAATTACTTGCTTTGTAATCTTTCAAAAGTGCCATACTACAGGATCAAATGACAAAGTTTTTCTGGAGCTTTTCTTTTCATCTACCTTATGTCATTTTTTTATGTTTGAAGAATATATACAAATATTTTTTCTTAGTTTTGAGCCACCTCAAAATCAATTTTTTCGCAACCATCAAAAACGTGACTGCTTGTTTTCAGAATATTTTATTATTTTTAACCACATTTTAACTATCATAATCAAAAGACTCAAATGCAACGAAAATCAAAATTAAGTTGAATGTTTCGTGACATCTAAAACTCAAAACCAATACCCTAAATAATGAATTTAAATTGTTTAAAAAAAATATTAATGTTAGTTATAGACTCAAATATGTAGTTTTATTATTTATAAAGAATTTAATTCATTCATTTGACTCCTCTATTAATAACTTAATTAATTTATTAATACCACCCGCCCAATTAATTCGAACAAATTAATTATTCTATTTACAAACGACAGTAAATCTACGTAATTATCATAAAACTATTGTAAAAATTCATTAAACAATGATTATAATAGTATATTTAATCTTATCAATTAAATCATTAATAAAACTACGAGTCTATAATCAAATCCAAAATATAACAGAACATACAATTTGTCTTATAAAAAAAAAACACTTTTACAAATCCTTTTTTTCATCGCTCCTGTTTCTTAAATTTGTTTATAATGTTCATAATGTTATGTGATATTTCCGTATTTTGTTTGCCAAATTCTTTCCATTGGCATTATTTTGAGTCAAAAAATCAAAACCATTGCACGCTATTTATTCTCTTTGAAGATTCTGTTGAATATATATTTTTTTAAGAAAATACAAAGATGTTTACAGCTGACTTGAATTTTCTCATAAAAAAAATTGCAGTACTTTGTAAATAAGGCGAATTTCTGATTTTTTAGACAAAGTTAATTTTTGCACATTATCGCACTCTACCGAACATAAAAGTTTCTAATATTATTACAACAACGCTGCAAAACAACATTCTTTTATGGCTTTATTCTTTTAGCGTATAAAAAGTTGGGTCGCAGCCAATTAAGAAGTTTGCCAGGCTTTTGCTTTATAATATAAATTATATTATTACATAACAGTAAATTCGCTAAACAAAATGCTTGGCACGCTAGGGTAGTTATGTTTTCGACTCGTGTCCCGAATGTTATTAATCGCCAACCACATCACATTTCCATTTCATAGACATGTCAAGCTGACTTGACTTGAGAAGACACTGCTTGTTCATATGCAATTGTCACCCCAAAATCAACTCCGATTTATACAGCGAATCAGTAATATCTTTAAAACTGCAAAATTTCGAATAAAATCTTTGAGTTTTGAATCGGCTGATAAAAATAAGATTAAAAAATTCTACGATATATCTAAATGGATACGTTCATTTGCATAACTTTAGACCATAGGCTCCCAACCTTTCTCGGGTGGCGACCCCTTTTCATAAAATCCAGGTGACCCGCGACCCCCCATACAATCCAAAAGCATACAAAAAATATTTATTTAGTTGGCCGTATAAGTTGGCGATCGTCAGGTTGGGAACCTATGCTTTAGGCAAAACGTATTAAAATTCACTACAAAGAGGACAGGGAAACTCCCGGTGTTCAAAAAATAAGCCATTTTTGGTGCAAAACCTGGCATTAATATTTTACAAAAAAATTAATCAATTTCGATGTATATTATATGTAAAATTTAATATAAAAGTTTTACATTGATTTTAACACGTTTGTAGATGAGAAATATGTAATTAATTTAAATCAGTGTTCGACGAGTCAGAGATCACTAGCCCTCATGTACGCGCGAAGCATATTTCATATAATCGTCATTATCCTTCCGCCTAGAATAATTAGATTGAAGAGCCTTTTACATAAGCAAGCAATCGGTGACCATCTAATAAACGCAGATAATGTTGGTGTTCAATATTTTAAGTATTTTGAAATTATTCAGATGAATCTACCATCATATTTTCATCGTCGGTAGAATGCGTAGCTACAATAATTTACATGAGGCTTGCAGCTGTCAGACATATGGTCACGAGTATTGTATTACGAAAACAAATACAAAATTATTTCAAAATATCAATTATTAGATATTGATTGAATTGGCATTCACTTGGTAGAACTCCATTATAACACGGTGAAAAAATAGCAATGTATTTTAGTTCTACAAAATTATTTTTTGAAATATAATTGATCGCTATTTCGGCTCACGCCATCGTCAGAACTATGCTTAAACTAACATTTGCTTATCTATATAAAGCTGTGTAGAAAAGCTACACAATACATCTTCTCTCCTGTGTTAACGACCTAGCTTGTTTCTTGCTCGCAATAAAACTAATTATTAGACATCGGAAGACAACTTTTAATTTTTTTGATGGTGATTTTTTCAAGATGGATTTTACATCCATCTTGCATAGTCATTTGAACTACCAACTAGTACATCGATCAATGCTCCAAACCTATAGGCGTCGAATAGAAACAGAGGGTTACTGTTGATACAATTCATTAATAATTACCATAAAACTCAGCTTTTATTTAATTATGTAATATATACCCTTAGATATTACGAGCGGTATCACTTATGCGTGTAGTATGTTTGACAAATCTTAGTGTTGTAATAAACAGAGTAATATTCCCTCTCCCTTTTCGTGTTATCTTTTCCTACCATCCAAACTGGGGTAGTAAACTGTTCGTATGGGTCATAAGAATCGAGCAATGGCGCCTTAAGATAAGGCGAACTTCTTTGTTTATCTTTGAATGTTATATTAAGAAGCTATTCAGTCGAGAAGTTTTCGGATTCGTGATTTATTTCCGACATCTACCTATTTCCTACCATTGTTCTATTTTTGTCGAGAAACTATATATTTTGAGTAGCTATTTTGAATTATATGCTATTCAAATTAAATTTACCAAAATGGCAGTTTAATAAAAAAAACATATCTACCGGATATCTACTATTAAATAATTACAAAACTACTGCTGTACCGATATTTTGCTTGACTGTGGTGAATTAGTGAACGTCGTTGGTTTGAGCTGCATTTCTCACAGACTCGAATCTCGGTGCGGGCAGTTTTATAAATTGTATTTTCACCGATCGATTTCTGTTAAAATACATAATATTATGGTGTATAAATTCCCTGAAAACAACACTGAATACGCAACATAGTGAAAGCGGTTTGGCTCACAACTTTTTTCTTTCCTAGTCATATCCTTATATCTCTTGAAAATTATCAGGTTGAGTAAGTTATTAACAAGCAGTTCTTCTTGATTATTCTAAGATACCTCCATTAGGGCGTTATATGTTCCACAATGTTAGCAAACGTGGGTTAAAATAAGTATTGCTTTTTTATACCATGGTTTGCTTTCGCTTTCTTCTATTGAACTCCATTGTATGCCAAGTTAATAATTATATACAAGCGGTACGGGCTAATAATTCTTAATAATAACGCTCGTAGATGTTATTGATTGAATTGGCATTTACTTGGTAGAACTCCATTATAACACAGTAAAAAAATTGTAGAGTTAAAATACATTGCTATCTTTTCACCGTGCTCGAAGATGTTTTTACATTTCTTATAGGTAAAAGTATATTATTTCTATTTCATATTTCGAAGTACAGTAGTTCGATGTCATCATATTATGGACTTTACCGAAATTTACCGCTTATTTTCTGTTATTCAATATTTCCATATCGGAGCAGAAAACCCGATAGTGCAATATCTAGTATCCATTATTATTGTAAACATGACTTACATTTAAACATATTTTTAAAGATGTCACAGAACACACAAATAACACAGGTTATTATGGCACGTTTTGCAGATTTATCTTTGATATTTCAGCAAGCAAATCACTTAGAAGCATATAAAATCGCAGCGTGTATTTAATATTCCTGGCAACCTTAAATTTGCGACTTTGTGTGCTCGAATCCAATTATTGTCGCAATATTTATGATAGTAAATGCCAACATAACACTGTTAAGTTCGTAAGATCATTCAAAAATATTATAGTGAAGCAACATTATCCTTGCAAATTTATAAAATAAAGGCATATAACCAAGAAGAAAAAATAGAGAGGGAATAAGTCTATTTAACGAACCTGTTTGTTTCGTGAATAGTTTCGATCAATGATTTACCTTTATGTTAAGTTTCGTAAGTACAAAACAACGTCAAAGCAATTAGATGAAATATCGGCCACATATTTGTTTCGAATGTCAGAATTAACATTTTGACTTATAGTATACTTTATTTTTCTGTCCGGTTTTTGATAGGTCGTGGACATGAATTGTTTTTTCTTCGAAGACGTAGAACCAGCCTGCCAATTAGGATGCCACTGAATCTTTTATTTTGTATAATTTAATCTGAATATTACATTTTGTTTTTGGTATCGTAGTTGAAAATGCAAACGCCTAGTAAACATACATAAATATTCCAAATTGTCGCTATGAACTACCTGTATTCTAATGAGGTATATATAGTTGTTCGTTAATTTTAATCAATTTTATCCATGAATATGTGTTAAAAGTATTTATTATCTTTAGGTACGATTCCCGATCCGAAATTTGTATCGGTAGTGTAGCATATTTTTTCACACCTTACATTACTATACGACAAGACAACACGCGAAAACATAATTAAGAATATCCGATGAGACGAAAACGTTGTCATTATTATTACGTTTCTAAGTTCATCGGCCTATCTAGATACAATTTTTCATTAACTAATGGTTTTTATTATAGGTTCTCGGAATTTCCATAAATTTTCATCAGACAAAACATTTATTTGATGTAAATTTCATTTATACGAAAACACGTTCCCCATCAAACTAATTGCGAATTTTAACAGCGAGCTTGGAAAAGTAATCGATTCTTTCATTGTATAATATTTAAAAAAAAAATCATATCCGCTCGCCGCTTAGAGGATTTGGCAATCCTACAATGCCTCCAAGGTTCTCTTTCCCTCGCCCGTATCCTTGTATCATGCCAAGTCATCCTAGCATCCCGTACCACATGTCGAAGCCATTTCTATTATCTGTTTTAATGTTGGATTGTAAGAGTTCTTGATCTATTCCAAGCACCATTTCTCTAATATAAGACACAAACATCTTTATCATCACGCATTGAAGCACTGTATACGATTAACCAGCGCCTTCGTAAGCTAACATGACTCGTTGCCGTAAAAGCAGCTCCGTTAGAATGCCAAACTTTTATATCTCATCTTTCAATAATTTTGATTTGCATTATAGTTCTTCGTTTTCACTTAACTAAACAATTCACACTCAAATTTTAATTGTTGAAACCTATGAAATTGTACTAAGTTTCAACATTTCAAATTTCATATCGAATCACCCTCAGTCGATATTATAAATTTACACTCAAGATCCGCAAAAGTGTTCCCATTACTAACTATCGGACATAAGTGTTTTGAAAAAGTTTTTTTATCTATGCTACAAACCAATTACAGTAGCGAAAAATATTTTTTTAATATTTTTAACCTTACCATTTTCACTAATTTTGCAAAATCGTATCTTATTTTTTAAAATTCCTATTCTTAATTAAATTGTATTATATATTATTGCTAAAAGTCGAGATTATGCTATCATATCTTATTCGAGTGACTGTTTTGAGTTCCAAATTTTAGTTACTGAAAAATATCATAAAACATTAACGAGTGGCATATTACGATGAACTTTTGATCTACATGAAATACTAGTCTCATAGTATTTGTATTAAGTAAATGTGTGAGCACCATTTCTCAATCAAAACTGAAGTACAATGATTTGATTCGATTGAATTGTTTCACAAAATTTTTGTTTGTTTGGCAAAATTACTAGAGAATTTAATCTGAATACAGTTCATGCGCAAGGAATTAAATAAAAGCATGTCACTTCTACCAGCACAAAACACAGAGATAAAACATTTAACCTTTATTACGAAAATGATCTGATGACAAAAAAGCTGGATGTATAATATATCGTATATAAAAGTCCTCGATAATGTCATTGTGTATGTTGTTACTCTATACCATACAACTTGGCTGTTTCATTAGACTGAGTTTACATAACATTTTTTTGACCTCCGTATGCCCGAAACTAGAGTCTATCTTTTCAGGCATGTTTCTCACCGAGCGCGACCTCCAGTCTCTTTGCGTTTCGTTAATGGGCCATAATCCGTACAATGACGAGAGCCATGTTATTTTTTTTTATAATATTGTCTGGTAAACACCAGTAGCGTAGCAAGGAATATTGCCGTCTTTCAGCAAGCTTCAAAATATCGACTTTACTTCTTGCCATTTCTAAGAAATAAACATTTTTGCAATTCTTAAAACAATAAATATTAATGAAAAATGAATTTGATAATGATGAATTTTAAAATTTTTGAATGCGGTAAAAATGATTTTCAAAAGAAAACACGTCAAAGTCAAATAAAAAAAAATGTTTTTTATTTTATGGCAAAAACGCTTGCAAATGTTCTTTCTAATATATATATATATTAGGTTGGAATCAGTCGAAATATTGGTCAATACGAAACTCCATCTGGAACTAAATATGTCCCTAATATGACAATAAAGACTCCTTTTTTTTATCTCGTTCACTATAAATGTAATGAAAATGAATACCTAATGGAACAATATCTTAATGATAACTGGATAGTATAAATGTTAGAATAAGATGCGGAGATTTTTTCTATATCACATCCATGCTTTAAAAACACATCTACAAATTGATAAACATTTTGACACTACAATCGAAGAGGACACTGAAACTTTACTACCGGTCTAATACGATTCCTTACACATGTGTACGCTGCTTTGAATATTGAACTATCAAATAAACGGAACACTTAACATATGCAAAGATTAAGATATTTAAATTTTATATTTCTATTATTAAAATATTTTAATTACTTTTTGCTAAAAGTTTATGTTTTTCAATTGATTTCCGCTCTTATATATAGTCTTCCTAGCCGCCCTTCGAGACTTCACTGACAAACACAAGAATAGAATAGATTCATTTTTTTATGAATTTCCAAACTCATTCAACTACACACTCTATTCATTAGAGCAGATGATTTGCAATTATTTGCAATGCATATACATACACACACACAATATATATGTCTTCCATTGACAATTTATTCATTCCATTCCAGATTGACATGTTGAATGACAAGTCCGTTAGTTCAAGCCTAGTGCACTGCAGAAATACTTGATTATGAGCAGAATACTTATCTAGATTTATTTATTTTTTCTGTAAACAACTCAGTGGAACGATGACATTATCTGATTAACTGAGACTATTAAGTGGAAAATTAGCTGCTCATTATTAAACTACTTCTATTTTTTAACTCAAACCGAAGACCGAACAGAAATCATAACACATTCTTATTCAATGTCTACTAAAGTATCCATACATAACCTAAAATTACAATATCTTTTTTTGAAATTTTCTTCCTTTTTTCACATTCTTCATTTCCACATTTCGTCACGGAAATGTCAATATTCTACAAACTATTTCTTTTACATTCGTCTCAATTCATTTTATTGTAAGACCCCTTTCTTCGGGAAGCTTAACTCTTTCAGCGCCTCGATCGTCATAGTATTTCGGTAAGCCTCGTGTTTTTTTAAACCATCGAAAATGCCATAAATTTTATTAAATATATATATTTAATTTTTTTTTTGAATTAGAGTCAAGATGAGACTAAATGTTTTTGAAGAAATATTACGTGTCCCGCAGTATAACACTTAAATGTTGCTCAAGTCGAGCACTCCATTAACGCACCGGTGCGTGAGAAATTGGATTGGTTAATATTTTAACGGCCTTAAAAGTAGGCAGAGTAAACTGCGAAACTAAACGAATTAAAATATTTTGTAAAAAAACGTAAACAATATCGGGAACGGACGAGAAAAACGATTTTCTCGTTTAATATTTATTCTAGTAAGTGTGGGCATGTTATGTCGATAACATCGCGTAAAAGATGTGTGATAAATTTTTTGAACCAATTTTTCTTCCCCGTACAAAATACCGATATGCTATTTTGAAATTATGGTAATCCTGATTCCCTAATCGGTGATAATATTATATACTACAATGGTATGGGTTCAAACAGTGTGTGAACATATATTAAGTAATGAAATACTGCGGGAGGGCACTGCCTCATGCTGGAGTTCAAATTCTATTTAAAGAACTGAATCACGCGAGATTTTTATTCATCAAAATGACTTCAGTTAATATAGTTTATCTATTTAAATGACGCCATGTTAAGACTATGACGTATCTATTTATGACTCATTTTAAAACTAAACAATTTCTCTCTTACAATACTTATATATCGTAGTTCGGTTAACAAATATTTAATCATAGTCCCCTATACCTGACAAGCCATGTTGCACTTACTTTATGGTCGTGGTCTATTATTTATCCATTGATTTACTCGAATCTGTCATTTTTAATCGACGCAGTACGATTTATTTGCGTTAGGCCACAAATCATTTTAATGAATTTTTATCTGTATTATTGTTTTGAACCTGGTTGATTTAACACGATAGAGTTATGTATACTCTCTAGACCAGAGGTTAGAAACCTCCAGCCGTTCGGCTACTTTGCTGTGGCTTTTTGACTAATGGCAAAAATTATAATTTTTGTCAACAGTCAGACAAGATTCATAAAATTGGGTCTTGACTTATTTTTTTTCTCGATTGCGGTATTATGTTGAAATCTGATAAAAGAATGCGGCCTTCAGAAATGACAATGTTCGTCACCTCTAATCATGGCCAATATAGTCAAAAATATTCTATTACCAGACTTTACATGTCTTGTTAAGATAAAAGTCGATGATTATACACCGTATAATATCCGATACCGTGGTGATCTGCCTCTAATTTGGACTAAATGACATCCTAATGAAAGCATCTCAACATGAATTTTTCCTACAAAAACCGATTGTTACATACTTGTCCAAACCTCTATTTTTCAAAGAGATGCATGATTTAATAATATTTATAACTATATTTTTTAGTATGTCACTCTTTTTAAAATGTACAATTCTATTCATCTATTTGATGGTATGTCGAATAATAAATAAAGCAAATTATTAATCAAAAAATACATTTGCTTCGTTTTTTCAATAATGTTATCGAACCATAACTATTTTACAACATTAGTTTAATTTGCTTGACAGTAGGTCACGATAAAGAAAAACTATTTGACCAGTACCTCTATATTATTTGGCAACAATCTACTTTGACACAATTTAAATCCTTGAACGCCAATTGTTAACTACTGTGGAACCTCGATCAACCGTTCTCGCATAATACGTTTTCCTGGCTGGAACGCTAATTTTTTATAGTCCCGTCAAACTCCCATAAGAACAATGTTAAATAATCCCGCATTGACCGTTTCCCAATTCCCCGATTTCCTCGATAAACCGTCTAAATATTTTGGTCCCGTCACAAATATTATCCCGATTGACCGTTTTTATTGCATATTTATCCGTATCTCGGCAAGCAAGTTTGACACAGCCGAGTGCAGGTGTTATGTCTAGACACGTTGGAATCCGTTGTACATGTTAGACGTAACGCATTGGACGCGTGTGCTATTTTTTGGGTTGAAATCCACCACACACGTATTATTGTTTATGATGCAAATGTAGAGTTGTTTAAAATTCATGGTAGTAATGATTCCTGTACATACAAACTTTTAGTCACAAGTTTAGTAATAAGTCTTTGTTCCGATTAAAGTGCCAAATAACAAAGAAGCAAACTAACATAAAGGACTATTTAAAAAAAAAAAATTATATACAGTGTGTACAAGTAACTAATAAATAAATTTTTCTTTACGATTTTACTTGTTTATTATTATTTGAAGCTTTCTCGCATTCACCGTTTCCCGCAATCACCGTTTTTTTTCAGAACCCCTTGGAAAACGTAAAATCGAGGTTTCACTGTATTGTAAAATATATAATCCCGGAAGTTCCATAAATAAATCATTATTTAGAAAAGGGTGAAAGATTTCCTTTCAGCGTTGTTCCTTGATCAGTAAAATGATACAATACCCCCATGACGCCTCTACTGAGTTCCCTGTTCAATAAAAAAATATGTAATAAATAACAAAAGCGAAAGTTTTGCCGAATCTTTCTTTGCAGGTCACATATCAGTAACTGGAGACGAAATGCCTAGCAATTCCAACTAAATCAAAAATATTAAAATATATTCCATTCATAAGATTGGATCTTGTTTGTCTATGTTTGGCATTGAATTTCTTGTGAAAGAAGGTCACACATTTTTTTTTATATGGCAACTCTCTTTTCATATCATCTTCATAATTATGTCGACCAAAAAGTCCGAACGATATTTACGAAAGAATTGTTCAACTTCACCATCATTCTTTTATAGCTTGTAGTGGAAGAATATTAAAAATGTTCGGACACGACGAACGGTTGTAAAATGCGAATGGCTTATACTTACACATCTTGATTAGTATAGAGAGGTAATAAGAAAGTGATTTATTGAGTTGAAAGTGTAAAATTAATGAACACGTTATTTTATTGTATGGTTTATTTTAAGTATGCACGCATTATCAATTCTGTCAATCGGTTTGATCTTATCAGCTGTACAATGAAATAGAATTTCTTTTTAGTTTCTTCAATTAAATACAACGGATTATTTCGCGTGAAAGTAGTTCGTGAAATTTTCATTTGATTTGAGAATATGTTTTTTTTTATTATATTCCAAATCTCAAGTGAGTACGTTTACATTTCAATCATATTTTTTTTAGTATTTATAATTAAAACGACCTTGACCTCTCATGTCTGATTTTTCTAAACTACTTCGTTGAAACATAACGTCAGACAATACGAGGGTTTATTTATGTATTTTTCTTATAAATAAAATATTCGAAAAATATTCGATTTGGAAAGGCGTCATTGTTGTGCATTGTCGATTCCGATAATTTATTGCCGGAAATTAATGTAAAAATATAAGGAAATTTAATATAATTCTTGTTTCCTTCATTAATGATCTGAAAACGACAAGTTCATCTCATTTCTTGTTGGTTATTTCTAATGCTTATGACATATATTTTAATAATTTAATTGTTTTCTTTATTAACTCTCAGTGCTCATTCACATCTAAACGGTTTCGAGAACACGAATGAACAATCAGTCACTTTTTCCATGGATACTATTTATAAATTATTTTAAAAAAGTAATGTTTACTTCGGTATAAAAATATATAAACTGACGTAATAGAATATCATATATATATATATATGAATGAGATATTACCATCTGACGATGCCACCTGTCAACAATTCTCAAAAAACGTTTGATGTATAATAAAATTAAAATTTAAGTAGAAACAAAAACGTATTATCATTACGCATTTTTTCAGATATTATGTTTTGTATTTTACATCATCATTTTTTTTATATAACAAGTCGAAAATATTTTGTTTTATTTCGTTATTCTTAATCAACCTCGTATCTATTTCTTGCAAGGCTAAAGATTCACGTCAAACCATTATACATACCTGAATAATGTGAAATATCTCAATAAACAATAGATTATTTGAGAAAAAAAACATTATTTTTGGACTAATACTTAATGGAGCCATAACAGTGAAATAATACGCAAATTATAAGATTACGAAAACATATTAGCATCGAAGTAAACAATGTTAAAATATCGCGTAAAATGGACTCGTGAATCGTAATCAAATAATTATATGAGCTCCGCATTATGAAGCTTATGCAAACTTAAAGATATCTGATTATTGTGTATTGCCAAAGGTGAGCCGAACACCCCCTAATAGCATTAAAGACTTAGTCGCCGTCGTTCTGTCTGGCTGAGTTGGAAATATTTTTTCAGTGAAATCCGTATTGCATATTTTTGTTACATAAATAAAATTTTGTTAGTCCATTTGGTGAGTTATTGGATATGACACGTGTTTCGCAGTATCTTCAGACTAATTGTATCATTAGGTTACTCATTGCTTAGTTCAGTAGTGTAATAATAATACCACGATAATTTACGGCTTTTTTTATATTTGCCTTTAATATGACGCGTTTATATGTACGTATTTTTTTCATTATTGAACTGATTTTTAATGAAATTAAAAATTGTTTTCTATAACTTTTTTGCAGTTAAGTAAAAATATTCATAGTTGCTTACATGTTGTGTAACCCTTTTACAAATGTACTGATTTTTCATTCGTATTAACCTATGCTTGTTATTTTTTTATATGTTCGTCATAAAATAACCAATAATAGTTATTTGGAATTAATAATTTCCGTTATTATCGAGCATGTATTTTACGAAAAAAAAATAACAGTGTAGAGATGTATTAAGAGCAATTTGCGATAGTTGCTAATTTATCAAAATAATGTTAAAATCAGAATAATATTTTATTTGATTATTTATGGCATCTCATGTCAAATCATATTAGTATAATCAATGTTGAACTGACTACTCTTTATTATAAAATAGTATTTCAATTTGTAGCGGATTAAAATTTACTCTTACATTAGTGGAAAAGTAATTATTTTGTTATGTAATGATGATTTATTAAAATTTTGTTTATCTAAATTCTTCGATAGTTTTTCCTTGTTATAATAGAGTTTTATCCATAACAAAATAATTCAAAAAATACATGGAGGATATGACCACATTAAGCCACTTTCAACTCATTTCAAGGGTGAATTAAAACCGCATGAATCCCACAAAAAAAAACATAAGAGTTTGCTGTTGCTGCTAATAATTTAATATGGTGTCCGATACACGGTGCTGATGCTTAAAGATTCGTCAGCCTATATAATTTGAGTATCGCCGGTCTTCGCACTAATTTAAAACAATCGTTAATCTAAACATCTATTTTATATAACATATTATACATTTTTATTTTTGCCCTATTATTTCTATATCTTTAAATGCATTGCAATTGACTATTATTTCAAATTTGTATTTCATAAAAATGCGTGTCTGTTTAAATGCGTTATGATAGGAATAGCCTTGCAGCAAAATCATTTTTGTTTTCGTTCAAATCACTTGAAATTTTTTCATTATTTATTTCAAAGAAATGCATGCGCGGCCATTAAACGGTGCATTTTGAGCTGTAGAATGTTGCGTGCAACTTGGAGATGATTGCTCCGAACATCCAACGAAATGGTTCCATAGTGATTAAACGCCAGCCGACATAAGAAAGATTCGTTTGAAAGAAATTATTGCCGGCGCTCTTATTCGATACTTAATTACTTCTAGAATATTACTTGTTCTGGTCATTATTACTTTTTTTACAGTGCATTAATCATTAGAGGTATTATTTACTTCTTCGATATCGAGATGTCTCATTATCAAGCATTAAGACTTGTATTTATTTATACAATATATTCACGTGAAATTTTCTTTTTAAAATGTCGCGAGCAATTTAAACCCATCCATTTTACATTCAAATATTTTTATTGAAAACAATTCATATTAAATATAACGCCTATTGAATTGGTCAATGGTTGAAGTTGTGCTACAAAACAGTATCAAGGATAGCGGAAATAGCATCAATCTTGAGGAGTTGCTATTTAAAGCTTGTTTTTTTGCTGCTATTTTTTTAGTAAATATAGTACATGGAAAATCTTCACGTATTGTGTTTTTAGTTATTTTATCATAAAGAAAACTTGTAATATAATTCCAAGTACGAACAAGCTTTCGTGCGAAAAAACTTCATTTATTATTCCAAAATGGAAGGTAGACGAATATTCTTGTCAAAAACAGAAAATCCTCTCAGACTTTTCAAAGTTATTTTCTACCAGAACACGTTTTGTTTATAACGTTATCAGAAAATATATTTTTTGAACTCAAACAATACAAATTGTTTATTTCGTACTTATATTATTTTATGATAATTTTTTGCCCACTTACTTAAAAAAAATGACTGAGGATATTTATACAATATAAGGCGCCGAGTGAAAGTCAATAAAAACATATTAAATAGCAATAGTTGTGTTGGATTTCAATGGGGACAGCAATTATAAAATATTTTAATAAATCGTTTAAAAATGTGTAAATAAATCAAAGCTGAATCCTTTCATTCTTTCTATGCATTCTGCTGGTACTCGGCGAAAAATCTATTTTAATATATACTTGAACATTTTAGAATTCCTCCATAGTGAGTTATAATTAATTAATGCGAAGACTTATATGTGGAATCCATGTCTATTAAGCAGCTAAACCCGAGAAATGATTTTCATATTTTATATGCATACATACATAGTCTGCCAGTTAGCATTATGAACCTGTCATATAAAGTACGGTGATTGTTTCATGCGAACAAACAGGTTAGGTTAGTTCTTGCATTCACTTGAAATGAAGGTTCGATCATCGTATTGAACATGACTTTTATTTGGCAATTAGATATATACGAGCCATAACGTAGCGGTAGATTCGATCGCCAGACTGAAGTGCTAAGTTTGTATTTATTTTTTGTCACTTTTAAGGTGTTAACTGTCACTTCTTGATGGAAAGGCATGATATTTTAAATAATAAAAACACATTTTTTTAGTACTTATTTCCACAATATATTTTTTGATCAGGACCGGTTTCGCTCATCGCGAGCATTATCAACTAATCAGTTGATAATGCTCGCAATGAGCGAAACCGGTCCTGATCAAAAAATATATTGTGGAAATAAGTACTAAAAAATGTGTTTTTATTATTTAAAAAAAATATTTTTTGTATTAAATAAAATAAATGAAAGCTAACAGCCAATGCGTCATATTTTTTTTTTAATTGTGACAAGATTTTCTCACTCAAAACTCTCGAAATCAACCCAAGAAGAAAAGACATCACACACACACACACACACTCGAGAACTCAAATTAATACTGACCTTAACGTAACTTGAACCCACACCCCGTCTGATCGCAAAGATAAATTTAATAATTAAAGATTCCACAATATTTGCGGAATACTTCGGAGAACTTAGGCGCAATAGCATGTCTATTATAATTTGGTGTCTATCGGATAACACCAAAGGCGTATTTTTCATTCGAAATTTTATTGTTGATTTTTTCAATGTATGTATTATTATTTATTCAACATCAATGTTTAATGTGAGATTATTTAATGTGTCAGTGAAATTTCAAAAATAATAAATTATAAATATTAGGTTTTTAAATGAGACATTTCTGAGGGCCCAAACGCGCGTCTTATTCATTCACTTATGGGATTATTATTCGCCAGTCACAAACGCCGACTTCGGGCGTAAAAATTTGAGACAAAAGGTGACAATGGCTTACATAAACGCGTGTATTATCATTGAGTTTATAAAGATAACATTTTTTTATTTTTGTGAATTTGCATCTCAAAATACTAACTTGACATTTACAAATTGTTAACCACTTCCTGCTGAATTTTTTACTCTTTCACGTCGATTGTTTATCCAACTGGAAACTCTTTTGTTTTATTCTTGCTTCTTACTCAGGAGTTATGTAAAACTTTCCTTTGCTGAAATATTCAAATTAACCGAGAATTAATGTTTTTTTTTCGCAAACCTACCGGAATCTGTTCCATTATTCTAAATGTAAATGTACGTACATACTTTCACATTTATATTTTTATTGCGGCGTGTAAATTTTATTCTTACTGAACATTTTGTTTTATATAATCTTGTTTTCAGATTATGCAGATATTGTAGATTTTTACTTTGTTATTTTCCTAATCAACATTGCTTTCATTTTTCCACCTCATTTTGTCAAGATGTCTAGTGGTTCTTACATCCGAGTAATGCACATTTGTATCATTAATTGTTTTCAGCTGTTTTCCTATGTTAATTACTCAACTCTCTTTTTATTTAAAATAGTGTATCTAGAATTCTGTATAATTTCATATTGATATAACACTAACGGCTAATTTTCTTAATGATAATTTATATTCATATATTTACTGCGATGTAATATTCAAATATAAAATCAAAATATTTCATTACAATTGTTTTCATCATGTTGGTATGAAACAGAAACTTGTCGTTCATGTTATATTAAAAAAATCTTAATCGTTGTAATTTAAAATCAATTTATTTTTTGAAGAATTATGATATTAATCTGATGCAAAATATTTTTTCCTAATTATCTCAGAAAAATGCTTTGTGACTTGGAACCGAGGTATCGATATGTAATAATTGAATCTACTAATATGACTTCGCAATTATGTCGTAATTATCGTTATCTATTACCGGGAATAGTCTTAATAAGACGTTGAATTCCTTTAAAGATCTCACAGAGTCGAATTCGAGTGAGAACATATTTTTATAATTTGTTTATTGATGTTTGTTCCGAAGCGTGGATGTTCGCGATGTCTAAAAATTACCTCCTATCCTCCAATACTAAAAACAGATTGTAGTGATTACGATTAACTACCCTCAAAACATATCGTTTACATACCTTTTGTATACTAATAAAATGGTTCTTGTATTTTTTTTTTAATCTGTTGAGATTCCGCGATTGGGAAGCCATGTGCTCGATAATGGGAGTAAAAATGGTTAAAACTAAATTTACGATAGTTTTGTATATATATTTATAACACGTGACACGCTCCTGTTGTGCCCAAAACCATCTATTAACTACATCGCATCAAGCAATTACAATAGCATAAAACCAAAGCATTGGCAGAGTTTCTCAATTGAATACACTCGGAACCAGCCTAGTTTGCATCTTCGCTCGACTGGTTATATTACAGATATCAGTTAGCAATTATTATATGCATACGAACTGACTATTATCCATATCAAAGTATCTACCTTTCCCATTAACAAATGAGAAACACTGCTTAACATTTATTAATAGTACAGTTTGGGTACATTCAATTGTAAACATGTAGATATGTATCGCCAAGCGTTTATTAATAACAATCCCAGCTGCCTGGTTATATTCAATTAATATGCCGTATATATGCTATTGTAAGATAATGTATTTAAATATCCAAAATAGATTATACATAGGACATAGTAATTCTAACATATACCTACTTAAATATGATAGTTTTAATATTTTTGTTTGTAATGCTTAGTTTTTAATCTCAATAAAATACATTCGTTGATATTTTCTTTTGTGAATATTGTTTATATCTTGTCGATATCATGTCAAGCAAAAAAAGACAGCGAACGCATTGGATTTCTTGTATTTTATATTGAAGTGGAATACCCAGAAGCGCTTCAAATTTTATTATATCTCATTTAGACTTTTTTGATGATATAAGGCAAGGTTTTGTGTTCTATTCATACTGATTTCTCTTTTCTTTTCACAGGTAAGAAACTAATCTCTGCTCTATTTATTACTACTGAATCATCGATTGTTCAAGGTATTTTTTTGCATACTTTTTTTCGATATATGATGGGCTAATATTAGGTGTAGTAAAAAGTCCTGACGTTTTTTTTAATGAAACTCAAAGTGTTTTTTTTTTAGTATTTTTATTTATAAAAAGTAATCTCCCTGTCTATCTATAACCTTCTGCTACCTATAGACAAGTCTATAATCCATTTAGTAAAAAACTCTACTGATTTGGAATTAAAATAGTCGGAAATAGCGTTTTTCACTTCAATTTTTGTTTAAAATATTTTATCCCTAATTTTTTTTTACATTAAACGGAATAAATGGTAATTCGATTGTGCTAAATCTGGTAAATAAGGTGGATGTTATAAAGTTGTCCAACCCAACTCCTGGATTTTTTCCCAGGTCATATTCGCCACATGCGGTCGCGCGTTGACGTGTTGCAGGGATAATGTTGCGTATATTCGTCCTGGCCGGCCTTTTTCTTGTCAAAGCTGCACTTAATTTGTTTAATTGGTCACAGTATACTTGTGGCGTCATAGTTTCACCATATTTTAACACTTCATAATGAATTATTCCTTTGAAATCCCTCCAAACACAAAGTAAGAGTTTTTTTTGGTGTAAACCAGTTCGAAGGGTCGGAATTGGTTGTTGTCCACGATTTAAATATTGTTTTTTCTTCGATATATTCGTATATAACTCCCACTTTTAATCTCCAATAATCAGGTTTAGAAAAAATGGTCGTAAAGTGTGTTTTTGCAGCAATTGGCACGCGCTTAGTCGCTGCGCCTTGTTCCGATCGCTCAACGCGTGTGGCACCCAAATTCCTACTTTTAGAAATTTTCCCAGCCTTTTCAGGTACTTTTGTTTTATGGGCCATTTAGTACCGACTATATTGGACAATTCCTTTTTTGTTAGCATAGGATTTTTTTCGATTTCAGCTTTCAGGGCGACTTCATCTACTGCATGAAGTCGTCCACTTCGAGGGTAATTTTCAATGCTTAAATTGCCAGATTTAAATTTTGTAAACCATCTCTGACATTTTCGAACCTTTAACACGTCTCCATAAAAGTCGCAAATGTTTTTTGTGGCGACGACTGCACTGTTCTGGGCGTTATATTGAAAAATCATACAACCGCGCAGATATTCTTATGAAAGACAAAGGTCGGTCATTCTGTTTGGGGCGAATGAACATATTTTTTTTCTATACGGAACGTAACTTGAGATGTCACACAACACGAAAAGAAATATTTTGACATCTAATTTAACCAAAGGCCCTAAGCCGACCGATTTTAAGACACGCGTTTGAAAAAAACGTCAGGACTTTTTGCTACACCTAATATTTGTCTTTATTCAACTGTCCATGTACAGTAGTCATTCTCAATATATCTAATTGCAGGCTTTAAAATTCAATCTATCATTGTCAAGGTTTATAATTTAAAATAGGCTATCAGAAAATACAAATTAATTTAAATACACATATTCTGAAACACCAAAATAATACAAGTTACAACCAATAACCCTTTATGCAATTCAATTTGATTTTTTACGATTATGTCCTTTTGCTACGACGACATTAATTGATTTTTTTTAATAGCATGTGTTCTTTCTTCTAAAAATATAGTAACATTTTTAAATGAACGTATGGACAAGAGTTTTTTGAAACTGTGATATCTTAAGCAGAAAACTGAACTATGTCTAACAAGGTATATTTTAATCAGGGGAAAAACAGTTGGAAAATTTAATTGATATAATGACCGTTCCAAAAACAAGCAATCAAAAAATTAGGTCGCCAATTATACGGTCGTGATTGAAATTTTAAGTATAGTCGATATAATAAATATTCATTATTTCATCTTAAAAGTCATCACAAAACCTATTGCGGCAAATAATTTGTACTCTTTCTTTTTGTCTTTAAATTATCCAATGACATTTATTTTACTGCCAATTAAAATTTAATATCACAACATTAAATGCCAATTCGATAATTATACTTTTTCATGGACAAACACCGGATTCCTTGTTCGAAATTAAGCAGTGATTGCTACGTTGTTTTTATTGGAATTTAATTATTCTGTGATTACGTGGAAATAATATGTTTGATCACGTCCGTTCTCCATCTGGAGTCTCGAATCTATTAATTAAAAAATAATATTTTAGCTTGTATTTTACGAGCAGGCTATAATAGAATGTGGTCTCGGAGTGGCGAGGGTTGACGACACAAACACCCTTTTATTTAATCGAATTTGTATTTCAATTCATATCTTTATGAGTGTATGTATTAATGTCAAAGTCAGCAAAGGTTTGTACCCTTTTATTTTTCTGAAATAAACACATTTCGATAGCTGGCACAATATCAGATATTTATTCAGACTGTCAAAATCTGAACCCAAATGCATATATCTTTGTTATTCTGTTGGAAAAAATACATACTAGTATTCGCATCCAAAACCACTGCAGTCGACGTCAATTAAGTGTACCAGTCGGCTACGGGTATTTTTATTCACAATTATATGAATTTCTTTCAAATGAATTATTTATGTTGTTTGGAAGTGAACTTGCTGCAAGAAAAATCTATATACGATCAAAATTGCGCTCTGTATTATCTAACAGAATGAATTCACTATCACTTGTTTGCTCACGAAGATTCGTTGATAATTCTGACGATTTCTGTAATTTTCGTGGTATTTTGTAAAATTGTTGACTTGAGTCATTAGTACTGCCTCGAAAATAACTTTGGAATGTCTCTATCGGACTTCAATCATTATCAAACAGCTTTACGACTTGTTTTCTTTTGTAAAATAATTACAAGAAATCTTATTTTGCTTGATGTATAAACGTATAAAAATATTCGTAGACATTAATAATTATCAATGGACTCAACTTTTGCTTCGTAATTATTTTAGCAAACGGGCTCATTACATGAAAACCATTGTATGTCATAAATCTTGTTTTATAGATCATGTTTCTCTGAAAAATCTCTATAATAATTTGACTAATACTCAAGAATTGTTGACAGTATTTTGAATATAAGTATTCCACCAAATAATATCGTATGTTATTCTGTTGTTTTTTCGATAAAAATTGAAATGAACATAAAAAGGTAGTGCTAGACGACTTTCACAATGAATTTATGGAATATGGACTGCAGGAAAAACGATGCGAATTGATTGAAATGAATTCGTAGACTTTCATTGCTTGATTTCCTTTTAACAATTGTGATTAAAGTTTCTGAAAACAATGCCAGTTACCATTATACAAATTTATTACCCAAATGCATCCCTCAAAAATCGCTACCTGTGTTATCGATCTCAATTTTCTTATTTAACGTCTTCAATTCATTTTAATTTCAATTGTACCTTTGTTTAAGATTACCCTGAATATTAAAATAATGGTTAGACATTTTTCATTTTTATGCATAAAAAATGTTATGCAAGCTATTATTTATTATTTTACGTAATATACAAAAAAAAATCCTAACATTCGTAGATGTTAAGAAAATTTTATATAAAAAAAACAAACAAACAAATACATAATGGTAACTTTATGGAGAGTACAATACTATAGAATTTGACTTGGTTTTGATCTCCTAAATAATCATGTTTTTAGCCCTATATTCAAAAGTCCACTCATGGATATAGTATTTACAGAATATTAGAATTATTTTTTACCTATTTATATAATATATATTGTATAAATTTCATTACTTGTTGGGCATCTTTCGATACATATTGCCTTGAAAACCGTTTGTAAAAATCAATCGTGTTAACATATCTAAACAACATTTTCGCTTATACTAATCAACTTTATAATATAAACATATTAGGTTATACGGGCGTTTATCTTGTCACCTCGTCGACGATACGCACTCTTCAGTAATAATCTTATTACTTGTTGAGGAAAAGGCAAATTATGTTGACACTCAATTAAATTTCTCCGGCGCCGAACCTGCAGATTTTCAGCGCCGCGAACTGCATGCTGAGAATACGATAAAAAATATTCCTGTTTACGTAAAATCGAGAGCACACGGTGAGATTTTTTTGAATATCGACTGTGCCGTTCGAATTTCGAATCGCGCGCTAGCATCGCGTGACGTGCTTTTCCCCTCCGCTTTTTCAGTGCGCCTCCGACCGCGCAAGAGATAACATGTGTTAGTAGATTTTACGTTCCTCGGCCTCTCGATACTCACGTGGCCCTGACGTTACGTTCATAATTGTTTCTTTCCCCGAGTGACTCAGTGAAAAGTGGCTGTGGTGTAATATGATTTTGCGGTAGGCGTTTGTCTGATAGATCCACTGATGTGTCATATTAAATGTTGTTTATTTTCAAATAATATTTATTTTTGTGTGGTGTATTATGGTTGGTTAAGTTCCACTGTTTTTGTGTTGTATGGAAAGTAACAGCTGAGCCACGGCGCCGTTTCATGATTTGAAAATTATAAAAGAGCAGGTAATTACTCAAAATTCACTGAATGGAACGTATATGTATATTTAGATAGGGCTTTTTGGCGATACATTTTCATGGAAAAACTAGTGCTTAAAATCACAAAATAAAATGTTTACACGAATGTATTCATTACAATTTTCAGCTTTTGCTGTTTTTTTTTATACTATCATTTTACTAATTATCCGTAGACTAAAATGGGTATTATGAGATCTAACTTTTTTCTTTATCATTTTAACACTAAGAAACAAAGTTGGTAAATATGATACTCTTTCAAATCTTAAAAAAACACAGTGTTTTTGGTGGAGAGGCGTTATACTTTTTTTTTGTATACTTGTTAATTCTTAATTAAAACCGTTGCATAAATAGTTTGTAATTCGTATTGTATCAGTCGATAATGCTATTGTTTACGTAAAAAAAATGCCATCATGTTTGCTGTTCTACAGTCAATTTAATAACGCCAATTATTAAATTACAAATGTTTCTTAATGGATATCAAATAAACCTATATTTTATGCGAAAACCTTGGCTCCTGTATAATATGAAATCTGTCAACGAATTTTTGTAATAAAAGTTTTCATAAATGTTCAGTTTCTTTGATTAATATGTTTGCTTTTTTTACATTTGCCTGTTCCAAATTAAAATGATTTGAAAATGACAAGCTCGTTATAAAGTATATTTCCCACCTAACATATATAAATCAAAATTTTTATGTGTCTTTGATCAGTTCTTTGATATTTTATTATATGTATATCGTAGTATAACATCACATCATTATAAGAAATTTTGTTCCATCAGCTAAAATATAGGAATAAATAGCTAAACGATATTGAAAAACACAAATAAAAGTGAATCGAACATGAATATATTATATAGCACGAATGATTTTCGTTGATAAATCGTATTGAAAGAAATGGTTATAATTTGTTCCATAGTGAAGTACACAATTAAATAAAAATACTCAATACTAATGCGGATTGAATAATTTAGATGAGATAGGTCACATTATCTCGGTTTGCACTCAAATTTAGTTATAGAATTTTTGATTCTTCAATTGACATAAAATGTTTTGATTGCGATGTTTCAGATTTTCACAAAACGCACGTTTTACGAGACCATTTTTATTTATATTTAATCGTAATCGACGAGCTTATTCTCGGGAAGTCAATAAAGTTATAATAATGAGGCAAAAAGGCCATACCTACTGTCACGACAGCGTTTTAAAAATTTCGCACAATTAAGTCCCATGGCAATCACGGTAAAGACAATTTCCCTCGATAAGGTGTGAATAATGGATGCATCTTCGATCACTTTTTGTCGCTCGGTTTGATAACTGAATTATTACACGAAAAACTTGTTCCGCACTTTTTTGTTGGTGTTCGTAGGCAGAGGTTGACTTCATTGCTTAAGTATTCTATTATTTTTACTGTGATAAAATTTTATGTTTTCTTAAATACAATTTAAATATTAATTCATATTTTAATTAGTTATCGCATTACAAAACTACTGTAAGGATGCTGACATTGAGTGCTCATAAATGAGTTTTATACATATGAATAATATAGGATCACGGTGCACACACACATTACTAAACACCAATTCAAATTGCCCATTATTGATTTGTGCTGATATTCTTAACATGTGTTACATTTATTTTCCCGTTACATAGTTCTTATTTCTATCATACCATTAGTTAAGGTTGTCATGTCGTGATTTTTCATACTTTGTCTTGCTTTTGCATTGTAGAGAATTCCGGAAAATCATTGCGAAGAACGGCATCTATCTGTGTGACCTAGGTTATTTCACATAATATGTCTAAACTGAATTTCAAGAATTCAATTATTTATTTCTCGATTCGTATTATCGCAATGTAAATTTAAACGCTGATTAGTGCTCTCCGGTGTCTTTTTTTAACTTAATCCATAAACTTTATATAAAATCATGTTTCAATAATATGTGTATTTCAAATATGAGAATAGTAACATATGTGGATAATTTAGATAAAAAAAACCCTTCATGTATAACAATGGATGTTGAACTTGTATAGCTCTTATTAGAAAAGTCTCAAATTCTGCTATGGGAATCTACAATAACATCGTTCTGCAAATGTTATACCATTATATAATCGCGAGTTGCTTACTGTGGATATTTAATAATAACATCAAATGATCAGGTCCAGTTTCGCTCATCGCAAGAATCTTCTAGTATTTGGATTAGATTATTGTACAAAATTTCGAGTGTTATTTTTGATTCATTTAATGCCTATTTATTTGATTTTTTCATTTCATTCATTTAATGGATATTATTATTATTATGTGTATATTGCTATAAAATCGACCTACCCTCACCGTATCACAGCTGTTATACTAAACATAAAATATAGTTGATTCACTCACCCCATTTTTTTCAATTCCAAACAATACAAAACAGGTGGGATAGCGAAATTGTTGATAAACCTTGGGGGATTTTTTGATCACAGTGTCGGAATACCTGAAGGTAGGACAGGGCGCCTTGGCGAGATATCGTCGCCAGCTTTTGTTTTACAGTTACGATAAAACGTTTATATTATTTATCGATCGGAGACGATTGTGAACGCATACCGTTATTTTATATTATTTGTGCTCGCCGTCGTATTATTTTGGTCTCATCGAACAGCTGTTGTGTATAGAAAAATAAATATGCAAAATTCTATTGCTGCCTTTTTACAGCGAACAAGCCTGCATTGTTAATAATTGGCTTGTAAACTTGTTTCGTAACGTGCGATGAAATCGATTGTATTGATTCTGTTTGCTGAATTGGCTTCACGTACATATGGCTTCGCACTAAAATTGTGTTTCAGCGAATGCTTCCAATCACAAAAAAATATTTATCGTATTATATATATATGCCCATTTTTTCTTGCTGAGTTGCCTTTTTTATTCAGAGATAACGCTCGAATTCGTTTTTGTAACCTTTATCTTGTCCTATGACCGTTAAACTCTGTTTTTATGAGTATCTTTTTATCATATTTCCTTAATAAATCTCACGAATGACTGAACTCCCTACTCACTTAAGATACATTAAATTTATCAAAAAAATGTTGTTACATAGAGCACAAAAAAAAAATTTCTTGCAGAAATGTAATGTTTTATTTTATGTCTAAAATAAATGTGGCTCTAAAATCATTAGCGTATTTTAGAGGGGATTCGTAAAAAAAACATTCTATCGAACATACCATAACACTATGATAAACCTCAATGATTGAGGCAACCCGCCGTACGTAACTGGTTCGACTCGATTAAGTTCTTTTTTACTCGAAGTGAAACTCGAATGAAAATAGTCAATGAAGAACATTGTTTAATCAATCTTGACTATACAAACGACATTCTTTCTGGTTATTTCTTTCGTATTCATGAAATATTGTTGCACTTTTTATTTGGTTACACATCTTAGTGTTGATTAAAATTGTACATATTGATGACTTTTATGTGTAGCCCGGACAGATTTTTTTGCATTTTTATTTAGTGTACAATACTATAAAATATGTCTCGTTTCCCAGAAGAGTTTCCCTTTTCCTGTAGGTCACGCAGTGAATTTACTATTTTATCCAGCATTCCTATTGGCTAAAATGCCCGTCAATAGGGATGGGGATTTTCTAATTCCCGGCGTTCCTTTTTGCCAATGTGGCGTCGTATTTACGAAAGTTCACCCTGATGTCTCGTCTAGACTATGCAGCCGCCGCCTTCAGTATCTCCATCTTATTCCCAAGTTAAATTTACCTCACATAATGGTGCATTTCATAGTGTTACCACAAAATGTTAAGTACTGCGAATCATTATTGTTCGATATTCGCATCAATTTTGACTAACTACACGTGTAAGTTGAGTTACGTATGTATTAGTTAAAATAAATTCTGATTTGACTTCTAATTTCTTTTCGAAAAATTTTGATCTCAGTCAAATTTATATTATCTGTATTTGTACGTAAATATATTAACCATTTGCACTCGTAATTTTTTTTGTATGAAGGTAGCCTCAACTCGTAATTAATTTCACGCATTTTCCAGGATTCATAATCAAAACTTAAAATGAAAATAAATCGTATTTTCAACGGATTTTTGTTCAAAAAAATCTTACACAGCGTGCATAAGACGGTTTTTTAGTATTTGTCTAAATACAACCGTAAAAAGTTTTTAATTTCTATTTTACGAAAGTTTTAATCCGAGTATATGAATTTTAAACATGATATTTTTAAAAGCTTTAAAAACATTATAGATAAAGAGTTTTTGAAAAATTATTTATTAGTGTGTTATCACCGTTAAAATAGTTATGCTTTAAAATCAATTATATTTAAATGATTTTTAATAAAAAAGAGAAATTTTCAGCTGAAAATGATAAAAATTCTAGCGATTTTTTTACGTCGATGCAAGACGATTGCGATTTTCTCTATCAAATGAATTTTAATCATATGCTAGAGAAATTATTATCTGCACGATATATTTAATATGATAAACAGCAATAAAAATCAATAAAATGTGGTATATAGAAAATATTCAAGCTTAAAGTTTTGGTTCCCCAGTGGGGACATACGAGTAGAACGCTTTTCTTATTTGGTTCCCCAGAGGGGACATACGAGTGGAAAGGCTTAAGATATTCATTGATGTAATAATGTTCTTCGTCACATCTTTCTTTCAGTTTTTTAAGGCCAAAATGAGAACTCCGAAGTGTGCGAAAGTGTAAAAATATACACATATTTTAAACACTTTGAAAAATGTTGGACTAGCCGGCTTGTATTGAATTTACTAGCAAAAGTTATCCACATTGCTTAATAAATCATATCTTTGTTAATTCCATTTTTGGTTTAATAAATGTAACGCATTGTTCGCGTTTTTTGAGACCATCTTTAGACTGGTTGTATCTCAAGGTTATTTATTTCCGAATCAAATAAGATACTAATTCAAAGCGTGAAAATGTGCGAGTGAGATGTTTCTTTTTTTACTAAACGTGGGGAGGGCCAAGACACAAATAATAAAATTACTCATCATTAACATCAACAGATTAAAGTTTGCTATTTATAGAAAGCCAACCTCCACAGATGTTCCTTTCCCAGCGCAATCGTTACATCCATGGTCACACGAACTCTCTTAATTTCACTCATACATTTATATCACCTGACCAAAATATTTTTTTAAATTGAATCATTTACTATATAAAAAAAAATAACGGTCGAAATATAATAATTGAAAACGATCACAAATTCATCAATTTAATATATCGACGAAGAAATACTCAATTGAATGAATAATAGAGCTATTCAATGAATACCAAGTGGATTACAATGCATTCTTATTTTATTTTGAAAATAGAATTCCACAAGTTACAACTTAATTACTCAAATGAAAACGATTCTGATGTAAATGTGCAAAAAAGAGTTCCTACAACTTTTTAATGATTTTTTAATGTTAATCCTACCGCAGTATTTTTGGCAAAATCCTTTGGCTAAAAAGTATTTATTTATACTTACATCTAGTCATATTACAGAAGTTATAAACAATTTCTTCGTTAAACATCGAAATGGATTAAATCATAATCGATTTCAGTTAACCCTTAACCTCATTCTTGATATTTACAATCACAACATTCCTGTTTACATCATTTAACGGAATCTATTATATTGATATGGTAATCGAGACTTTATTCATGGTGCTAAGAATCGCCATAGAAATTGCAATTATGAACGAAATCTGAATATATTATTTGAGTTCCTTGCCATTGTAATATAAAAATATTTCATAATTAATTAACGATATCAGTATCATTGACTGTTTTGACATATTATGTTACGTGTCAAGGACGAGCTGAATTATGAATAGCGTGGGGTTACACCTAAACATGCCCTGATATTAGTATACATCCAAGGCTTGAGCCATGGCCAGCATTTGCCAAATTTGTCAGCGGAAGACATAAATAATGATGGATGTATAATTATGAATATTCATTATATTTACTCGCGTATATTTTTTAATAATTATATGATTTTGTTCCAAAAAAGTATCACAAAAAAGTCGCTTTAGTATTTGATTATATCATACTTTGGTCAGTTCTCAAATATTTTTTTTTTTTATTTGCTTTAAACCATCACAAAAACACATTCTCTTTCATAAACCATACATATTTTATTCTTACTCAATTTGTGATAAATTAATTTTATACATAATAATATATCATTTAATAATTATGCATTGTATTGTATAGTTATCTTAACATTTTAGTATAAATTCTACCTACTATTCATTTTTTTTTTTTTTTATAATATATATAATATATTGTGGAAATAAGTACTAAAAAAATGTGTTTTTATTATTTAAAATATCATGCCTTTCCATCAAGAAGTGACAGTTAACACCTTAAAAGTGTTCTATTCATTTACCATACATATTTTTGAATCACGGCATCGATTACATAGGTATTAAAAAAAGTTCTTAAATTTCTGTAGAAACGCATCTAAGTACCCTTGACAGCAATACTTGGTTTAATAATATTTATTTAATCAACTACCAGGTCAATGGATGAAGTTTAATGATTCGCAAACAATAATACATCATCGATCAACATTTTCTGACGTCATTACTATATACGGATCGTCTTCGTAAACACAATCTATCATCTCTTAAGTCTTGAATAAGCGAATGAACTCTTTGGCAAATCGCCACAACCATATAATTTATTTGCAAATGATTCTCACCAGATAGAAAGCCTAAATTTTGACCGCCGTGCGGAGATAAAAATTAAGTTATTCACAAAGCTATGACTCATCAAATCAGTGTACTAAGTACATTTTTTTTTTCATAAAAATCATTCAATACACAATGTTAAAACTACGTCACAACCGCTGTAATGTTAGTTTTTTGTGATGCATTTTTTTCATCGTGATGTTTCGCGATGTGCTTGATGATAAATTATGCACGATAAAATGGCACTGACGGATGCGTTTTATTGATTTAATAACTTCTCTATATAAGCTTGGCCTTTGGCTTAGAAATTTTGGGAACATGCCAGTCAGTTACACGTCGTAGACTGAAGTTTTCACTTTGATATAAAAAGTTTGAAATTTGACCTCATATAATGTAACACAGTATTTCAATTAACCCGTGGATATATTTCTTATTCTTAGCCAACTTAAATTTAGTATGTAGGTTGGCCACATGTGTAAGTAAGTATTTCTGTGTTCTCCATATAAGGTTTATGCAATCTTAAGATGTCTTTTTCTTCACACGAATATTAATACATATTTTTTTTTAATCTCGGTTTCTTCTGTAATTTTTAAAAAAATATTTTAGAGTCGTATATTTTTTCGTTCGTTTAAGTGGATTGCCTTGTTAAATATATATTAGGCAACCTTTTTATTGTCATTTTATTACTTGATCCGTAAAGTTCATTTTAGTGTGACGGAAAAGTCAAACACGAATTTTAGATCATTTTTATACTTTGCACGGGAATGTTTATATTTCATAAATATTTAAGATATGGACGGATATTAAAATACGGAATGCTGCGAGTTATAATTATGAAATCAAAGGTTTTTTTTATGTTTTCATTAAAATATATCAAAATACTTAGTTATTGGTCAATATTTTACAATAATTAGACACCCGTGATACAGTAATTGAACATGTTTTTTTAAATCAAATTGATGCGTCACTTATAAATCTTTCAGTCTTGGTGAAACAGTAAAAATTTAATTTTAATACAGACATCAAAAAAGAGAAAATTGCAAAACTGTATTGTTCTTTGACTGATCAAAAAAAAAAGATAAATACATTTTTTGCGGTTTTGAACTCACTTTATACGAATGAAGTTTATGCAGTACTGCCACCTTGTTGCAGAAAACTAAAAATGCAGTCACATGGAAATGGTAACACTTGGTATAATTTATCTTTTTTACACAAACAAGAATGATTAACACCTGTTGTTTTGGATGCTTTAATTTGAATTGTTTAATAAATATTGTGATACAACATACTATAGCAGTCACCCTAGGTTGAACATGCCTTACATATGAATTTGTTTATAAGGTAGGGTTTTATTTCAAAATTTGTAAATAAATAAATAATTATCACTAAAGTCGATATAGAAGAAAAATATTCAAATTGCCTGAGTTAAAATGGATTATGAAAAATTCACATGGATTAAATTTATAAAATATATTAAATGAAAACTAACGACTTTGCACGTGATAAATAACACATTGTAGAATGGATAAAATCTGCACTGTAAATCATCGTATGAAGAAGTTAGCTTAAACCTTTTAACATTTTTAACCAAGGTTTGATATATCGACCATAATTTATATATTGTAAACTCTAGCAAACATGAAGTAAAGAAGTTAAAAATCTAAGATACTGTTTTCAGACGCCTTGTAAGTTTGTACCACTACATTACCTCTGCTAGTCTTTTTAGCAAACATAATTTACTCCAATAAAATATTCCTTAATGTCCTGAATTATTTTTGCAGTGGGAATTCATTTTCAGTATTAAAATATTCCTGTGTTTTCTATTGATTAAGCTTATCAACATTGCTATATTTATGTTTGAAATTATTTTTTTCATTTTCTATACCCTAATCACTAACGAACTTTATCAAAACTCGTGTCTCAAGTCAGTGACTATGTTTTTTACTGTTGAAATTTTCATGGTCGTTGATGAATTTGATAAAATTTACTGTTTTTATACACCGTTTACGCTGGCTTTAAATTGAGGTGATATACTCGACTGAATCAGCCGTGGGCATCGCGTCGAATCGTTATACTTTTTGTAAAACCTTCATTATTAAAAATTAAATAAACACACTGTTGTCTCGGACAGAAGTGTCTGTCTGCTCTAGATTTTTTTAACTCTCAGTTCACTCGTTCATATGTTGTTAAGCATTTAGATTAGTTAACTGTTATGATTTATGCAATTACTTTATTATATTTGAATCTACCAACATCATCTGTGGTTATATTCTGAATATTTTTTCCAGTGTCTGCAAACTAACATTAACTTCCTACGATGATTTGATGACTATATTTTATCGTTTAATAAGGCTTCCTTGGTGTAAAACCTCATAATAATTCATGAACATTTTCGATGTTTTTTTATGCCTTGAATGTTGTGAAACAAAATTCTCAGAAAAAATAATTATTCCGTTGAAAATCGGCGTTTTATTGTATTCACTTGAGTAGTAAAATACTATCCTTTCTTATAATGAAGAAAACCGTCAATATTGAATGATCGAATCAAATACATATTTGTCTTATTTATATTTGAATTACTAATACCATTTTCTCACAACGATGCCAGTGCAATTAATGAAATTGAGAGATTGCGTTGAATGGATTATTTACATCGTCTGACAAAAATATATTGACCAGCAATACCTATCAACTTGGCGTAACAGTAAAGAAGCGAATTCTCAATGTAGTCGGCAGTGTATGCGATAATTGATTAAATTGTTACTCACACTTGCCAATTTGCATTATATAAATTTTTAAATAATTCTTAAAATATGCGCACACTGTTTTATTGCTTTTGTATGCGGCAACCGGTCAATGAAACATTTTCAAACAATATTTCTAAACACACTACACCTCAATTCGAACGAAATGTATGATATTGTTCATTGCCACAGAGAATTTTTACTGCATATTTTTGTTAAAAATATCTAATTCAATTGATATAACTTTCGTAATAGTCGTTGAATTCGCCTACAAAAAACTATATATCACTCCTACGTGAAGCGTGTTTATAAAAATAGGTTTTCGTCTGTATATATGACTTTCTCGTTTCAAAATGCAATGTTTCCAATTACCATTGCATATAATCCTTCTTGCAGTTACTACGGTGCAAAAATTATTTATATGAATCACCTCTGAAGAATGGCTTAGTAAATTTAATATTTTTTGACGACTATACTTTAGTCATGCGACGTCCGTTCACCTGTAATTGATATTATCTAAGATTCATTGCTAAAATATAAATTATTAACGGCAAGATTCCCAAACCCCAACATGTACTAGGAGTAATTTCGTATAATAGATAGCCTACCATAAACGTAATCAATTGAATACGCATGTGTCAGCGCTAAAGAATGAAAAAATAGTAATGTTTCATAAGCAATGTCCATTTTCATCTGTTGTGCATCTTTATGAATATATTTGTTATGAACAATTTAT
Source organism: Himalopsyche japonica (assembly GCA_028555115.1). NCBI lineage: Eukaryota > Metazoa > Arthropoda > Insecta > Trichoptera > Rhyacophilidae > Himalopsyche > Himalopsyche japonica. The sequence continues at coordinate 1,317,987 of JAHFWJ010000018.1, read as the reverse complement.
GAGCCATTGACAATACCTAAAGAATTTGAGTAGCACTAACTTCTCGCCGTATTAAAAAAGGAGATTTTTTCTTTTCTCTAACAATCTAACAATCAATGGTTGATATGAAATTATTACTTATATTGCAGCTTTTTGTAGAAATCAGAATTTCTTATTTCAACAATTTTAACGTAACCTAATATTTTTTTGAATTCTAACATTTTTTCTCTTTTATAGATTATTTTCTCTTAATATGAATCTTAAAAAATTATCAAATATTCAACCGCTTTCGCAAATCTTGTAAAACTTTTAATTAATAAATAAAACTACTAAAACATTTTCTACACGTAAATGAAATTTTGTGTTCATTTTTTTAAAAGATAATTGAAATGTATAGAAAATTAAGCGTAAAATTTCAGCTGTGTTGGAAAATCTTTTATAACGCAGGTCTTCATTTTTTACGGCTCGCTACCACAGCAGGCGACGTCACGTCTGACGTCACGGTCCGCCTGCCACTGACTTCACGGCGATTCCAACTTTTCCCTTGCCTCAGCTTACACGCTGTCGAATTTTCCTTTGTTTCGGAATGTTTGTTGAACACCCAGCTCAATCATTCACCGCTTTGAATTACTGACTTACTGCTTGGAAAGTGATTCCCGTGGCATTTGCATAAATTTGTATTTGAATGTTGACTGTGAATGAATTTAGAAAATACGCAGAACTGTTTTCAATATCGTTTTCTACCAGTTATTGGTATTGTGCATTCATCTTACGGGTTTGATCGATAACTGAAAATCTGTAAAAACACATTTCTTAGTACTATTTCCGGAATATATTTTATAATCAGGACTGGTTTCGCTCATCGCTGAGTAGTAGAGAAATTGCACTATTTTTTTAATATCATGCTTTTCCATCAATAAGTGACAGTAAATATCTACAAGTGGAAATGTGTATTAAAAATTAAACGTGTTAAATTCATAGCTTGGACAATTCATCGCGATAAACACATTCCACAGCGCCCAAATATCTCAATATTGCTGCCAGAAACCTTCACCTGTCAGATGTAATTGATGTGTGAAAATCAAATCGACGACATTAATATGATGTTTTATTTATTTAATTTTTGCTTTAAATTAATCCTATTTTATTTATATTATTAATTGAATTATAAAGCAAAACAAAATAATCTTTCGTTAATAAACATTTTCTTTCTATATGACATCATGTTTTTATATAGACGTATAAAAATAGACCAGTATTATGTTTTTTTATTCATACTATGTTTCCTTTAATATACATGTGCGTATCGCTACTACGTGGAAATTATATATTATAAAATAAAGATCGATATAGAAATAGACTAGATATTTTCGTAAAATGTTTGGGGGGATTTTTATCACTATGTCCTCCAGACTTAATTAAACTCAGTACCTAGTGGTTGGTGATAGGCGGTACCGTCCCCATAACTTTTAATAGATATTAAATATTTAATACTTCCCAGCGAGTTATTATTTTGTCCCTTTGCCCTATCGAATGGATGCGTTACACGGAATATCCCGTCGTTGGAAAAGCGGTGACCTATTTTTTAATTTCTAGTTATTATACACGATAACATATTTACCCCTTTTCCCCAGTTTTAATTTTACTAATGCCTTTGTTATGCATAAATTTTCATTGAAGTGACAGGGTTGAATGTAGTTGATTTATGATTGCCAGTCATCATAGTTTATTTTTCTTTAGTTTTCACATTTTGCATAGAACTTTTAAAAAATAATCATACCATGTAATTTTTCTGCAATATGTTTTTATGTGCTACCGACTGAAAAAAATATGCTTGATGAATTAACCTAGTAATCTGCAACCTTTTTTACTCGGACCACACATAAGTGTTTGCTACGTTACACGGACCATAACAAAGTAAACTATACCGATATTATTGATTGAATTGGCATTTACTTGGTAGAACTCCATTATAACACGATGAAAAAATAGCAATGTATTTTAGTTCTACATTTTTTTTTTATAATATATAGTTGATAGCTATTTTGGCTCACGTCATCGTCAGAACTATAAGTTATAGTTCTGACGATGGCGTGAGCCGAAATAGCTATCAACTATATCTTATAAAAAAAAATTACAACTAAAATACATTGCTATTTTTTCACCTTGTTATACCGATATTATAATAATAAAAAGATTATAATCCTAAAACTTAATCGTGAGAAGCTTACTGGACTAAGCCACATGTGATCCGCACACCGCTGGTTACTTATGGCTGGGTTTGGCTGTAACCTTATGGGTTGTTTAAAAATATAAATTGATGGATTTATTTATCTACTAGTTTTAGTATTTCTGGCACATGTTTCGCCTCTTTGAGAAGCATCTTTAAACTAAAATTATTAAATAGCTTATAAACAGTGTCGAAGTAGATGACATTTTTTATGCATTTTAATTTATTATTTTATCCCCAATACAAAGCTTTTTTTCTTATTGAGCCGTCTGTAGGTCTTGTATGAAAGGTTAACGACATCCAATGCATAATATACACAAACATAATTTTGATTGAAAAAATTTAGTCTTTATTTTGTTTGATAATGTGTCGAAATGATTGATAGTATTTATCGTTGGAAATGTATATTTATAGTTTTAATTGGTTAGATATTTGTTTGTCATCGGAATGCATTATGCAATCATTGATTACACTTCGTCATGCTATAGACTTAAATACATTTATCTATTGTTTTGTGTGGTTTCGCCTGCGGCCGCATCGATAGGCAATTTTCCATTCGGAGAATAACTGATGCATTTTTAATTACGTTCGTTTTAATCATTATTTACTCGTTTTTCACCACTAAACTTGCTTTAAAGTCATAAACATATTACCGCTTTCCAGTGCACGAAATGGAAGAGGATGAACTGAAATAACTGTTTAACTGATAAAAAATTATCTTTTAAGATATACTCAAATCGAGCACTGACTTTCATTGGTCCAAATCATAAAACATGTTGTGGAAATAGTACTAAACAATGTGTTTTTATTGTTTTAAATACCATGCTTTTCTATCAAGAAGTGACAGTAAACCTTGTAAGTGTTTCATTAAAATATTATTAAAGATCACTTTTGAGGTGTTAACTGTCACTTCTTGATGGAAAGGCATGATATTTTAAATAATAAAAACACATTTTTCAGTACTTATTTCCATAATATATTTTTTGATCAGGGACGGTTTCGCTCATCGCAAGCATTATCAACTGATCAGTTGATAATGCTCGCGATGAGTGAAACCGGTCCTGATCAAAAATATATTGTAGAAATAAGTACTAAAAAATGTGTTTCTATTATTTAAAATATTATTAAAGAGACTGATTTTTTTATTTTTAAAATCATCATTGGAGACTAATTATTATTATTGGTCGGCTGTAGTATCTTATGAAAGTAAATATTACAATTTATAACCGTGGGTTACTGACACAGAGAAAAATCTTGATAAGATTTTTATTCGAGGATTGTTTTCCCAGTGGTATTTTTAGTTTAGAATAATTATTTAATAAAGCATTGTTGAATTTAGTTTATTTTTACTGAATTAACGCAGCTCACAAGGCCTGAGCATTGTGAAATTTAAGTATTTGTCGGTTTTTCAACTTTCCAAGGTTGTCGGACAATTCGGCAGCAATTCGCATCGCAAGTCTGCCTCTCATCAACATGCTGAGAACGCAAGAACCCGTCGGGCTACAAAGGCAGGCCCGTCACTCGAGTCTTGCCTCGTTACAAATATGGTCCGGTGACGAGTCTTGTGGATATTACTTATGTTACTCGCTATTGTTTTGCGTGCATCATTTTTAACTGTACGCGCGAAGAGTTTGTCGTTTAACCCGACTAATCATTTTTTCGCCTGATTTTTTTGACTCTCCTCCTCTGCTCCTTTAATAATTAAAATTTATTTTACTTATATAATTGGGAATTTGATTTTAATATAAAAAAACAGCTTCTAATCATTTCCCAACATCTGTCTCCATTATATAATAAAACATGATTTCACCAAACTATTAAATTTACTACGGAACATTGCTGAGGTGAATGTTATTGATACTGATTCTTTTCATCAAAATTTGTCCTACCTGCAATCGATCAATTTGAAATCTTCATGCATAAGACGTATTTAGTCATGTGTTTACAACCTGCTGCATTTTTATAAAAATAAACGAGCAAGGTGTAATAAATTATATCCCATGTATAGAAAATAAAATGACATATAATGATAACAAATACATATAACTTATGCATTAATAACGATTTAAAATATTCTATGTGTTAGTGAGTTGGCTTTTTATATGTATAAGACGAAATTTTATTCGTCTGATAAACTCAGAAAAGTTTTCGATTCATATAGATTCTTTAGTTTTTTTGACGTCTTTATTAATTGTTTATTTTCTCATGTACAGACTAATACATAATAAAACCCGCGTGGGTTAAGTATGAAGAGGAACGCTAAATCGTTCATATTTTTTATTGTACCTATTATTTAGTAACAGTAAAAACACGCTTAATAAATTCGTGCCCATTAAATACATTATATTGCCAAATTCATAACTATCGATGTGTGAAACCCAGCACGCATATTAAGAAACATAAAATTACCGAAGCTTGTAATATTTTGTTAATTTTCTTGTAACACATTTGAAATTACTGAGAATCTTAATCTTAATCACAGATTATCCTTGTATTTGCAAAGTTATTATGACTTTTATTCACGTTTACCTACGGATTTAAGAAAATATCGAGCCTAACATTTTTCACGTCTACGACGTAGCACTAAGCTTTTTAGCTTTGACCCTGAAACTTTTAACGATCGACAAAAATATTTACGAAGGCCAATAATTACATAAAGGGATATTGAGCTTTTGTAAGGATTCCGTTATAAGCTTTTCTGTGGTTGGGTTTATACTGGAATCTGATATTTAAAAACGACTATTAATGCTTTAATTCATATATATATTATATTACAACCATAGAACAAGTGAAAATTTATCAAACAACGAATTGAATGTTTCGCAGCTCAGTATCGAAAAAACCACATTTGATATGTATACGCGCACGGGGCTTAAACAGCGTATGTGCTTTTTACCTTTTTTTTAATTCTACGCTTGATCGCGGACACAATAGGACAAAGGAACTCGGATAGAATATATTTATACTAGCAGGCAAAACTGTACTTAGTTATGATTTCACTGGACCGCCAGTGAAAATATATTTTTACCATATATTAACCTCCGCTCTTATAATATACAATTTCATTTCAGTTTGTCATCTTATTTGCTTAATTGTATGCCGATGAACAATTGTGTCAATATGAGTTCATAAAATATACTATGATATATTTTCGTCCTTAATTTTAACGTCTTTTTTGTATTAATGACAGCTGTTAAAGTTCTCACATATACGACTCCAAAACCAATATATGTATATATTGTTGACGTCATTGACCGTGTTTGGCTAGATGTCATGTCTCTTTTTTAGGTTTTTTTTTTAATAAAACAACTGTGACTGGCTTATACTAATTTAACTAAGTCACAACGGCAATAATACATTTCTAATTCTTATAGAAAAAAAATATCCCTGGAGATTTAATTACTTCCACCTGGATCCTACATGCAATTATTAAAATTTTTACCAGCAGGCAATAAACGCTGATTAATAATAATATTTTTCTGCTGGTATTGTACTGTGGAAAAGTGACATAGTCATGGAATTGAGATACTTGCCTTCAGTAATTAACATGTAGCGATTTTCCGAACGCTTGTCTATAAATATGAAGTGATAATAAATTCGACCGGATCATCTATAATAAAACTATTCCCTGTAAAAAAATCACCATTTTAAGCATTACGTTACGGATGTGGGTAAAGTAGAAAGTTTATTTATCATTAATAATGGCTTATATTTTTCTTTTCATATATTTGTATAATTCTTTGCATTGCATGAATCCTGCATAAATTATATGCCGGACCCCTATTTTTCACGAAGAATTTTTTACGTAGCGTGCGTGTAGTAAATTTAAAATTGCCATGGAACTCGTGGTAATTTCACTTCTTCCAATCTGCTTCTGTTGTGTTTGAGCCACGGGGGCATAACGAAACTATCAGCACACCCGTATGATCATAACACGTTTTAAAAACTTTTCTATTTTTTTTTGCGTTTAAATATTTTAATGAACTAGATTTACTTAGCCGTGATGCACATCATTTTGAATATATATATGTATATATTGCTTACAAGCAGAAGGACAAATGTATTGTTGATTTAATATAGTGCTCCACAACATTTTATCTTCCACGGCACACCAACGTTTATTCTTAAATTTCATGGAACAAGTCAATATTTAGAACAATGCGAATAATTCACAATCGAAACCTTGGTCATAAATTAATTATTCTTTATGTTTTATTTACTTTATTTACATTATTTTTCTTATAAATTCAAATTATATATTGTTGATTGTTTGTCTTATAATATCTTTGTACATATGTAATGTTTGTTCAACGAAGAAATAATTATCTCTGCTCTCCTGTGATTTTTCTGATAGAAAAATGGACTGCGGCACTCCTAACATCGTCTGGCGGCACATTGGTGTGCCTTGGCACATGGATTACGTTGCACTGATTTAGCATTATTTCGTTTGAATTGCGAAACAGACTTTAATGAGCATTACCAAAATGGTCACTAAAAATTTAAATAGTAAATAGTTATCGATGATAAAACACACTTATAATATAAGTCGTCGAATAAGATTATTTTTGGTTCTTCAAATTAATTTGAGCAAATTCCATAGTAATTTTGGTTAATTAACAAGGTATTCATCATTTAACGGCATCACATACTCTTCGTAAAATATCACCTAGCTTTCTTAATTTAAAATTCTTATTAATTTAATGAATTCAAAAACAATGTAAACTTCATCAAAGTCTGAAAAAAATTCTGTACATACGAATAATAACTTATGATATCGACTGAAGGTGCTGATGCCGAAATGCGAAAACCGAGTCGTTAGTGACAAAACATATGGAATCGTACAAAGTATAAAGCCAGTAATAACTTCTAGCACAACATATATAATATAAACTGGTGTCCAAATCGCATGAGCATTAATTTCATTGAAAATGTCTGCAGTAGGGCCCAGTTAATGTGCATAACACGGTTCCTTCAACCGTGGCGATGGCATCCTGTTTGGCTTTCGTTTTTATTCGGAATAATAATTATTATCATTATTGTAAAACTGGTATTGCATTCTTGCTCATATGCCGCCATTTTGATACTTTAAAAAATTTGACCCTTTCAACGAGGTCGGGTTGCATTCAAAGATAAATTTGTATTTTATCGTACTCGCCGAGAAGTAATGCCTTACAACCGTTGTTATACGTGTAAATACTTGAACTACATATGCCGTACAAACCGGTCCAGAATAATTCAATGTTGTTTTTCACCTCAATGTCACAGCAAGGTTTTCAAAAAAAGAATTCACCCGCCCCTTCACACTCCTATGAGTCATTTTTATTAACTGGATTATTTATAATATCAGTAGAAAAAGAAACATTCGAAAGCAAATTCAAATTAATTCATTTTTTTCACATTAAATGCGTCAGATATAATCGTATTCTATTATTATTAAAAGTTTTCTTGGCTTGAAATTGACACGCTTATGTAATTATTTTTTAATTTTTTATATACATTACTGTTTAATTTTATCGTCAATTAATCTGTTTGTGTTCAATATTGACAGCGACATTATTGAACGCCACTCACTTCACTGTATAGTTATTTATTTATCTCAATATTTTGTTGGAAGTTGTTGCTAGCGATGTTCAACCTGACCTATATAAGAAAAATGTGTTTTACTTGTACAGTTTTATATTATACTAGCGTGTACCCTGCATGCGTTGCAATGCCACTCAAAAAAAGAAACCGCGACTTTATGGAATCGCCTATTCGGGAGCCTCTCGCCTTCCGATTGGATAAGTCAGACTTGAGGCGAGGCCGGAGCCAATTAGAAACGATAAGCTTAGGTTATGTTTTTCTTACCGAAATTTGACAGTGGCGGCCGTATGTGTTTTTATTTATTGGAGTGCTTTTGGATACACAATGTTATTTGTTTTTCTATCTGGTGCGTACACAAATAAATCAGAAGGTTTTCCAACACGTGAGCAGGCCATATACAGTTGTCCATGTGAGAAGCATGGATTTTCTAAATTTAGTCCACACACTTGTAACGACTGTTCTTGTGCCTTATTGATGGTCATTGCAAAGGCGACTCGCACTGGAAACTGCAGACGCTTAAATTCGAATGGCATATCTGTTGGAATCATTGGGATGCGTGGCAACAGTACATTTTCTCGTTTGAATTTTCCATTGTAGCTTCAATAATTCATTATTTTTCTTACTAAAAGCCTGGTACCGTTGCAAAGTCGTGAGGAGTTTATGTTTCGGAGAAGAATGATAGGAACGCCAATTTTCAATGCTAAAACATGCGGTGGCATGCCTGACAAATCAAGTGAATTCAAGAATTCTGTTGGATAATTGACGGCTTCGTCTTGATCCGTTATAGTATCGATGGACTTATACGTTAACGCTTCTCCTGGTATTTCATTTAGTATGCTGAAATTGATTGCATTGATATCTTTGTTTTTGGCTGCTAATGCACATGCTAGCACTGATCCATTGATGACTTTTATGATTGTGTGCAATATTTGGAAAAACTTTGTGAATCAATTCGTCTATGGTTGCGGTTATTTTACAGAAATTCGCTGGCAATGCGATACATTGTGTGGATTCCTCTATCGCCATTTTCCCATTTCCTATATCCAACAATTGTTTTACGAAACGTTTAATGGATGCATCATGTTGTAGTTGTACACGCATATTGGTCTTCAAAGTGAATCTATGTATGTATCGCCATAAAACGGATGATTTGAGACGTGCATTAAGTTCATCGGCCACTGTTGAACGTGATTGATATGATGATGAATAACAGGTAGAGTTTGTCGAAAATCACCAGACAATAAAATGAGTGCGCCACCGAAAAGTTGCTCATTTTCTCTCAAATCTTTTAGTGTGCAATGAAGTGCTTCCGATGATTTTTTGTGTGCCATAGTACATTCATCGCATACAATGATTTTACATGATGTGAGTAGTTTGCCCGTTTAAGAATTTTTTTTGATATTACATTTAGTGTCTTAATTATTTGCATATACAATGGCATTTTCAGTGCTGAATGCGCTGTTCGGCCACCATCCAAAAGAGTTGCTGCAATTCCAGATGATGCGATTGCTAGTGCAATGTTTTTACGTGATCGTGTGGCTGCCAAAATGAGTGAAAAGAGGAAGGTTTTACCTGTGCCTCCGGGTGCATCTATGAAATAAAATCTACCACTTTGACTTGTAATTGCATCCATAATTGTGTCATACACTATACGTTGATCTGGAACCAATTTCGGAAGATTCGTTTGAACAAATTTACCCAATTCATCCACATCAAAGGTTGTTTCTCGTTGGAAATCACGATCACGTCAGTCGTTTTTATATCGATTCAGCGCAGCCATTCCCAATTGTACCAATGATTTGTTAGCGATTACTAAACATATGTCCTCAATCAATAGCAATGCCTCATTATACACGTTTAGTGTGAATTGAACGTGTGGATTTTGAATTGTTTCACGCAAACTATGTAAAATATCTTCACTCATGTAGCCTTTGTATTTTTTCCAAAGATCTTTTGGATTGGATGGAAAGCAAATTGTTAATATTACTGCAAATAACGCATGTATTTGTTGTGGGTCAGCAGTATTCGATGAATCAGCGAGTGAAGCGTCCCAATGTGCATCGTTTTCTAGAAGATTTAATTCGAGGCAAGCTTCACGATAAATGAAACATATTCGACCGTTTACTGTTCTCAATTCTTGGAAAGATGTCGGTCCACGTATGTTGATTTACAGTAATCGCAAGTAAACGTATTCTACATTATTTGGTTGAACAGTGTACAGACGTCCTAATGCGTCGGTTGAATATACATTGTAATGTCCTTCAACTGCTTTACCTTGTTTGCGACGTTGAATTTTTTTTGATGCATTCCATCTGTAGAATGTTGGCACTTCAGAGTAAGGTAGCGTCTTTGCAAACATATCATCCCTACACAATAAGAAAAATGCAGTTAACGTTGTTGGCTGTGGTGACAATGCTCTTACACGTGCATTTTCTGTTGTGAAGTACACTCGCTGTCCATTTTCAAGGTGAACTGGTGGATGCCATTCATGAATTGAAAATGATGAAATGCGCCATATTGCTTCATTGCTACTAATGTAGCGTCCCAGTTGATATTGGTTGATTTCATCGATAGATGCAGTTGAATTTTCCACTCCAAAAACTGCCATATCACTTCCTTTGTTGACATATTTACAAATGTATTTGATGGATTTTACTGAATTACAATACTCGACGTTAATGTGTGCTTTGTACGTTTTCGAGAGAAGGTGTGAATACGGTACAATCCAACGATTATCAACTTCAACCTCATTGTTTCACCCTTTTCTTTCGTGCTTGAGTTGTACTCTGACCTATTCCTTTTCGTTTAGGTGGCATTATTGATTTCACAGTGAATGTTACGTTTTGAAATTCACTTTTGAAAAAAAAAAAAAATGATATATTGAATAAATTCTTTCTATATCACACACGATTTATACGTAATATTTATTTCAATTCGTTCTGTCATGCGACATAAAACCAAAACAAAAAAGTCGGTAAAAAATAGAACATTGAAATACTTTTTTCGAAAATCGAACTTTGTTTCAAAATATTCAGTATCTTACGTAAGTACCTACAGGTGAATGAATGTGACAGATTTGCGTCATTCTTGTTTTCGGCATTGCTATGGATACAATGTGTCATAAATGGCCATTCTGTATTACAATAGTCTTGTATGAAAACATGTTTTTCGTAAATTCTGAGTATCCTATCTTTTGCCCGGTAGTCTGAGCAATAATTCGACAAAGTTTTATCGCAATTGGATTAATGGTGTAGGAGTTTATAAAGGACAGACAGACAGACATTCATTTTTATATATATAGATAGATGATAATTATTTCATCTCACTTCATGACAATAATTTTTATCCTATACATTATAATATACCAACTAACTCGATTAAATTAATTTAGCCGTGTGTATAGTGACAATTAATTTTTCTGCAACATTACCTACATTAATAAAACAATGTAGCAGTTTGCATATATCACACAAGCAAAAGCAATAAGGTCATATTATTTTGCGCTGGCATTCAAGAAATACAATATATACAATTGGACACCTGGATACAACTTAATATTGCCTTTAAATAATTACACAGTCAGTGTATTTTTAACAGTCTCTCATATATTCTCAAGTAAAAAGTTTGTCGGAAAATGAACCGATTGTAGCTCATGCATAACTTTTTAACCTCGCTATTATTCATAGCCGAGCGTTGAACTTGCTATTCAAAATCTTCTTGGTCAAAGGTCATAGGATAGTCATCGTATCAATTATGTGACTTAATCAAAACAAGTATCACAGTAGGATCTTAAAAGTGAATATTTAATGTTATATACAACATTTATTATGCATGAATAATCGGACGCAATAATAAAATAACATGCTTTCCAGTTTTATGTTTACTCAGCGAAGAATCGTTAATATTCCTTGTATGCTTGCGTCTTATTTTAATGTCTAATATTCTGGGAAAAATTTATCATTCTTCTCACAGGCTCAAATTTCACTTTGTTATTTAGAATTTCTCTACTGTACCAAGAATAATTCACCGCACAGTATCACATATGATTGAATGACCAATTTTCAATAATCTACAATAAATTTAGTATCCAAGCTTCGAAAAATATTTACAAAAGGAAGATTCTATTAAAATTGATGGCCGCGTTTTAATTCAGCAACACAGAATAATTATTGTTTTTTGTTCGATCCTTCATTTATTACATTTTTAATGTGTTAACTTTACAATTTTAAATCACTAGATTGGCAATGAAGTCTACTCAATAAATTCACTCAAAAGTTTCATTAATGTTACGTATACATTAGAAAATACTATTCACCTGATCTCACTTCTTTATGTGGAATACGTCGATATACGAAGTAATATCGTTGAACATGGTAAAAATAACAATTTATTTTAGTTCAACATTTTTTAAATACACATAATAAAACTTTGTTTTCCAAGTATATGCCAATTCAATCAATAAATATTATTAATTATTTTTAAAGCTCCTCCCATCGGCATCCCCATTGGCAAGCTAGTTCTACATTTTCAAAAAGCATACAATGACTTCTTAAAAATAAAATCAGGAACATGTAGCGTTACATAATAAAAATGACATAAGTTTCATTTTGATATCATTGAATATCCCACGCTTCTTGATAATTTTATGGTTACCAGTTGTATTCAAATATGTCTTAATAAGTTTTTTATTATTACTAAAATGACGTTCATATATAATACAATCAAGTAAATAACCGGTATCTCAGATCAAGATGAATAAACATGCTGTGTTTAAAGTATGAACGACTGACGCAGAATAATCTAACGCAACGCATGGCGGGCATCGAGCTTCATCCTGTTCCCGATTCTCGGTCGAAATTTTCACTTAATTACTCGGTATTTCTTGGTAATTATGTTGCATTATTCATATTGCTGATGCGAACGGCTATTGGATTACCGTAACGTTGACCGGCCACGGCTCGCGATTCTGCCCAGCCAACCAGTGATTTTTTAATAATTAATTCGCGGACACGAACCGACTGAGCTAAATTAACGAGTACTCTGCTCGAGTACTCAGTATTTGCTGAGTGGAATATAATTAACTAATGAAGACTGTGTTAAATATTTTTCCTCGCTTTCCGAACGTATTTGAGTTTTATTACTAACAAAAATGCGTGCAATCAGACTATCAAACTCGCTTGATGGACTGCAATAACTATATTCTCCGAATCTAGATTGGGAAAATGTTAACAATATGCTCGCATCTCAGTTGTTCGCGGTATTTCGAAGAAGGTGATTTTTTTATCACTCCTATACAATATTTTTTTAAAGCAATTGAATTTTTATCGTATTAATCAACAATACGCATCGATCACAAAAAAGATGGTTGAAATATCTAAGAACAAATTTGAATTGTTAAAACTTTGTACGATTCCACATGTTTTGTCACTAACGACCCGGATTTCGTATTTCGGCATCTTGAGGCATTGTATTACACGGATGCAATATAACTGACGATGTGGAATCGTACAAGTATTTAACACTGAAATTCCATTAAGTACCTTCAGTCGATATCATAAATTATATATAAGAACATTTAAAAGCAATACATATCAAACATTGGCTTTTATACATTTTTGGCAATAAACAAAAAATGCCTTGTTTCTTTTACTATGCACCTGAAGCAATTGTTTTGTAGAAAATATTCGAAAAGGATAAAATCTTCTGTGTTTCATTACACATTTATACCATCTCTAGAAGTTGCCATCAGAAACTGACTTCAACAAATAATGTTTTTTGTTAACTTGGCATGGGGGTTGCCGACAACTAAAATTTAGCAAGGCAATCACCGAGCCATTCAGTTCATTCATAGATTTAGATATATTATTAATATTGTTAATTACCGAAACAAATATTTTCTATCAATTGTTCGTTTTATTATGAATTGAATATTATGAGAGGCCTCTATTGCTTGTCAGGTGTATGGATAAAAATATGCACGATTAAAACGGCAGTTTATTTTTTAGCTTAAAAGAACAATACATAGTTTGCCTACGCGTCGTCTTCCCTTTTGTCTGTAAGATATATAGAACCTTAACACATCTGTGAAATGAAATTTCAACCATGAATATTTTTAAATGTACGGCTTAATCGTTTTTCCATGTCCCACTATCGATTTCAAACATCGAGTAATAAATATATTGTGTGCATTCAAAATAATCCATTGGCACACAACAATTGTGTTTTTTTTTCTCTAGTATATCGTGCTAATTTGATGGTATCTGAAATGAAAACCAAGTATCATAATATAATATACATATAATTTACACGAAATATCAATTACGTCACTATCCGATCGCCGACTGTCAGCAAACAATAAAATACTTTTCACTTTCCGATACATTTTACTAGCGTTTTCCATGCTTATTCGTGTCATTGTATTTTTTCTTGATTGGATATTGAATTTCAAATACAGAAATAAATTGAGAGAAATATTTTTATTTTCAATATTATCAATATATGTTGGTACGTGTGGTGATATAGTATTCTATTGTTTTAATTTATTTATTAATATTGAATTTCAGATTAAATTATTTATCTGTTTTCTTACGTGTATAATATGTTACTGGTTGCTAGGTTGCGTTGAATTTTTCATTTTTTAAGCTATCAATTAATAATTGATTAGTTAACAATGAATATGCAAACGGAATTATTTATTGCAATTATCATATTCTGTTTTCTGTGCTGGACCATGAAAATGGTAGCATCTTGTTTTTATATTTTAAAATATTTTTTTAAACTTGCATTACAATGTATGTTAATCTTGACCGAATTAAGAAAAAAAATGTGGAATCGATAATTTATTTTTATACCAGATTATATTATATCAACATAAGCCACCACATCATATACCTGTTATTATTTCTTTCCAATCCACAATTGTATGACCGTAATCTTTCCTCTTTAGAATCATATTTCATTGTATAGGGCACACTATTGTATACTGATATGTTATTATAAGTGACGTAGCTCACTTTCGATCACGAATCAATGATTAATTTGGGAAATATTTAAAAAATCATATGTTTATGTGACATGCATACTGTTAGATTTGCCATCATAATACAAGTAACAACGTTAATAATTCTTTGCTATAAAAATCCTAGACGCTCACCGGTATAACAGACATATTACTATTTTTAAATTCAAACATTCAATTGTTTTTGATTGACCTCCATTTAATATCCAATAAACATCATAGAACGTGTCTCACATGCAGTATATAATACGATTAAATATTTTATTACACTTTGATACTCATTGTATCATTGATTCAATCAATTAAACTTAAATTACTACATTTTCTCATTAGTAGTTTTATAGTAAGTCACCACCTGTCTGAGTGGGAAAGTCACGTTCTTGATATAAGGTCATTCACTTAGGAATGCATATTATGACACTGAGGTGTTAATTGGTATTTATAAAACCTTCTATCGACTTACCTTCCATTTACATTTTTAAACAGACGACGGATTTTTCATAGACAAGACAGAAAAAGTCCTAAGTCAAAAAAATGTCACGATAATTTACTTTGGCGGAGAGAAACTAACGTTGAATTAGAAAAAGAAACGCTTAGTAATTAATTATTGCAACTGTTGATACAATATATTGCTTAACAATATTTCTGATATTCACAACGAAAATCCAAGCAAACGGAATAAGCTATAATTTTACATTCTAATAAATAAAACACAATGTTTAGTGGAATGGCCACAATTTTATAATTTTGAGATCAGAACCAGTTTTGCTTAGCACGAACATTACCAACGGATGCAATAAAAATAAAACAAGGCTATTTATTCAAATTTTCTATTCATAATTGCCAGGTATACAAAACAAATGGTTAAGAATTAAAAATAATAATAAAAGTTTAAGAACTATGATGAATTAAAATATATGTATTGTCAGAAGGCAGCATGCTTGTAAAACATAATGAAAAAAATTTCAGTCAGGGATGTCAACATAAATTCTAAAAAAAAAAAAATTTAATCCTACAAATCGATAATCTGACAATCATTTTTATATACATAATGCATCTGTTATATGACAAGAGAATCGGTATTCTGGGTCTGTCTCTTATATCAGACAACCAATAAATAGCCTTATAGTACATATCATTTCTCACCACTCATGTAACTTTTTCAATTACTTATCTTTTTTTTTTTTTTGATAAAAGGCATACACGGATAATCTTCACCCGGATAATCAATAATATTTTATAATTTTATCGTCTTGAGAAAGTTATTGGGCAGATTGATACGCAAAAGATTTTACAAACGATTCGAAAATTTGTGTGCTTTTTAAGATGTGGTTTTCAAGCGAGTTATTGTTTTAATGCAAATGCCTAACTCAAACCAGTATTCAATTGAATAACAGCGGTTTTTTTTTAAGATTTGTTTTATGATATTACTATGCAATTCTGAAATTGTCTTCGATGAAAATGTGCAACAGTAAAATATATTTTTAGCTCTGCAGCGTGATAGTCGACCGTGAAGTGAAAGACCTAGAGTATATGTATAATATTTCATTTTTATTGTAAAATGTCCGAGCATTCTTTTTATCGGATGTACTTAACTGTTCCGTACAGTTACCGTATATAAGAACTAACACGGTGAATGTTCAAAGTCGTTAACCAAAACCAAATAAAACATCCAAACATTTATTATTACTTATATTATCACTCGCCAGTTGTTCACTTTTGACTCTTTGCAGAAGTCATCTCACGTAAACGAAAACAGTTACACAATTTGTAACTGTGTATACTGCATAAGTAATAAACATAAGATATGATTTAATAATAATTGAATTTAACAACATCCAAATATAAACGACTTTGTTCTCTACGTATACATATTTATTTTTCAGTTCCAAGTATCTTAGTATTGAATTTTAATTTTTAAACGAGTACTTTACATCATCATTGGATATGTTAGATTCAGCGGTAAGTATGTGAAAACAAAGTTAAATTTTGTTTTTCACTGATATTGTTGTACAAGACGTGACATACGATTAAATATGCTTACGAGAATAATATATTGTTTTTTTTTTAATACAAAACAAAATGGTTGAAAAACTTGTGTAAATTGTTTTGTTTTTAATTCATATTTTGACCTGCACCGTTAGTCATTATTTTGTTTGATTACCGTTCGATTTTGTCCTTGTTTACCTTTAAATTTAATCGAAATATTCCAGAAGTAACTTATTGTACACCCCTTTGAAAATTTTTAGGCAACTTTATTTTTGTTACTGGTAATATCGATTAAGAGTTGTATATTTTCAGCATCAGCTCAAATTTTATTTTAGTAGTCAATGAATACTTGGAAATAACATTGTTTATTTTTGTTTCAGGTAAGGGCCACCTACTGATAAAAATAAGATTTGACTGCCAGCAAAATGGTAAAAGTATAGCCTATGGAAACCGGTACGCCCTTTATTGATCGATTTTGTTTTTTATTTTGAATTTGGCACAAATTGTTATGATACTTGTTTTTAAATGGCAGTAATGCAGTCAACACAATATTAGATACATGTATGTGCGGTCTCTATGATCGCGTGTAGACATTTATAAAACCAAGTTAAAATTTGCCTGCCGTATTGCTACGATTCACGATTTTGTTTAGTGTGTTGGCGAGTACCTCATAATTGGTACAATATTCTTATCCGCAAAAACCCTCATTCAAAACGCACTGTAATTCTAATGTAACATTAAATTAGTGAACCTTTCAATCGTAACAAACGTGATCAAATATTAGTATTGTAATCTAATATTTTATATCAAACACGTTCGTATTATTACGGGATAGTGCGAATATTGTTTCATTAAAACTACATTTTTTTTACATTTGTTGTAGCATCATCACTTAAATTAACATAAGTAACATAAATTGTGATATATATCTCAGTATGGCATCAGTTTACGTTTTATAAATCTTTGTTTTACATCAATTGAAAGTAAATATATTTTCTGCTTATTATTACAAAACAATGAAAGCCGCATCTCTTACTTTTGACTAAAAGTGAGATTTCAGTTATGTTTGTCATTAAATAATTTACTATATCGACTGAGGTTTCTCGATTGAATTTCAATTCCAAATTTGTTATTACTGAAGTCTGAAAATTGTAATGTATACCGTAAAATATAGGAAAGCCGAGGAAGCGTGAAACGTAATCAAAAAAATTAGGTGAATGTCTCGCTAATGCAAACTATGTATGTCTGATAGTTATACTTACCACGAAGGATGATGATGTCATGGTTTATAATTTCTTTATTAATTCCTGGCAGTTTTAATAAATTTTATTACTACCCAAACAATGATAAATTTCAGCTTCACATGCTGTCAATTTTTTAGCCAATACAGCTATTGTCAATTAATTGAAAAATGCCGTTTCGATCATAAAAATGAGACGTATTAGGAACGATAACTTACCAATTTTCCCTCTATCGTAACCGTCGTAAAAATAAACGTTAAGTGACTGAGTAACAAGCGGTTCTCGCAAAGAAACTTCCATTGATATAAGAATAATTATGAAAAATATAAATATGCAAGCGAACGTGTTATTTTAACTTAAGCGGTTGAAAATTTTAGTTTTTTTTGTTTCTTTTTAACATTTATCATTTCAATCTTTTCAGTGTCACTTCGTGGTGATAAAATCATCGCTTTACATAAGCCAATACAATTATTCCAATGCTTGTGGAATCACATTGCTGTATGTTTTTATCAGTGAGCATTCAGTCACAATGGGTTCGGCCGAATCGAAGACCCCATTCATTGAAAGGTCTTTGACACCGTTCATCTATTAGGGGGGCGACTGTTGATGCAACATGCATGCAACGACGACAGGCCTACATTCGAGGCCAGCTCTCAGCATAATCAGCTCGTTTATGGAGCGGAATGCGAGGCGACGATCGGCCAGCTGAAAAATATGTCTCTCGGTGCAAGTCGGGAACCTCAATCCGAAGGTCGCCGTATCAAATCTGGTACAGATTTCGGCTACTGATAAAAATCTGATGATCGCCAACTTGTTTTTTTGTTGTCGTCAACGTTTGAGTCTCATAAAAATTATCATTAATCCACAAGTTGGAGCCAGCTACAACTATAATGAAAACTGTGAAACGGAATGCATTTTGTCGATAAAAATATTTGAATAAAACTACAATTTGATTATTGGGTAATTAATAATATCATAAAAAAAAAAAAATTGAATTGTTACAACTTTGTGCGATTCCACATGTTTTGTCACTAACGACACGGGTTTCGTCTTTTTGCATCTTCAGGCCTCACACGGACGCAACAGAACTGACGAAAAATAAACAGTTAGCATCGTATAATTACTTAATTTATTAATTACAGGAATACACTTACCCCAAGGCAAGCAGTAAATTACAGCTAAAACAAATTTAAAAATGTTAATCTAATGATAATTAACACAATTGTATGTGATAACTAGTAAGTGACAAAACATGTGGAATCGTATGAAGTTGTAATAATTCAAATTTGTTATTGAAATTCCATCGAGCACCTTCAGTCGATGTCATAAATTATAAAAATATGACTATGCAAACTCGAAAAGATTTTTTGGGCACAGTAATGTCCCAGAGAAAACATTACCATTCTAACAATAAACTGTAATTAATTAGTTGTTCAATTCTGAATAAAAAAAAAAGATTCTTCCTGTACTTAAAAATTCATTTTTTAGGATTTTTTTACTGTCTTCGTTAGTATATATACAAATATATTATAGCAGTTAGTAGGTTAAAAAAAATTCTGTCTATCACGGACTTCTTTTTACGCCTAAACACGACAACCTTTCAATCTGCTAGATTGAAGACCCTGCGTCTTGTCAATACGACAACAAAAATGAACACGGAAGTCTCAACAAATGTAATCATTGAAATCCCATTTTTTATTATGACAGTTGATTCTTCTTTTAACAATATCTCTGACAATAAAAAATAGAATTCAACATTCTTATATGTATTTCGCCTACGTAAAAATGTTATGTTTTCAATTAATTCATATGGCACAATCGATGGGGGCTAATTTTTTTAATTTGAGCTTGACTTATGATGGCTTGTTGTGTATTTTTTTTTTATCTTCCGTTGCTTCTATTGCTGGATGAATAATTATTTATAAAAAAATGGATTATCTTCTAAATGATTGATGTGACCGCAGAACATTGAACCTGATATGAAATCGATATAAAACAGGCCACGATTGGCCGTCTTCCCACATGTAGATCTAGCTTTTTACGTCAATTTTTTGCTTCATTCATTCTTGATGGGTGCTTTTTGTGTCCGTTTTTTTACAAGATCATTTGAGATTTTGATTCGAACATATTGGTATAGTTTACAATTGTAATTGGAAATGTAGACTGAAAACACGGAAGTATTTTTCATGGTTGACTATAGCCAGAGAAAATAAGTTTTTCGTTATTTTAAATAATAAAAACACATTTTTTTAGTACTTATTTCCACAATATATATTTTTTTGATCAGGACCGGTTTCGCTCATCGCAAGGATTATCAACTGACGAATGCTCGCGATGAGCGAAACCGGTCCTGATCAAAAAAAAAAATATATTGTGGAAATAAGTTCTAAAAAAATGTGTTTTTATTATTTAAAATATAATGCCTTTCCATCAAGAAGTGACAGTTAACACCTTAAAAGTGGTTTTCGCTATTTATTAAAATATATATCGAAGTTGTATACCGAGCGTCACCCAGGCGAACAATTTATAACCAATCTAGTTTTTATCCATGATGCAAGAAAAGTGATTTAATTTAAGCTGTTTTTTACGCACTGTTTCATGTATTCAAGGCATCTTAGGAGTAGCATATGTTAGTCGTATATGCATAGGCAGCGCAGGAATAACAGAGGCCCGTTATCAGACCAATTTTACTTAGGATATTATAATTAGTGATAATGGATGGGTAAACGAAAAACTATTAATTTTATGAATCAGACCTGTGCTATCTGGAGTTCATTAAATTATATGTTGAAATGTCTCACAGTACTTAAAAAAGTGGAGAAGAACCGAAATGTCTAAGAAATTTATATTTTTGTATACCTCAAGTGTGTTTCCCAATACATCTTAAATTTCGGTACTCATTTACTATCGATTACGTCATATTGACATTTGTATCAGTGACTAATGTTTTTTGAATTCATTTCTCTCAATATCTTGACACAATACTGCTATAAAGAAAAAAAAATCGAAACTAATTTCTTGGCTCGGTAAAGTTTTCTTGCAATCCAGATTCAAGATATAATGTAATAATAATGAAGCACCCACGCAGAAGATAAAATACATTATGGCCAAATCCAGTTTTTATTTCAATGTTGCCATAGACCAATATAACTAGAATGTGTTATATGTACATAATTTATTATGCTTCAAAACATCGGGCAGTATTGAGTTATTTTCTATTGATAATCATAATATTTAAATCCATCCACCAATTGACGTCTACGTGAAAATAGATATACGTCGTCACTTGTCACGGTATTCTAATTAAGGAAAAATCATCCGTGGTTTCTAACAACGACATTTTTGAACTTCTATAATATTTATAACGAGAATGAAAAACTTTTTGTAAGTTGTGATAAATTAATACCTCAGTGATTTTTTCAACGTTCAAAGCGTTACGTATAACGTTAATATCTAAAAATGCTGACTACTCGTATTCAGTTAAATGTAATCATTAATTTTCTATACATTTGCTGATTCATTGATATTCTCAGTTATATTTATACCTCTTTTCAATTAAAGATGCTATTACATCAACATAATTAAATGAATAGCTCGTCGGTTTAAATTGTCTGTCAAATACTTCTGGTAAAATTGAAACCTGTACATGTGCAGAAGCTAATCAATGCAATGTTATACCGGTATGTTTATTTACTGGAGCAAACAGAAACTTCAATGGACTCGCTCGTTATTTGTTTTTAAACTGATCGTTTGTAGGCACGAGCAAATAATAGATATCCGTTCTGGGCTCTGAAACTCCCATTAGGCATTAGACAACACCACCAGAAGTTAAATTGTTATCTCCGGACTTCAAACTTCCATTGCTGCTAGCAAAGCATTAATAACCCTTGTCGTGAAGTTTTGAATGTGTACATATATATATATATACAGCTTCGATAATAGATTCACTAAATTATGATTTGGAATATTATATTTGTTTCAGATGTTTATAGCATAATTATTATACATCAGCTGTTTTATAAAGTATATTGATTTAATTGGCATTCACTTGGTAGAACTCCATTATAACACGGTGAAAAAATACATTGCTATTTTTTCACTGTTTTATAAAGCTTTGTGTCATAGACGAATCCAAATCGTTATAAACATAAATAATTATAAATGTGTAAAACACTTCGAAAAACTTTCTTTATTTTTCTTTGAGGTGGAATTGATCGCGATGAATAATTATAACAATGTTTATATTATTGATTGAATTGGCATTTCCTTGGTAGAACTCCATTATAACACGGTGAAAAATTAGTTAACAATTGACTAAATGAAGCTCATTCTTATTTAATGCCTAAAAATAGACGCGATCAATAATATGATGGACAAAATAATTTATTTTCCATATTAATTAATAGATAAAACCCAACACTTATTTCTTATTAAACATATTCCATTTCAATTAGTCTAAATACTAGACGATAATAAATAATTGATACATGTATAAATATTGATTAAACTACTTAACATTGTAGATAAAATTCATGCGATTCATTGTATTTATTATATATTGAATATTACCATATTCAATATATATTTTTCCACATCGAAAGTGTTTCAATTCTTCGTTTAAAGTGGTTGTTTAGCCGACTTAACTCATACCTATAGATTTTTTTAAAAACAATCTATAAATAGCAAAAATATTTCAAAATCTGTTGGAGTCAAAAACCAACAAAAAGGTTATATTTTCCACCAAACAACATCAAATTTATTATATATAGTAATTATTCTCAAGTATAGATTTAATTATATTTAACAATCAAAGTTAAAAATACAAGTGAAACGAATACATTTCATAATGAGATAAACGGAAACTAACAGCTCTTATCTTATCGAAAGATTTCTAATGATATCACTTTATCATTACTCAAATTAGAACGTCTTCTTTTGTTCTACGCGAAGTTATTTCACCGCAGTCAGCTGATGCATCAATCAACCGGTGATGTAATAGTATGGTAACGATAATCGTAAGTCATCACGGCATAACTCCTCGTCGATAGCTCCATCTATATGAAGTATCAGGCTGTCATAAAAGCGGAAGAGGTGGCTCGTGTTTCTTCGTGCCTGCCGATAGTCGATCTACTCACCGGTCTTCCTATTATTTCTTCTAGTCTTTGAAATCCACGACGTTGCGTCACGTTCTTTCACTACGTTAGGAATTGAATTCGTATCGGATCTCATTTCTTTTGTCGGAATTCAAGTGATTGCCAAATAAAATGTTGCATTTATTTCGAGATACATAATAGAAATATTAAATGAATTGAGCTGAATGTTTATCGCCTCTATAAATTCACATTTTTAAATCACAGAGAAAAGTAATAGCGTACACGTTATATATACCTAATCTCACACATCTGACTTAAAAATGATACTAACTTAGTCTGCATTATCAATTGTCACTGATAAGAACTTAAAAACATAACAGTTGTATTTCCTTTTCTTTTCGACAAAACTATCTACCACTAGTAATGTATGTAAAAATAATTAAATTAAAAATAATGGTAAACTAAATGTGCTAACCACGTTAATATTAATAACAATATGTACAACTTTTCAACCATCGAATAAAATAATTGCAATTGCCATCATAAAAAATTCTATATCACCATTTTGGCTAATTTGATTATAATGTACATTATGCGTATATAACACTTTTGTTTATCACACAGTGAAAAAATAGCAATGTATTTTAGTTCTACAAAATTTATAAGATATATATTTCTGATGAAGGTGTGAGCATAAATAGCTGTCAACTATATATATTATAAATTTTGTTGAACTAAAATTAAAATATATTGCTGTTATTTTACCGTGTTTTAATGGAATTCTGCCAAGTAAATGCCAATTTAATCAATACATACTTTTGTTTATTCCACCGATTGCATTCCTTAGTTCGTTTAATAGTTTCCTAATTGAGAAGGTCCACATTAATTCTGTTCAAATTTGTTTGTGTACAAATGCTCGCATTCGTTTATTTATAATCATATAACGTTTTTGATTCACCTGTGGCCGTTTATTACATGTTAATTCGAAAATCATAAGTGACAAACGAAAATATCACCAGATATTTTTAATCATTTCATGTATCTTTATATGCATTTTATTGGCAATTGATCCTAGATATTCCCAAATATTGAACCAACATTTCTTTAGAATTCTGTCAGTGTTTGAGTTTATACGCAACCCGTTAGAAACAATGATTTTATAACGAATCATGTAGCTTGATGATTGGAAATGCGTGTCAACTACTAATTCTACACGTATCGATCGCGTGTGATGCCAAACATTGTTCAACATTTCCTGTGTTTTGTGGTTGATGTACCTAAAGAATGAAAACTGATAGCTATGAACAATAGACTCCGAAGCGCAGGCCGCGAATGACAAGAGAAGACCATCGTCCGAGTGAAAGCGAAACTAGAGCTGTCTAATTTGCCGGTCGACTCGTAATTGCCAGCCGGTTCCCATTTCACCGCACATCCCATTGTGTTTGTGTAATGACTTCAGTGACGATATAGTCGCTCGTAGCCGGTATGCACTGAGATCGGAATTCGGAATGACGCTGTCATAGATACTTCCAGCCTGTATCGGAATTCACGATCGAAATAGCAAAGAGATTTATTTTTCAACTGATTACGTTCTATTTTACTAATTGGTAGATAGCGTAGCAATTTAAACAATCTCTGAAACTTTCGATTTCTCTACATATTAAATTAGCAAAGACTTCTCTAATTTCATTCAACATGCCAACATATGACGATCAATTCATTTTATTAGTCTTTCCTAAAAGTAAATCACTGTATAGTCTATACCGAAAATAAAATATTGTAGATTCTTTAATTCATATTATAATATTAAATTAAACTATTTTCCAACGAATAAAGGGTCTTTTAATAGAGAATTTCGAAATTTGTTAGGTTATAGCAACCACGTTGTCAAAGTGACATCTGATAAATTTGTTGTCTAGTATTAAGTGGAGTACGGGAAATCACCATGGAAGGTTATGGCGTTAAACAACGAGATCCTGCCATTTACCGCATTTAGTATTCTTCTTTTGGGACTATTTAAAATCGCAAGTGATTGTGAACTAGCTGCAAACAATTGACACCCTCAAATTCAACACAACAAACGCCATCCAACAAATTCAGTCAGATTTATGGGACCATTGAAAATCGGACCTCCTGAATACGTGGCACCAAACAAAGACCGCGGCGGATATTTGAACGGCGTTACGTTCAAATTTTAATTGTTACAACTTGGTACGATTCCACATGTTTTGTCACTATCGACCCGGGTTTCGCCTTTCGGCATCTTCAGCATTCTATCACGGATGCAACAAAACTGACGTACAATATGCAATTAGCATCATCTATATACCAAAAGTATTAATTACAGGAAAACATAAACCCCAAGGCAATCAATAAATAGCATCCAAAACAAATTTAATAATATTAATCTAATAATAATTAAAACAATTGCCTGTGACAATTTTCACTTAACGATCTTGTTAATCAGTTATTTATTCTTGACAGGGTTTTACAACAAATAATAATCAACTATCATTAAAATATAATTGGGGTTTTTCTAAGAACCTACTTATTTCAATCTGGCAAGTAACGATCAAACATCTAGTGATGAAATATACGAATTTATATTCTACAACTAATGCCATAAAATATAATTTTACTAAACGCTAATTGAAATTGAGTGGATATGTCACACACTTATTTTATTAACATTTACGTAAATTTTGAGCATCCCTATTAAAAAACCCTATATATATAGGGCAGCTATAATTTTCCTGCAACTGAGTATAGGCGAAATTAATTTGATTCAATAAAGAAAAACAGTTTCAGCGCATAACTCGATAAATGACGAAAGTTCCGAACAAATTCAATAAATCATATTTTTGGGAACTCTGTAAACACTGCGTAACATTAATACAGTAACTTCTTACGATTATTGTAATTTTCTTCCTTGTGTTTGAATGTATTTAAATGATGCGTTTCCCAATAAAATCAATAAAGATGGATAATAAAAACTTATCAAATCAAAAGTATTAGTAACAATCATGGTTTATAAAATTTTGTTATATCCTGGTGCAAAGTTACACATCATCATTGCTATGTTGGATAATACATTGTTAAAAGAACGTCGGTATGTAACAGTGTTCAATTTTACCCGGAACTATCTGACCGCCGGTGTTCTCAGATGTAGATTGGCGATTCGAGATGCATTAGAAACGTATACGTTA